>OW121847.1:78843655-80043655 GCA_933228895.1 Platycnemis pennipes | reverse complement strand
AAACCGTGCTTTTTTTCATACAAAGCCAAATAAAAAATTTGTTGGCATGATGAAGAATCAACGATGGTATTCACAGAACGTAGAAATAAATTTTCTTTCATTTTCAGTTTATTTCATTGCAATCGACGAATCGGTTATTGAGATAGAACACTTCAAACTCGAGTATCTCGGCTTTTTGCATGGACAGTAGTATAGAATGGAGGGGAAAAGATAATTTTGTTGAGTGGGCCTGTTGAAGGTAAAAGGGAGATTTTTGTGCAGCAGGGGGATCCCCATTACACCCACTCTCACATGGCTCCTCTTCCCTGTGGGAGACTTAATCTGGTTTCCTCACCGTACTGACTCTCACTTCTCTTACAAACACAACAGTCCCATGACTGCCAATCTTAAGACTCCTCTTCTTTAGGTAATCTCGTTTTTAACTGTAAATTTCTGGCCGTATTAATTGAATGATTTCTTTCTTAATGTAGCCAAAGAGTACTTACGGTGCTGCTGTAAATTAGTTGAGTTCAGGAGTTTTGTTAAGTTAACATTTTTTTATGAAACATAATTTTAATGTAGCTGCGGATGGATTTCTAGAACTACTTCATGGCTCATCATTTCCTGTGTTTAGTGCCATTATATTTGGCAAAAGAGTAGGGTTCCTATAATGCTTTCCTTAAAATCTGGGGCATTTTAAAATTTTTACTCATAAAATCTGGGATATTTTGAAAAAATAAAACTGGTCAAATGTAAAAATACTATGGTTATTCTGTTCATTCAATACCACTATTAGCGAGTATTAACATTAATTCTCTCTACAGTACTAACATTAATTATTTTTTCCTTAAAATCTGGGACATTCTGAAATGTTTACTTATAAAATCTGGGACATTTTGAAAAAAATATGACTGGTCAAATGTAAAAAATGTAGCGAGTATTAACATTAATTCTCTTTACAATGGAAAGAAAGAACATATCCTCTAGTAATTATATCATGTGAAATATCAGTGATAATTTTTATTGATAGTTGATTGAAATAAGTGAATATGTGTGACACAATGTGAATAAATCTATTTATCAATTTTCACTGAAAGGTAGTTAAAATAAAATGGTACTCTTTGAATTAACCCGGGACTTTTTCATTAAAAACAAGACTGTCCCGGCAGAAATGAGATGGATGGAAACCCTGCAATAGAGGTACATTAAAAATCAACATTTGCCGTAGTGATATTAAAGGCTCTCGTGATTTTTTTATGAAACTTTTTTCACCTGAAGATGATGCTCTAGCATTGAACAACTTTGTGTGAATAAGAGTATTTTTAAAAGTTTGTACAAACTTGATTATAATAATTAGTGGGCCAAAAAGCCATTGATTTTGTGCATTCATTATGGTGGATTTCTAGTGTACTTTGTAAAAATCATCATATATTTAATAATATTTAACTGAACAGTATGTTACATGAAGTATTCTGTTTTCTGTATGAGTCAAGAATCACTCTTCTACTGTCGGCGCAGAAATTATGTGCACTCGAGTTTGAATGCAAATAAGAAATTAACAGCTAGGCTTACAGAAAAACTAATCACACCGTATCTTTTCTTACTTCATTTTGCGTTATTGAATGGTAAATTTAAATTTTTTAAACATATTTTCATATTTTTTACAACGGTTGGGACGTAAAAAGTGCCTGTTTTTGACGGTGTTCGAGCAAAGCACCGACTTTGATGGGCCGTAAATCAATACCAAGTCGTTCAATTGCAACCAAACTTTAAATAATTTTAGATATACATGTTTTCTATGCATACTGTCGGTTTCCAGTGTATAACTTAAAAATAAAAAGAGTTGTTATCAATTTTATAAAAAGTTAGCAATTCAAAACTGGGGTGTCGTAGAATTTCGTTCTTGGTGGCATTATAATCCGCATATGCTGAACGTATCCAATATGTTATTGTCTGATATTTCAACACATTTCTTTAATTTATATCGATTGGTATTTATATTGGCGAAAGCGAGCTCCATCGGCAAGCGACTGGCATTGTTTAAGCCGTGCAGTGTTGCCGCGTACATCCTCTCCTGGCCGCCAGCGCCTGGCTTCGCTTGTTTTATGCCAACATATACAATTGTGCGTCTTTCACATTTCACATCGGGTTTCCTCATGAGGGCCTTGAACCTCCAACGGCAGCTTCAAAAACGTGTGCTTTTATTCATTTTTAATTTTTTTTCCAAATATATATGAGACAGCAATTAAAAATCATCATTTGATGGAATGTGGTCACACAGTGTCATCCTCCTCGACTTCTTCACTATCAGAAGAGCTGTTTAAATCAATTACGAGAGACTTGACTTGAGGTATTTCCCCAGTATTATTCCTCAAGCTCTTCTACGTGTTTGATACACTCCTTCCAAAAATACTTTGACACTTAAGTTAAAGCATCGTCGCAGAGAACTCTTAGCATGGTTTCGCTTTACCCTTCTCTTCAGCATTTGCTCTGTTGACTTTTGTCACTTTATTCTTAGCATGTGCCCATATAAGTTCGATTGCATTTAATTCAATGCGCGATGGACCATACTAATTCTACATCAGTCCACAACTCTTCCGTAATTTTGTTAATTTTGTTGTTGGTTTAAATAAGGTTTAGCCTGTGGAATGAGCGTGGCTTTGGTCAGAGATTCGAAGCTACTGATATCTCCAGGAAATGGAATCTTTCTCTCAATTAACCACGCTATTCTGTTAGCTATTAACCAGGCCATTGTAGGGTTTTTTATTTTAGGATCCAGCATTGTGTGATATGGAGCATGGTCGATGACAATCGTCGATTTATTTGAAATCACGGCCAAAACCCTTCAAAACCACTCTTCAAAATACTGGGAGTTCATTTCCTTCTAATAGTCACCATACCCTTTCTTCCCAACAAAACACAATCCTGCACCTTCTAAAAATCCATCTCCACTCCCTACATGTAGAATAATTACACGGTTACCAGCGCCGAAAGGAATCTTGAAGCCGCCTTGCCCATCAAAAACTTCTTGAAGCTGCCCACAGTATTGGTCATAATTTGGGAAGCCATTATTCGATGCTTAAAATTCGTTTTCTTGCCAAGCGTACTGTTTTCTTGCCAAGCGTACTATTTTTTTGCCAAGGGTAGGTACTCTTTTTCTTGCCAAGCGTGATGTTGACCGCACCATGTTTCATCTATATAGAAGATTTCATATCCTTCATTCCTCAGTCATCGTATTCTTCTGAGAAATGCTTGATGAGATGCAACAATAGATTTTGACTCCATCAGATCGGCTTCTTATTTAATTTCTTATATTGGAATACAATATTTTTGATAAATTCTCGTGGCTTGGAAATTAACATTTTTGGCAAGTCCTGTAAATTGTCCTCTAATTTCGCTTTACATTTTTCAATGTTTGGAAATAATTTTCTGACAAAAAAGCCATGAATCGTTCGCCAAGTTACTCCTTTTGTAAACTGGTCAATGTGAACCAATGGGCGCCCTACCTCTTCCTTGGTCCTGGGTTTGCCTCAATAATGTTCTCGCTGTTCTCCGAAGATACTTTTTACACCGAGCGAAGTGACACGCCAAGACAATGAGCAACTCGCTGGTAAACGGAATAGCACTTATCACCAATTTTCTCTCTTTCTTGCTTAAAAAACATGTAGCTCTTAATCATTCCAATTTCGTACTCAGAAAACGGTGGTCAGAGGCATCTTGAGCGATATAAACTCCACAATAACCAGAGAGAAACTATCGTACACAGTAAGCTGGCGGCAGTGATAAACCAGTGATTTCATGAGTAGTGTATAATACTCCTTAGACTCAGAATAAGGGTAACATGGAAAATTGGTGTAAAAGTTGGTAGGATGCGATTACATTATCGTTGATATCCCTGACAAGCAAAGCCAGGCGCTGGCGGCCAGGAGAGGATGTATGCGGCAACACTGCACGGCTTAAACAATGCCAGTCGCTTGCCGATGGAGCTTTCGCCAATATAAATACCAATCGATATAAATTAAAGAAATGTGTTGAAATATCAGACAATAACATATTGGATACGTTCAGCATATGCGGATTATAACGCCACCAAGAACGAAATTCTATGACACCCCAGTTTTGAATTGCTAACTTTTTATAAAATTGATAACAACTCTTTTTATTTTTAAGTTATACACTGGAAACCGACAGTATGCATAGAAAACATGTATATCTAAAATTATTTAAAGTTTGGTTGCAATTGAACGACTTGGTATTGATTTACGGCCCATCAAAGTCGGTGCTTTGCTCGAACACCGTCAAAAACAGGCACTTTTTACGTCCCAACCATTGTAAAAAATATGAAAATATGTTTAAAAAATTTAAATTTACCATTCAATAACGCAAAATGAAGTAAGAAAAGCTACGGTGTGATTAGTTTTTCTGTAAGCCTAGCTGTTAATTTCTTATTTGCATTCAAACTCGAGTGCACATAATTTCTGCGCCGACAGTAGTCATCTTGGAATTAACTGCATATTTAAGTGGTTTCCAACTTCAAATGTAGAGTGACTTATGTTATCATAGAATGCTCTATTTAAAGTTTTACATTTACTGTGTAAAAAATGTTTCACTGCAAGGGTTGCGGAACATAAAAAGTATGTATGTTGTAGAAGTATAGCTCTTGCATAAGAGTATGACAGTCAGATGTTCAGAACACTGTCACTGGAGGGGGTTAACCTGGTTGAATAGTTATAGGAGAGGTTGCAAAGAGAGGGTTGGAAATAGAAGCGAAGGAGAGGAACCTAGTATACAGGCAGCAGTGGATGTAGGGGGCACACAATTACTAGCCTTATGCCCACTGTGGATAATTAAACTCTCCCAGGCATCATCTTCTGCTCATATGCTACCAGCTTTTGTCAGAGGTATAGTATGATGGGATGTATGAATACATCTCAGTGAATTTCTACACCATTTTTTGAATGGTTGTAGAACCGGTTTTTGCAGTTATGTAATCGTCAGGCACAATTCAACCAATACATCATCAGCTAATTGTACCTGATTATGGCATAATTGGTGAAACCGGTTGTACAATCAAAGCATTCAATGAATTGTGTGGAAATTCACTAAGAAATGTTCATGCACATAATCATGGAAATACTCCACAAAGTGAGATAACCCTCTTTTTAGTACACATCTTGAAACATATTTTGACATTTAAAAATATGTACTTAACAATATGTATTTGAAATGTGTGTTACTTGAAGTTTTCAGTTTTCTGTTTGTGTATAAGTCAAGACAGGCTCTGTTGCATTTTTCATTACAATTATGCCTTTGGTATTTCAACACTAAAATATGTAATCACATCTATCCATAAGTACATAATAGTTAATTGTAAGAGGTGATAAAAATTATAAAATTGCATTGTTGTAGCTCTGTTATCTTGCCTAATAATTTTTATTCCATATCCTTTGGCAGCTTCTGAAGATATATGAACATACAAGTAGTCCTCTAGCACAGGGTGTAATTTCATTTGCTGGTCCTGCTCTGAACTGCAGGAGTATGGTGCGTGAGGTACTGAGAGAAATATCAGAGACTGATCCTGGAGAATTTTCTGCAGATGCTTCTGGAACACGTGCCATCTGTCATTTCTTAACAGAATTAGCTGTTGGCCTTCCCACTCTTATGCAGTCCTCCATCTCACTTATTTTGCCTATTCTTGATTTTGAGGTAAGAATGATAAATCATCTCTGATTTTTTTGCCGCTTATGTCTTGCTATGTTGAACAAACATGGAGAGACTGAATCTTATACCATGTGAAATTACTGTCTTTCATTGATTTCTGTTTAAGCTAATCATAAAGTATTGAATTAAATAATGCCAAATACATATCAGAATAATTCATTTAATCTGAATGTTGATCTACTGCTCACATGTTCATTGAGGAAGCAATGGTACCGGAGTCATTGTTCAGTCCAAAGGTTCATCTGATTAGCAAGGGTCTAGTGTCACTGTCATACCAAAAAATTTGTGAAATTTCATAATGGGGCCAATTTCCTTCTTTGTGATACCTGTAGTTTCCCAGAAAGATCTGGCACTCTGAAAGTAACTCTGCTTATGCTTGGTTGGATGCCTCCAAAGGCCTCTCCTGGTTTTGAGCCGGATACCTCCAATCAGCAGCCTAATATGTACTCTACTCATTGGGCTATCGCAAAATGCATGGTAAACTTAACAAATACTCCATAAGCACCAGAATTATTACTAATCCTTGAAAATTCAATTTTTAAAGTATTTCAGTGCAATGTTCATCCTGATTCAAGTATCTCATAGCATCACATCATTAATATTTTTGCCCTGAAACTGTGAATTTAAAGATTATATTTTTTTACTTTTTGGAATGGCGATGGAATGGGGATGGCGAATGAATTGGCACAAAGCTAACAACCAAATTGTTAATTGTCCAATATTTAATTTATAAAAATAAACTATATTCAGTGTTTACAAGCTATCAAAAATTTGTGTTCAGAAAATTATCATTTGATGTTTCATTTGTATGCAAATATAGGGAATCATTCGCCCTCTCTGTATATATGTGTTTTAGATAGTGATGGACGGATCCAGGTTTTTTGTCGAATCCGGAACCGGATCCTTGCCTGGGTTTCGGATCTTTATCTCGGTTTCGGATCTTTATCTCGGTTTCGGATCTTTATCTCGGTTTCGGATCTTTATCTCGGTTTCGGATCCTTAGTTTCAGATACTCGATTCCGATTTTCAAAACCTAGATTTTTTTAAAATATATAAATACAGCAACAATATAATTACCAAAAAAAGTGAATTTATAGTCGAAAAAATCAACTTCTTATCATCCTTGTGGATAATATTTTCCTGGATCAAGATTTACGGATGCAATAACTATATCTTATTACTTCTAATATAAAGATCAACTTCCTTATCACATACTCATCATGCAATACATTTTAGAAACCTGTACAACTATTCTTTAGAGTGCAGTTAAAAGAAACATTGTAAGTTTATTTTATTAATAAAGGAATTATTTTCCAATTATTTATCAAATCCTTGAATGCTTTCAAATTCTTTTTTAGAAACACAAAATATTAATGCGGCTAAGAGATTCCATTTATGGAATATCCGGGGATTCCATTTTTAAGACGATAAATTATTATAGAACATTTCAAGCTGCTAAACTAGTAATTTTGCAATGCCTCATTACTAATAACCTTTAAAATGAAATTTGAGAATTTTATACTCCCAAGGAGAGGATGTGTAACTCTGATCTTGAAATGAGATTAGCCTTTTTTCATGCTACTAGAAGCAAAAGTTAAAAAAGTCTCGGATTTTTTCCATTGGCCCGGGTTTGCAAGAAAAAAGTAGAATGACATGTGGGGAGCATGTATTCTCCAAAATCAGGTAAGCCGACAATAGCAGAGTGAGGGAGTGGACTGCAGGTAATGAAGTTCGATTCTTATCACTGTTTAAAATTTTTCTTTCAGCCATTGAATAAAAAAATTTAACATCCTTCATTTCCAACCTATGTGTGTGGATACAGACTTTTTTGTACTTCTATCGTTTAAACTAGATTTATAAATGCGTTGCTAAAAATACATGGAAAAGTTAACGTAATGATTCCATGATTTAATTCTGCAATAAAAAATTTTTCCATCATTTCACTAACGCCAAATTTTTTTATTTTTTTTGACTTATAAATTGACATGAAATTTCTGATAATCCACTTTTTTTTAACTGCCTACTTGCATCACCCTAGGAATACAGCATAGCCTATATTCCTAGGCAGTGTTAAGGATCGAACTCGCGACCGGCAGTACACTAGCCCTCATTTTTAACAACTACGCTATCATAGGTTCATGGGAATATGGCGAATGTAGGCGACCCGCGTGACATTCGTCTTTTTTTTTCTCGCGCATCCGGGTGTATGGAGAAAAAAGTCATGACGAGTATTTTTTTATTTTGTTTTTGTGGCACGAAAAAAATCATCTTCTCATTTCGTGACCGAGTTACACACACTCTCCTTGTCAGTTTCTACCATACTTACATTCCATTCGCGGGGCTCATTGATCACTAAGCCGCGAAATTTTAAAATCTCCGATCCGGATCTGAATTTTTACTGTCCCTGGATATGATTTCAGTAGCGAATGAAATGAAAGACCCGTGGATCTTTGGATCCGACCCGACCATCCATAATTTATGAGTGGTACATTTGTAAATCTAATTTAAACAACAAAAGTATAATAAAGTGAGTATTCAGATGTAATGGATAGATGATAACATTTTCGATGCAGTGACTGAAAGAAAAAATTAAACTGCGATCGGGATCGAACTTCGCACAGTACACTAGCTCTCGTTGTCCGCCTGATCCCGCCAAATGTAGGCTACCCGCGTGACATCCTACGCATTTTTTTTCTCGTGATACCGG
Organism: Platycnemis pennipes; assembly: GCA_933228895.1. Classification (NCBI taxonomy): domain Eukaryota; kingdom Metazoa; phylum Arthropoda; class Insecta; order Odonata; family Platycnemididae; genus Platycnemis; species Platycnemis pennipes. The sequence goes on along the minus strand of OW121847.1, from coordinate 80,035,248 downwards.
GGTAACGGGGAAAAAAGTCATATTTCTTTATTTTGCTTCTAGTTACACGGGAACATTTTCATCCAATTTCGTGACCTGAGTTACACATCCTCTTCTTGTCAATATCTACCGCACCTACATTCCATTCACGGGGCGCTTCGATCGCTACGCCGCAAAAATTTAAAATCTAGGATCCGGATCCGATTTTGCTCCGTGTCTTTGGATCCGAATCCGGAACCGAAAAAATGAAAGATCCGCTGATCTTTAGATCCGACGGATCCGATCCGGCCATCACTAGTTTTAGAGTAGAACTTCTCATTGTCTTTGTCATGATGCTTATTAAATTAAAAAGTGTTCATCTAATGTAATTTTTGTGACTTAAAATGTGAACCGTGTAGAATTCTGGAGATTTAGATTATCAGTAATGGTACCGCTGAAATCCAAGATTCCACCCCTTGTGTATTCTCTGATTTTGTCCATAATTTTAATATTTGTGTGCCTTCTCAGTGTTTTGAAGGAGTGATGATTATGTATATGGCTGTAAGGTTTCAATCTGCATTTGACCTAATTGTATGCTTATTTTTTTCAGTCATATACCATGAGGATTTGTGTACTTGGAGTTCTTACTGAAATTATATCACAACTTTTGAATGGTGATGACTTGGATGAAGCAGCCAAAGCAACACGTGATTCCTTTCTCGACCAAATTGAAAATCATATGCATGATATTAATGCTTTTGTGAGAAGCAAGGTTAGAAATTTTGTTTCGAGTTTTTTAATAGTTGTAAGTTCTTAATTTAGTGCTGTCAGTCTTCTGCTCACTTTTGTGTTACACCTGAAATTTAAATTTTTTTATGAAGTATGAAGATAATAATGAATTTAATATTTTGTATGGAGTGCATTCTTTTTAACCCCTCAGATGTGCTCTTAACTTTCTTTTTAATCAGAAAGCTGTAGAGAGATGTGAGGTTTTCATAATTCATGTTTTTGTTTGATGCTGTGCACAAAAACTAAATTTAAAAAAATTTTTCTGTAAATTAATAAATTTGAGTTGTTTAGCCATTTGCCAGAATGCGACATATTTATCAAGAAAATTTCTTATTTCAGGTATTGCAATATTGGCAGCGTTTATGTAGAGAAAAGGCAATTCCACTGACTCGTCAGCATGATGTATTGGAGAAGGCTGTAGGGAGGTTGAGTGACAAAAGTAATTTAGTGAGGAAGTATTCCTTGCAGCTTGTGAGAGCCTTTCTGGAAGGAAACCCCTTTGCTGTTAAGGTAGAGCTCTATTTTTTCTTTTAATAGTAAAAGTGTACATTTCTTTGGAATTCATTGGGTGAACAACTTCCGAGCATTATTTGGGCTCTCCCTAATTCACTATATGAAGAAGTACACATTTTCCAGCAGTAAGTGTTAAATTTCGAAGTCTTCTTTTTTCCTATTTATTTAGCATGTATATGAGCTAGAAGGAAATTGAAAACAAAATATATGAGTAAACCTGCAAAGAAAATTGATTATGAAGTTCTTTTGTTAGTAGTTTCATGTTACTAATTCTTGTGTGCAAGTACATAAATGTATTCGTATTGCTTAGTAAGGGATTTGTACTAATGGTTTTAAAGGCTTTAAAATTAATTATCTCTCTCAATATTTTTTAAAGAAACTTTCTTGACTCTGGTGACTTAGAATTTTGAAGGATATTGTTACCTAAATGTCCTCCCTCTGGGAGGAATTTAAACTCCCGGGGAATGCCATCGCTCGTTGCGAAGGTCGACTGTTTCATGTCGGTGGTGACCACTCGGCTCTAAGAACTTGAACCCGGGGGAGAGTATAAAAGGGATTGCACGAGGAAGGAAGCTCTCTTCGCTCTACTCTTGGGTCTCAGCTCCTCTGCGCACAGCTGTCCGCGCACTGCTCCCTTCTCTCTGGTCTCTAGTATTGAGCCACATGGTGCAGTGGCATTAGTGATTGATTTTCCCCTTTGGTCATTTTGTGTTGTTACCCGTGACAGTGATGTGAAATGAGTATTTTTTTTTGGCATTCTGTTTATGTTAGTCGTATTGGGGTACGTGGGGAACCGCTGTGGAACAAGTTAATACTTTTCCTTGATGTCTCGTTTATGCCAGTTTTCTATGTTAAAATTGAATACTATTCTTGATGTCTCATTTATGCCAGTTTGCTATGTTAAGATTGAATAAATTTTCTTGATGTTTCGTTCATGCCAGTTTGCTTTGTTAAATTTTGTCCACAGAAGAGTGTGTCAATTTATGTAATAAACCCTACTGAGCAATGATAAACGATCCTTGCATTTCCTTCCGTACATGCAAACCTCCAAAACGTGGGAACCTGAGTCAAAAAGGAATCCTATCCTATTCCCCCCCGAATTGCCGGGAGAAGATCGCCACAGTAGGGAGGCGAGGTGAATGGAGGCATTGGGGGTGGGGAGATTACAATATGATGAGGGAGTTTTGCTGAACTATGGTTAATATCATCTTGCATCCCTCTCCTAAACATCTATGTAAGCTATGGGATAGCAGACGGTAACGAATTCCCATCCCGGATTACAGTAGGATTCCTGTACTGATACGAGATAGGTACATCCCAAATCCTTCCCACGTTCATTGATTCAGAACCTCTTTTAATCATAACAAAATTGCAATCGAAACATTAAAATACCCAAAAAAACTTTCAAATTCCTGCTGCCTCTAGACTAGGTTAATAGGTGGCCAATAGATGATGCTGAGTGTTCTGGCGTCCATTCTGCTTCTTTACTTTGGTAATTGCTTGTGGTGATTGTCCAATATTGTTACATTATAAGCTAATTTTTCTTATATGTATTTGTATTGACTTGTATAATTTAAATCTGTGTTTAAAAAATTATTTTATTCACATTTGATATTTGTGAATTGTGTTAGCAAGAAGGGGACCATTGCTGGTTTGGAAAAATCTGTAATCTCTCATGGCCTGAAGTTGGATTAGTGTAGTTGTGAGAGTACTGGCCTTTCACCCAGAAGACCCACGTTTGAATCTTTGCAGTGGAAATTATTTCTCATTGACAAGCTGACACCTACGAGAAAGCTTTGTGCAGAGCATTCAAGTATAGTGCTCCATCTGTCAGATGGGTCGTTAAGCTGGGACCCCATGGCACCTTACATTAAGAGCAGGCTAATGCCGATTCTGACTTTCTTTGAACTCCCCCTCTTTACCTTTCCATTCCTATTCTTGTACCTCTCTTTCCAGTTTGAATTGTCTATAAGTGTGGGTACAGTCTTGAAAACACATGAAGATGAGGCTAGGAACCAAGAATGCCAGAAAATCAATGGTCTACCAGTATTAGTTACAGTGCTGCAGATGCCCTGATTAGGGAGGCTGCTGATGAATGTCCAATATGCTATACAGGTGTAACTGAGTTGATGTGAGGATCAGGTTGGTGTTGTGGCTAGACTAATGGCTTCCCATCCAAAGGGCCCAGGTTTAAGTCCTGGCAGTGGAAAATTTATTTATTAGTACACTGGTCTCTAACTTGAATGCTGCTTGGAGTACTCCATCTGTCAGAATGGACATTAAACCAAGGACCCCCCTTGCGTCTTTTGTAAGAGCAAGCTTATGCCAATACAGAGTTTTGATTCACCCGTCCTCCAATCCCTAAAAAAATTCCTACCCATTTACAATCACCCACCTGTCCTAGTTGATGCAATTGATCTCAGTTGTTGGTTACTTCCCATGAATATCAAAAATGGCAGTGACTTAGCGAGTTTCTGAACCACGTTTCATGCCAAGAGAACTGAAATTTAAAATGAAAGGCTAAACTGCAACAGTGCCTTTGCACAGCATGTGCTGACCTGTAGATCATGATGCACATCTGTAGCTTTCTGTGCTTGCTGTAAAAATGCAAGAAAAGGATAGAGCTAGGTGGATGATACAGTAAAGCTAAAGATCATTGTTTCAGTACTTATTGAGTATTTAAACTTATGGTTAACTCTTTCAAGAATTATCTGTGTATTTTTCCTCACTCTGTTTCCGGTCATCTGAATTCCATGTCTATTCTTATTGGTTTAGTATAACTGTGTTTGTATTAGTAAGGATCACCTGATGATGTTGAATTTTAATCAATATATGGCAATATACAATACACAAGGGAAAAGAAATCAGTTGTGAAATCATTGCATTCATGTCTGAAATACTTGGTAAATGAAGAGCATTAGAAAAACACTGATTCAGTAACAATTCTTGTTTTTGCCATCAGAGTTAGTGATTAATACCACATTTTTCTTTTTATTATAGCTTGGCCTAAAGGATATGTTATCTCAGCTTGAAATAGAGAGAAAAACTCTTTCAGATTTGATGAAAAAATATGGATTGCAAGACAAAGAACCAGCTACTGTGAATGAAGCTCCCAAGAAAGATGAAGCAAAACTGAAAGCTGAATGGAAGAAGATCGAGCCCAGCATTTTGGAAGCTATTTACAACTTTTTAGATCAAGGTACTTTTTAAGTTGTAGTTGCCCTTAGTAATACAGAAGGATGTGCTATACTTACCTGTTTAAAAATAGTTTTGATGCAACACGCATGAAATTGAACATTTCTGTGCAATGCCCTTATAGTCATTGTGGATTAAGCCATCGTAGTTCTTTTAGAAGATAATTATAGGGATGTGCGAATACTCGAAAATTCGAGTCGAGTTGAGTAGTTGGTACTCGACTCAAGTGCTTCGAGTATTTTTACGAAAGTCGAGTCGAGTAGTTTTTGTCGACGGAGCCGCCAAGGCCAATAGGTACAGAAATCAGCCGACAGGAAGCGCTATCATCAAAATCGTGTAAAGCTCTGGTTACACAATAGAATAACACGTACGTTCATTTACATTTGCGTGAATGGTTTCAAGTATGTTTGCGTGAACGGATTCATGTACGTTGGCGTGAACGAATGGATTAATCAGTGGGTACACGGTGCATGAAACTGCATACGTACCATATTCCTCTGAATGTAGCCCCCCCCTTTTTTGGCTGAAATCTTCGCGGAAAAAGTATGGGGGGGACTATATTCGAGCTCAAGGCACCTAATGTCCATTGTAAAATTCCATCCCCTGTGTTTGAAGGCCAATATCTCAAAAATGGGTAGTTCAATTTTAAAATAAATTATATCGAAATAAATCTTGTTTACTTATACGTTTAATAATGTCAAAAATATATTTTTTAGTTGTTTATATTAATTAATTTTTTCACTGAGACAGATAAAAACGCCGGATATTTTTCAAGTTCCGGGAAGCAAGTTTAACTTTGATGTCCATTTGAAGATACACAAGAAAAGCCACTTCTCTTTTCTTCGCATGAGATATGAAACATATATTTATCTTTGACTGAACTAAGTTTAAAATAGATTACTCAGTTACCAATTACGTTACGACAAATTTTAAAAACATGCGCTATCTCAGCTTGCAGAAGTCAGAAATTTAGTTCGTTTTGACGGTATTCTTCGTATTTGAAAACTAAACGTGTAAAATGACTTAACAAATTGGGAGAATTAGATATGCTTTCAACATGTATATCTTTATTTTGGAAAAGAAGCTCCACGCGACAGGACTTTTGGCCACGAGAGATAAACTGCTCGAGGTTGCCAAATTATTAGCTACCATAGGTATTGCATGCACGAAACACCATGCGAGAAAATTTCTCTAGTATGCACATGAAAAATATCCTTGCCTATGTTTGAATAAAAGTTTATAAGTTGCAGTATTCACATATTTAAAATCAGCGATAAGAGAGATAGCTTTTGTTCCCACATTTCTCGGCTTCTCGGCGAAAGAAACAAATTGCATTTTAAATTATCCTCAACTCATCTCCAAAAGCTTCGCGCGAGGAGGCATAGTGACGGTATGCTTCCAAAGATACCATCAGTTCCTAAACTGACACTAACTTGCATTCTTAAAGACAATACTTTTTTCCGCTATTGTTGAGTCCTCATGACTCATTCACAGCGATAGGCGAGCTGCTTGCAGCAGAAGATTTCACGCGTACCTTTCTCTTCCAGGCATGCTCGGGGCAGTTGAGCGTGCTTTTATAGCCTAAAATAAATATATATCTATATCAAATAACCAACTAATTCTACTGAGATTTCATAAGTGGATTCAAATTAATGACTTGAGAGCAGGAGAAAGGTCCAAACGATGATTTCTGGAACGGAAAGCATGCAGGACAGAAAATAACGCAGTGTGACAAATTCATCAATTACAAAAATATTGATGAATGTAATACATATATGAAGCTTCATATGACTATTATCAAAACCCTTAGCTACAATATGTGAAAAGGAAAGTTTGATATCTCGATCTGTGTTGTTCTTGCAATGCCCCAATTCGATGGATCCATACGGTACCAAAAAATATTCAAATATTCCTGAAAATCCGTTCTTAAACACGTACTACAATAAAAACAATTGTAAAAATATTTTAATGCCATCAGTAAAAGTAGAAATAAACAAGCTTTAATTTGATATACTTTAATTTAAAATCACATTAGCCATCTTGGAGATATTGGTCTTCAAACTCACGGGTGATGGAAATTTTGTAACGGATGGTAGGCATCCTATTAAGGGTGTTACGGATGATATAGATATTGTATAAAACTTATAAGTTTTACTATTCCATTTTTTAATTTCCTATTTAGATTATTAATTATGTCATTAATTGCCAAGTTCCTAGTCACATTTTATCTATAATAAATTTTTGATCAAATAGATTTCCTTAGAAATCGAAAACTTTAATCCACAGGACTCTTTACAAAATTCATATACCTGCTTGTATTCATCCGCGAATGAAAATTCATCGTTCAAACATTATTGACTTGCGTTAATGGATATTGGAATAACCCGTGCTGATTACGTGTTTTCATCAGGGTGGTGATCATCAGGGAAAACCGGGAAAACCTGGAATTGTCAGGGAATTTTGGAAATCTGGAAAAGTCAGGGTATAGTCAGGGAATTCTAGTAACAGTCAGGGAGAAATTGGGATAGAAATTCTCGTTATTTTTCTACCATTACGTTTACCGGGCAGTCTTTCCCGCCCTTTATTTCACCAAAACATTTCACGAACTAAAACTAATGTCCGTCGCCGCATAGAAGTGCATAGAATAAGCCCCGTCAATTCGTTGGACATTCAGTTGTGAATCTTAGTTATTTAGTTGTGAGTCGTACAATGTATCCCTTTTGTACATCCTTAATGCTATATTTGCCTAGTAATGTTAAAATTCATGATCATCGTATATTTTGCTCATCACGAGGATTCCGAGGCTATGTTTTTCGGAAGATTTTACCTCGTGTTTCTTTTTTTTAACTTCCAAGAATCAGGTCGAGAGGTAGTTGTAGCACACTAGCTTGTAGTAAATATGTGCTTGCAGTTCTAAAAATACGAGACGATGATTATGAAGACGGTAATACAAGTACGATCACACGTGTAAACAAAATCTTACGTGAGATCATCTAAGATTTAAATATCCCCCTTCGCGAAACCATAAGAAGAGGTCTCCCCTCCGCTCCTTTCACGCTCGACGTAATTATTGAATGGCCCCCTTAGCTCCCTCTCGAAACAATTTAGGCAGTTCACAAACCACTTCAAATATGACATTCCTAAATATGACGCTGCCGTTGCTAATTGCCTCCTGTTTTCGCTCGCAGTGGTGCAATTACGTTTTGTTTGTTTATAAAAATATTTTAACAATTTTGGTTCCCTCTTATGTTCATGGGGTATGAACAGGTTAATCAAGTTGTTATTCACTTTTAAAACTCGTGCAATCCGATTTTGATCCAGTCCAAGAACTTTGCTTTGGTTTGTATTTTCGCGTAGCGTAGTGATACCTGTGCCGGAGTCTGCCAGGAAATTGGCCATTAACTTTCCCATCGATGCCTTTTCAGTCAACTTCCCAGAACTACCATGACACGTCACCTCTTCCTTGAAGAATTAGACATTGTCAATTTGTATTTTTACCTGAAGGAAACATACACGGTACAGAAATACGATACAGGCGAAAAATGTATTAAAAGTGTGTACAATTTGTGTGTGGGCTTAACTTGTGAAGGTTTAATATATTTTTTCATTAGGGCGGAGGTTCCATATATTTTTTCATTCTTATAGCTTTTAATGTATTGATTTCAGCTTTTAACATTTTCTGAATTTAGACAAAAATTTAATTCAGCAGAAATAAAATATTCCGATAATAGGAGAGCTTTCGACGATCGGTCAGGGAAATTGGTAAAGTCATCAGGGAAAAGTCAGGGAATTTGAAAATTAGTTATCAGTAGCCACCCTGGTTCATGCATCATGCATCCTTTTTACAATTCTAAGTTCTATCATGTTTAGGCCGAAATCCATCGATTTTGAAGAGATGGTGTCAATAATTCGAAGAGGAAGAAAAGTATACATATGTTAAAAAACTATGTATGAAAATAACGGCAAATCATAAATTTGAGGCGCAAGCTTATCAAATATTTACCACACAAACAAGCCATTTTGTATGAAATTCACTGTACTGCTGGACTATTCCTCCCGGCATACACGACATCACTGAGAAAGTGTTTAGCTCTAAAAGGAAATAGATAGGAATGCAAAATACAAGGAATGCTCTTCTAATTAGGCTTATGTACAGTAGAACCTCTTTTTTACGAACCTCTAATTTACGAAATGACACCAATTTACGAACCATTCCGCCGTTCCCGATCTTTGTGTATAGGAAAACCATGTAAAATGATCTCTATTTTACGAAACCACCATTTTACTGATTTCCGAAGTGAGAGGCCGGTCCCTAGGAGTGATTGACCCCTGTTTTACGAAGTTTTTGAAATGATTTTTTAGCACTGAACTCAGTACAATGGAATAACGATCGCTATGTACCGCGACAGAAGCAGCTGAAGCCAGATCGGTCATGTTGAGAGGGCCCTTTTTGAAGTGCTTAAACTGTAGCAAAAATCCCAGAGACTGATCATCCAAATCGCAATTCAATCCTAACTATATGATCCAAGGAAAAAATGTTCAAAGATGCATGGCACAATGCCTACTTCTCGAAAACAATGCCCCACTTCATAAAATACAGTAGAAGCCCGGTATAGTGAGTACGGCTTATTGCGAGAATCGCGTTATAGCGAGTGATTGTCTTTGTACCGCCAAAAGGCCTATGTTTTACATGTAAAATAAAGCGGATATAGCGAGGCCAAAAAGTTCCTTCCACGGTATACGCTCGGTATTACGACAGATATCTCTCGAGGGCGATGCACCGCCTAGCAAAAATAAACCATAGTGTTTTGTATTAGCTGCTAATTAAACTAAAAATACAAGATGAGTGCCATATCTACAACACCTAAAGCCAGTTATGTCCAAACATTAACGATTTACGGCCTTCAGTACGCTCTGCACACTCCGATTTTACGTTCTTCTTTTGTTAGGCCCAGGCATCAGTGGGAGGGGAGTGGGCGGACAACGAGCAAGATGAGAGTAGGAGAGGGAGTTAGGTCTAGGCATGGGCGATATTGATAATTCAATATCGGGATACGGTAATTTCAGCATATCATAAGGTGGCGATAACGATAACTCAGCGTGACGATAAACATCGTCTTATCGTGCCCCGATAACATATCGGGGCGCGTCGGGGCACGATGAAATGTCGAGGCGCGATAAGATGTCGGGACGCGATAAGATGTCGAGGCACGATAAGATATCGGGGCGCGATAACATATCGGGGCGCGTCTGGGCACGATTAAATGTCGAGGCGCGATAAGATGTCGGGGCGCGATAAGATGTCGAGGCACGATAAGATGTCGAGGCACGATAAGATATCGGGGCGCGATAAGATGTCGGGGCGCGATAAGATGTCGGGGCACGATAAGATATCGGGGCGCGATAACATATCGGGGCGCCGATAACATATCGGGGCGCGTCGGGGCACGATGAAATGTCGAGGCGCGATAAGATGTCGGGGCGCGATAAGATGTCGAGGCACGATAAGATATCGGGGCGCGATAAGATGTCGGGGCACGATAAGATATCGGGGTGCGATAAATATCGCTATCGGTAGGTATCGCGATAACTATCACGATAAACATCGTGACCATGATAAATATCGCGATAAAATATCATGATACCGCGCCCCGATAAAATATCACGATATCGCGCCCCGATAAAATATCACTATATATTATCACGATAAATATCGCGATGGACGTACCGGTTAACATTCGAAAACTCGACAAAGCTGATATTATCGTCATGACATATTCGCAAAATTATCCAAAAACTTCCACAGTATACCTATAATATTTTAATTCCGACTGGTTACGCTGTCTTTACAGCTTTCTTCGGCGATCGGAAATAGAAGAACTGGAAGAAAAACATCGTAACTAGGGGAATTAATATTTTATATAGTGGAAAATGTCCTGTTTCTTTCATGAAATATGTTGATATTCTACCAGATTGTGCCTGAAATGACTTTTTTGCTGTTTACCTTTGTCAAATACCACGGAAACAAAAGAAAAACTGTAAATACGAACGACTATGAGAATTAGGTGGGTTTTTTCAACACCTTCGGATATAACGAGCGCTCGATTTAGCGAGTGATTTCCGAGGGATTATGAGCACTCGTTATACCGGGATTCCACTGTAATTGGATTAGTGCTTGGTAATTTCTATTCGTTTTCTATCATTTTGTGTATTGTGAATACCTAACTCGTCGTCACAAAGGATCCATATTTTCTCAGGAATTGTATAAAACTAGATTTAAGATAGCCGCCGTAACCCCAATTCAGAACTTAGTTCAGCCTTTCACTTGAAAATAGCATTCCCGTAGGAAGTTGTTTGCTGCAGCTGTCATGGAGCTTAGTTTCATTAAAAAATACTAATTTTGTAATAATAAATTACTTATTTTCAAATCTTGATGCAATTTGATTATTTAATTTTTCATTAGAAGTGTTTTACGTCATTAGGTAAGAATTTGCGATCTCGACTTTGCGATCGTGATCGCTTTCTGTAGCCGCGAGTAAATAGTTCTCGCAAATCACCGCTAGATGTCAGCACTGTAGAACGCATATTAAAAAGGAGGGAATTTCAAACTAACTGAGTAAATTTCTAAAATTGACTTTCATCAGCTGCGAAATATTATTAAATGTATTTCTGACGATACGCTTTCTTCAAAAAAGGCATTTCCTGGTCATTTTACTGAAATATACTGGGTCAGTTGGAACTTTGTTTTGAAATTTTCTAGTTAAAATGCAAACCTGGCTTTCCCATGTTAAAATGGCTTCTTTAACCCTTCCGTACTCGCGTCAACTTTTGGAACACATATGCTCGCGTGGCGTCTGTCAGATGCCAATAGTGTACATTATAATATAATAATTAATATTAAAAAGAAATCTTATACACTACTCTTACATTATTTATTTACTCATTTACAACTTATATAATTGTAAATACAACAGCCTTTCACTTATTTAAGACATTTTATCCATCTATAAATAAACAAGCCACTTTTTGATACATTACACACAATTAAATAACATCACAGCAACAATTACATATTTTTAACTTTACAAACAACACAAACGTATTGCGAATGTTCTAAGCATATATAATTTTCACAGGAAATGCACCTATATTTTGTCATTCTATTTTTTTTTCGGTCACAAATGTAACATCTCTTTCTAGAAATCTCTTTTCCCTCCTTCGTTTTTTCCTCTGTTTCCCTGCGAATGCTTTTGGAACTGGCAGGTCTTGACTCATTATATCTAGTTTCTTTATCTTTCTCAGTAATGGCTAAAGTTCTTTTTCTCAATTCCCTGGGTAAATTTATTACGTGACTTCGTTTTTGCAGTTGCTCTTTGGTTAGGTCTTGCGCAAGGGCTTTGATAAAATGCCTTCTTTTCAGATTTGCATGGGAACTCTGTTTGTTGTTTTCAAGGTAAATTACCTGACCATTTATTGCAGCCACATTGAGAATGGTATAAAATGTAGTCATTGGCCACCTTTTCGTGTTTCTTGCTACTGAGTATGTTGCACATAATTTATCTACTACATCAACGCCAGTTTTAGTTGCATTGTAAATGTCACGATCTCTGGCTTGTTCGCATTCCCTGTTGTTTCATCGATTGTGGAATCATGATGCATGGAGGATAAAATTACATTTTTTCTTGGCTTTGGTATGTATGATAGCAGTGTGCAATGCTTATCAAATCCAAAGGAGTTGTAAATGCTTCTCGACCGACAGTGGTTGTAAAACTGGGTGGAAGCTGCCGTTTATTCTTCCTTACTGTTCCTACATACGTAAGGTTAGCTTTTAGAAGATCTAAAACTAGCTCATAACTGGTAAACCAATTATCGGCGGTTATATTGCGACCACTGCGAGTACAACCTTTTTACAACATCATTGGCACTGTTACTTACGTGAAATGAGCCTTCCGGCTGCTTCCCAACGTATACTTCTAAGTTCCCTGTGTAAAATATTTTAGAATCCGCTAGAGAAAATATCTTAATTCCATATTTTCCGGGTTTACTCGGAATGTATTGCCTAAATGCACAGCGTCCTCTGAATTTTGATAGCATCTCATCAATAGTTACGTATTCTCCAAAAGAATAACTTTCATGGCAATTTTGAACAAATACATCAAAAATCTCTCTAACAGGTGCAAGTTTATCTAATAGCTTCCTTTCGCTTCTAGTTTCTTTGCCATCAAACTGAAGGCTTTGTAAAATAAAGTGGAAGCTCTTACGAGACATCACCAATCGAAAAAATTCAACACCAGTTCCATCAGTAGACCACAAATCACTTGTATTTAGTTTACTATTTCTAAGGAAACCTGCCATATACAGTAATTCAAAGAAAGCTTTCAGTTCACTCAAATCTGTTAATTTACAATCTCTTTCTCTACCGTAACGATCTTTTTGGGAATCAATAAATTTATTAGTGTTTTCCAAAATAATAGCAAGCAGATTGTCAGTAAAAAAAACATCTCCAACACTCGAGTACAGTCCTAGCGGTTGTAGCACTTTCTTTCACACATGAATTTAGGTTTACAATATTATGACGACGAGTACTTACAGTCGCCACTGGTTTTTGCAAAGCCCACTTCGTTGTTTTGTTTTTCCCGCAAACAAATTTTTTACCTGATTCTTCATCCTCTCGGTCATTTTCTTCCTCACTAGTAATTTCTTGCTCCGTATCCGTGTTTTGCAATTGTTCTTCTAGGGAATCTTCTTCATCTTCGCTCTCATCATCTAATTCAGACAATTCTGAATCTGTTGATTCCATCAGCAGACGCTGCAGATAGTTACGATCTTCCTCACGCATTAGGTTTAACTGTTTTTTTCTCTCCATCTAAGGGACATAAGTAAATCCAGAAGAGGAATATCATAATAGGGAACAAGCACCTACAATGTGATAAATTTTATAAACATACATGTAGAAATATAAATGAAAATAAAACTTACACTTTTGAATTATGAAACACGCTCAAGAGTAGCTTCAAGCACCGCACCACACTGGACTTACTCGCAGGTTTCACTGAGAAAATTCAGATGCTCCTTGCAGTCACAAGTTCCTTTCTGACGCACCAACGGACAGAGAATGAGTGACCGATAGCGGAATACTAGGATAATCATACGGAGGAACTGCGAGAGTTGTACATTTGTATATCCAAAAGAAAACAAATTAGCGCAATACGTGAGGAACCAACTTGGCATCTATCCGGCTGCGATAAATAGAAATGAAAAAGATAAATTATCTTAGATATGCCGGAGCGTTTTCATTACGTTGCAGATTGAAAAGAAAGCAAAGTAGTCACCGATATGATTTCCCGACGTGGCGTCTATCCCGCTGTGCCAAATTGACATGGATAAGATAACTTATGAATGAGACGTCGACGAAGTCACAAGCGCTGGACCTACGCAGATAGAAAACAAAGTAGCAGGGCAAATGCCGAAACGGCGCGCCGTGGTGTGGCGCTCCCCACGTTGCAATCAATTGCTATGAAACTGAGTTGCACGCAAAAAAACCACAATGGATGGATGACTGAAATAAGAGCTTCAAATGAAGATCTATGGTGAAATCGAGAGCAGTAATTCCTCGATATATTTCCCGGGTAAATAAAAAAAGCGAGTTTTAAACCACGTAAGTGAACTAAGAGGAAAAATTGCATTTTTATAAACAACAAAGCACAGATAATCATGATTCATTATAAAATTAAATAAAAATCATAGATTATGAGAAATGTGCATTGATTGAAAAAAAATATATTTTTTAAAGTGTAACGCATCTAGTCGCGTGGCGTCTGTCAGACTCACAAACATTTCAAAAACCCTAATTTGGCCCCCTGCTATTAATTTATCTGATATGAATCAACTGAATGGCAAAAAAGTCGAAAAGAGTAAGGTACTTAGAAGGAGAAACTATTATACGCACATATTTGCCGAAGAAAAACAAAATAATATTGACTGGCGTCCAGGAGGGTTAAACACTTATCGACCAGCACTAAATATACCCCTTTCGTTAATTAATTCATAACTGCATATGCTTAAAATACTCCGAGGGATGAATTAATTCTCTTATTCCCCTTATTTTGAGATCTACCAACTGAACAGCTCAAGAACTTAATCCAGTTGCAGCAGCCAAGTTCATACCATTATAAATTTGTAGAAAAATATATTTTTTTTGGGAATTCATGGCTGTGTTTCATTCTCTTTTACTAAAGTGAGTCTCCTAGCCTTAGGATTAACACCTATGCTATACAGCGAACCAATACAATTGAGGTCTAATTTTTAAATCCTTTCAATTTGATGCAGATGCACTGCACACAGAGAATTTCACCTAATATCTGTTGTTTTTTTCCCTGAATCAGCAGATGACTATTATTTGTTATAGTAATTAGTTTGATTTCAACCCTAACATAACTATTTGACAAGTTTAGTACAGCATAGTGTTTAATTGAATTGAAAGTATACTCGCATACTTGTCAGCAGAGTTTTAGTAGACGTACATTTGTCGCAGATCAAGCCTCTTATGTGCATGATGTGCCTCCATAGACATTGCTCCATGCTGTGCGAGGTGTTGCCAGAGCATGGGAGTGTCACCGCAAAAACTATTTCCTACTGTTGGAGATCAGCTGGTTTTGGTGACACATCAGTTCCGGAGACAGAGGAGTTAGTGGAAGATAACCTCCAATTTACAAACCCTCTTATTTACAAAGCTCAAATTTTTGGGTCCCTTCAACTTGGTAAAATGGAGGTTCTACTGTATTCCTTAAGAAAAAATATTTTGTTTCCTGGCTTACTTTCATTACAAGTTAATAGGGCATGTCACTCATGTAGGCCTCATATTATGCCTAAGTACACTCTTGGTACCATACTGCAAACTAATACACACATTTTTGAGTAATGCTAGGAATGAAGGTAATTCTCGTATTTCGAGTGTCACGGGAAAATTTCCATTCTTGGCCTGGGCTACGTGACATATTAATTTTACTGTTTTTTAATTATGCATTAGGTAGGTAGACCTGCCGATTTCATAGTTGGATTGCTGGTCAACTTTAATTGTATTGATGGAGCAAATCCAAAATTTGATCGAATACGAATCCTGAATCCGAATCCTGTTTTTTTTTATCGAATCCAAATCTCGAATCCGAATCTCGAATCCTAATCCCAAATCCTAATCCTCCTCAATTTCATTGAATTCAAATCTTCCTTTTATTTTTAAATTGTTAAATAATGCTTCCTTTCTCATGATTCTCTCATTTAACCCAATCAAAGCTGAATCTTATTTCTTAAAATAAATAACAAATGGAATAATGGTCATATAGTCCCTACTCAATGAAATTAAGGACATGTTCGAGGGCAAATATAAAGAATGGGTAATTTCAAAAGCAAATCAAAGTTTAATTTTTCTTAAATAAAATTGAAAATTCAGTGAAAACATTAGGAGTTTTTGTTTAGAATATGCAGTATTTTCACTCTGTCTGGCTGTAATCGATGTCTTTTATTATCAAACAAATTTCTAGCAGTACTGAAGGCTTTTTCTGAATGTACTGTTGCTGGAAGAATGCAGAGGAACTTTTTTGTTAGAATTATCAAATTGGGGAATTTCAAATTCATATGTGAACAAGAATTATTAGTAGACTTGCACCAAGACCAGTGGCCAATACTGATAGTATAATTTGCTAATACCTTACTTAATTTTCTTAAAAAATTTGATAAGTTCTTTCCTTCTCGTGAAGTCAACTCAGTAAACGAAAGTGTTTTAAAAGAGCACCTAATTATTGAGAGAAATGACATTGTGACTACTCTTTTATTTTACTACTCTTACAATTATCACTGGAATTAGATTTAATACACTAAGCCCTCTTGAATTTGTAAATACTGAAAATTCTTTTTAAGATACAAGAGCTGCTGAGCATGATCAGCACCTTATATTTGAATGTATTGCTCATTGACATATTATGGACACGGCTTCTGAACATGCTTAGCAGTTAAGAGGGTTCTTCTATCTGGATCATAGCACAAGTTTCTGAAAACATTTGCTCAGGAAACTCTAAACCCGCAGGTACATTCAAATACAGTGGTCTCTCGTTAGCACGTTTTTGTTGGGACCCGAAATCCTGAACATGGTAAAGAGGAAAACGTGCTGAACAGGTTAGGCCTTCTCGGGTTATGTTGACCTATGCACTTGTTGCATAACTTCCAGGGGACCAATACGCATTTCATCAAGTTAGTTCATTGCTGGTGTTAATTTACTGTAACAAAATATCATTTTCATTAATTAAGCCTCCCAAATGATATGTACGATACCTTGCGTTGATGTGCACTCAATAATTAATGACGACTATATGACCAAATAGCACGTTTTGTGTATGTTGTTCACGAAAAAAAGTATATATAAACTCAACTTTGAGGCTTGATATCCCGAAAAAGGAAGAAGCAAAATTCATAGAGAACATGTCAGCGTGTAGATAATTTAGCCTTTCATTTGATGCAGGTACCAGACTTTTTTTAATAATTACTTTTGAGGCATGTTTTTGCCGTGAGGATGAAAAATTGCACATTTCTTAGAGTCGCAGAGGTCAGTGTCACTTTGGAGATTGTCATAACAATATGAAAAGTTAAAATGAAAGAAACTTTTGATAGAATATGAATCGTACTTTTACCATGATGTCTGATAAGTTTCAATTATTTACTTATATTCGTTTAAGTTTTTCTAAACAATTTACGAAACCGGGTTTTCGCCATAAGTATGGATCATTAGAGGCATGCGACAAACACCTTCGTCTTCATTTTGAAATTTCTAATGCGAATCCGTCATAACACTTGGCATCAATCAATCAACAATCGGAAGATGTCATAACACTTGACCGTGCCACGATATTTGAATTTTATATTTTTGGAAAACAGGCTTGAAATGTAGGTGGAAACGCCAAACAATGTATGTGTTGAGCAGGACGAACTTGATTTTACAGCAGACCTTCAATTTTTTCTGCTATTTCAGCCTACTTTCACCTTATGTGGAATTTCGTCGACTTTTCCGAGGTTGAACTTTTCGCCTCAGGCTATCCCATAATCAATCTAAGCACTTGTCTCACTTTTACTTTCACGAAGATCGCAGCTAAGTTAGCAAATATGAAACACGTTGGTAAGTCAGTTGAAGAAGGCGGAATTTCAAAATTATATGTTTTTAGATGATTTTCACCGAACGAATACTTTTGAGCTATTGCTGTAAATTATCGATGCATCGGGAAAATGGCCGATACCCGGTACTCCCTATCGGTATCGGCCCAAGTCTAATTATTAGTTTACAATATGCTGCTTAAACATTTCCTACCATGGTATTTACGATTTAAATGCTAAAAACGAGCAATTATTGTAAGTCATCGACTTGCGTGGATCCGAATGACACAGGTCGGGAGTTGCATGGATGTTCAGTTAGGCCAGTGACATGCTTGCATTTTCCGTGTTTCTATCGCCGCGACAGGTTTAACCACGTGACGACCCGTGACTCATTGTCTAAGGTGCAAGACGACACCAAAGGGTGTTCGTAATGGCAACTCTAGTTTAAAACATTACATAGTTCGATAGGTAATATTTGATCATCATGATGGTGAAAAAGTCTGATGTGATTGGTCATCAATGTGATCAACAAATGTGATCAACGTCTTTTTTCAGCATGGTTTGACCTTCCTGCATAAGTCGACGCATAGTTAATTATCTGCTCCATAGATGGTGGCTGTTGTCCATGGGTCACGGGTTGTGACGCGGTTAAATCTGTCACTGCAACAGAAACGCGGAGAAATGTAAGCATGTCACCGGCCTAACTGAACATCCGCGTAACTCGGATCCACGTAAGTCGAGGACTTACTGTTAGTTCTCCACCGCTGGTACATAGAATCCGCACCACTGGTATTCAAATCTTTAATCATTTGATTCAATCGAATCTCGAATCCCTGCCCCAACCCTATTTAATTGCGATGACTTAAGTAAAAACTGGGTCTCTTCACTCATGTACAAAAATGTACAAACTCGACTTGACTCGATACTCGTGAGTACTTACAACTCGACTCGATAATCGACTCGAGGTCAAAAAGTACTACTCACACATCCCTAGATAATTAAACTGTAACGTTGCTACTGTTGAAAATTAAATGAATGAATTACTTTTTTGGAATTATTTGTAATTCTCTGAGAAAACTGACGTAACAGATATTCTTTCCAAGTTCATGACTAGAATTCAAACAGTAATCCTGGAAGTGAAAAAATTATTTGAATAGTTAGGTGTTAGCTTTTGATTAATTGATTTTCTTATAAACACCCATTTTTCTCTTTATTTTATCCTATGTTCCTATGCAGACTTATGACCATCTAAACTTAAAATTACAACCAAAATGTTTCAGAAATGTTGAAGTTTGGAAAACGAGGATTTTATGAAAGATTTTACTAATATAAATACGCAATAGAATACCACCTTATCTTTGGTTTTACTATCCATGTTTCACTTAGGTTGGAGTTTTGTACTAGAAGACCTGGGAAGAGTTTCTGAGCATACTCTTTATTCATTGTTTAGAAGATACTTTAATGTCTTACATTCCATGCACTAGGAAATATGATAGTAGAGGTACACATTCTCATTACATTTGCCTGGTGGGCCAGATATGATTTTTATGTGGAATTTTATGCTTACATTTAGCATGTATGCTAGGAGGATATTTTTATGTTTCATATTTCTTTATTGTTGATAATTTCTCTTTTTAGGAAGAGAAGCCAATGAGTCAGATGACAAAGAAATGGTTGAATCAGCTCTGAAATTATCCCTGGAGATGCTTTATAAGAAGCTAATTAGTATTTTGGTGGAAGAAAAATATGACACTGCTGCATATTTACTCTATGTTGCCAAAAGGAAACATCCAAAATCTGATGAAATGAGGTATCTGTTTTATATTTTAAAATACATTTATCGATAGTGACTTGAAATCTTAGGTGATTTCAATTGCTCAAAATCTTTTGGGCATTTTGGTGTTTTCTTACATAAATTTCTTATTTATTTAAAATATTCAAAAGTTTTTATGAAATTTGTAAAACCTTACAGTGAAGCTGGTGACTTCACTGAAACTTGAGTGTGACCATTTCAGTTGCAAGTTTTTTTAGCATGAAGACTAAATAGAAGTTGAGAAGTAATAGTTATCAGTATTACCAAACTGCATTAAAAATTGGTTTTCCTTTTGGAAGAGAGAACTTCTCAAACTCAGGGTTACTGACATACTTTACTGACAGAGCCTGATGGAACAATTACATGCACAATGTTTCAATTATCATAGTAATACAGTAGAAGCCCATTATAGTGAGTACGGCATGTAGCAAGAATCTCGCAATAACGAGTAATTAGCAATGTACCATCGAAAGGCCCATGATTAACATGTAAAAGAAAATGGATATACCGAGGCCAAGAAGCTCCTGCCTCGGTATACGCTCGGTATTACGAGTGATATTTCTTGAGGGTGATGCACTGCAAAGTACAAATTAATGCATTGTGTTAACTTTAGTGGCATTATTTGTCAAGTACAACTTAGGCTACAATATTTGTGCCATCTCTACATTATTTAAAGACCAACCAAGTCATCATTGATGATTTACGGCCGCCCCTAGCGTACCTTGCGCACGCTAGCACTTTTTAGTTGTAATTTTGTTTAGCCAAGTTCACATAGAAGCGGAATGGGCGTAAGATGGACAAAAGCCAAAAAGCATCTAGCCAATCGAAACACAGTGGAGAATGGTGGTGTGGGTAAGGGGCCAATTTCGGCCCACCTGTCTGTCTGCCAGTGCAGGAGTAGTTGACGGACGAGGAGTTGATTAACACATTCCAAGTACCTGAAAAAATCTTCTATTCCCAGTTCCTTAGCATACAAATATAAATGCAATGTTTAGATATTTATCGTAATTGAATATGAACGAATGTGTGGTGAGTACCTACCAAAAGTGAATACGGTGGTGATGGTATCTTCTGTATGGGAAGTATATTTCTTTATGTGCATTTCAAAGGTATACAATAGGGTAGTTTCCTTCATCAAAGAATACAGACTTCATTACAGTGAACTCTCGTTAGTACGTTCCTTGATAGCACGTTTTCCTCGTTAGCACGTTCATTTCCTCAGGTCCGGGTCGCAGTGCATGTAAATAATCCTGGTTAGCATGTTTTGGTTACCTCTTTAGCACGTTCGTAGGAGGACCAAACCAAATTCGTTCCGGCAAAATAACCGCCCTATAGGTTAACATGACGATGAATATCATTCAAGAGGTTTGATTCTCGCATTAAAAAAGATCGTTATTGTTTACAATAAAATTTGTTTAATACATTATGGTTAAAAATTGTTTATGAAGAAGTAAAAATGCAGCATTCACAAACATTTGAATTGGCCATTCAGCGTTTGGCACCTACAAGCAGACGATTTTATTGCGATGTTCGTTTGTTTTATAAATGTTCGCTGGGCAGCCAAACTGTGAAAACACTTTGAGAAATTAACAGTGTGACAAGTGATAAGAATTAGTCATGGAGAAGCGTGTGTTGAAACGACAAATATCGACGATCGAAAAGCTCAAACTCCTCCGAGAAGTGGACGAAAATCCACATATGAAGCGTGTCGAAATAGCAGCCAAAATGAAGATTCCACCGTCAACATTAAACTCTATTGTGAAAAATAGGAAAAAACTTAAGAATACATCGCAAGAAGGCACGAGCAAGTACAGGAAAAGAGTGCGAGGTGGCAAATTTTGTGAGTTGGAGGATGTCCTCCTTAAGTGGTTCAAACAAGCGCGCTCATCCAATGTGCCATTAGATGGTGTAATATTACGTGAAAAGGCCTCGTACTTAGCCGATAAAATGGACATCAGTGATTTTAAGGCTTCGAATGGATGGGTTGAAGGATTTAAAAAACGCCATAGCATAGTTTACAGGTGCGTTCGAGGCGAGGCAGCCAGCGTGGACACTAACGTTCGAGAAACATGGAAAGAAGTCACCCTCCCAAGCATCATTAAAAACTACAGCCCGAATGACGTTTTTATAGGGCTATTCTGTAACAGATTACGCCGGCGCTATTATGACGTAGGGCGTTATTTTGGAGAGATCGGCGGAATATAACGCTTTCCTGATTCTGTAAGCTAAATAGCGGCCCCTGGGGGTCGCTACATAGCACCAAAAATAACGCCAGCCTATGGCTCGCGTTATCTCAGATAGAGACCCCATCAATGACTTTACCGAACTTGGAAATCACCCTGTAGTTTATTTTACTGTAGCCATGAACCTAAAAATATTGTATTCGCGTTCATATTTGATTCCTCAACTTCAGAAAGGACGCTAATTTGGTTAAACGTATCTTATTCGATGTTTACCTGGGGGGTTGTGTTTGAAACCTTCGGAATTATCTCGAATAGGTAACCATGGAGTCACGTGGTACAAACACGAATGTTTTGAAAATATTATTTCTCTGAATCGTTCGTTACATTTTCAAAAATTGTTTTCACTTTAGTTTTTCTCACCTCTCTCGACTAAAGATCCCACAAATGAGATGAAACACAAGTGCAAACAATGAATGAGGTTGCAATCAGCGGTTTTAACACATCAAATTTGCGAGCCATTCTTGTTTATACCACGTGACTCCTTGGTTACCTATTCGAAATAATCTCGACTGTTTCAAACACAACCCCCCTGGTATCCAAAGAAATTTCCATGTATCTAAGCGATTTCATACACTCGCATATGCGAACATATGTGAACTATCTTTATTTTACCCTACAAAACATAATACGAAAGCTAAGTCGTAAATTCAGCAATCATGAACATCTATAAACACATATATGAGATGAGTTGATTGCTAATATAGGTTATAACCTTTTACATTGTGGCATATAATTGGATAGAATGCACAAGAAATTAAATTTTGTATTTATATCTACTCCATATGTTAAACGAATCAATATTAATTTTTGCATAATTAGCTGGTGCGAAATGTAAAATAGGAAAATATAAAATAGGCAATTAAATGACATGGTGACAATCAAACTTATAAAGATATAACGTTATAAGCTGTGCAGCTGACAATCATTTCGTGCTGTTTAGCTCAATAAAGGGGCTATTTCTCATAGGAGATATTTTGGCTGCTTGCTGTTCAGCAACGTTGCAGCTACTATCCTTTAAGTCAGAGGAGATCCCTTTTTAAATCCCTCCTCTACATCCTGTCATTCTAGGATTTCGTACAATTTTTCACATACTATCATGAAAATATTAACGGAATTTAACACGTATGTCAATCATTGGTTCAGTAAAAAAAATATTCCCCGTCCAATGAGTAATTACTAACGTTTCAATGGGCTACTTCACATTATTTTAACATCGTAAACAACTAAACTTTGCATGATGAAGGGTTTCAATGTATTTATCATCAGAAAAATTTGTCAAACTATGAAAATGAATATAAAAGACCATTCACAAATCAAAATTGAGCACATCAACACCGCTAACTCACGATTGAAAAACATTAACATCAACCCGAATTCTGTCGTCCGCTGAACAAAAACTTCGTCAACATTTGCTTCACGATATTCAACTGTTTCTACTTTATCCCGGTCGCAAACAATATTTTGCGTATATTTCATTTTTGGGGGTCTATATCAAGAATAAAGTTTTTATTAAAGTTTTAAGAAATTCTTGAGGCATAATTCAATAAATTCTACCCTAATAATACAGATTTAATTAAAACTGTTTGTTCTTGCTGCCTCCTATTGGCCGCTTGGAATCTGCCCTACTACTTTTCTCATACTCTCGAGAGATTACGCCACAGCGCTATGTTACGCCAGGGTTTGGGAGCTGCCGTGTTAAACGGTGGTATGTTCTTTCCACGTAGTTCCCATAAAAGTATACTTTTGGTAGGTGGCAGCACACAGTAGTTTATCAATACTTCCAACAGATGGCAG
Organism: Platycnemis pennipes; assembly: GCA_933228895.1. Taxonomy (NCBI): domain Eukaryota; kingdom Metazoa; phylum Arthropoda; class Insecta; order Odonata; family Platycnemididae; genus Platycnemis; species Platycnemis pennipes. The sequence continues at coordinate 80,011,803 of OW121847.1, read as the reverse complement.
CACAAGAGAAGCGCGCGCATCCTCGCCTTTTTTGAATGCCCGATACCAATACTATTCGTTGGAAGCTTTATTTAACTAATTTTATTGCAATGAGGGTTAACTAATAAAAATAACAGATTAAGCAACACATACATTTATTTTTCCATAAGGTTTACATCAGCAACATATGATAAGAAGCACTAGTTGTCGTAGAAAACAAGAATGGATACCAGACATGAAATAACCACTTTCCAAGATAAACCTAATAAACCACTAAGAGAATACAGGGAAAATTACTACGGCCACCCATACCTCACCCAGGTTCAACATGAATTTACCACCACAAGTAGCACTTAAATGTTAAGACCGATTAGTCATATGCTAGTGTGATAATGAAATGTAAGAAAATGACCAAAATTTGTATCAATGTCGAACATGCTTATTTAAATACATAACCACTTCGATAAACAGTGACAGTTAGATATGCCAATCACTAACCATTACTTGCCAAGTAAACAGCAAATGCAGGCAAAAACAAGTATAATGTCCACTTGAAACAAAATTATCCTCACTATATGAATAGCACGTTTCCGGTAGGATCCTGATGCACTCTTCAGTCTGGGAAGCCTTGCCTCCCAAGATATCCTAGGAAACAAAATTGGAAAATAGTGTATTCAACTGAAAACATTTTAAATATGCATATAAATCTCGCATAAATCGCCATAAGTAATTACCTCATGCCCTACGCTGATTATTCCTTGGCTTGCATGGAAATTAACTCGGGACAGGCAGACACACCTTCATGCTATGAAATACCCTGGGTTTATTCCGTATGATGACAGGTAATAATCTGAAACCAAAATGTACAGAGTGAACGGTAATAGTCATGGTGCTAATACCTCTATAAACAAGGTAGGCAGAACATTTAGAAAAATTACGGCTTTGACGTTTTAGTCTTTTGCCACTATGTTTCCGGTTTATTACCCACGAAAATTAAATCACATATATCAAGAATGCACATGTTATGCGTAACTATCATGAAAACTTGATGGTTTAAAGTACTGAGAATTAGACATACCAAAGTATTTACTTACCGATAGTTTTCTTCAAAAACCACGAAATATCTTCGACACAGAAACCGGATATATCTTCACAGTTCAATTTTCACTAAAACATGGGTCCCATACTCCAAAACTGCACAGTATTTCCTCAAAATTTGCAAGAAATGAGAATGTGTTCAATAAGCAGGCCTCCATCTTGAATAACGGTTTGTTTTCTCGCCCACCCCCCTCACTTTTCGACAGTCAAGTGTTTTAGTTAAGGATACTTCTCGCAGATGGCTATACGAGCGCGCGAGCATACCAGGAAGTCCCGTAAGCGTTTCCAGGCGCTGGTTACGCCATTGGATTGGGCGTAACATAGCGCGGCGGTATTTACAGAATCGGAAAAAGCGTAATTCCCGAAGAGAAATAGCGGATGCGTAATATAGCGCCCTCAAGTTACAGAATAGGCCTATTAATGCCGATGAGACCGGCTTATTTTTCAATCTTCTGCCTGATAAAACTTTGGCATTTAGAGGAGATAAGTGTCATGGAGGCAAAATGAGTAAGGAGAAGCTGACAGTCCTCCTATGCTGCAACGAAAGTGGATCGGAAAATTTGATTCCATTAGTAATCGGGAAATATAAACGCCCCAGATGCTTCAAACATGTTCGGACATTACCTTGCACGTATGAATGCAACTCTAATGCCTGGATGACCACAACAATTTTTGAAAAGTTCCTGCGAGCACTGGATGCCAAGATGGGTGGACAAAATCGTAACGTTTTGTTGCTCATTGATAACTGCGCAGCACACCCAATAGACACTGCATTTTTAAGAAATGTTAAAGTGCCGTTTTTTCCTCCTAATTGCACGAGTGTTTTGCAGCCCCTCGATCAAGGTATCATACGATGCATGAAGCATAAGTACAGTAAACTACTTGTCAACGAGAGATTGACCAACCTTCAAGTGTCAGGTCAAAAAGTAAATATCCTAAAAGCGATGCATTTTGTGAAGTATGCCTGGGACTCAGTCAAACCTGAGAACATAAGAAATTGCTTCCGTGCGTCTGGATTTCTTCGCACCACAAATGAGGACCATACTGCGTCGTTGACTGATGAGACAGTGGATGAGCAGCCCGTTGAAGGCTGGGATCAGCTGTTTGGAGAAGGGGGAGGGGATGTCCTTCGACGAGTACGTTGCTTGTGATGATGGCATCGAAGTTTGCAGGTTGGTTGGTTGAATTTGTGAGACTTAAAAACTGAGGATCATTTATTGAGAGAATTATTAATTAAATTTACAATAACTACTCCAAAAATTAACTTTCATACTCTGAAGTCTTTCAAAATTTGATTGAATGAGACGGTGAATCTCATTGTCATGTATTTTAATCTGTAGATTGATGTCAATAGACGAAGTCTGTGAGCAGGAACTTCGAAATGAAGAAGAAGAAGATGAGAATGACGAGGTGGAGCCCAAATCGCCTCCAACATTTGCTAAAGCCGTCGAGGCGATGGACACAGTGCGACAGTTCGTTACAAGTCACGAAGTTGATGAAAGTGTTCTGAATGCTTTAGTAAAAATTGATTCAACTATCAAAGAATTGGGACTCAGTATTAAGAAACAAAGAACTTTAAACAGATTCTTCTCGCCCTTATAAGTTATTGTTTCATCTTTTAACGTATGTTTTTGTGTGCTAAATATAAGTAGAGAACAAATGGGAAGTTCCATTTTTGTTTTGTTACAAGTGGTCAAGTAAAGCCATATACGCTCCGGAAAGTGGAATGTTTTTGGGCCAGGTGCTCATTTTGTTCATTTTTTTGAGGAATTTTGACAATCCTCACAATATATTTTAATATTTGTTTATAAAAAGTTTCATCATGGTTAATATGAAAATATAATACTTTTCGTTGCATTCATCATAATAATCGACTTTTATTTTTGTCCATGATTTGCAAACCATGAAGTGCGAAAGAGTGCGGTGTGGGGCATTTGCGCTGCGGATTCATCTATCCTGAGACATGTTCATTACGTGGAAAGTACGAGAAAAATCGCCGGGCGGCTCCGCTAACTATGATGCTGAACTTAAGGGAATCACATACAAAACGTGCTGTTTGGTTATTATCGTCATAATTGACTATGGATAACGTGTCAACCTAATAAGTATTATCTTGGAAGGCGTAATAAGTGGAAGTGAAACGTTTTTTACAATAAATGAGCGGCAGCTATCTACCAGAATAAACTAAACGAACGTAGCATTCCCCTGAACGTTATGCAACTCATTATTACATCTTTAACATTCTCTGGAAGGTCAAACCTCTTTAGCACGTTTTCCTGGTTAGTACGTTCAGAATTTCGGGTCCCCCTAAAAACGTGCTAACGAGAGTTCACTGTAATTGCGATTTGTGCCCTTCCATAAATGTATTTAATTTACGCAAAAAGTTTGTATTGAGAAATCCCAGTTTACTAGAGAATTAAATGTTAATGTTAAGGCCATTTGAAAAGGCTCTGAAATGGCGGGGTGTGCTGCCTTCATGCTGACGTAACAGGTAGGTAGTTTACGTTGCGAAGCATAGGAAAATTCGTCTCCTGAACTTACCGTTGTATTTCAGGGCCCCTCAGCTCTAGTGAATATTTATTAGTATTAACCTGTAAAAACTATCGATGTTGGAAAAGTATTCTCAGTTAAACATGGTATTATTAGTCATTTTATAGGCTCAAGGACGTCCTGCTCGCTGTCTTTTCTGCTACGACGAAGCATGGCGTGAAGGTCGTGCGGTGATAGGCGAACTACATGATATGCTTGTGAAAGGAATACTAACTGATTTTAAATGAATAAACTGCATAAGTAATGTTAAATAAATAAATAAAAGTTAATTATAATTAATTAACGGAATAAAGATGCCTCCAATACTTGTTCATAAGTTTTTAACGGTGTGCGGCGTCTATTTGGAAGCGTCCGCAGCACCACCTGGTGGCAGGTAGAGGAAATAGTTGGACGTCACATGTAGGATTAACCGGCATGCAATAGTTTGCCGTCGCGTTTTCGCGCCATTGATTTTTTTCACTTTTTAATTAATGAGGAAAAATACTTAACGTCATTTAAAAATCGAACGGCTTAAAACACGTTCTCCAGAGGTTATAAACTTTCGATCAAGACAATAAAAAAATAATAGGAAACTACCCTATTCAACACAAGACGTTACGGTGCACGCATGTCAGCCTAACTCTGAGCTTGTCTGATCTCTGAGCTAAAGTAAAGAACCAGAATGTGGCATGGTAGAACAGAGCACCATTAGCAACTAACATTTGAGTAATTTTCTGTAATTTTGAACCGCTAGCCAACGGAGAAGGGAGGATAATGTAGCAATTTTAGAACAAGAAAAAAAACTCACTTTGAAACTAACATTGACCAGGTGAAACACCTATGATTGCCACCCTGCCCGTTGCAATATCATAATACAAAAATCACATAATATTAACAATGAAATAAGATAAATATTACATACAGTGCCCCAATGAATAATGCAAAACATTGAAAAACTGTGCAAAAATAAACTAAGGAAAAAGATTGTGGATATAAGAAAAAAATCGTTGAATTCAGGAACAGCTGTGGCCAATAGAAAGAACGCATTACAATTTACTAAAGTGTGCAAAATAAGGCACTCTGGCTCAATACTGGGGGAGAAAAAAATAAATGAAATGTTATACCACTGATGACATCTTAAGATGTCATCCGCCACCTATGGAAGAAACACATGACATCTTAAGAGTTCATCCGCCACCTATGGAAGAAACACATGACATCTTAAGATGGTGAGAAACGAAGGTGACGACGAAATTAGTTCTCTTTCGGAAGAAGAAACAGTGCCTATGCTGACTAGAGCTAAAGCATGGCAGGCTCTTAGAATAATTAGTGCCATTTACCGGGCCAGTGATGCTTCCCCCGACGACTTTAGCAATTTTAGTGAAGTGGAAGGGTTTATACTTTCGGCAATGGAATCAGACGATGTTTGAATGATTTTTCACCCGGGAATAGAAATCGAAAGTACTATGCTGTCAATGTGTAGTGTGTTTATGTGTGATGCTAAAGGTCCGATACTTGTTTTGTTATGCTTTTTATCCTGGCGACGAAGTCATCAAAGTTTTCTGTTGCCAAAGAATTATTTACATCCTTATAATTTTACGATTCATCCTGGTTTCGATTATTTTTCCTGTTAGCAGAAGTAATTGGAATATGGTTTTCTGGTAATTTTTTTAATTTGAGCATATTTTCATAAATATTGCCAGGGCCGTAAATATTGCCATGTTATGCAAATTATTAACGTTTATCCTGTTCAACAAGTTTTTATTTTATTTTATGATACCTGAGTTCATGGATATATACAAGTTTGAACGATAATTCTCGACAATATTTCACGGAAGTCACCTCCGTTCGCTCTAGATCCTTTAGATGGCAGCACTAGTATGACTCACGATGTGCAGTGCAACCGACAGAGGCATTTGCTTGGAGAAATAAATACGCGCTGCAACTAATTTTCGAGAGATAACTGAATGTGAATTTTAGGAATGGCTAGGAATAGGTAATTACACAAGAAATATTTTCGACCGCCGAAAAATGCTGTATTTTGGCGAATCATTACAACTTACGTAATCAATGGACATAATGATTAAAACTCGAAGACTTCAGCAAAGGGTAATTTATTAATTTGGAAAAGTTAATTAGCAAATAATCGATAAATATGCAATTGTTCATGAAAATGGCCCTCCTACTTGTTCCTAATAGCATGATAATGAAAGGAAAACAAAGTAAGAACAACTGTGGGAATTGGGAGGCTTTTTCCATCGCCTTCAAATATAACGAGCGCTCGCTATAGTGAGTGATTTCCCAGCCATTGAGAGCACTCGTTATACCCAGCTTCCACTGTACGTAGTTAATTCTATTGAATCTGAAGTTTATATTTCCAACTTACATCTTTTCTGTCAATTTTCAATTTACTTGTATTATTTCAGTACTTTATGCTCACTTATAAAAGTTAATGTATTCAGTGGCCCATAATTGGTAGTAAAGTTATTTTATTAATATTTGGCATTTTAAAACCAAAATTAAATTTATTAATTTAATCAAGTTTAGTTTTTTATGTCAAACGGCAACAAATAAATTATCAGAAAATGCAGCATGTAACATATCAATTGCGATTCTAGTATTCTAGGTATTCGAAATTTGAGATATTTCAGTATACAGTCAAACCTCTGCATAACAAACTACTTGGGACCGGGAAAAAATAGATAGCATGATGGCTCCTTACGAACCTACCAACATTATCGGTGTGCTCTACTTCAGTCCAGTAAAGAAAATTATGTTATTTTACCAAGTTATAATAAAAGAATATTTCAATTCAGCATTAAATGAGGCACTTAAAAAAAAAAAAGATTTTATGTATCTAACTCAAAATGATGTGATTGTATTGATTGGAAGAAACATGTATTTTCTTACACTTTTATCAAATGTAACAAATTATGTGTGCTGTTTCCATCACTTTGATGTGAAATAATGAAACATAATGACTTCCCCATAAGCTCTTGGAATAAAATGCAAATAAATAACTTTTTGTAGAATATAACAGCTAGTAACTGACCTCTACATAACTCAGTCCCATTTATTATGTAAAGGGATAAAACAGATTATTCTGGAGAATATTACCAAGACTTTGGTGGAATATGAAACAAAATATTCAAATTAAGGGGTTTCAGAGAGCAACTGAGCTTTGAGCCTTCCCACATTTTTATACATAATAAACAAGGCATTGCATACACCTGGAATGAACAGGAATTCATACGAATAATGGACTCAGAAATCAAATAATAACATCATTTATTGAAAAAAATTTGATATCTTTTTCTGGACAGTTGACTTTCCACTCAAGGACCATCTTACACAAAGTGACCTCAATTGGTCTAGAGAAGCTAGGTACTCTCTTGGTACATCTCTCTCTGAAAAAAAAATTGCAGTGCTTCGATGGATGAAATGGCCCCAGTGAGAGTCATCAATTCTACCTCAGAACTTCCTTCATCGTCATCACTTTCATCTGAATCATGTTCTGTAACTTCCTGCAGAATATCCTCACAGGTCATTTTAGGGAACATCGAAATATCCTCATCTGAAGATACAAAATCATTTATTGTAACATCAGTCTGTGCACCAGCTTTTTCAATGTATTGTTCCCATGCTTCATCAATACCACCATCTTCATTTGCAATCTCTGGGTCAGGATCATCATCCTCAGGGAAGCTAAAACCTGCCTTCCTGCAGCAGTTTTTCATTGTCTCTGGAGTAACACTCCACCTACTACCAGCTGCCATCTCAATACCCTGTTTTAAATTTATAAAATAAGGTTTCTCCATCTTTCTCTCAATATTAATCACCATTCGCTGTTTTCTGGAGAGTAACTTTCAATTTCCCACCTTGCCACTGAACAACAGCATCACCCGGCGGGGATAACTCTTCTCCCCTTATCCCCTTGGATAATATGTTGACGGGCGTGAAACTTTTCTAACCAACCTTGTGACACAGTAAACCCTTCTTCACTAAAAATGATGGAAAATTATTTAGCTTTCTGACAAAGGCGCGGGTCTGTAATGGGAATGTTGTGACTCCGTTTTTCTAAGAACCATTTAAATGAAGCTTCATCAATCTTCTCATATGAGGCCCGTCATAGTCTTTTTCTTGATGAATTTATAGCGTTGTGCATCGTGCTTTTCTCAATAACTTTCCTGTTCTTCAAAATTGTTGATAACTTTGATGGGAATATTTCGTACTTCTTGGCGACATCTACTTTCTTCATCCCACCGTCAACATCTTTAAAAATGGCTAATTTTTGCTGCAGAGTGACTTGCTTTCTCTTTGATGCCATGCTGTGAAGTACATACACAACGAAATTGTATGGTTTAGATAACCAAAATTAAGAAAGCCATGTAAGCCTTTGAAACTATTTAATTATAGGGTGCGTACCTGAAATCTTTTCCCTTTGAAGGATTTTCGGAATTACATCAAAACACGAAATTCCGCAGGTAACTTCATCTGTGAACCCCGCTGAAAGGCTGTGACACTGTGATCATAGGTGATCGATTGTTAGCGGTCGATATTATAACCTCTCTCATGCCCCCTTCTCCTTCTTGGCCGATAGTCGAGCCGAGAGGTGGGGTGGGTAATGCGAGGTCACATATTCAAGGGGAGAAGTGGGAGGTTATGAGGTACTTGGGCAATCCGGGGAAGGCGTGGGATGCACGGGTGATCCTGAAGCACCTGGGTGGGATGTAGAAAGGGAAAGCAGGAGAAAAATCGGTTAGGGAATTTTGGGACCTTTCGATGACTGGTGCGTTTGAAAGAAAGAGAACTTCCGACATGAGATTTTTGTTTGACACAGATTTAATTTGATCTAAAAATACGTAAAATACACAGAAACACATATGATTGACACTTCTAACGTCAACGTAAATAATTAAATGAAACTTATCAGAATAACGTTTACAAAAATAAACACAAACACAAAAATAGAGAAAAATTTCCTTTCCTATTAGTTCGTAATTGAATTTTATACAAAGTTTCAATACACTCTTAAATCTTCATTGAATGACTATTTATTAATTAAACATTGCATGAGTTAGACAATGGGAATAATAAATAAAATACAAGAAAAATGAAATACACTCCCTATCCTTACAATCCTATGCAAAATCATACACACGCTCGCAATCACACATCACACAAAGAAGGGACAAGGGAACCTGAAATTTTCTTCTTTGTACAGAGGTTTTTCTTCTTTTCATTGTCTTGTATGGAGGTTCGTTCAAAAGAGGTTTGACTGTAAAAGGCTCTTGAGGAAGTGAAATCATGTGAAACCAACTGATATTCAACATGATAAAAATATGATAAAACCAATATATATATAAAGGTTCAAAAAACTCTTTATATTGATTGTTACCCATGTTGAAAAGAGTTACTGAATATGGTTCATATTTTTTTGTTTTATTCCTCATTTTTAACTGAGTTTGGTTGGTAGTATCACAGAATGTTACAACCTTTCCATATTTCACTGAAAATATCCATATTTTGAATCGTCAGTTTTTTTGTATCAAAAGATCACAACAAGATCAGGCCTCTATTGATAGGTAGTGTATATATTACACTTTGATGAATTGGCTTTGGTGTTGTTAATATTTTGTACCCTGTACTGATTTGAAGAATTTGTGCTATGAAGTCTTGAGATTTACCTTTATGCTTTATTTTATTTTAGTTAATTGTCGTATTTTTATTCGTGCTCCATTTGGTGTGTTATTTTTTCTCATGGAGTTGGAAAAACATTGGTAATCCTCAAGCACTAGCTTTTTTCTGCCAATTTTAAATAACTCTTTCCCATAAATACCCAATTCTTATTTTTTTAGACTCTCTGCAGATGGAAGTGATGAGATTGAACTAAGTGATGGAGAAATGAAAGGAGAATCTGAGAATGTCATATCAGATGAAGAGGATTCTCCTACCAAGGAGAAGAAGAGAGTTCAGAAGATCAAAAAGAGAATGAAATATCTTGGCAAACTTTTGAGGAAGATCTACTTAGAAAATCCTCCCGGGGAAGCTGAGGAGGAAGATAGGGCTACAAATAATGAGGAAGGAACTGATAATGGGAAGGAAGGGAATGATGGGGCAAAGGAGGCTGACAACATTGAGCCTACTCAAGAGCTTGATGGTCAGGCGATGGAAAAAATCCAGACTCAGACAGCCCTGGTGCAATTCTTGGAGGTATATTTTATGTTCTTTATGCAGTGAGATTCATATCTAATTTATGCATTTCCTGTTTTCCTTTCATGTGGAGAAAATTTTGTTTCTACATTGTAGAAGTACAGTAAAGCACGATTATCCAATGTTCGATTAACCGACAATCGGATTATCCATCTATGAGTCCCTCGACAAGTGGCTCATTTTTCATTTCATTTCTTTCAGAATGTTTCAAAGCCTTTTCCCCAGGAGAACCAACCAGGTATTTCCCCCCCTCCGCCCCTACTCTCCCTTTCCTACCCTCCACTCCTGCTTCTGTTTGCTATTGCAGACAGTGGCAGGCCATGTTTAAGTCGACAAAATTGCTAACTTTTGACCATTCAAAAGGTTTTCCTGCAGTAGGGAATCCAATTACTTACATGACAATGTTGTATTATGGTGAGTCTCCTTAATAATGCTCACTATTTTCATTCCCTGGGTGAGTGAGTTTTTATTGCTTCTGCGGCTGTTAATTTTCCATTGGATATATAATTAATTTGAAATATCTAATTCTTCACTAAATAACAGGTCTTGGAACAAAAGTGAACAAACCTTCATCCCGAAATTTTCGTCTTGTCTCATCTCATAAAATTTTACGTCCCTAAATTTTCACCACCTCCCATCTCCGGGACCATTTTTCGTCTCATCCTAAATCATTCAAAGCCCTGCTAAATAGGAAGTGTATCATATTAGATATTTCCAAGAACTTAACTCATGATGCCACACACGCTGCCACACTTGAACACATTGGGCAGGTATGCAACCTTGACGTGTTTACTTCGTGAGTGGGATGAGTAAGCACTAAGGGTTAGAGAACTTGGGACTCCCAAATCTCTTATTGCCACCAAAGATATGCTCATGTCAGCCATAGCTTGGGGTGGAGGCATTGACTCAAGACCACTCACATGAATAGTAGTCATGTGTCAGCTACCTTAGTATGAGTCTCGGAAGTTAAGAAATATGATGCAAATCTTTCCAATCGGCATAGCCTCAGATTACAGGTGCATAAATAAGGGATAAATTGCACATCTGATGCACCACTTAATGTTCCTCAAATTGATCGAGTGTATTCAATGTGCGTAATCAACATGCATTATTATACTATTAAAAGTTGTTGAAATTTTTTGGAGAAAAAAATTTAATGAACAATTGGCCAATTAACAAAATTGTGCGAAATCTGCAATTACTTCAATGGGGTAGGAGCAAAAGACACAGGGAAAGCCTGGCACTGAAATCAGGGTTGAAAATTAGGGATGGTTAGATCAGATCCGTCGGATCCAAATATCCATGGATCTTTCATTTTACTTGGTTCCGGATTCGGATCCAAAGGCACACAGTAAAATCGGATCAGGATCGTAGATTTTAAATTTTCGGGCCCTAGCGATTGAAGCGCCCCGTGAATATAATGTAGGCACAGTAGATATTGACAAGGAGAGGTTGTATAACTCAGGTCACAAAATTAGATGAAAATTTTTCCATGCAACTAGAAGCAAAATAAAGACATATGACTTTTTTCCCCATTACCCTGGTATTGCGAGAAAAAAATACATAGAATGTCACACAGGTAGCCTACATTCGCTGGTATCAGGTGGACATCAAAAGCTAGTATACTAAAGTAAGTTCAATCCCTCTTTCAGTTTCATATTTTCTTTCAGTCATTGTATCAAAAACTTTATCATTCAATTAAAAACCCTTTCATCTAAATACTCACTTTTTTATACTTTTATTTTTTTAATCAGATTTTAGAAAGTAGCACTAAAAATTGGGGATGGTCCAGTCTAATCCAAAGGCCCACAGATCCTACATTTCATTCGCTACTGAAATCATATCCGAAGACAGTATAAATCAGATCCGGTTCAGAGATTTTTAAATTTCGTGGCTTAGTGATCGATGCGCCCCGCGAATGAAAAGTAGGTCTGGTAGATACTGACAAGGAGAGGGTTTGTAATTCAGGTAATGAAATTAGATAAAAATTATAAAAATAAAATCAAACAAAGAATCCATTGAACGTTCACTGTATATTTCCTGGCCATCATTGCTCTCACTTGAATCAACGGCTTCACTTTCTGACCTAGATATATTGCTGAACTCCTAAAGACATTTACTGATTATTTCAGTGAAGTCTGGTAGGAAAGTTTCCCTACTTCAGCCCATGAAAGGCTCTCCATAGTCTTAAATACAGTACAAGATCAATAATCCGGAATGTGCAGGATGCGATGTGTTCCAGAATTATATTTCCAGTGTTTAGATCATTTTACTTTTAGTGGGTATGACTAAAAAATTTGCTGTAATTCTTATTATAACTTACTATGATCAATCAGGTGGTGATGTGAAAAATAAACACATAAATAATTTAGAGTTGATTTGCATATTGTGTCATCAACAGCTAATGTATTCATGTATAAGAAATGAGATTTTAGATAGAAAGTATGATTTCATTGGCTTGCAACCATGGATTTACACTAAGCCAAACATTGCTATAAGGTGGCTTTTTTAATGGCTTAAATGCTGCTATTTCGGTTGTGCAACTTAAAAAAAAGAACTTTTCAAAATTCTGAAAAAGCTTCCATTATTTAGATACTTCCATTCTTTAGAATTCTGGATTATAAATCTTCTGCTGTAAGAGGAAATTATAATAAAGATATTACTCTTTATAGTAATATTGTTAGATTCTGCGGAACTAATAACTCAAAAAATTTGGATATGCTGCCTTACCTCTAAAAAAAATAGGAGTTGAAAAAGTTGCATTAACCGTGAAGTCTCTCAGACTGAATTTTGAAAAAAAAAAATATTTTTCAAACTGAACCTTCTCGTCACTTTGCTTCAATGTTCTTCTTGAAAAGGTGAGAAGATACTGAAAGGCAAGAGGTCTTGTGTAAAAGATTTAAGGATAAAAAATAATGGTTCATGTGGTGTAGTGGTCTGTGAGACCAGCGTCATGGTTTGAAAGTTGATTGCCCACTGATAAATGTACTTTTTACCAATAATAATGATATTTTAATATAAGTAAATGTTATAATAATTTATAGTGTTAAATTGTTTAAAATTTATTTATGGTGCTAACTTCATGTCACTGTTTTCTGCCTATGATTACTTTTGTCATGAATGCAGTATCATCAGCTGGTCCACGAGTTATGCAACCAAGATGACAATCATGGCATTATCAACTAAATGTAATCTCGAGGCATTACAGTGTTACAGATGAGCTAGTAGATAATAGCTGGTAGAGCATCTGAGCAAATTTTATTCCACTTTCATACTTATAACTTGTCGCACACCACAGAAGTTGTAACTTAGTCTTTCACTGGGAATTAAGTACCACAAGTCTTTCAACCAGGACAACAATCATCGCTAAATCAACTTTTTATGGCCATAGGACAGAAATGACCACTCATTATAGCCATCAAAACTCTATGATTTTCACTTTAGACCAACAAAGGCGAAAATATCACTCGCTATGGTGATACCCTTGCCATTAGCCATAATTGCTGTAATGGGCTTCTACTGTACTATAATTTTTTGTGAGTTATCTTTGCTATGAAAATAATTCGCAATCATAATTGTCAACAAAAAAACACAAATCCAATTGTTAATAATTATGTATTTTTAATTTCAAAATCTAAAATACTATCAGTGTCCTTATATCACTTGTTGTGTCATGTGTTCTTGTCTCTCTCCTGAACATAAATTTTAAGGGATAGGCAAACCTTTCAGTTTTAGTTCATTTGATGGCTCATTAGTTATCCCAAATAGAAGATGTAATTCAACGGATAAAACCAGTTACTTTTCTTGATCTTGTCACTCTTATATCTAAAAAGGGTGTATAAGTAGGTCCTTGGCCATGTGGGAGTAGCCAGTAATGAAAAGGGTGACATAGCTGCAAAGGACGCACTGAAGCTGGAAAGCATATCATCTCTGCTGGTTCCCACGTGCAATCTGAGGGTCATGTTGAGAAATGCAGCCCTGAATCAATGGGCTGAAGTCTGAGGTTCTCAGATGGGGAACAAACTCTGCAGCATCAAGCAATGCATATTAGTGTGGCCCACTTTGGTTGGGAGCACTCGCAGGGAGGAAGTGGTGATTGCACAGCTGAGGATAGGGCACTGTGCCCTAACAGACTCCTCCCTCTCTACTGAGGAAAAGATTCCCTCCCCCCTGGTGCGATCACTGCCAGTCTCCCATGTCTGTGAGACACCTCCTAACTGAGTGTGATATGTATCATCCTGCACGGGACGACAGACTGGGCATCAGGGGTGACTTTGGACAAGTCCTGGGAAATGACCCTGATCATCTCAGCCTTGTCATTCAGTTTTTAAAGGAAACCAGTCTTTTAGTAAGATTCAATTATATAGTAGAAGAACACGGAGTATGTAATATTTTATCTTCCTTTAATCTTTGTATTGATTTTAGCTTTTGTTTTTATTTTATTTTCTTCCCGAGGTTTATGCAATTTTAAGCTGAGGTGCGAATGACCCTTGTTGTTGAAGCACCCTTTAAAACTAATTCCGCTACTACTACTATTCTTGATCTCTAATAAAATATTTTTCCCTTCCTCACAGGACAGTGTTGTATTTGTGCGACTCGTATCCGAGATGGCTCTTCCTCGTGTGTGTACCTTGCTGACCTCAAGTGCCTCTACTGATGTACTTGAAGCAATTGATTTTTTTACATCAGCATTCCTATTTGGACTCACAGAAGCAAAAGTTGGTGTTCGTGAGATGCTACCTCTTGTGTTTTCAAAGGATGTATCAGTAAAAGATGCTGTTGTGGCTGCATATGCTAAATTGTATCTCTCCCCTGATGGAGTGGTACCACGTGAGCCAGAGGAAGGAGGTGAGGAGAATGCTGAGCAAGAAGAGTTACCACAAGCTGGTGGCAGGAGAAATCCCAGGTAAATATATGGCTTCATTCTAATATCCTTCTGAAATTCTCTTTCAGCAATGACAGAAGGGTTAGATTGGTATTATAAGTACTGAATATAATTAATGGTTTGGTATGTCACTTTATGGAACCTATTCATATTAGAAAGAAAAAAAAGTTACTTGGAGATCATCCTATAGATTTTTTAAACCCTGACCTGGATTTTTCATCAAAAAGTCACTTACAGATTAAGACTGACTGAATTTAAGTGCATATACTTACAATCAGGTCATGGGGGAGGGTATGAAGTGAAAAGCAGGTGGGATGAGGGAGAGGGAACCTTCTTTTGTCCATGAAAGACAGAATCCCTGTAAGGCTAATGAGTAGCTATATGCCATCCCCAGCCCCCGGCAACATGGGCTCGTCGCTTGTTCCCTTATTGTCCGATTAGTTCCCTTGCCGGCCATCGAGCACTAGCAGTACATTCGCCCTGCTTTCACAGACTTTTAACCCCGCATAAGGTGGCGGTGAACACCTTAACCCTTCCATTAAGCGATGTAAATGTCAAAAGACATGTTTACACCGTACATTACTTATGTGAGTAGATACTTTAACTATTACTCATCAAAATTGCATTGTGTAGGCCCGAAAACTTGCGCTAATGTATGGCCAGATAATATCGTTTCAATTTGGTTCGTTTGAGCATTAACACGTGCGGGTTAAAACAATGAGTAAACAGGACTTAAAACAGCTATGTTAGTGCATAGAATTCAATTTGTTTTTCAATAGAATGACATTTAATATGGTAAATTCGTCTCTTAGGGTTTTTTTCCCACCAAGGAGAAATATTGCTTCAAGAAAAAACAAAACCTGTAAGGACTGCTGTAAGCGCTTACTTATTGGGGATTAGCTAACGTATTTTACCAGAAGCACCATGGAACGAGACTCCAAAAGCTTTCTAAGGATATTTCTCAATATCCTACAAATTGATTGTTTCTCTTCAACGTAAATATGGCCGGATAATGCAACTTTTGCGGCTTTCCTGGCACGATGTAATTTTCAGGGACATATTAATGCTACCATGGAATCCCAGAAATTACACTTTAGGTAAAATTATACATTCACACTCTCACCGTCCAATCACTGGGTGACACAAATCCTGAATTGGCAAAATCCCATTCCCAAACAGAAAGTTTATACTTTGAAACCCTATGAACTGCAGCTACTGTACCCTAATTTGAGCTATGCGTTCTCAAACTGGCAAACCAATCATAAAGTTGACAGTAATCCTTCATTGACTAAAACGTACTTCAATAAGAATTCCTGAAATGAAGAGTTTCTTTTCAAACATCATTTCACAAGCAATGTATAAGACAGCACAGAATTTGAGTTACTAATAGACTTCAAAGTTTGAGCGTTCAAAAACTTTATTAAACCATTTTGAGCATTTAAGTTTTCAAAAAATTCAACTTCTTCCTCTGCAAAATATACTCTTTACCCGCTTTTACATTCTCCAAGTGTGCAGCTTACCTCATCCTCATATTCACAAAGAGCCTTATAATAGCAGCAACCATCATCTCACCATGCTCAACACAGGGAAATGAAAGGTCTTTCCTTTCAAGAGCCTCACTTAAGTTCAAAAGCATGATAGCATTTGCCATATTTTTTCAAATACATCCTCCCAGCCTTGCAATTGGGATGAGGGAATATCCCACTGGATTGGAGAAGTCTGCACGGGACACTAAACATCTGCTTACTTATATACCATGTGGTATAATATGGTATGCAACCCAAAATTTCTGGAAGAGCATAATCATGATCCACAGCAACATAAAAATACCACATATCGTGCTCAATTAATGCATTTTTGAATGTCGTGCCTAATTGATTGGATTTAGCACAAAGAAATTTACAGCCATAGATTCATCTGTGGCCACCTTCTTCAACATAAATGGAGTGACCCTCTCTCCCTACCTCAGGCTGTTGAATTCTGTTGAGTCTTCAGACCCCAGAATGCTTGCCCTTACCCAATTAGAGGGATAAGCAATGGACTTAGTGTCGCAAAAAAATCTATCAAATAGACCAGTATAAAGTTGGTCCAAGTCCATCTCTGCATTTTGCTCCTTGTTTTCTCCATTCTCATTAGGCTCCACTATTTTGGCAGGGGTTTTTGTCTTATTCTTAAGGGAATTTCTCCTCTTCAGCGGCTTTCTCAAGTACTTGGGGCATTGAGTAAACAGCCGAGGAACAGTCCCTGGTACCTGTTTTGTCCTTTTATACTTTTCCTGAAAGATTGAATGCTAGATACATCATCCCAGGCAAGAAGAAAATATATTCAAAGTCCATAATTAATGCAAGAGATGTATTTCAAAACAAAAGGGAGAAATAAATAGCATACACCATAGTCAAAGTTCACGAACTGGCCGTGAAAACTTAAGCGGCATTGCCCGCTAAAACTGTACAATAGCAAGATATTCCACAGGGAAAAAATAATTCTCATTGACCAGGACTTGAAAACAGAAATCAGGGAGTCTGGGTTCGAGTCCCGGTCAAGGTGAATGATTTTTTCTCTGTGCAATATCTTACTATTGACCATACACCATCTTTAAATAGAAGAATCATAGCTCGGCGCAACCCAGGGAAATTTCACGAAGGCCAATCAATGTATACTGTAAACTACAGCCGCTAATTTCCCATCTAGGGCGCTACTTCAAAGTTGTTTTGATAACAGAGCCGAGGTTCACACTGTAAACAGATCTTTCAAGCAAGCTCTGGTGAATTAAACATATGTTCTTGTAGAATTATTAGGAGGCCTATCTATCAAAACTTAATGTTGATTAAGTACGTTAAGGTCAGGGTAATATCATACCAACCATCAAGTATGGTAAATGATCGTAGGCTTTCCCGGTGAATGATATGAATGAAATCTTCTCCGGTTTGACACCGGGTGAGGCTTTTCATGGCAGACTTTTCGATGAGTAACTCGCTAATCCAAACATCGGCAATGAAAAGCCTCACCCGGTGCCAAACCCGAGTGAATTTCATTAATCAATTATAGTGTGTTCGATGAGTAACTTGCTCTTCAAAAACATCATTGAGAAATAATGAAATCGAATTGGTATAAGCGACATCAATAGAACATAAATAGCAGCAACATTAATAGCAGCAATTACCACAAATGATACTGAGAATGTAATTGCACAGACACATGGCTCACACGTGGGTTGAACTGGTCTATGAAATGGAAATATCATTTACAGTGAAAGAGAAAAATAATTGGCCTCCAAGGGAATTCAATTCATAGGCAAATTAAGATAACAACTAAAAATTCTATAAAAAGTAGTAAATCTTACCACGCCGATGACATTTCCTTCATTGTCGGTGAGTATCTTCTCGCGAAGTATATCCATCTCAAAAAAGTGCTCACACCCAACTCGTGGATGCTTCACTAAGAAACTATATAGTGAGGAATGCACTTCTGCCACTCAGCACGACGACTTTCTTCCCTTAGGACCGCACAAAGCAATGCACCTTTTCGGTATTCGAATTATACTCAGAGGTACAACCATGGAAGATGTGATGTTCTACCAATGCAGTCTGGTTTTCAAACTCTAAAACACTTAATGGTGATTTGAGAAAAGAAAACCAGATCTTTTTCGCAGGAACAGTTTCACAAAAATGTGGTTTACCGCAGTGAAACACTGTAAGACGCTTACTTTGTGTGCTGGCACAAGGTAAATGAAGGACGAATGAGCTAGTGGCGCCAATGACCGAAAGCAGAAACTAAGCGGACAATAAGGGGCAGCAGAGGCAATGCAAGAGGGATAGGAAGCCGGGGCCTGGTCATCCCTCATTGGTTCAACCTTTGGGAAGAGTTGCTCCTAGTCTCTTATCCTCTTTCTACCTTTACTCTGACCTAATTGTATATACACTTGAATTTTGTGAGTATTTACCTAGAATAGATTAGATAAGCTATAAGATTCTTTAGATAATGTTGGCAAATATCCATAATTTAACCCGGTGGAGAGCCATAGAAGATTCCCAAATATAATTTGCTTGGAAAGACTCAAATCAAACATTGTATGTATTTTTAATTGATTTGTTCATTTAATAATGCATCAATGGAATGTTTTACTTCAAATTTTGCAGGACAAGAGCTGTACAAGTTGTACGGAATCTATCTGGGCTGGTAATTGGTGCAAATATTTGTGAGAGAGATTCTATTGAAGAACTTGTTCGAGAATGGGTGATTTCAGAGGACATTGATGCCCATTGCATTAAGGTAAGATGAAGCATTTCACGGTGTTAAATCATATTTACATTAGCCTTGAATCTCTATAGATGTCACTTGTTTATGGAAATTTATATTTTTTCTGGTATGCTATCGAATCAGTGCTACTTTTTTCCATAGGTTCTATGGGAGCGATTTTCTGGAACTTTGCAGGGAACTACACTTAATGAAAGCCGTGCAGCTGCTGTTCTCCTTGGAATGGTTGCTGGGTAAGGTCATAGATTATTAGTACAATGCCTTGTGCATGTGCCATTTCCTGCCATAGTTTAAAAATTTAGGATTTTTTACACGTAACTATGTATTACTTTTTTTAGTACTTTGAGCTTTTAAGTACAGATATGCTCACTACATTTGAATTGTATAATCACGGATATTATGTTGATGTTCATTGGTATGAGTGTTGTGAAGATATTTTCTTTTTAATTCCAAGAGAGATAGTTGAGTTTATAAGAGCAATCAATGATATGAAGAAGAAAAATTTTAATGCTACGTAAAATCTTACGTAAGATCATCTTTGATTTCCATAACCCCCTTCGCGAGACCATGAGACGAGTCCTCCTCCCCTCCCCACCTTTCACGCTGATTATTGAATGGCCTCCTTAACTCCCTCTCGAAGCTATTTAGTCAGGTCACAAACCTCCTCAAATGTGGTATTCCTAATTATGACGCTGCTATTGCTAATTGCCTTCTGTTTTCGCTTGCAATGGTGCAATTATGTTTTGTTGGTTTATACAAATGTTATTACATTTTTGGTTCTCTCTTACAATCAAGGGGTTATGACCATGTTAATCAAATTGTTATTCGCTTCTTAAGGTCACTTGTTCCATCCGATTTTGATCCAGTGCAACAACTCTGCTTTGGTTTGTATTTTTCGTACAGCTTAGTTCAACTTCCCAGAACTACCACGACACTGTTTATATCACCCATTGCCCAAGAGATGGACCGCAGGGCTAATTGTTATTCGCTTCTGAATGTCACTCATGCCATCCGATTTTGATCCAGTCCAACAACTTGGCTTTGGTTTGTATTTTTTGCGCAACTTAGCAATACCTGTACCGGAGTCCACCAGTTAATTAGCCATTAACTTTCCCTTCGATGCCTTTTCAGTAATCCTCAACTTCTCAGATTTACCAGGACACGCTACCTCTTTCTTGAAGAATTGGACATCGTCATAGTAATTTTACCGAAGGAAACATACTCGGCCACGGAAATACGATACATGGCCATTGAAACGCGGCCGCGGAATGTGTATGAAAAGTGTGTATAATATAGACGAGGGTTTAACTTATGAGGGTTTAATATACTTTTTCACTAGGGTATACTTTTAGCTTTTAATGTATTGATTTCAGCTTTTAACATTTTCTGAGTTTTGACGATAATTTATTCAGCAGAAATACAATATTCCGATAATTGGAGCCCTTTTGGCGATCGGTCAGGGAAATTGGTAAGTCAATCAGGGAAAAGTCAGGGAATTTAAAAATTGGGTGTCAGTAGCCACCCTGATTTACAACTAGATGCTGCTCCGGATGTAGAATTAAAGAGGAATGCATTCCTGCTAAAAGAAATTTGTATGCTTCGTATTCGTATGAAATCTGTCAGGCATTATTGATTAGACCTAAATTAAGTTAAAACAGTGAAAAGATTCTCTCATGGATACTATGTCAATCATCTATTTTGTACAAATAGTGATATGCCCGTCAATTTCGCGAAATAACAGCCATAACTATCTTTGCGAGGTTATTTCCGAGACGAAGGCTCTGAAACAAGAGCTTAAAAAGGAGTTCATCTTTATGTTTACCTCCTTCCAAAAGTGGATTACGCAAGACACACACTTCAACGGTGAAGTCGTGATCATTTCCTTTCAACTCTTACAGCTACTAACGATGGTAACATAAATCTATAATTTACGTTTTTCACTGTACTCCGCGAAAGCTTCAATTGTGGCTCTATTCAAATAAGGTCGCCTGTTCTTCATCCACTATATTGCTATTGCAGGCATAATTTAAAGTTTCGATACACCTAAAAATTGTGAAATATTTTTGCGTATCATTCTTCCTCTACTTCCGATTTAGCAAGGGGATTTTCGTCAGAGCATTACAGCTGGCATTCCGGCCACACACGAAAACGGAATCCAAAGTATTATGTCTTCACCCGTCACTGAGGTGATCACTCCACTCACCCTCACAAAAACAGCTACGAGTCCCATGGTCTCCGAGTATCTTACGTCACTTGGGAGGTTGATCCAACTGGGATTCAAAGTTAAGGGATGTGCGCAGGAAATTAACATTGAAAGAATCATACCCTTATGCAGCATAGTCACCTCTTATCTTCCTCCTGCTCTACCTCAACAGGCTACACCTGTGGAGAGGGAGGACAAACACTGGAGAGTGGGATCTGTTATCGTGAATCAAGTTATGCCCTCAAAACAATATTGGAACGTGTTAGACCCTGTGTACAGATTCCTTGCAAAGGGGGGAACTTCAGGGGCCCAAAAGTGGCCTTGCGAAGCTTTCTGAGCCAGCGGGGGACACTGCACCCATTGAGCGGGTGGGAGGGAGGCGGCTCACAAAGGGGTCTTATCTCATCGAGGGTCGGCACTGGGAATTTTGTAGGGAAGGGGTGACTCTTGCCCACCTGGGGGTGGCGAAACGAAGGGTCACTTGAGGTGAGATGACCAGTGTGGGAGGAAAGAAAAGCCTTTGCTGGGTTCCCCGCATATGTGAAAAAAGGGTAGTGCGGGAGAGACAGTCAAAATTTTGGAGCAAAGGAGATAGAAAACTAAGAGAATTTTCTTGGTGGGGACTGCCAGGGGAGAAAAGGGCATGGGAATGGGTGGGCATTCCGATTTCGCTTTCCCTTAATTTACAATCACTTCTGGCAATCTGTGAAAAAGGAATTAGTGGATAATAATTCTAGAAAAAATACGATGAACATATAAAAAAGTTGTCAGCTCTTCTGTCGACAGAATGACCTAACTTTTCTGCATCAGCACTTAACATTTTTCATTCAATTTCGTGAGTCATTTTCTTCTTCTCTTCCAACGTTATTCCTTCTTGACAAATTTACGTTTTTTTTACTCGGGAAAGTGAATGTATGTTTAGTCGTATTGGTGCCATATTTATTAAACATTGGTGTTTGAAGCTACTTCGCCTATGATTCAAAGTCATCCTAATGCATAATGTGCATGCCAACGATGAATGAAGGAGCCATACTCTGGCAAGGAGCATCTGAAAAACGCTGCCATGATCCGTCATTATTCATAAAAACGAGTAACTTTTTCACGTCGAGTCCGAGACCCGACGTTCGTTATTTCAAAACTTCTTAATTTTGTAATATCGGTTACTGTTATATGTATTCAGACCCTTTTGGTTGGGACCTAAGATTTTACTTCGTAAAATCTAAATATCGTAATTTTGAGTTTCTACTGTATTATGAACCACTGATACTTAGGTTTTGTTCACTTGGTAATAGAGTTTCTATGGCAAATATGTATTCGTATCAATGCAGTAATGACTGGAGTACATTCTTTGGGAAATTTGATGTGTGTGTGTATATATATATATAATATATACACACAAGTATATTATTTTTCATTCTTTTCAATTTTATAGTGCTGAGGTTCAGACAATATGGACTAATATAGATGTCATGGTGAAAGTGGGTCTTAAAGGTGAAAGAGGTCAGCCCTCCACAGAATCTGAAGAAGTAATTGGTGAAGCTACTTTTGACTCACTTATGGTGTGTGAGACATGTGAGGCTCTTCTGAAAATGGCACAGACTCATAAAAAGAAGCAGGATCCTCTTGATCCTCCTTTGAGGTAAGTGAAGCTGGAGCAATTGTGAACACCACGATGAACTATGTTGAATTCCTTTTTTGGCCATAAAATACGAAATTCCTGATATTTAATTGAAATAAAATGTGCAGTTTCTATCTTACGGAATACTAGAAATTATAAATTATTTTAAAGAATGAAGTAACTCTTGTTCACACAATTAACAGCATCCACCTGGGTGTGCTGAATACCTTTTCTATAAGATCTTTAATAGATGAGTAAATACACTGTAGCATCTCAATAACATATGTTCCAATTATTAATGCAGCCAATAACTGTAGTTACCAATAAATACTTATTTGAATGCTCGGAGTTTTTACAGAAGCTGGATCAATGTCAATTATCTATCAATATATGTTACATAAGTGAAAAATGGCCCTTGATGTGAATCATGCAGTTGCTGATAAGTTTTGTCTATTAGCAGATATTTTTGTCATGGTCAGTGGCCATGCTCACTTATTGCATGAAGCAGTTTACTCTCCAGTACTTAAAGTTTGGTATCATTCTAGCAGAATTTCCATGGAGGAAAAATCCACCTTGACCGGGACTCGAACCTGAAACCTCTGATTTAGTGCCATAGTGCATTTAGCCATTAAAGCTGTTAAGGTATTTGTGGCTAGTTTGCAATCCTTGAATTTGGTATAAATTTTCTACTTCCCATACTGGACTTATATAAATGGACATGCATTATAATCATTAAAACATTTTTATTTTTATGTAAAAAGTTATGTTCAGAAACTTGTATGTACATGATCACTCACTAGGTGATTCATCCCGGAGGTTGGTTTTGATAGGTGAGAGTAGAGCTCACCCCATACTAATCCAATTGCGTGTGAAATTCACACATTCAGGGTAGGGGGGGCCAGTTCCTTTCCCTGGGCCACCTGCGATTTCCTACGAAGTTCTGACACGCAGAAAATCGAATCGTGAGGATTTTAGATGGGGGTGTCCAGAAGTGGTGTCTCTTGCCTGGGATTTGAACCCGGGACCCTCCGGTCAGTAGTTCAGTGCTGTACCCACTAGGCCACCACAGGCACGTAGCCAGAAATTCACTTCGGGAGGGGCTAAGTCTTGTGAAACTAGAAACAAATCAGCTTTGCACATTCGGTGCTGACATGTTTCAAATCTCTTGCCTTAATTTTCAGTGCTAAATTTTGACTTTACAGTGCTCATACTTATCTCTTCTCACTGGTAAAGTTCACTGCTAAAATCAGAACAACAAAGTTATTGGGAAAATTTCAGAGGGGGTGAGGGGGGGTGGCTGAAGCACCAGAAGCCCCCCCTCCCCACCCTGGCTACTTGCCTGGGCCACCACAACCCCCACATACATGATACATATTTTTAATTTGTTTTGTATCAGTGAATCAATTTTTTTTTCAGGCTGCTCTCTGATCATGTGATTTTCACTACTCTTTGTGATATTGTATTGAAAGGCTTGTGGGACTTTGAAGATTATTATTACACTCCAATGACATCCTTGGCTATTGATGTAATTTACCAGGTGAGATAAGCATGACATCCTATTCTCGTTTATCATATTAATGAATTCTTGAGACATGGGGATATTGAAATAGTTGAGACCTGTCCTGGAATATGTCGAAATATTGTATGCCTTTTTGATTGTTAATTACACTAAATCTTATCAGTTCAAGTCAGAAATCATTTAGCTCTTTTGTGCAAGCTGCATATATCCATTGAAAAGATTTCTGTTTTTTTCTGGTATGGAAATTGCAGCTTCTTGTGGTATTAAGTATCATCAACTATCATTTGAATGGTGGATGAGATGTCTTAATCTCATTATCATGCTTCTTTTAATTCTTGGATTTGGCAAAAATTCATGTGTTCTTAAATGTTTGTCAAAAGTGCTCATTGATTTTTTAATGCCAATAAAAATATTATTGTCTAGATGGCTGAGAAACCTGACTCCATATGTGGCCAGCTAATTAAAGACATCTGCTGTGGGATAAAGGATAGATATATGATTGGTAAATCAGGAGAAGGTACTGACGGTGTCTTGAAAGAATCCCAGCCATTGGTGAGAGTATTTGATTTTTTCTTTTTCACTGGTTTATCATTGGACTAGGCCATTTATTTATAGTTTTGCTAATTTGATTGCTGAAGGGTTAGATCTCATACCACAATAGGCATAAAAAATTCATAATTTGCTCAAGCATAGACAAAATCATGTATCTTATCACTTTATATTTTGAATACAGGCTTGTATTAATATGTCTGGGTTGTGATAGGTTTGCCTTGTTTGCTTAAAAAAATTCAGGTTTGTGTCATTTGGATATATTTGCTAGCTGGGTGCACACTTGTGGTCATTTTCATAAATCCAATGAGCTGTGATGATTGAAAAACATGAACTTCGAAGAGTAGGGATGTAGGAGTTGGGTAAGTGGAAAAAAACTTCATCAGTGAAAACAAGGTATCACTTCATTCTAAATGTCTTTCTGTCATTTATTTTAAAATTAGAATTTTTTCCAAATTGGGACTTCCAATTTTCCATCATTTTGAAAATTTTGTTACATGTCTGTTTTGTTATGTTTTGTTACATTTTGTTACTGTCCCATGCATTTTGGCATGTCATTTTAGTTGGGAACCTTAGCTTCATATACCAAAGTTTGTACTATCAAGTTTCTACTTTATTTATTTATATGTGATATTGATGAGGTTCTGTATTCATTTTTTGCTTTAACCTGCGATGGCACGCGTGGGCGGGGATTCCCCACCTGATCAAAAAAAAATTCCTACTCAGCTCACTCCTCCTCTGTTCGACACTTCATATAATCTACTATTTCTGAATACTTTTCAAGTTACAGTTAGTAAATACGAATAAGAATCTTTGTATCTCATTTTATTTCGTAATGGTCGAATCCACACCGGCGCATGCTATCTCATTACAATGTCTGCTTGCAGCATTTTTGAGACTTGACTCGATCAATCTCGCAGTTTACATTGCTATTTCGCTACATTTTTTTGCCCGTTACATTGTCCTAGGAGAGAACAACTAAGGTATGGGTGAGTAGAATGATTGGTTTCGATGCTAGGGTACATATTTCTCTCCAATTCAGTCTGAAAAGAACTCGTGAGGGAAGCATACGCTAGTTCCATTTGGTAATCGCTACCTTGTATTCAACGCCCTGTACCAGTGCACCTTGCGAAAGTAATTATAACTGTAAATTATTGTAAATTTACATTCGTAGAGCTGGTGAATGTCACAACTGTAGTTTCATTTGTATGGAAATATGTTCATAAATTTGCCATAAGTAGCTCTCTTTTTTCAATAAGGAATCAAAAAGCCAAGCATACACTTCCCGACCATGAGTGAGCCTGAAAGATGTAACATACTGAAAATGCTTGACAGTGAGAGTGAAGGGGAATATACAGATTTGAGTGAGAGTGACAATGAGGAATGTGACAGCACTATTTACCGCTTGGACCACGAATCATTTTCTGAGGAAAGAGAAGATGAGCAATCGCCCAGAACAAGAGCTTCTTCATTCGTGGGAAAAAACAGAGTGACAGAGTGGTCTGCTGTGAAGCCAGCAAAAACATCCAGAATTGAGAATTGCAATTTGCTGAAACGTCTACCTGGACCTCTGGGTAATGCACGAAATGTATCGGATATTTTGAGTTCTTGGCAAATTTTTTTTCCGGATGATGTATTATCAGATATTGTATCCTTCACAAACACAAAAATTCGAAGTGTTCAGGGTAGTTTTCTGCGTCAAAGAGATGCAAGGGAAACGGACCTAATTGAACTGAAGGCCCTTTTAGGATTACTGTATTTAGCTGGGGTGCAAAAGTCGAACCATAAAAATATATTTTTGATCTGTGGAGAGCTTATGGAACAGAAACTGAATATTTTAGAATTGTAATGGGTTTAAATAGGTTCGAATTTTTGCTAAAAATGATGAGATTTGATAACATCCACGAAAGAAACGAATTGAAGAAAAAAGACAAATTTTCCCCAATTAGGGACATTTTCGAAACTTTTGCCAGTAATTGCCGGAATAATTACAGTATGAGTGTAGCAGTTACAGTTGATGAGATGCGTCCACAATTCTGGGGTAGATGCAGTTTCCATGTTTACATGCCGAACAAGCCGTCTAATATGGGATCAAAATATTTGCCTGTTGTGATGCAAAAACATTGTACACTGGTAATATGGAAGTGTACATTGGAAGAGAAAATCAGGGCCCAGATAACATTGATTACAAGCCAGATCAGTGGTAAAAAGACTGGTTCAGTACATTTATAACACTGGAAGAAATGTCACTCTTGATAACTGGTTCATGTCGTACCCGTTAGCACTTGACCTTCTAAAAAATGGTCTAACAACAGTAGGAACAATAAGAAAAAATTAGGGTGAGAGTCCACCCATTTTTATCGCTAAGTCGAAAGATAGAGTAGTCGGAAACAGTATTTTTCAATTTAAAAAGGAGTGACGCTAGTGTCATACAAACCTAAAGCTAACGAAGTTGTATTGCTCTTATCAACAATGCATCAAGATGACATTGTGGATCCTCAAACGAATAAACCTGAAATTGTTATATATTGCAACTCCACAAAAGATGGTGTGGACGTTTCAGATCGTTTACAGTCCACTTATAGTGTCTCTCGCATATCATGCCAATGGCCGCTAACACTTTTTTTTACCTTGTTGAACATTGGCGTGATCAATAGCATTGTTATTTACGAAGCAAACTCGGGTAAATCTGTTAGTCGAAGGGAGTATTTGAATAATCTTGTTAAACTTTTGACCAGAGATTACATGCTGAAAAGGGAGAAACAGAAAATATCCAATTATCTCTGCGACTCCAGTTGCAGGAAATATTGGGTATACCTGAGAGAGGCGATAACGTGAGCCACCATGCTGATGGCCGATGTGCTTACTGCCCTTCTAAAAAAAATAGAAAAACAAAGACAGCATGCAATACCTGTAAAAAGCCCATTTGCCGTGAACACTGTGTATTCAACTACACATCATGTTACCAAAATGCCTGCGGAGATGATGACTGATTGTGTGTTGTAAATAGTAATGTTTGTCTTGTAATCAGAAATATTCTCTTATGTTCTCTATGTTCATGGCTTAAAAATGAATATCATTAGTTTGTTAAATATTTTTTCAACCGAAATTGCCAAATAAATGTTCTTTGTAGTACTTATTAGTGTTTATTTAGCCATGTAAAACCCATCGGCCTTTTCCCCACCCCGCGTGCTACCTTGTTACAAGAAAACGGCGTGCTACCACGGGTTAAATCCCATGTGTTAAAGATATGTTAGTTTTTAAAGTGAAATACTTCAAATATGTTCATATTATGGACATAGACAGAAGCCTTGATCATGTCTCATTGTCGTTATTTCCTGCATTTTGTACTATACGAAGTATGTTAGAAAAGTATCCGACCTTAGGCCGGGGGAAAAAACTGGTATACCTGGAGCATTGGAACTCTAATCACTCTCTAAGTAGTCTCCTTGGGACTCCACACACTTCTCCCAGCAGTGCCGCCTTTGTTGGAGGCATTCCAAGAAAGCCTCTTTCAGAATGGAGTTTAGCTCTGCTGTCGTTGCAGCCATAATGTCCTCTCTTGTCTGAAAGTGCGTTCCTTTCAATGGCCTCTTGATATTAGGGAACAGCCAGAAGTCTCAGGGGGGCATATCAGGAGAGTAAGGAGCCTGTTGAACCATAAGAGTTTGGTTTTTTTGCCTAAAAAGTCTTAATCAAGTGCGAGGAATGTGCTGGTGCATTGTCGTGATGGAGGTGCCAATTTACTGTTGACCACAACTCTGGTCTCTTGTGCTGCACAGCATCACATAGGTTGCGATGGCCATCTCTGTAGTACTCTTTGGTGATTGTTTGACCCTGTGGTGCTTACTCGTGGTGCACCACACCGTGGGAGTCGAAGAAAGCAGTCAGTATCACTTTGACATTGCTGCGCACTTGGCAGACCTTCTTTGGTCTTGGTGAGGTGGAATGCTTCCACTGTGATGACTGGGATTTGGTTTCCGGGTCATACCCGTACAACAAGGACTCGTCACCAGTGATTATGGTGTTCATGAAGCCGGGGTCACTGTTTATGGAGTCCAGCATGTCCTGTGAGACTTCAACACGAAGTTGCTATTGCACCACCATCAGCAGCTTCAGCACGAATTTTGCCGCCACTCTCTTCATGGCCAAATCTTCGGTCACAATGGATTGTACCGAAAAAGTGCTGATGCCCACCTCTTCCACAATTTCTCGGATAGTCACACAACCGTCCCACATCACCACAGCATTCACTTTGGCAATGACCTGGTCATTTCGGCATGTTGATGGCCGACCGGAGCGTGGCTCACTCTCCACCGATGTGCAGCCATCTTTAAACCGGTTATACCACTCCTTAATCTGTGTGATGCCCAAGCATCGTCACTGAAAGCCATCTGAATCTTACAAACGGTTTCCACCTGGCTGTAGCCCAGTTTCTGTCAGAATTTGATGCGTTAGAGCTGCTCCAGTTTTTCCGTCATTTTGTTTGCAATGAAAAAACGACAAGAGCACTACACACTACCTCACTCAAATGCTGCTTGCCAGCAACAGATGCTATTGAAAGGCGTGAAAAAATTCACTCAATTCCAATAATGTTCAAGGTCAGCTCATGCAAGTCCGCTTGATTCAAATCAGTCAGGTTTTTGGAAAAAAAATAAGGTCAGATACTATTCTAACAGACCTCATATAGTTGAGGCCAATGGTTATTATGTTAACATTAATGTTTCAGGAACTATTAGAAACTTCAGAGAACAGGGATACAACAGCAAACTTTTATGTTTTGCTAAGCTGAATTTTATACTGTTATTTTTTTGTTTCAGTCTCAAGGTACTGTCGCAGATGAAGGGAGAGCTAAAGAGATAATGGGACCCCCTGCACCACCCCCACCACTGAATTCTATACAAATACCAATCCCTGTTTTGTCACGTCTTATGTTTGCTGTAGGGCATGTTGCATTCCGAGAGGTGAGTAATTATTGTAGACTTTGAGATAATTTAATATTAGATGTATAATAAGTCATTGAAATATTCAGTCACCTGGAAATATGATAAGATAAGAATTGAGATGTGTGTATTTAGTGTTTAGAACTCTTGGGGTTCAGTTTGTTCTTTTTAGGCATTTAAAATTCAAATATACATATTGTTCATTTGGAAAAGACTAATTTAGAAGTAAAGCCCTGTAAATATAAAAGAGTTCATGGCTATAGTGGTATTTCTGTTTGAATTTGAACTGCCAGCATCACATTTAACTTTTTTAATGAAATTATTTTTTGATCTAGTGTGAATTTAAGTCTGTAATTTTAAAGTCACGTAGTGTAGTTTCCTTCTCAATTTATTATAAGGTGATAAATTATCCACCTAGAAGCTTAGCTAGGGAGGCTAAATGTGAGCTGAGGTTCACATTTAGCTGTTGTTACTATTCTGCTTCCACATTAAAATTCAGTGCTTAAAGGTGACTCCCATTACTTAAGTGTATAACTTTGTTTCAGTTTGTGTATTTAGACACCCAAGTGTTTAGTGAACTCAAACGTCGAAATAATGTTCGTGAAAAGATACAAGAGAAGGACCATGCTGGGAAGAAAGGAAAGCAGAAAGCAAAACGTTCTGGAGGAAGTGCTAATATGTCTTCTAAAACACTCTCTGTCAGTGCCTCAGAAAAGAGTAGGGTATGTTTTGTGTTGATTCTGTTATGAAGTATTCCTAATTCCTTTTTAAAGTGATAATTATGTTTGTTATTTTCCCTCATGCTATGGGATGGTCTGCGTAAGTAATTCAAATTTTCATCTGACTATATGTTCTTATTCATTAGAACTCCATTTATTCCTTATGACTTGTTTGTGATGACCAAACTTTTTGTTTCAGCACGAAGTGAGTAAATCAGAAGATGGTGAAGATGATGTCATTGGAGCTGTTGCTGATGATGCAGAGGCTGAATTTATCCGTAATGTTTGTGAAATGGAACTGGTTTCTGGGAATAATTTGCTCTCTCTATTATGGTAATTTTTTTTCATCTATAGTCTCTATTTTTAATAAAAATGGTATAGCCATGGCAAGCATAACAGAATTTTTGATTGAATGTATCACTCAGTGATCCGTCGTTTCCTCAGTTTCGCCTCTAGTTTTCTGAAATGGATTTGAAATGCAAAACAAGTGAGAAGAGAATTTTCTCTACAAGGGTGAGAAATGTGCTGGCATTGCATAAAAAGGTTGAAGTGCTAAACACACTTGCTCATGGGGATTCCATAGGATTATCTGTCTGTATGTTAATGGGAATGAATGTTTTCACGATCAGAACATTTAAAAAAATTCATCTTCCCCAAGTGCTGAAAGTGGTATGAGTGCAAATATGAAAGTTTTTTAATCCGTTTGCCATTATTCTAAAATTCATAGAAGTGGCCACCAGTTGAGTTCATTTTTTTCCAAAATTTGTACATAGATGACGGTTGCCAAAGATAAATGTGTATATCAAAGAGGTGACACTTTGGTTTAATTTTTCAGTGTGGGTATCCACTATCATTTGAGAGATCACCATTGAAAAGTGGAAGAGAATACTCCTGCCTTTACATATATGTGTATTATTCAAGTAAAAGTGAAATTATGCAAATATGTATTTATTATGACAAACGATAATCTATGGCCGACTTTTTCGTAAAAAACCCAGGTCTTATTCATGAACATTCAGTCTCAGAAATTTGCTCTACAGAAATAGGGGTGTGTCTTGTATGCTATCAAATAAGGTAATGAAGTTGCTTTAAACTGGAGCAAATTAGTAATCCAATATACAGTAAAACCTCATATTCACATTATCGGAATTGATGTTTTCCTGCAATTTACAAAGTTTTTATCGGGTACCATTCCATTTCCTATATCTCCAATGTATGTAGAACCCTGTATTTACACCACGACTTTTCTGTTTTCCTGCTGTTTGTGTTTGATGCAGGTAAGAATGCGGTAGATTAAAAAAAACAAAATTCCCTTCTATGACATTTAGCCATACATACCATTCTTTATAAAACACTGTTTTACCTTGTTTTGTGCATATACACTTCAAAAACAAGAGAGAGAACAGTAATTTGCTCCGTCTTATGGAATAATTTGAACTTAAAGGCATAGCGGTGCAGTACACAGCACCACTAGTGATGGAAAGACGAAATATCACTTGTGATTGTTTCAGTGATCGTGAGTTTTGACCACGATATACGCTCGCTATCATTTTGCTGGGACATTTTCCTACTATGAAATGAATGCATATAGGATGCGATTTATAATTTAGGAACCACTTCGTGAGTATATTTAAGCTGTACCGAAGTTCATATTGTGAACAATGAAAATTAATTTTTACCGAGACATTATGAAATGTTAAAAATACATGAACTGAACTGGTGGACAATAACAGGGTATCATTCGTCTGACCATTGCACTGCATTAATTCAACAGTTATACTACACGTTACTACACAACAAAACTTATTAAAACTAGTTTTATCACTTGAAAACAGCTTAAATAAATAAAATTATGTTGTTGAGAAATTTTTCCCATTGAATAACTACTTTTGCTGACCGACCAGTAAGGTAGCTTAATATTCTCATGTGTTGTTTATGTTATCCTTAATTACTCTGGAACGTAAATTTTATTTTTTTAAAAATGGGAAATGGATGTGAATTACAATATTTTCAGATGACTCGAGGGTTTTTGGGTTTCTTCCGCATTGGTTCATCTTTCTGGATGACAGTTTCATCGGCATTCTAGATGCCATCTTCATGTCCGAAGATCGCTTCCCTTCAGATTTCCTATATCTTCGTTGTATATATTTCCCATATCTTCATACCATATATTTCCTATGCTTCAGACCTGACGATGCAATCTGGAATGCCGGCAAAACTGTCATGCAGTAAGATGAACCAACACGGAAAAAAACGGAAACCATTGAGTAATCTTCTAATCACCCCGGTAGCCTTCGCAGCAACTAGAATATTTTCAATTTAGGCGTAAATAAAAATTGTGGATTCTCATGATGCAACTCGCACTGATATAGCGAAACATGTAAGATTACCGGTCTCTGCAATTGATGCAATTATGATGAATCGCGATGTGATTCAGAAACATGATCGCTAGTGCAGACAGCTATCAGTAAAGAGAAAAGTCAAGAAATCATGGGATGAAGGAATACCAAATTAAAAAGTGGTTTTTAAGTTCTAGATCGTCTAATATTGCCTTGAATGGCTTCATCATAAGAGAAAAGGCATGGGATAATGTATAATCTTGGGAATTATGGATTTGACAACCTCCAGTGGTTGGTTGGGTTGGTTGAAACATTGGTAGAAATATATTCTACAAAAATAAATCAGGATAACTCTATACTTTAAGAAATAATGATATTGCTTTAATTCATTTTATCGGTGTTTCTTATTTATATATGTATTTACTTTATATTGTTAAAGTATGCATGTGAAACTGAAAATTGTTCTTTTCCGCTATTTGCATTTTCCCACATTTTACACTTTTTTCTAGCGGTCCCTAGAAGGGGTTTTGCTGTATTTCCTCTTCTGTTGCTTTTTTATGGGATTTGTCCAAAAGTTCATAATTTTTATGAATCATGTACTGCTAATTGAGTGGGAAGTATAACTCACTCTAACATGCACTGTTGTTGGTTTTCTTGATAATTTTTACTTTTCCTGTATAATGTTAGCTCTATTATGTGAAAAAATATTGAATTTTGAAAATATGATTCTATCTTTCTATTTCCAGTCCATTTGTGGTAATGGTATGTGCCAAACCTAAAAGATATCAAGATAGTGGCCTTCGTGTATCTGTGGTCCTTGCATTGGCAAAATATATGTGTGTGTCTTCTGTCATTTGTCAAAAGTATATGCAGGTGAGTGTTTGATGCCATATTTTTTTAATTTCATGATAGAGTAAAACCTGTAGTCCACAAACACCATAATAATGAAAACCTTCCGATAATTATCTGTGCCACTAGTCTCGAATATTCAAATGGCACAATAACACAGAGGCCTCTATAAAATAGACCTCTGATGTATCGAAACCTCTCAGTAATGAATTAGAACTAGCCCTCTTTCCAACAGTTGAACCTCGTTCTATGAAGCGAAATTTATATTTTAAAACATTTCTTAATTTTAGTCTTATAAAAACATATGCAGTCAGCTGGACCAGTTTACTGTGAAGCTCGGCCCCGCATCATCAGGCGGGGGCTCGAACCTGTACACAAACTGTGGGTTCTTGCCCTTGGTGTCAAGAGTCAAATGATGTCACAAATGAAGTCGCATCTTTGGTATAAAAGGGAAAAGAGCACTTTACCTCTTATCACCGGTGTCAACGTCAGGCGGAAGGCAGGGGCTGCTTTCTCGGCTGGCGGAGGTGGCTGGACGGACGGCTCTCAACGGCGCACAACTTCGGAATTACGGGAAACGCGCACCCGCGATTTAGCAATATCTAGGAGGCAAACGGCCGGCTAACGACGGGGAGGTCCCGTGTGGAATACTGCCTGGAGGGCTACAGAGGTGCTAAGTTCCCCTGCGTTCGGTCGTGACTTGGACTATCGTCTTAGCGATTTGGCTGATGGCACTCTGCTCGGGCAGCGCGACGCGCGGCACTTCACGTACACAACGAACGAATAATCATTTACTCCTGCCCTTCTTATACCGTGCGTCTCGCCGCCCCCACAGCACCTCGGCTCCCATGGGAAATTTGGTTATGTCTTGATTTAGATTGGAAAGTTCGACTGTGAAGTTGAACTTTCCAGGCCGTGATGTTGTTATTTTTGAGTTTAGGGAAATTTACCGGTGCGCGTTTCCATCCGTCTCCGTCCTTCCTCCGCCTGCCTTCGCCGTAGGGGTGCAAACGACCCAAATTCCATATCTCCAAAACAACCATGTTTGCGCCCACTACATTACCCTGCCAAGGCTATCTGTTTGGATGGAAAATGCATACAAATCTATGCATTACAAGAATGGTGCCAACCCTTGGGAATCAAAATTCAATCCCTGATATTGCAGAAAAATTTTGTCCCGGATATATAATAATAATAGCTTTATTGGTCGTTAAGTTAGTGGTTACAATTGACCTCATCAGTTTGTCAGGACAAAGATGAACATGAAATTTAAATCACAATTTAAAAGAGATAAAACTACAGGCATGCATGCATCCTATGAAAGCCTAAAAATAATAACTATTACAACCTTTTTTACAAGCTTCTGTAGGCTTTACAAGTGATCAGAAGCATAAAAGGTCTATATGGAAAGCTTAAAAAATACATTTGATACTTGTGTACTTTAAATTGGACTTATAATAACAATAAATGGTTTTTAACCCCACTAAATTTAACTTGTTTCAAGTCCTCTTTTTTGCAACTACACGAGGGAAAAAACTTAATTTTGAAACTTCTACTTTGCACATTGCTCAAACGTAGGTCATAAGTGTTCATGGAAGGTGTTTACATGTATGAGTTGTAATTAGTAGTTGACTATCATAGCAGTGAACTACCAAACACACCTTTACAGGTGTGATTGCGGCTGAATTGATCACTCTAATCAGCAGAAAAGTAAGGCATGTTCGTAATGTTGCTCTTATCCAATTTGCCAACATTTTTGCATTTTAACTCACAACTGCAGGTCATAACTGAATTGATATCTATAATCAGCAGTAAAGTGAAAGAGGCTTGTAATGATGCTCTGAAACCAATGCACCGATATTGTTACAGCTTATGTAGCAATAGTGGATAGTAACTAAACTGATCACTAATCTTGATGTGTTCATTAAGTTGCACTTTATCCAATACACTAATATTGTTGTAGTTTATACTAGGATAGCATTGATCCTATTAACAATGTAATTCAGGTAAATTGTAACCAGTCATGCAAACATTTTGCAACTTGAGGTAATGTTGATGAGCCATTAACTCGAACAGAATTTTACAATGTACCTAAACTCTCCCTCTCTCCCTCTCCATGGCTCTACAGCCCTTGGTGGGCCTTGGCCTTCTCCACAGTTTACCTCCATCCTTTATTTTCTGTGACTCTTCTTCTCCATCCCTCAATGTGCATTATCTGCTGATCTTTTGTGACATCATCACTCCATCTTGCCTTGGTCTTCCTCTTCTCCTTGAATGATGTAATTTTTCCTTTAACGCAATTCTAGGCATCTGTTATTCTACCATTCTCTCCACGTTTCCCAGCCACTCTATCCTTCGAGCTTTCACAAATCTAACTATGTCCTGGCCTTCAATTAAATACGATTTTCTTTGGAATATAGACCCCCCTTTTAGGCCAAAATCTTCGTGGAAAAAGTCTGAGGGGGGTGACTATATTCGAGCTCAAGGCACCTAATGTCCATTGTAAAATTCCATCCCCCAAATCTGAAGTCCAATATCTCAAAAATGGGTAGTTCAATTTTAAAATAAAATATATCGAACTAAAGCTTGTTTATTTATACATTTATTAATGTCAAAAATATTTTTATTAGTTGGATATAATAATTTATCGAAATTTAATTTATCGACAGAGAAAAACACAGGAATTTTTTCAAGTTCCGGGAATCAAGTTTTACTTTCACCCCCACTTGAAGACAAACAAGAAAAGCCACTTCTCTTTTCTTCGCATAAGATATGGAACATATATTTATCTTAGACTAAACCAAGTTTAAAATAGATTACTCAGTTACCAATTACGTTACGACAAATTTTGAAAACATGTGCTATCTCAGGTTGCAGAAGTCGGAAATTTAGTTCGTTTTGACGGTATTTTTCGTGTTTGAAAACTAAACATGTGTAAAATGACTTAACAAATTAGGAGAATTAGATATGCTTTCAACATGTATATCTTTATTTTGGAAAAGAACTCCACGCGACAGGACTTTCGGCCAGGAAAGATAAGCTGCTTGAGGTTGCCAAGTTATACGCTACCATAGGTACTGTGCGCACAAAACACCATGCGAGAAAATTTCTCTCATATGCACAGGAAAAATATCCTTGCCTATGCTTGAATAAAAGTTTTTTAGTTGCAGTATTCACCAAAATAAAATCAGCAATTAGAGAGATAGCTTTTGTCCCCACATATCTTGGCTTCTCGACGAAAGAAACAAATTGCATTTTAAATTATCCTAAACTCCGTCTCTAAAACATTTTCGCGAGGAGGCATAGTGACGGTATGCTTCCAAAGATACTGTCAATTCATAAACTGACACTGATTTGCATTCTTAAAGACAATACTTTTTTCCGCTATTGTTGAGTCCTCATGACTCATTCACATCGATAGGCGAGCTGCTTGCAGCAGAAGATTTCACGCGTACCTTTCTCTTCCAGGCATGCTCAGGGCAGTTGAGCGTGCTTTTATAGCGAAAAAAAAAATATATCAATATCAAATAAACAACGAATTCTTTTGAGATATCATAAGTGGATTTATATTAATGACTTGAAAGCAAGAGAAAGGTCCAAACGGTGATTTCCGGAACAGGAAGCGTGCGGGATGGAAAATAATGCAGTGTGACAAATTCATCAATAACAAAAATATTGATGAACATAATAGTATGAAACTTCGTATGACTATTATCAAAGCCCTTAGCTACAATATGTGAAAAGGAAAGTTTGATATCTCAATCTGTGTTGTTCTTACAATGCCCCAATTCGATGGATCCATACGGTACCTTAAAAATATTCAAATATTCCTGAAAATCCGTTCTTAAACACGTACTTCAGTAAAAAAATTTGTTTAAATATTTTAATATCATCAGTAAACGTAGAAGTAAACAAGCTTTAATTCAATATACTTTAATTTAAAATCGTATTAACCATATTTGAGATATTGGTCTTCAAACTTGCGGGTGAATGAAATTTTGCAGCGGATGGTAGGCATCCTAATAAGGGTGTTATGGATGATGTAGGTATTGCATTTAAACTTATAAGTTTTACTATTCCATTTTTTTATTTCCTATTTAGGATTATTAATTACATCATTAATTGTCAAGTTCCTAGTGACAGCTTATCTATAATAAATTTTGATCAAATATATTTCCTTAGAAATCGAAAATTTCAATCCACAGGACTCTATACTGTAATGGTTCACCTTGCTCAGAAGGACCCCCCCCCCCACCAATACCATAATAATTAGAGGGACACGGGTATGCCGAACAGTGCCGCATCACTGCCCAACGACCGCCAGGCCAACCCCTGAAAGGAAACCGCACATACACCGTACTAGAAAAACAACTAAAGTAAAATATAACAGATTCCGATAAAGAACCAGCGACCAGCTCCGTCCTTGATGGGAGTAAAATGCAGGCCAAAAGCACCTTGGCTTACAGACTTCTCACACCCCTCGCTCAAGGCCTCCTTCTGACACGGCATGCACTCTGGGACGATGCCATGGCAATGAAATGATCACCTTTTAACCACGGGACTATGCAATTTGAATTGACATAAAAAATATTGTATCCTCTCAATAACCCACTTTAATAAACCATTCACACAATCACAAAAAATCATACCCTGATGAGGTGAAAGATGAAATGAAATGAAATGTATGATGAAAAATCAGATAACCTGAACAAGGATGAGGAATCGTGAATACAATTGATAACCAACAAGAAATAACAGGAATGATCAACTATGGCTAAATGATTTACACAGGTTTGAATATGATTCAAAGTAAAGTTCACAAGAACACATGAATATAAGGACCAGTTATTGCAATTACATTTATGGATTCAAAAGTTCCTTCTAGACAATTACAGGTGCAATTCATGAATC
The DNA here is from genome assembly GCA_933228895.1 of Platycnemis pennipes. Taxonomy (NCBI): domain Eukaryota; kingdom Metazoa; phylum Arthropoda; class Insecta; order Odonata; family Platycnemididae; genus Platycnemis; species Platycnemis pennipes. The sequence goes on along the minus strand of OW121847.1, from coordinate 79,973,192 downwards.
AAGAAATTTAATCTGAAGGATTGGCGTCACTGTGCACTTGGCGCATCACTCTGCCGGTGAAAGAACAGGACAAGTTCGAGAGACGAGAGAACGACAGGATGCAGTTCCATTAACGGAGAATATCTCCGTTATTAACGACACAAGTAACAGGCATGAGAGATGGAACTTGAAATCGCAAGATGGCGTCACCGGTAGTAGGCATTGACTGTCACGCATGTAAAAAATGTCTTTCCAACTGGGAAAAAGTCCTCTCCTGTGATAGCTGTAAGCAACTTTTCCACCATAAATGTACCGGATTGAAGGAAATCAACCTTAAAGCCATTGAAGATGCACCGGGGGTTTTTTGGCGGTGTTTATCGTGTCGCTTAGTTGACGGCCAAAACGTAGCTAAAATGGCGGCCGACATCGAATTCCTCAAGGCCGAAATACTTGACATAAAAGCTAAAGTTCATCTTCCTAAACAACCTGCGAAAAAAGTGAGTTTTGCTGAACCTGCACTGAAATTAACTGAAGCTGCAGATCGCCAGGGACGCGACACTTTACATAAGGACCAACGTGGATCATCAACCCGCGCTACCCATGCTGAGGACAAACGAGATGCAGAAGTTGCAGAATCTCTTTCATTGAAGCCGCAAGTTGCCGTGGACTCCAATCTACGAGAAAGCAACACCGACACTGGCGATGAAAATTTCACCTTAGTTCAGCGCAAGAAGAAGCGTAATTTATTCATCGTTGGTCGAGGTGAGTCTAAGAATGAAAATTCAGGCGGTCTCCGAGCTGCTAAGAGAACTATTTACATGTATATCGGTCGTCTGGCCAAGGAAACTACTGCTAATGAAGTGGTTAATCATGTGAAAAACAGTTTCAATGTGGTTTGTGAATCTTGTGAGGTTATTAACGGCAAAAGTGCTTATGGCGCCTTCAAAGTCGGCATTGACTATGACGATTACAATAAATTGTCGGTCTCGAGCTTGTGGCCGAATGGGGTTATCGTAAATAAATTCCTTAGACCCAGAAACGTTCCAGTAACTCTGTGACTAGACCCAGATGCCCGGAACTTTGACGTTAGTGGTGTGTTCTGTGAAGAAAACATCGCGAATGGTAATCAAAACATTAAACTAAGTGCTTTGAAAATATTACATTTAAATATTCAGTGTTTACGTTCAAAAATAAATGTTCTAGAACTATTCCTGCTTGACCATCAGCCTGATGTCGTTTGTATTTCTGAGCATTGGCTTCACTCTGATGAAATTCAATTAATCAGTATTGAGGGCTTCAAAATCGTTTCATCCTTTTGTAGATCGATACACAAAGGTGGTGGTGTACTAATTTTGGTGAAAAGTCACCTTGTTGAACGTCATTTTCAATTCAAGAACCCTAGTATTGAGATGGACTTTGAATGCTGTGGGACAATGCTGAGTTTTGGAAATACTATTACTTCTATAATGTGTATCTATAGGTCTCCTAGTGGCGATTTTTCAGTTTTTATGGATCTTCTTCTTGATGCCCTACCTGTCTTTGTTAAAAATGCAGCTAATACTTTTGTGTGTGGTGACTTTAATATAGATTTGAACTCATTCTCTACAAAGAAGAAATATCTGTTGGATAGTTTGCTGACATTTAACCTAACATCTACTATAAGTGAGCCAACTAGGGTTACTAGTTCCTCTTCTTCACTCATTGACAACATTTTCTCTACCTTGCTTCCATATGAAAGTTCAAACATGGATACATACTTCTCTGATCACAAAGCTCAGTTTTCAAAGTTTTATTTTAACAGTGACCCCAGTATAATGCATAATGTGGTTCAATACAAAAGGAACTACTCACACCAAGCACAAACTGAATTCGAAAATTTAATGCAGAGACAATCCTGGGATTGTGTATTCACAGATGATGCTTTTGATGTTAAATTTAGCAATTTTCTTGATTTATTTTTGTATTGTTTCAATGTATGTTTCCCCTTGAAAGCTGTGAAACCTCCTGTACCCCAAAGAATGCAGTGTAAATGGGTTACTCCAGAAATCAGGGCTTCTTCTGCAAGAGTAAAACAAGTCTTCCGTGATCTTAAATCTAGTGACTCCGAGACTCTTAAGACCTACTATAAGTCAATTAAGAAGGTACACATTGACCTAATCCTGGATACCAAAAGAAAACATAATATGTCCATAATTAATTCCTCCAGTAATAGAAGTAAATCTGCATGGAACCTTATAAAAAATGCTACCTGCTCCTCGGATAATGATAGGTCTAGCATCAAGACTATTCTCCATAACAATAACATGATTTCTGATCACTACAAAATTGCTAACATCCTCAATCACAACTTCCTCAACTCCATTAACACACTGCTTAAGAGCACGAGTCAACAGCAGACAATAAATAATTCAATGAAGCATATGCCTCATTATGATCATTCTATTTTTCTTTATCCAACTGATATACGAGAAATTGATAACATAATTGAAAAGATTAATAAAAAACATTCGGCTGGATATGATGATATTCCCTGCTCCTTGTTAAAAGGTACTGCCAAATTCTCTGTCATCCATCCGCTTATGTACTTGATTAATGAATCTCTGTCACTTGGCATCTTTCCCAATAGATTAAAGGTCGCTAAAGTCATTCCAGTGTTTAAGGGTGGTGACCCACATGATATGAACAATTATAGACCCATTTCCATTCTTTCCCTTTTCTCTAAGATTTTTGAACAAGTTATGCACAATAGATTATTGTCTTTCCTTAATAAATTCAAAATACTATCAGATGCTCAGTTTGGTTTCATAAAAAATAGATCTACTGAAACTGCCATGTATAAATTCATTCACGACATCACACTGGAACTTGATAAGCAGAATCATATAACAGGGGTATTCTATGATTTAAGAAAAGCTTTTGATTCTGTTGATCACGAAACCCTGCTGAGGAAACTCAAAATTTATGGGATCTCAGGTATTGCCAATCAGTGGTTAAAATCGTTCCTAACTGGTAGATCTCAAGTCGTTAAGATCTACTCAGCTGAAACTAGAACTTACACTACTTCCACCCCCTTAACAATCTCTAGAGGTGTTCCTCAAGGATCTATACTGGGTCCTCTTCTTTTCATTATCTACATTAATAACCTTCCAAACTATTTCAGCAGTGGCTCAGTTTACATGTATGCAGACGACACAACCCACCTTACTTCCTCTAAAGACTTGGACCATGCAGTAGTTCAAAGGAACATTAATTGCATGAGTGAATGGTGCAAGGACAACATGGTATTTATCAACAGTGATAAATCCACTTTTATTCAATTTCATACTCACCAAAGAAAAATTATTTCCTCTCCTCTTTTAAAGTTAAATGGATCCTCTATTACTTCCTCCTCAGTGACTAAATTTCTGGGCTTATATATTCACGAGTCACTATCCTGGGAATTACATCTAGACAAACTCTGCTCAAAAGTAGCTAGTGGATGCTACCTCCTTCGAAGAATTGTGTCCCTTGTAGATACTGCCACTGCTCTTACAGTATACTATGCCTTTATTCATAGTCGTTTGGCTTTTGGAATTGCAGCGTGGGGTCATTCTTACCACTCGTTTCGTCTTTTTAGACTACAAAAATGGGCCATTAGAATTATTAAAAAAATTCCAAAGGAAAGCAGTTGTAGATCACATTTTAAATCCCTCAAAGTTCTTACTTTACCATGCTTATACATTTTTCATGCTATTATCTTTGTGCACAAAAATAAACTTTCTTATAACATTAGAGCTAATTATGATGTCCACAATTATAACACAAGGGGGTGTGATGATCTTAGGGTTATAACACACAACACCACTCTGTTCAGCAAGAACCCCATTTATGCTGGTATAAAATTTCTTAATCACTTACCCAGGAGGTTAAGGCTTATGGAAAAATTTCCTCAATTTAAATGTCATCTTTATCAATATCTTTGTGACCACCCATTTTACTCAATAGATGAGTTTATGTCTGTATGCCATGTATTCTGATTATATTATGTATTTCCTATAGGTATTTATGTGAGGGTGGATGATGTTGGACTGTTTCTCTTCTTATATTTTTTCTTTTTATTTTATTCTGATAATATGATGTTGGTATTTGTATGGTGATTTGATTGTTTATCTTTTTTCGATTCTTTGAATTGATTTTTGTGACCTGTTCCATACATGGATAAGACATGTCTTTTGGGAACCAATAAATATATTATTATTATTATTATTATTATGGACACTCGCAGGCAGACTGCTTCACTAGAAGCTGACCAGTTCTGAATTTTCTTTGGGGCTTACGGGAACATAGCAGTCAGGCGAGGCGTTGCGGATAAACTGTCACACCGCATGCAGGACACCTCTTTATTCGGCCCCGACCCACACCCCGCCTTTAATGTCGATGAGGACTGCTGGCCCACTCCAATGGTTCACGGCCGATATCAGTTTCCCGGACACCCATTCTTATCACATCTCGTGGTAAGATTCCCGGTCGTCTATCTCACTTTCTGCCTGCTGCCTTTCTCCTCCACGCACACTCAACCCCCCTCATATATATCGCAAGCACAACATTTGACACACGAAAATCATACGCAGACACACCCACCTTTATGGGAGTCTCGAGGAAGCACTTTGACTCCCATGCGTGGGAACATAAACATAAAAAGAAAAATCACCATACTAATTGCATAATAGTGACGAAAATAATTTCGTTACAGTACAAAATTCATATACCTGCTCACTTTCATTTGCGAATAAAAATGCATTGCTCAAACATTAAGTTGCGTTAATGGATATCGGAAATAACCAGTGCTGATTACGGGTGTTCATACATCGCCCAAACGGAGGTGATTGACCCAGGTCCTTTTTATGATTCTAAGTGCTATCATGTTTAGGCAGAAATCCATCGATTTTGAAGAGATGGTGTCAATTATTGGAAGAGGAAGAAAAGTATATGTTTTAACTGAAATAGCAGACATTCAGTCAGCACCCAATACAAATAATAGAAGATACAAATAAAATAATCAGAATTAAACAAATACCATCTCGAGTGAAGAAGGTTGTCAAGGCATGAAATATTTGGTAAATGGACCCATGAACACTTGTGAAGATTAAATGTCATACTGCTGCCAAATATGTACTTTTGGACAATGGCTATTATGTGATTATGTACACAAATGTGGATATAACGAAGCTTTTATTTGATAAAAACTACCCGTAAGGTAAAGCAAAACTCAATAAAGAAGATAGAGATTTAGGAATTAGTTCTTTAATTATATCGTCATTCCTTTTTAAAATAATCCTTCACTGCAATCTCAGTAACCTTTATTTCTTGCAGCCAATGCCAGTGTTAACTACAGAGGGTGGCATTTTAAATGAAAAACATTTGGTCACCATGATTCCCAATGCACATACGGCAGTGCTTACATTTCAAAAATGTGATTTCTCACGAATTCTCTTTACATACCTCACTTCTCCATTCCACCTAATTATGGAAATATAGTTTCCCTAAATACAATAGCCAGTCAACTTAAATAGGTTAAGTGATATTGAGTATTTTGGTGAATATATTAATTTGATACTCCATATTGATAACTGAAACAATGGAAATTTTTATTACTCAAGGTGCTCAAGTTGTTAACCTGAGAAAATGCAAGTCCTGCTTTGCATTTAAAAAAAAATGTTTACGAAACTGAACTTCAAAAATTGGGGGGGAGTAGGGGGAAGGCCTATGATCAGGTTGCGGGTTATATTCGGAGGAATACGGTAGTCTAGCTCCTCATTGTACATTATTCTCCAGTTGTTGTTTTCTTTTACAGGTCCATATATTTTTCTTAGTACCCATTAGATATGATCCAGTATGTATTGGAGTGTCTGAAATGTATGTAAATTTGTTGTATGTATGATTATGAATTGTATTCAGGGTGGTATGTAAGTTGGGAATGTGTCTTTGTATTTTCTGTTATCTACATAACTTCAAAAGAGTAATAATTTGCCAGTGGTTTGCATATGTATGTTTGCATAATTATATAAATATATTTGCATATGTAGAAAGGTACATGAATGTTTGGGAAACTATCTCACATTCTCTGCTTCAGTGTTTGTCAAGTATATCTTTCAAATGATTGCCTTAGCCTTTATTTGAGTACAGTTTTCAGTAACAAATATTATTTAAATTTCATTTTAAATAAATAATATGAAAACAAGCTCTCTTTAAAATTGCTCTTCTTCTTTCAGCTATTAGTTACTGTAATGGAGCGTAGTCCAGAACCAGTAATCAGAGCCAACTGCATCATAGCATTAGGTGATCTCTGTTATCGATTTCCGAATATTACTGAGCCATGGTCTCCCAACTTGTATGGCAGGTATGTCACTCTCACCTTCTGAATGTGCTACTGTAAGATGATATAAGTACTTAAATGGGTGTGTTGGAATAAGTGCGCATGCTTAATATGTGGTGGCAACATTGTATCTGGGTTCATATCAGTCAGGGAAGTCATGGAAATGTCAGGGAAATTAGATTCTGGTCGGGGAACAACTCCAGAGGTGCAGCAAAAAGATGAAAATCGTGGTTGAACACATGGAGCATTGCTGCGCTCGAGCAGCGAGGTGCGCATTTTGTTGCCATCAGCTTGCTGTCCTGGCTGGGCATCACGGGGACTTGGCAGCTCGCTTGGGCTCAGGATCTGGCTGCTTGGTCTGCTCGTCCATTGTTTTGTTTTTGAATTTTGACTGAAATATGTTACTTTCCTGGAATAAATAAATTTTATTTCTCAATATACCTTGCTGCACATTTCCATAAATTCCCTTTATATGACTGCTTTGCCAATGATATAAAGTCCGGGAAATTTCAAAAATTGGGACTGGAAATCAGGGAAAAGTCAGGGAAATTGAAAATGGAAAACCCTGTGTATGACATTTAAGTGACCTTCTGAAACTTGAAAATTTATTGGGGCCTTTGAAATGGCCTTCAGAGCTTCAAGTGCCTGTCTTAGAATATCTATTATGGTTACGTTATTGATTTTTTGTTACATTATCTTAATTGATGTACAGATCTAAAAAAAATCTGCCTCATATTTTAGGCTCAGAGATATGTCAGATAAAGTTCGCCAGAATACACTGATGGTTCTCACTCATCTCATTATGAATGACATGGTCAAGGTTAAAGGTCAGATTTCAGACATGGCTCTTTGCATACTGGATCCCTGTGAGAAGATTCGAGGTGAGAATTATGATTAGTTCATCTGGAACTTTGCAGATTCAAATGTATAATTTAAAAAAATTCAATGTCTTATCTTTGGAATTAATGACCTATGTATGCATGGGGCTTTAAAGTGATTTAAGGACATTTTTGTGTTCTTAAGTTAAATGTGCTTGTGTATCTTTTTTGCATAGTGCAGTAGAGATAAAATTTTGTTTAATAATGATGTGTTTTTGTTAATTCCTCTGCAGGTATATCAAAGTTATTTTTCCAAGAGTTGGCACAGAAAGGGAATGCACTTTACAATGTTATGACTGACATAATTTCACGTCTTTCAAATCCATCTTTGGGTGTTCCTGAGAAGTCATTTCAAGCTATTCTAAGGTAAAGTTTCAGTGGTGTACTTTTAATGATTATTGGAGATGAATCATTTCAACATTCTAATAAGTTAATCTATCTGTAGTTATTGATGCATTATTTTTTATGCTAATTTTCTCGTAATTTAAGTGTGCTCAAAATCAATTAAAAGTTTATTTTAATTATATACACTATATCTTGTATGGTAATTATATATACTTTTCTTTTTATATGTTTAATTTTTCAATTGATCTCATGAATATATTTGGTTTGCAGAATAGGATTACAAGCCTTGATAAGTAAGCCGTACTATGAAAGACATTAAATATATATTCCTTTTATTCAAGCATAGCTCACATCATTGCTGAGCTGAGATTGTACATTAAAAAAAGTTGTGTTTAACCCGAAGGTTGGTTGCAGGTAAGGTAAACTCTCGATAATAGGAAGCACTAAAATACGAATTTTCTATTATATGAAGCAACAGGGCCTCTCCCGACGAAAAGCCTATAGTAATAACATGGCAAAATTCAAAAACACCAAGTTTCCAAAATACGAATTTTTTGAAATTACGAACCTCGGTGAAAAACTGCTTCAGCAAAACTATTTTTGACTGCGTAGACACCAGAAAAATCAGTTTTGTTGATTTCGGTGCATAGCACGTTCAAAAGCACGCTTTAAAGCAAAAGCACACTTTTGAACATTAATTGCTAATAGTATTTTTTTTAATTAGAAAGTATTGCTTGCTAATACTCCTTTCTCGGTATTTTTCTTCTGCCAATTCCATTATGAAGAGTGCTTCATCTTTGTCAGATGACACTTCCATAGTCTTAACACTGAAGCGGAAGAACTGACGCCCGAACGCAACCTGAAGTCCTGCGAATGTTTCCCTTTGGTCTGAGGGGCATTAAGTTCGCCCCCTTGGCAAATTTCGCTTCCCACTTTTGCATCCTGCGCGGTGTATTCAGATCACAGATGTTCCTACCTTATTTTTGTGTTTTCTCCGCATTTCTCTTGCCGTGACAGATACACCGGTGACGGCAACTCATTGTCAAGTGCGCAAGAGTTGATGCCAAACTATGGGCGTTCGGAACGTTCACTCTGGTTAAGGTCATTACACAGTTTGATAGGTGATGATTTGATCATGGTGATGGTGAAAAAGTCTAATGTGATTACCTTTTTCCTTTTCGTCATCTTCGCTGAACCCTTCCTGGGCCTCCCGCAACACCGCTGAATTTTTAACCTGTTTTTACTTTTAAGTCCATGGACTTCACATACAATAATGCCTCCCTGCGAGACATCATATAAATAAATGCACGTCAAACATTGACACAGCAACTTCAATCGATACACATTCACACCATGAGGTGAGAGAAAACAGACTGGACTTAAAAACATATAAGCAGCGATGCATCAGGCAGTCCTCAGTATGAGGAGCGTACATTGGCTATTTGTTCTGTCCAGCCATAAACACGACATGCAGCGCTTTGAAATCTGTCGCTGGTCAAAAGCCTGGCCAGCTCCATAAGAATCTATGTGCTTGATCTTTTACTAGCTGTCGCTGCGTAACTGTCGTGATGACAGAAACCCGAAGAAAACGTAAGCCTGTCACCAGCCTTACATGGCGTCAACGTCTTTTTTCAGTGGAGTTTGACCGTCCTGCGTAATTTGATGCGTAGTTAACTATCTACTCCATTATGACAATATCACTATTTAGGTTGTTTGCATAATAAAGGCTAAATGAGTGCCTACTTCTTTGTCAACATATAAGAAAGTTCTTGGGTCAGCTGTTCCGTAATATTATGTACTTGACCAGTTTGTGTTGATAATTCGAGCTGAAAAAGAACCCTTATTATATTTTCATTGTATTTTTCACGCCTTGTAAATTGCGGCATCCGCATTGCATATTCACGCCTTGTATTTCTTTGATAATTTGAATGATGTGTTAGGTCCTGAAGGATGGAAGAAGTTCACAAAGTTGTCTCCTTCATTGATGTCTATGCTTTCAACAATTCCAAGCCACCACTTTGAGCCATAAATAATGCCACATAATAATTTACCTTGATACTAAGTTGTGTGTTGGATTTGAGTATTGCTATTTGGACTTCTTCACCGTTATTTGAATTAGATGTTACAAAGCATTTTATATTATTGCAAGCAATCAGAATAAAGCAGTGTTTTTCTCAAGTGTTAGGAATCCTTAAGGCATTATCAAACCAATCACTCAACCATGTTCTACCCCTGTGATCTCATTGCTTCTTAAATGTTATGCCATGAATATTAGCATTGCTAAATTAAAAACATAGAGTCAAAATTTGACTGTCTTTTGTTCTCTGTAAACTGGCTTTAGACACTAAACATTTAACAGTTCCTCCTATACCATCACAAGGACCTTTTCCGTGTGTAGCTCTTTCCATGGAGAAGGTCACTTGTTACGAAAACCAATCAGAAGGCACTTTAAGGCAGAAGGTGCCACTTTAGGCAGAGAAATAGAGACATCATACAATTCCCTGAAGCTACCTACATAAATCACTACCATAATTCTTTTGGGATATTGTTCAAAAACAGTTGGTGTAAACGTCACTAATGTTTAAGATTGTTTTCCTATCAGCCTACTGGTAACAGAGCAATCATAGAGCAATTTCAGTGGAAAAACCAATGGAGGCTTAATAGTTTGCCAAAATTCTGCCTACGACATTTTTATTCAAAATGATACATGAAATCTACAACTACCAACACAATGAATAAGTAACTGGTTTGTAAGTTAAATCAAATCAAAATTGGACTTATTTCTAGCAGCATTTAATTATATGTAACAATCTATACATTGCTTCTACAAGGTGAGCGAGAGAAAATTTTTTGAAAATTCAGTTTGGTGTAACTTCCAAACGAGCCAAAACACATGCTCCAAATTTTTAGTGCATTCTTAATAGGATCATAGCTTATTGTACTGAAAATTTCAAATTTTTAATAAGTCCGCCACCAGAGATACAGGGGCCCGAAAATGGTAAATTTTCAATTTTTCCTATTTGCGGAAGCTTGTAACAGCTAAAGGCTTAACAAACACACAACTTTTTTCTTACACACATTTACTATGGTACCCAAATATACTATAACAAAAATATAGACCTTGTGATCACAACCCTTCTATAAGAAAATAGATAGCAAAAGTTGTAAAAAACAGCATTTTGTATCAAAACTTTGTACTCATCATTCTCATAGATGTTACATAGTAAGGCTGTTAAAAAATATTTCAAATGAAAGCTCAATTTATGACCATCAAAATGGCATTTGAACCATTCTACTACAACCTGTAGTTTCCGAGTAACTCTAATTACCGTTACTCGCTGAAAGTGTCATTTTTACAGTGCGCTGTGACCTTCGCGGCCCTGTAAGTCCTTGAGGTCATGGAAAAAACATTAACAAAAATTGGTTTTGAGCCTTACAGACATGTAGTAGTAAGTGTGTTAAATTTGAATTTTTTCTGAAATGGTGCTGCAACAAGTATTTGGTGAATTGGCATGGAATGACCCCCATGCAAGTCGAGGACTTACTGTACATGGAACATTTGTGGCCCAAGTTAGTTGCAGATTTTTTGTTGCCCACATTTTAATTCCTTTTTTTCCTCCTAGCCATTGTTTAGAGAGGCCATTTGGCCATTCATTTCTGTCTATGGTTTTCTTTCATTCCTGCTGCAAAACCTACACCCTGATCACAAACTTCAATCAATCTCCTGACAACCTGCACCCCCTCACCACCCATCGACTTAAATATGAACCCAACCACTCCTCCAAAAACAAAGTTTACACATAGTTGTAATAACTGCCCATCTTTTTATGTAAGACACCACTGTGCTCTCAATCCGAATAAATAATCACCGCTCTTTCACCAATGTCTTTTTCACCAACTTTCACTGTCTCCACCCACTCAGCAAACCACAACCTTTCATTTCACAACTGCTTTTCACTCACCATCCTTGAAACCCTTGCGGAAACTGCATCTTCCCCATAAGTTAAAACATGAGAAATGGCACAAGATTTAGAAGTCGACAACTCATCATTATTAGAAAGATGGCCAAAAAAATTTAAAGTTGTCATGTGACTTCCAAAGTGTATTGAGAAACATATGAGTTAGTTTTGATTTTGTGCCAGGCTTAGTGCACCAGAGTGCAGTACTAAGGTGGTTTCTCATGGCATAACTATGAGTCTGCTATGGATTACAGCATTGTGAATGTTATCATTTTTCACCTCAGAAGCCAATGAAATGTATTTCTGTCCAGCAAAGACTAAGCATCAATTCGGGATACAGTTATCCTTTCAAGTGTTAGAAAGTTAGAGAACATATAGGGGAATACATAAGTTCATTACTTTAACAAATAAATGGAACTTTGTTATAGCATCTCACTTGACTGTTTAACTTTTTGACTTGGGAAAATAACTACTTCATTTACATGCATAGAAGAAAAATAATTGGTTAATAACTCTAGGAAATTTGGCAGAAGTTGCTCCTGGTGCATGTATAAAACAGAATAGTTTGAGTTTTTCATCTGCTCAGTGGTATTCCTTGACTCAGCACATTGCTTTATCATGTGGCTTGTTAAACAAGGATCCATTCACCCTAAATTAATTACAAGATTATCCCTGCTTATATACTTATAGGTATATATGTGCCTATGAATATGTTATAGATCAAATTGAGGGTACTTAACTCTTCTTCGAACTTCTCATTGGTAAGACTTCTGTTTTCCCTGGAGATATATCAATTCATTAGAATAATTTTCTCTTTCTTGCATGGAAGAGGAATGATTGAATGGTTATATGAATTATTTATTATACTTGAAATAATCAAAGATGTTTGGCAAAGTCATCGTACCCAGTTAAATATTGCTTTAATCTATTAGGACCAGTGATAATTTGAGACCCTGGTGTCACTCATCTTAATTTTATTTATTATCTTCTATGTTTATGACTTTGAATTGAGTCTTACACACTGTCCCAGTTGGCTTCTCACTGAATTTTTTCCCCTTCTCAAGAAGGCAAGAAGTAATCCTTCTTACTTCTTGCCTTTTTAGTTTGTAAATTGCTATAATTTTATAGGTGTGAGTTATCTATTTTTTTAATAAGTTGGTTGATTCAAATATTATTATGCAAGTTGAAGAATCAAAATGTTTCTCTTTTTCTAGTTTTCTGATACAGCTGATTACTAAGGACCGGCTGGTGGATTCGTTGGTGGAAAAACTTTGCCTGAGATTCCAAACCACCAGTAGTGGTGCCTTTATGGATAATACTCCTGAAATCCCTAAAGTGAATCCATCCACAGACATTGCTGTTGGTGATGGCAAGGGTGAGAAAGCTTTAGTGGAATCTCAGGAGGCTCCCGCAACTCAGCCTGAAGATAAAGAACAGGTTAATGAGGTAAATTATGGAATTCAGTGTAATCAGAAGGCCTGAGGTCAAAGTGAAATAATCTTCCACCACTATGTATTTTTGTGTTGAAAATGAACCTAGATGGGTTTTAATTTGGCTGTCCTGCCAGTGGTTATGCTCTATAAATGACATTCTTTTGTTCAAAATTTAATTTAAATGGAATGATTTAAATTTTTAAATGATATTATTGCCTTCCATTAGTGATCAGTCATGAAATTGAGCTGGATATGCATTCGTACTGTGACAGTCATCTGAAACAGATACCTAGAGAATTGATTCCTTTCCAAACTCAGTTTAATTCCCTAAGGTTTTTATTGAAGAAGTTTTATTTTTGTTTTTCCATGAGGAAAGCTCTGAAATCAGTATTTATGTAATTAAAATTAAAAATAGAAAAAACACTGATTGCTACTATCACATGTGAAATTTGTTATTTTTTTGTCTCAATTTTTAAATTATTTTAAAGCAGGGTGTTATTTACCTACTTTGATAAAAATATCAATTTTTGCATATGTTGTGGCAGAATGATGTTAATTTCCTTGATTTTAAATTTTTGTTTGTAAGTTTGAGAGTAGCAAAATAGTGGTGCTCAAGGTAGCTCAATTGGATGCATTGTATAGATTTTTGAATTTATATAAGGTTCAACAGTAGAGCTAGGTATACTAGTTCTAAGTAGAACTAGTATATATATGTAGTTCTATGTTGCATGTTGATTGTATCTTTTTTATGTATGTAATTAAAATCTTATTGCTGATTATTTTGGACCCATTCCTAGGAAAGTGCTTCGGAAAAACCCACGAGTGGAGAAGTTAAAAGAAGCAGTGAAGTTGGGAAAGATGATCGAGATGAAGATGAGAAAAGGCAATGGCGTGACCTTGCATTTTGTCTGTCATTACTTCCTTACAACTCAGAGAGAGCCATCCGTCGTCTCATGTCTCATATGCCTTGCTATGCTGATAAAATAACCAAGGAGCCTCAGGTGTATTTATGTTTCATGTCCATTGTGGAAGCTGCAAAAAAAGCTGCAAAGGCTGAAATGAAGGTAATAAATTTGAACCCGTTTTGTGGTGGAGCTTTTTTATTTTTGGCTGACTCAGTATTATGATGAGAAGTTTGTATATGAACATTTATAGCCCTTATATGTCTTCCTGTTCAAAGTTATTCTGGTATCTGATGGAGGCTACAGTGGAGAAATTCATTGTTCTCACATTTCATCATGCCATCTTAAAGATGTACTCAAACCTCCTCTCTACTGTCCTCCGTCGAATAATATTCAATAGTTTTTAATGATCATGAACTGCATTTAAAATCACAATTCAGTGGAATGTTAATTCTCACCACTCATCCCAATCTTAGATTTTGACAATCGGCAAGCTAGTATTTTTTCTAAGTTTGTAACACCTCCAAGGCCACTGCCTGAAAAAAATCCTCAGTAGACCAATGTTCAGTCGCTTTTTAAGTTCAAGAATGGGGCTTAAATCACTTATTTTCTACTACAAAACCCAATTGTACTCTTAAAAATCACAAATTCCCTCTCAAGGCAACAGGAGAGAAATTGTGACATAATTAAGATGTTGCACAAATGTTGCCAAGCAACCTGCAACATGCCACTACCTCAGCAAACACTTGCAACATTTTTGTAAATTTTCCACGACACTTTGTGTTTACAGGGATCTATCTTCCCTGTGGATTACATTCATGGTATGAAATGGTATACATTCTAAAGAAGGCATTTTTTAAATTTTCTTCAAAATAAGGTTTTGGCTAGTTCTTAATTTTGCCTAATATGGCTGGAAGAAAAATATGGTACATATTAGGATTACAGTTTCTGTGCCATACATTTACATCCTCCACCTTAGATTTTACCCAGCCTTATCTTTTTGTTCTTACTCAAAGGCTGTCATCAATTCAATTAATCCTCATACAAAGACGTGAATTTAGTAACGCAATCAAATTTTTGGGACTGCTGCAGCTTTTCAAGTAACAATTGGGTGTTTTGATTGAAAAAACTTTTATTTTTATAATCTGTATGTTTCTTGAAAATTTAATGAAATTGAACGGTATCTTAAAGAGTAATATAGGATGAAAACAATTACAGAGTTATTGGCAGTTATCTTAAGATTTTTTTTGCATTTCTTTGTGAATACACCACAAATCACATGCGATTGTTCTTTGCAAGTATTTTGGTTACAATTAGTGATGGCCGGATTGGATCCGTCGAATCCAAAGATCTGTGGATCTTTCATTTTACTCGGTTCCGGATTCTGATCCAAAGACTAGGAGTAACATTGGATCATATTCGTAGTTTTTAAATTTTCGCGGATAGCGATCGAAGTGCCCCGTGAATGGAATGTAGGTGCGGTAGATATTGACAGAAAGAGGATGTGTAACTCAGGTCACGAAATTAGATGAAAATGTTCCTGTGCAACTAGGAGCAAAATGAAGAAATATGACTTTTTACCCCATTACCCTGGTATTGCGAGAAAAAATACGTAGTATGTCACGCGGGTAGCCTACATTCACGGTGACCAGGCAGACAACGAGAGCTGGTGTACTACGTGAAGTTTGATCCCTATCGTAGTTTAATTTTTCTTTCAGTCACTGCATCGAAAATGTTATCATATTCAATTTCAAACCATTACATCTGAACACTCACTTTTATTTATTATACTTTTGTTGTTTAAATTAGATTTACAAATGTACCACTCATAAATTAAGGATGGTCGGATCCAAAGATTCACAGGTCTTTCATTTCATTCGCTACTGAAATCATATCCGAAGAAAGTATTAATTCAGATCCGGATCGGAGATTTTAACATCTCGAGGCTGCGTGATCGATTCGCCCTGCAAATGGAATGTAGGTATGGTAGATACTGACAAGGAAAGGATAAGTAACTTGGGTCACGAAATGAGAAGAAGATTTTTTCCGTGCCACTAAAACAAAATAAAAAAATACTCCTCTCTACTTTTTTCTCCATAGGCCATGATGCGTGAGAAAAAAAATTAAGCAGAGTGTCAAGCGGGTCGCCTACATTTGCCAGATTCCTGTGACTCTAAGATAGCGTAGTTGTTAAAAAATGAGGGCTTGCATACTGCCGGTCGTGACTTCGATCCTTAACACTGTCTAGGAACACAGCCTTGCTGTATTCCTGGGGTAATGCTAGTAGGCAGTTTAAAAAAGTAGATTATCAGAAATTTCATGCCAATTTATATGTCAAAAAAATAATAAAATTTGGCATTAGTGAAATGATCGGAAAAAAATTTTATCACAGAATTAAATCGTGGAATCATTACGTTAACCTTACAATGTATTTTTGAGTGATGCATTTGTAAATCTAGTTTAAGCGATAGAAGTACAGAAAATTCAGTGTCCACACACAAAGGTTGGAAATGAAGGATGATAAAGTTTTTGATTCTGTGGCTGAAAGAAAAGTTTTAAACAGTGATAAGAATCGAACTTCTTTACCTGCAGTCCACCACCCCACTCTGCTATTGTTGGCTTACCTGAATGTGGAGAATGCAGGCTCCCCACATTCTACTCGTAATGCCGGGCAAATATTATGGGAGAACTCTAATTTCAATAAAGAAAACGCTGCTTATCAGACTCTCCTTTATTCTTCCTCTCTCCAAAACCATCAACAACCCAACAATCCCCCCGCTCAGTCCCCCAGAAACCCACCAACATCTCCCAAACAAACAAAACAAATATCAGACGTTACATACTTTTTTCTTGCAAACCCGGGCCAATGGAAAAAATCTGAGACACATTTTAAATTTAGCTTCTAGTAGCATGAAAAAGAGGCTAATCTCATTTCAAGATCAGAATTACACAACCTCCCCTTAGGAGTATAAAATTCTCAAATTCCATTTTAAAGGTTATTATTAAGTAATAAGACAATGCAAAATTGTTAGTTTAGCGATATTGTATAATAATTTTTTCGTCTTAAAAATGGAATCCCCAGATATTCCATAAATGAGATCTCTTGGCCACATTAAAAAATTTTTTGTGTTTCTAAAAAAGAATTTGAAAGCGTTCAAGGATTTGATTAATAATTGGAAAAAAATTCCTTTATTAATGAAAATGAACTTATTAGTTTACTTTTAACTGCATTCTAATGAATAGTTATATGGGTTTCAAAAATGTATTGCTTGATGAGTATGTGATAAGGAAAGTGATCTTTACATTAGAAGTTACAAGATATAGGTATTTATTGCATCCGTAAATCTTGATTCCAGGAAAATATAATCCTCATAGATGATAGGAAGTTGATTTTTTCTACAATAAATTTACCTGTTTTTTGGTAATTCTATTGTTGCTGTTTTTATATATACCTATGTTAAAAATCTAGGATTAGAAAAGGAATGAAATTCAGAATCGAGTATCTGAAACTAAGGATCCGAAACCGAGATAAAGATCCGAAACCCAGGCAAGGATCCGGATCCGACAAAAAACCTGGATCCGTCCATCACTAGTTACCTAAAATTACCAATATTTTCCTTTTCATCGTGCAGAAGTGGTATTGAGATCACTTCTTTTTTTTCGCTCAGATTCCCTGTCAACGTGTCTTTCTAGTGGTATTACTTAATATGTACTAGAAATACACCTTTTTACCCTTTTTGAATGCACTTTGTCCATCCATCTCAGTATGTACCTTCTCTCCGTATTTTCTGCCATTACTTCAAGGAAACTATGCCTGCAATCCAACATATTCCCTTTCCTCTGGGTATTTATTTTAGTGAAAATCTTACACGCTGCAATTCTACAGATATATCTAAAGGATTCATAGAAAAGTGCACACGGTCATGTTCGTTTTTCTCTTCCACAAGTAAGGCCTAATCCATCAAATCAGTGCCACCCTAGGTGGCATTATTGGACAATATTATTTCCAGTTTCCTTTGTTTCTTTGAGGCAATTGTGTATCATGGTGCATATGTGGCAACAAAACTACTGACTTTACCTTTTTAGGGACAAATGATACTACTGTCATTGCGGTGACTCCGAAAACTGATTAATACTCAGTGCAAGAGCAGGAAGGAAGAAAATTTACCAGAATGAATAGTTTTATTTCTTTGCAGAGTCTCCAATATTGTTAATTGATAATTTTCTTAAGTTTGGAACGAGCATAAGGGTTGTAACAAAATGTTGCGTTACATTTCCTTCCACAATAAGGATGACTAATTTCTGATGTTTCTCTTTCCTAACATTGGGAGAGCTATTTCTCCATTTACCTTGCCTAAGTTTAAAATGCCTTGAAGTTAATGTCTTGTGGAAGAATTGTTAGATCAAAACATTTTCATTCTGTACTTTTGTGGCTTAAAAGGTATAAATTGCCTTAAAGGACTACAACCTCTAAATGAAACTAACTATTCATTGACAATAAAGACAGAAAGTATTACAGCAGACTCTTGTTAGGAAGTTCCCTGATAGCATGATTTCCTCATTTGCTCGTTCATTTTCTCATATCCAACTCACAGTGCAAGTAAATATTTCTGGTTAGCACATTTTGGTTACATTTTTAGCACGTTTGGAGGATGAAACCAATTTTGTCTTCAGAAAATAATAACTGTATAGTCAGATTTGAAGTTGGATATCCCGCAAGAGATTTAAAATCTTTGACTGAAAAAGATTGTTATTGCTTACAAAAATATTTAAATTAGTACATCATGGTTAAAAAATGTTTATGAAGAATTAAAAGGGCACCCATGAATCTCGTATTTGATCACAGTCTACTCAGTGTTATATTGTTTGGTGTTACTGCCTTCACTCCAAATTCATGACAGAAGTACTACTTGCATTCTATCAAAATTTCCTTTCATTTCTGCATTTAATATTGTTATGACAACTGCTGAAGTGACGCTAGTCAGGTCCCTACAAAAACATACTGACGAGAGTCCACTGTACATATTATTTTTTTATTACCAAATTTTGTAACTTGACTTATTTTGTTATGCTTAAGTTGTCCCCCTATTGTATGTTTGGTTGTATTGATTAAAATTATTTCTTTTTAGGCTGCTGTAGATGAGTTTGAGCAGAAGATAGAGGAATGCATAAAAACGGCTGATGAAGAGGGCAATGTACCTGATGTAATTAGGAAGACTGTCCAAACTCCTGGTAAATTATTTATACATCATGGATTTCATTTTACATTTATATTTAAAGTAGTTCACTGGCAGTATTAATACTAAATTCTATATTTGCCATCCTAATGTCAAAATACAATACTCCTGATTTTTATTGCATTACTAGTGTTATTTAAACTGGCCATGCAAAGTCAAGATGACTTTATCAATAATTTATGAGAATTAGGTCTTGCGTATTTATACTGGACTAGCTGAAGGTGCCCGTTGAAATCCAACAGGAGGGAGAAATATAATAAGTACAAATTGTATTTTGAAATTTTAACATTATTCATGAAGGGGCGAAAACAAACCTGTGTTATAGAACTAGCTATGGCTCCAAGTCCTTATCGGAACCATAAATACAATTTAAACCAATGTAAACATATAATTACTGCCTGGACTCATACCTGGGCCTTTACAAAAATAAAAATTTTATATAGAAACTTTCAGGCCAGAAGAAACAAAGGAGGTTAGAAGGGGGATGCATACGAATGTCTGTCTATTGTTGACAATGAGGCCAGATCGGTTTTTTGGCAAAACCCACCTCCTCGGCAAAAAAAATTTTCTCTGGCCGTACGTTATTTTGTCTCAATTCTCCAACTTCATGACAGTGGCGTCAGTGAACCCCCTATGGATATGTAGCAATGCCTTTTATTCCAATTAGATTAATTTTTTTAACGTAGTCAGCGGCGTCGGAAGTGGGTGGCAGGAGGGGCCAAAGGCCCCCCTAGAATTTTCCCCAGGCCCTTTCAATCACAGCGGGTACTTTCTGACACAAAATCTCTCACCTTAATATTCCCTCTTATCGATATTCTAGTCTCTAACCCCGTCTATCCGCAAGAAATGCAGGCCCTTTTCTTAGGTGCTGGACCCTTTCGTAGGAGGCCCCTTTCAAGGTTGCCCCCCCTCTCACCCCTCTAGTGAAATAGTTCCGACGCCCCTGAACCTAGTACAGATTTAGAAGAATGGAAAAGGCAGGCCTCGTATGAGATTCATGGAACAAGTTATGAAGGATCCAAAAGAGAGGAGTTACATCAATATGAAGAGGTTTTGCCGATAGAAGAATAGGGTGGAGAGCTGCGTCAAACCAATCATAGAATTGTTGACCGATGATGATGAACTCAGGTACTTGTCGGTTCCTATGTTCACACTTTATACGGGATCTTTGATGTATCACTAAATTAAATTTTTTTCATCTTGCTACTCCTATTTTTGGTTTGATTTCATTTAGGTTTCTTATCACATTCTTTCTGTCTCAAAATAAAACAATTTTAAAAGCGGTCCACTTCGGAATACGGTATAAATATATAAAATATTCACTTTTTGAACCCCACAGAAACTGTTATTTAAATACTTTTTAGTTTTACTGAATGCACACCTATTTAATCTGGGAATAGCACAAAAGTTAGCCCAAATGATTTTGCCAGATGAAATAGCCAATGTAGATACAAGAATCAACTACGATATCTTTTTTAATAACTTTTAATATCTTCACGAAAAGAGCAACACAGTTTACTGCATCTCTTTTGGACGAACTTTTTAGCATCATTGAAATGGTATTAATAAACAACCCTCGGACACGTAATAAGACATTACGTTACATTGGGATTTGAATTTCACTCCCTGGTTTATGTTAAACTAACTCAAATCTCAAGCTATATGAATTGATGACGATTTTGAAAGTGTTCCATATCTTCTCTTCACGTCCCAGGTTGGTTCATATGCACAAGCCCATAAAGAAAAAAAAATACAATTTGAACACCGCTGAGGAATTCATTTATATACTCCTAATTTGGACCAAATGCAAACCTTCTAAATCTGTGAGTAGCGCTAGCAGTCAGCACGTATCTTTGTGTGCAGAAATATGGCTGACCTTGCTTCACGAATAGCCTACAATGCTGTCAGTACCTTCCTTTATCCTCATGAAAAGCACTATACTGTTTACGGCATCCCACTATGACGAACTGTTTTAAGCATCAATGATGTTTTCATTTCAGAGACGACAATGGCAAAGGCCTTAGCAACACTCAGAAAAGAACCGAAAAAAACAGTAAATTTCAACATAAATTACACAATGCCCATAATTCTGGAGAACAAAGAGTGAATCTGTTTAAAGAATAAGAAAATTGAAACGTTTTCCCATTAAATACAGAAAGAATGAAAGAAATCGACTAACATTTAGTTATTTTAATGAGTGAAAGGAAAAGCCCATGCACTACCATAAATTGAAAATGTCCATTTAAACCAATGTAAATACATAATTAAACCAGGAATTGAACCAGGACCCTGAGCCTTTTTTTGTATAGCCTATAGCACCTTCTTGTGTATATGCTAGAATCCTACAAAATTTCAGCTTAATCGGTTGAGAGGTTTTTGAGCAGATGCGTAACATAAATCTGGCAGACCTACAGACACACAGACTATTAGTATGATAACTGTGGAAAGAATTAGCAGCCAATATGCTGTGCTTACTGCCACTAAGTTGGTTCTTGAATACTCCAATTGGTAAAGGGGAAGATGTGAAGGGTTTACCCGTAAATATCTCTGCAATTGTCTACCTTCAGTTTCTCATATTTCCTTTTATGTATTTTCTTCCTCTTTATTTGACTTTTGCTCTGGATCCATTGTTATTGATGATGGTATTTTTGGAAGGAATAGCATAGCAGTCAATAACCATTGAAGTAAAGAAAAGAAGCCTCATTTCTTTTTCCTTTCATTTTTCTCTTTGTCCTCATTTCAGCACATGGAAGCATACTAGATTGGGCCTTGGCTCCAATTATTATGTATTATTGTTTCCCCATCAAATGGGGTTTGGTAGAAGATATTGCCTTATTGTAATTGTTTCATTGCCCCTATGCGAATATATTGGCTAAAACAGGCATGTGTGGCATCTACAAAAAAATACAATATGCTTGCCTAATAATCTTTCCCAAGGTGGGTTTGATGAATAAGATCACCTTCTACCGATACTGAAGGTTTGTGAAAGTCTCACATTTTTGGTGTGGCCCAATTCCTTTTCCTGTACCACGTTTCCTTTCCCTTGATGGGGTGTATAATATAATCAGAATATTTAATTAGATGTCATCAGCAGTTTATGATGTCATTCTGGGTTTGTTAATTTCTCAATTTCCTCTTGTCTTAGGAGTAGTGTTGGCCCTTCACCTGTCCCTTTCCCAAAATGCTTGAAGTCGTATGTAAATAGTTTCTCTAGGATGTCACGTGACTAGTGGTCTCATAATGTTATATGAAATGGTGTAAAAAATTTCTTGGCATTCTTATTCCTATTATATGAAAGTTGCCTTTTCCTCTTAAATTATAAATGTATGCATTTTATAAAGGCTTCCCCCACGTTGTCTTATATAAATTGCCTGTAATTTATTGAAAAATATTAGAGATGCCTGGAACCAAGATATTCTCAATTCCAAATCAGATTCTTAAATTTGTCCTTGAATATTTCATACCTAAATATTAAATTTTCCAGAAGCCCAAATTTTAGTTCAATCTAAGTGTTGATTTATTCTTCAATTTCAAATCTTAATATTTATTTTCTATAAAATCTGAAATTTTATTTTAATTTAAATCTAAATTTTCCTATCAGAGTTCAAACAAACTCACTTTCTGCGAGCATATAAAGAAAATTTCTATATTATACATATTATATTTTACGTAAATAATCAACCTGGTCTGAAATTATAGCACAGTTATTTTTACATATATGCTTAGGCACTTGGGGTTTTAGGTATTTTCAATGACTAACAGTACATTGCTAATTAGTAATGAATTCAGATGCTGCACAAGTGAACAGAATTTTCAAGGCTTCAGATTTTAAGTGAAATTCGAGGCATTTAATTATGTCGTAAGTGCTCTCTGTGTTGCTTGGAGCATGAGTTGTAATAAAATTATTGAAAGTTTAATCTTTCCATTTTATGTCATTGATGTAAAGATAATAATGGTATTTTCACTGTATTATACACACTCCAAAACAAGATAGTTAAGTTTGGCATACTTTTCACTTTCACAGTCAAAAAAGCTTCTAATACAGTTCCAAGATCTGTTACGAAGTCTACTCGACCAAGGAGGAAGATTGTTGCCTCTAGTTCATCGGAAAGTGATTTTGAATCACCAGCTGAAGACAAAGGTATTCCTTTCTTTTATCAACTTAGGATTTTTCCTGTTTATTGCCTCGGTTCTCAAGTACCTACCTAATTCATTTTTTTTTCATCAGAATGTTAAAATTTCTTATAGAGCTGGCTTTTGCTCCTATTTTCTCATAAATATGTAGTACCAGATTTATCTTCAAATCATGAGCATTTGGTAAATAGTGGTTGAGTGCTTTATATTTTCTTTTAAATCATATATTTTACTCCGTAGCATAGTATATAGTGCTTGAGATATATACATATTGTCTTATAATGGAATTGTATTTTTTATCTAAATTTGTATCTCTATGAAGCAATCTTTTGGCTGGATGTCATCTCCTTTTTCCCTCCTTCAAGTTATGATTCTTGAGTTCTAAATGGATGTATACTTTTGCGTAAAAATCACTTCCTCTTTCAAGGAATTATTATAGATGATGGTGATGCAGGGTGAGTAAATAAAACTTGCACCTTTCCACAATTATGTTTTTAAAATTATATTACATGTGTTTCGGCTTCCTAAGCCATCTTCAGGTGTGCACTAAACTTTCTGTGACAGCAGTGCACCGTCGACCCCCCCCCCCTCCCTCACTCCCCATCTAGTCATTCCCTCCCCCTATCCACTTTCTCCTATCCCCATCACCTTCCCATTTCATGTATAAATTCTTTTGACTCCCAGGAGTAGATGAATCAATGGCCAATTTGACCCTTTAATTCATAGAAAGGGTTAAGAATCTATGCATTATTTCTGATGCCAACATCCATTTTTCACAATTAATGCAAATCCTATAGTGATAAATATAAAATCTGTGGATAGGATTTTTTCCAGCTTCTTATATACTAATTGTCAGTTTACCTTAAAACAACTCATTTGTTTATAAATTAATTAAGAAAAAAATTTATGGAGACAGTAAATAAACGAAGAAGAAATATAGGAGTTATGTATGTTGTTTATCATAGTAAAAATAAATACCTAATAAGAATTATTGTAAATGCGTTCACATTAATAAACTGGCTTTGCAATTTTGAATATCCTTCCCTCATTATTACATTTGAATCACCAACAAAAGACAAAATCAAAAGAAGGTGGGGTTGAGGTTGAATGTGCAAAAGTTTAGCACAGGTCTTCTGGTTGTATTTGTGCCAAGGTATTATTTATAATTTCTTCCTATATGAAATTTAAAAAATTAGGTTGTAATCAGTTTATTTTTTACAAAAACCTTATCTCTGTGGGTATCTTTCACTTCTGGGGCTGAATTTCACATTTCCTCATAATTTAAAAGTGAATTTTAAGTAAGATTTCACGCTTTCCCGGCGAATTGCATTGATGAACTCTTCTCGGGCTCTACACCGGGTGAGTGAATGTAATGTTGCCGACGTTTCGGGTAGCGACTCGTTACCCATCCTCAAGGCAAATGTCTTGAGGATGGGTAACGAGTCGCTACCCGAAACGTCGGCAACATTACATTCACTCACCCGGTGTAGAGCCCGAGAAGAGTTCATCAATGAATTTTAAGTGTAATTTAATGGTGGTCTTTGAAAAAACTCTTTCCTTTTTAAGTGCATGCGAAGAAAACTCATTTTTCTATTTTTATTTCATATTATTACCAAATTTTTCTTGATATTTCCCCATTATTGGTTGAATTATAGGGATGGGCTTCACAGAAATATGCCCCTTACTACCTGCCTGAATTAAATCGCTGACCTCTTTAAGATACTGAGGGTATTTTTTTTCAAAGCCTGGGAAAGTGAGGGAATTGAGTAATTGGGTTTTGCTGATTCTGTCATGATGTTTGGCCATTCACGGATTTTTTTGTGTCTCTACCCTGGTAGTTAGTATTCTTTGCTATTGTAAATTTGAAAATGTGTTGGGATGTATGATGTCAATCAGGTAATTGTAGGCAATTTTTCATTTGTCATGAATGTTGGGATTTCGACATCTCTATTTATCTGCTATGGGGCAATGCCCATTATAGTCTCAAACTACTAACAAGCAAGATAAAATTCATCTTCTTATTTTCATCATGACAGGGTTACTCTCATCCTAAGACAGGTTTTGTTGTGATATGTATGGAATTTTTAAATACATGTAATAAGTTTGTATTGCGTGTTTATAATATTATAATTGTGTAAATTGGGTGTGTATAATATTATATATAGAGAGAGCAATGAGCTTTAAGATTTTTTTATTTTGCCCATTATTGTGTAGTTTAAAAACTATGAAAAACATGTCTACGTGTGGTTGGTTTTCAGATTTTTTATTAAATCTTTTCTCTTTAGGTAAGAAACAGCAATCGGCAGTGAAAAGTGTACAGAAAAGAAGAGGGAGAGCAAGGCAGCCTGTTGACTCAGATGAGGAGGGTAAGAGTAAAGCTGTTATTTCTCAGTGTTAGTGTTACAAGTGATGTGATCCATAAGCATATTGAATTTCTTTATTTTCAACATGAAATGCTTCATGCTAGTGGTATTTTTCATAAAAATGAGAATTTTTTCACTTTGGGATCACTACCATATTTTTTGTAAAGTCAAAAATTTCATAATATTGTGTACATACTGTCTACATTGACTGCGTGACTGAATTTACAAATTCTTAAGTTTGCGGTTCTTCCCTATGGAATGGTTAGTAATGACGTCAAATGCAACCAAAATATGAGGAAAACTTAGTTATTTAATTATTTTTTTCTTGTTGCTGGCCTGACTGGTTACAATATCATTGTAAGAGGTAGTCAAGATTCCAAAACATTAGACTTAAGAAAGCGATATCAAAGAGAAGTAGAAAATTACTATGCAAATTTTATCATCGCAATTAGTGTGCATCACAAAGTTACGTTGCCGATAGTTGATTATACGTATCATGGAGCTGGTAATTTCCTTTAGGTCTCATCATGGAAAAATATTTGGGAATGTCACACGCGTCACTGTGTGGAATAATATAGCTTTATGCATTTTGAATGAGGAACTTTATTAAATTCCACACTTTTACAATTGTGGAATAGAACCAGGTCGTATTTAACATGTTTGATGGAAAGAAATTGTACTTTATTTGTGTAAAGTTATGTTGGTAAGTAGCAGTGACTGGACAAAAGATTCCTAAATTCGGTAAATTTTCAGGTGCTTGCTTCAGCATTATGATTTTTCTTCGATGCGAGCAGGAATTAAACCGTAAATCACACTTAATACGTTTATTGGCAGATAAATAGGAGACCTTCCCATAAGGTCCCTTGTAGGTGTAGGACGAAAGTACCACTAGTGCTCGACGGCCAGTACTGGAACTAAACGGACATTAAGGGGCCCAGTTTTTTTGGGAAGTTGCAGGGGACTGGTCCCGATCAAAGGGGTATCCAAACATAAGTAAAAGAAATTATATTATAAAATTTACCACATTACAAATATTGAATCATAAGTGATGGCATTCATGCGGGCATCCACAATACTGCATTATAAATCATTAAGCCTTGCCATATGTGCAGTGCACAAAAACTAGAGAACTACCTTTTAAACAACATAGTCTTCACATAAACTATTTAGCTGGATTGAGGGTACAGAACTCCAAATGGGTTAGTAAACTTAGGAGGGACACTGGAAGCGTGAGCGTTCAAGGAGGGGGGAAAGGGAAGAAACAAAAGATAAAGACATCTTTTGTTTCTTTCCTTTCACCCATCCCCAGCATCTATCTCATGTATATATTGTCCTTCTCAAGGTTAATAACCCAATGGGGGCCTAGTTAAGGCTGGGACCCAGGCCCAATAGATAAAAAATCGGAGACATTTTTTAAATTTTGCTTCTAGTAGCATGAAAAAAGGTTAATCTCATTTCAAGATCAGAGTTACACAACCTCCCCTTTAGGAGTATAAAATTCTCAAATTTCATTTTAAAAGTTATTATTATTAAGACATTGCAAAATTACTAGTTTAGCAATATTCTATAATATTTTTTCATCTTAAAAATGGAATCCACAGATATTCCATAAATGGGATCTCTTGGCCGCATTAAAATTTTTTTTGTTTCTAAAAAAGAATTTGAAAGCGTTCAAGGATTTGTTTAATAATTGGAAAATTATTCCTTTATTCATGAGAATGAACTTAAAGACTTAGACTTTTAGATTTCACTGTAGTTCGTGCGCTTTCCACTGCTTTCTGGTTTTTCTCCCGCATCTGTTACTTCGAGTTCAGTTCACTTCAAGAGTCAACTTCATGACTGGGAAAAGTAAATCATTAAATCTGAAATCAGACTTCGTTTAATTAATGAATACGAAAGGAGCGGAAGGGCATTATTATCAATAGGATCCTGCAGCTAGCACTGGAAGTCATAATGGTAGAAGATACGATGCGGAACCCGATGAAATTCAATTTGAAACTTAAGGCTAATGGTGAGTGGCCTATGGTGTGAATCTTCCCTGTCAAGATGGAACCACAGTCAATGACTGTCAGTGCTCTATGACAGTAACAAAGTGACCTGACTATTCCCAAATATGGTCTTCGTCTCCCCTCGGGCACCGGCTGTACCATCCCCTTCATCGCTCATACCCTTGTCCCATTCCTAAAATTGCAACATCGCGGCAGTTTTACCAGGCATCACTTGGACTCTAGTCGGAATATCTCACCTCAGCTGGTGAACCAGCAACCTACCCTTTTCCTTGTCTGTGGGAAGCCATCGCAAGCATAGATCATTATTCTTTATTCATGGTTTTCTGCCATATATTTTTCACTATTCGGATCAGAAGAAGACTGCATAATGAGTGGTGAAAAGTTAGTCCTGAAAATGGAACGATACAGCGGAAGCCCCGAATCCCAAGGTTGTTCATTAGCAGCTACGGGGTAGCCTCGAAAACAATCCGCATTACTCTTATTAAATAAAAAATAACTGATTTTTCCAAAATAAAAAAGGACTTCCGATGCCACTTCCATGTAAAGATAAATGTAAAGTTGAAAATTTTGTAAATGGAGGAAATGAAAATTAATTAAAAATTGACTGGAGCCTAAAATTGTAAAATAATGGTTGATGTAAGATAGAGGAGGGAATATCAAAGTTTCAATCATATCCCTCATTAAATATTTATGTAGGTATGGAATAACAGTATCATGGTATTAATTCGATTCTCAATACTTTTGTTACCACTTAGTATCAAGTGGTATTGAAGGATCGACAGGCATTGAATCCCATTCCTAATAATTTAGTTATATTATATTTATTTTTAATCTATTACATGCTTGTGTCATTATCATAGTGAATAATGAGTCTAGTCAATATGCAAATGATTTTGTTGATTTTGTCTGCACATAATATGACAGAAATCTACAGTGCAGGGTGTTTTTCACCTTTTCAAAACTATTTTACACTTAGTTAATTTATATAATGTTTGATTTCTTGTAGATGTGCAGCCTGCAGCAAGGTCCAAAAGAAATCCCCGCAGAAAAGTGACGTATGATGAAAGTGGCTCTGGTAAGCATCCAACTTTCAACTTTATGGCTGTTAATTCTCTACTATTTTTATGAAATAATAAGTGCATCGTATGAATTTTCCAGAAAAAGAAAACAACCGAAAGAGTAGTGAAGAAAATGCAACGCCATCACCTGAACCAAAAAAGCCAAAACGTGGAGCTAGAGCTGCACCTAGATCTGCTAAAAAATCTACTAGGAACAAAAGCTGATGATATTTTGATATCTTACTCTCCTATATACTTCACTCTCTGTATATTTTTCATCATTCAAGAATTTATAATTTTGTGGAAAAATTAAAAAAAAAATTAACACCATGTGTATCTTTGAAATTAAAACTAGTGGATTAATCCAGTCCCCAATCTCTAACGCTGTTGGTTTGATAAAGGATTTGGTGTGATTAAGAAATAGGAACTTCTACAAAGGTGATTGGCAAGATTTGTGAATGCTCTATCATCATAGCAAGATTTATACAAAGAAAAATCATCCACGTTGACAGAATTTTCTTCGATTTTCATTATGATGTCAGTGTTATACGTGTACTAGAAGGACTTTGAAGAAATTACCAATAGGTAGGGACCCTGAAAAGTGGTAAATAAACTCGAGGGAAAGTGGTGTAAAAATCATAGTCCCAGCAGTGCAAAAATCGCAAATTTCATGCTATAGCGGTGAAAAAATATTTACATATTTCTCAATTTAAACAAAGAATTTTATCAGAAACATAAATTGATATATCTAACTTATTCTATCTAATCTTCATTCATAGTTAAAAAAATACACAGATATATATGCAAAATACATGCCATAACAAAAGTAAGACTCAATGGCCACCTAGCCTAAGGATGGTGTTGTGTGGATTACCTATGGCCAGCTTCCTTGGTGCCGCTTCTCTGCAAATTCAGAGTTGCGTTAAATATATTTAACCTTGTTGTGTCAAATACAAATATCGCTATCAAACTCCTTTTGGCAATCAAATATGCTGAAATTTTTCGGCATTATGGTCTACAGAGATACTTTTTTCTGATCATTAGTAGCTCCGATCGAACTATAAACATGTGGTGACACCAGTTTGTCCAGAGATACTGAGAATCGGAAATATATGCCTGCCCAGACTTGTCTTTTGTAGGTACCTCCCCGCCATGGCTTATTCAAAATGACAATGCTGGCTTGCCTTGACTTAGGTAATTTCTCTAAAATTACGTTCCGGACAAATAATGCACCACATCATACGGAAATATTACTGTGTCCCTATCTTGTACTTTTTACCACCCCGCCACGTCGGTGAATCTCCTCCACGGGCGCCAAATAAGTTTGCTGGGGTGGGAATGCCATCACGCCATGTCTTCTCATTCAACGATCGTCCATTATCTCAGCATGGTGAAATCAACAAAGCACAACCCTCTCATTTGTCTATTACTGGAGCAGTATCGAACCCACATTCTTTCATGACCCACTCATTCTAAACCCTATCGATTCTACTTCTGCTACAAACACTCCTTAGAAAAATCAGACCCTCAGCATTTAGCCTACTCTAAAGTATAGTACACTCTACTCTATAGTATCATCAAGAACTAAAACCAGTGCTATGTTATAAAGAGGGCCATGCAGACCCTCGGCCCTGCATCAACTGCTCAGGCAGCTGGCACGAACAGCGAAAGTCTTATATACTGTCCATGCCAAAATATTTATGATAGAGACTGAGAATTAATATACCTCAAAAACTGATTGACCTATTTTTATACAAGGTATATCGGCATACCCATAATTAAGTTCCACTATGAAATAAATGTCAAAATACAGCCCCCACCTAAAATCCTCAGGAAGTGATTTCATGCATGTCAGAACTTCGTCGGAATTTGCAGGTGGCCCAGGGAAAGAAACCTATGCCCCTACCCTGAATATGTGTGAATTTCCCTTTCCTGGCTTAGTACAGGGTGAGCTCTACCCTCACCTATCAAAAACCAACATTCGGATTGAATACCTTTCTTTAATGTGATTCGAATTCACTTCGAAAATATACTACCGTCCAAATTTACTTAAGTTTTCTTTCAGGTTTACGAATTTCTCTATGATCACATGTATACACCACTTTGATCATTAATCGGAAAAGTTATAGATGGTAAAATAGCTCTAAAGTCACCCAAAAAAATCTGCAAGAAGAGTAAAACAAGTCATTGGGGATCGGGTTGGTGTGGTGGCTAGAGTGCTGGCCTCTCATCCTGAGGGCCCGGGTTCAATTCCTGGCAATGGTGAATTTTTCAGTGGAAAACGGGTCCCCACTTGAGTGCCTACTGGAGGGCATTTCAAGTTCAGTACTCCATCCGTCAGATGGGACTTTAAACCGTGGTCCCCTTGTCACCTTTCATTAACCCTTTCAACGCTGAGCCTATATTTGTGAACCCTTCTCCCTGGCTGCACATGTTTTTTTACGTTTTTGGTACGGTAATACGCTACAAAGTTGACCCCTTATATTTATTCAATCAAAAAATAAAAAATTTTTGTTTTATAAAATTTTTAATTTTGGACTGGAATTCCAGTCCTCAGTCACCCACAAGGATCTTTTGTGTGATGTGCAGGGTTGCATCGCTTCCCCTGCAATGTTAAGTTTGTAAGATATCTCGAATCTATTTTTTTTCCCAGCCAAAGATAATTCAAATATACTTTGGAATGCTTATTGTTAGCATCCTACATAATTACCTTACTATAGCATAGCTTATCAGTTAATTACATATCGATATAACTGCTTTATTGAATGTTTATTTTCGTTTTTCGCTATTATTTTCAACTTTCTGTTGGGCCGATTGCATAAATGGCGTATTTTTCTCTTAGATGCATACATACATCCACCCAAGGCATTACTAGAGTATATATAAGGCATAAATATTTCCGTATTGACGATTTTTGTAATGAAATGTGCAAAAATTCCAATTTTTCTCGTTTAGAATAATTATGGAAGAAAAAAAAATGACGAAAGACTGAAATAAATCTGAATATATAGTACAAGTTAACTCATAAATGTATTTGGACACGTATAATGGAAATACAAGATTTATTTTACAATGGAATAAAGTAGAAAACTGTAAGATACATTAAATCAATTGAACTACAAATCTAAAAATGGAAAAAAATACATAAAAAATACATTATATCGATCAAAATGCAGTACATGAAATGAAGATAAAAACAATACATAAAACGATTTACACTAAAAACATACACATTTATTCCATAAAAAGTCACTCTTATATTCTAATATTTTGATGATAATTTACAAAACATGGGTGGAGGCAGAGTGGGGGATGGTCCTCGCAGGCAGGGCAAAAAAAACTTGACTCTCTCCGCAAACCCTGTTTCGTGCACTCCCGACACTTTCTTTGCACTGTCCTCTTTCTTTTTCCTTTGTCGTCAACAGGATTTGTCTGTGGAAAATGCTTAGACAAGCCTGTGCCTCTGGAGGGTAGGGAAGGAGAAGGTCGGGTAAAGACAGGTTGTATCAAAGATTTGATTACCGATAGCCGAAAGTCATAGAGAGAAATTTTGGGGTGCGTTTTTTTGTAACGAAAAAAGCTATTTAATAGAAGGAGGTGGAAGATGTGAATGCCCACCTTTTTATACCACTTGAGCGTTTTTCGCTCAATCGGGTAATAAGCCATCATCTGATCAGCATGATCGATGCCACCCATTGCCTCATTGTATTTCACCACTGCTGGACCTTAGGCTACTGATCTACGGAAGGAAAAATTCCACAGCTGGGCGGACCCGTGCACACCATCTTTCTGTTTCTTACAATGAACCCCCTCCCAGTGGAAAGTTCCCACTTCCACCCATTGCTGCCAAGTGTTGTTTTGCCCACCGCCTACATTCCTTTTATTTTTCACAATTGAGGAAACCCCACTCCAATACCCTCCGGCGGCTTGTTGGTCCGTCCTTCCCTTTATCCTTATTCCCTCCCCTAATCCTAGTCCTTTTCACACAGCAATAAAACCTGCCCACCTCTGAGACCCCCCAACCCGGGCATTTACTGCCTCTGTGCCCGCCAACTCCAACATTTACTGTTACATGTGGGCGAACCCAGGCGAGAAACTGTGAATAAAATAAAAACAAAATATTTTTTCATCTAAAATATGTGAAATATATGAGAATGACTGACACGCTTGTCTTCCAGTATTATCATGTCCAATTCTTCGTGCTAAATGGATTCCTTTTTGTATAATCATTGGTATATTTCGTGCTGACACAAACACTATATATATAATTCATAAACGATAATAACAATTATAATACATAAACTTTTCAAAATATCGCTTGTACATTTACATGATACATATATTATACTCGCAAATGATTTACTTAGCATTCTCATTTACAGACCCTGTTAATCGAATTCACGTTAAAAATTGGTAATTCGTTGCTAATACAAATGCCAGTTGAGAACCTTGAGAAGAATACAAAGAACGTAAAAGCAGTTGTTATTCACTGAAATTCTTCCACAAACACTATTGCATTCTCATAACTGGAGTTTAATTGCAAACGGTGTAAGAATCACATAAGCTAACAGAATTTTTTTCCTTAAAATTAAAAAGTAGGTATCTGCACTATTTTTTCGCATTTGTTACGATATAAAACACTGTGGTTTATATACAATAATAATAGCCAACCAAGAAAAAACAAGAACCAAGAAAAAACCCTCACTAAACAGATGAAATTAACGAGCACATAAATATACGGAATTGTATTTGAAAGGAATTGAAGATGGTACAGTGATGATGCATTGAAAAACTGGAAACATTATAAATAATTTACTCTATGAAATGTTTTCAAAATTAAAAAAATATAAACAAATTACTTGCTTCAAATATTGATACCAATAAAACACGACATCAATGACAATAACACTACTCCGTTTTCCGTTGTGTCAAAAAGAAAAACATACTAAGGGAATTAGAAAATATGAACAAAGTAACGAAAACAAGAAAACAAATTAAAAAAAATATAGTTCGCATAAATTATCGATATTCATGTGTAATTATGAAAAATATGCTAATTACCAAATGAAATATTAAAAAGCATGCACAGAAAAGCACTTGCCGCATTACTAAAATTTATGGTTTTTATTCCAAGATGATAAACAAAATTGTCACTGAACACATTAAAAACAATAAAAGTACTCACCAGCACAGGATAGAAACAGGAAGGAATATTAATGCGAAAGTGATGGTGTAATTGAAAGTAGAACTGAAAAAAGGACAAGACAATAAATTTTACCAAATATAACGAAAATGAATAAATATAAACAATTTATTTGCTAAAGCTTATGTATTAATAAAAGGGGATAATATTATTCCGTTGTTACCAAATGCCATAAAGATACAACAACGCAGTAAAGAAAACAGGAATTATCAGAAAAGAAACCAAAACAAAATGCAAAATGGTGATTATCTAAACTATCTATTTAAGAAAAATTATATATGCCTATATATTTAACCGAATTCAAAAAAATGTATATTAGTTAAAGCTATTATTATTTATGAATAAATAAAATATATATTAATTATCCATTGGAATATTAAATATACTGCCAAAAAAATTAATATATACCGAAAAGAGTGAAAAACGGCACGATTTACTCACCTCGAGAAAAAAGGTTCGGAAGCCGCAAAAGCACCCGGGCGAAGGAAACTGACCTTCCCCAACCGAAGAGTAGACCCTTACTGATGACTGCAAGGCAACGGAAGCTTCCCCGAGTGACTGACGCGCAGTGGTACCGTTATATATGGAAAGGAGCGCTGGACTGGAATTCCAGTTGTGCCGCCATTGGCAAGGGTGCCTCAGAACTGGAATTCCAGTCCTGCCGCGCTGAACGGGTTAAGAGTAGGCTAATGCCGACATCGGGTTTCTCTCCACCCTTCCTCCATTCCCTGAAAACTCCCACAATTACCCACCTATCTTAAATGGTGCAAATGTCATCAGCTGTCGGTTGCCTCCCCTGAATAAGCAACCAACCAACAAGTCATTTTGAAAATTTATATATATTTTATTTACCTCTAAGAAAAACTACACAGAATGAATCCAAATAGCCACATTTTTTTGGCATTTTATATAATTAGATAATATTTTAAATGTTGCTCACGCAAATGTTGCATGGACGTTACTCAATGTTAATTGGACTATTGGTCATTGATGCAATGTTGTAGCAACGTGCACGTTGTCGTGTAACATTGTGACTGTTGACGCAACAATGAATGGACATTCTCTGCTACTATAGGGGGGGATCACATTGGCAACTAAGAGAGGATGTAAAATACAGAGGGATATTTCTACTGATTAGTATTTATGGTAAATGGCATTTGACTAATAGTTGGGATGCTTCATAATTCAAATACAGCACAATGAAGTATGTTCATGGAGGGGAGAGTCATTATCTTTAAAGTTTGGAATAATGGTTGCCATGGTGATGTGAGAGGACCATCAAGAATGGATATTACCACTTTTTTTAAATAGAAAAGATGCTGCTATGATATCAGTTGGTTTTAATATTAACATGGTTTCAGTGGGCTCTGTATCATAGTTTATAATTAAGCATGGGGGAGACAATTATTCTTGACTAATTCAGAGCAAGGTCGAATGTCAAGATTTTCATTGATTTTAAACATAAAATTTCTTCATTTTTACCATGTGGGATTGTATGTAGTAGTTCAGGGAATTTACATGTGAAACATATGTTTTATCATTTGTAATAAAATGTATGTTTACGTCTAACCGGCACCTTAATAAATACACTTTTGAACAGATCGACACCATTTCCAATCAAATCAGGATATGATATTTTTGGCAAAAACAATTAAAATTTATGTATTTATAGTTTTTGAAATGTATTATTTGTATACGTTTATACCTCTATACATTCGCATTTAGTGAATGCGATTTTGACTTTATGGACTGAAGTGAATTATTGAAGTATCCATCTAACTTTCTCTATTGCAGTGAATTCTATGGCTGGCCAAGCGTGCCATTTTCAGTGGTGCCCTAATGAACTGACTTTGCGCAAAGATTCCCGTTCATGGATGTTTTGGTATCGCGGCAAAATTTCAAACGGACACGAATGCGTTTCGTTTCACGCAGCAAACCTACGGGCCTACAGGTGCCACAGGCTCCTAGCACGCACCAATCACACAAATGCGTTCCGTTGAACGCTTGAGCAATCCTCCAATGCCTACAGCATTGCTCCTTGCGACAACCGATGTGAGGATCGCGTAGCGGACGCAAGCGACGGCAACAACTGCGTGAGTGTTTTGTTTTAGAGGTAATATTCAAAAAGAGAGTTATCTACTTCAAAATCTCGTATAACAATTGTTTCTGGGTTTATTGATTATTCCTGATGCTTTGCTAACTGCAGAATATGGAATTTTCGTATCAGCCTGGCGACTTTTCGGTGGATTTAGAAGAGTTATTACTTCTAAGAAGGCTTAAGGTAATTTTATATTGCCTAGTTGGTAAATAAATTACCTTATGTGAGTACTCTCCCACTCCTATATGCCAGCGACGTAGTCTTTTAATGGTGAACTCCTCGAAAGTAATGTGGTAATCGTACAATTTTAAAAGCTCTCTGTTACTGGCATGCTTTTCTACGCATTGCAATGCAGCCATAACCGTCATTTGACTATCCGTGACCTTGGCAGGGTTCGCCCGAAGGCATATAATTTAGTCGGACTTAAATTTCATTATGTTTTTCTGTCATTAAGGTTTACTACCCAGTAGTAAAATTGGGTGTTATTAATTAATTTTAATCAATTAATACCATTCCTTAATATCGCTTAAGTACGTACTCAAATGATCAGGTACCTGATCATTTGAGCATGCTTTCACTTTTTTTTAGCCTGTGGACCATTATTTAAAATTCACGGATTCCTTTCAATTTTGTCTTTCATGGAACAGTCGCTGGGAAAATTTTGGAGTCGTACTCCTGAAGAAATAGATGATACAGAATGGAAAAATAATGATCTAGTGCTGCACCTGGCCTCTTCAGCATTTATCTCCCATGCTTCTTTAGGTGTTAAGTTGCTAACAGCTTATAATATTGCACAAGTGTTACGAATTCGACAGTGCAATCATCCATTTGAAAAGGAGGCGCTACGTGTAAGTTTTGTACCTATTACCATTGGAGCTTCTTAATCAGTTCTGCCTGCTTTGTTAATGAAAGGTATTAGATACCTATCTTATAATTATATTTTCTTGCAAAATGCTGCTCTTGTCTAACTAATTTCTATCGATTTATGTAGTTTATTTTGAACTGAAAATCCACACAAAAAAATAAAGTTATCCTGATTTCCAAAAAGATTCTTTTGGTCTCTTCTATATTCATGTGGTAGTAACCATAACCATTAGTGAAAATTTTCAACAGCCTTTTGAGTTAGATATCTAACTCAAAAGGCTATTAAAAAAACATTTTTGTTAACTAATCAAAAGATCTTATATTTTCATGTTATTTTGATATCTTCCTTAGAATTACACTCAGATATAATATAACCTTAAGGTGCCTGTACATAGATACCATTGAAAATATAGGTACATTACTTAATGGCTTTCTATTTTAATTGTCCTTTTCTGCAAGTTACACTTTGACATTGTGTAAGACCTTGCTCATTCTCATAATTTCCTAAACATTTTTCTGGTGGAATGTTCATGATTACATTTCCTCTTCTTATAAGTCTCAATGCATGCATTTTCTTCTTGTTTGTGCGTGTTGTCGGTTTTATTCTTAAAGACCCTTCTCATTGGTTCCTAGTGAGCCAATCCGGTCCACGTTCATATAATTGGAGATTGTCTCCCTAGTATTGCGGACATTTCTTCACCGTATATCCCCAGGATCTTCATCGTATCTTCCTCCGGTC
Source organism: Platycnemis pennipes (assembly GCA_933228895.1). Taxonomy (NCBI): domain Eukaryota; kingdom Metazoa; phylum Arthropoda; class Insecta; order Odonata; family Platycnemididae; genus Platycnemis; species Platycnemis pennipes. The sequence goes on along the minus strand of OW121847.1, from coordinate 79,935,636 downwards.
TCCTTTTTTTGGGGAGATGCTGACCACTTCCGGGAGACGATGTCCTTGGTTTCTGCGGAAAGTCTCTGCATATTTGGGGGAGACTGTTCGCCTTGTGATAGCTGGGTTATAGTCCCTATCGTTAATATCCTGTTTGAAAATGATTATTTCACTGATGTAATTCTTCTTTGTGGGAGTCAAGGACCTGTGCATAAATAAGGCTTCTGGAATTGATGATTTTCCAAATAAGATAATTTAAAATGGAGGACTAGCAGACCTGCGGCCTGCTTTGCAGTCAGACTGTGTCTGGTGTGCTCTTGAGGTGAACTTTGTGTTCTAGAGTCAAATGAGATTTTACAAACTGTTGGGAAACTACTGATCACACATTACCAATAGGTGGCAGTAGTGCTTGTGCTTCAGGCAGGCAGTTACTGCTTCACTACTCAAAGTAGTCTTTGCATTTTTTTTTACACTTTTGTGCACCAACTTTTCATAAACATTTCATATGCAGAGAGAAGGAAATGGCTATTTTATAAATAGAGAAATGTGTCCCACTCTAATTAACCTATATGTTTTTGTACTTTTTCTATACCATATTTTCATTATATGTTGTCTCCCACTCTCAAAAACCCCATTTTTTGCAATTTTTCTCTCCACCGCAAACTGCTAAAAATCCGAAACTACTACCAAATCATACAGATAGAGAATCCACACTCAACATACCAAGCCTCACTCTTTTCGCTCAAAACTTGGCAGAGAACAAAACAAAATGGATACAGAATGATTGACTGACTGACACTTCACAAGTGGACACGATAGCTAGCGTGTCCACTCATAGTTTACACTATTTTTAAGTAATCTACATACTTACCAAGTATTGTTTTTCTAACACTTGTTTTTAATCTGGTTTATTAAACGTGTGAAATGACAATCTTTTAGGTGGAGATATAAGTGAATGTTTTATTTTAAATTGATAAAAAACAGAAAGGTTTCGGTGTATGACAGCCATTGATAATTTTAAAATGGTGGGTATATTTGTGAATTAACCTGCTGATTTAGCAACAAACATTAATACATAATAAATGTTTTATAACCTTCTTGCAACTATTGGAAAAGTACTTCAAAATGCCTAGCTTTGAAATTCACAATTCATACACAAGTTCGGGGCTGGTAGGCAAAAATTGTTTTATTTCACTATCTGCACATTGAAAACGTTAATTAATATTTTCGTACTTACAAAATTGATTTATGAAACAAATTCCACTTTCTTCAACTTCTTCAATCCAATTTTTGTCCCTTTACCAAAATCGTAAACACCTTTACCTACTTAGCAACGCAAACAAATTTGCATAGCAACTGGATTCTCATGTTAAAAGATAGGGAAAAACCGATATTTTCCTTTGCATTTTTCTCTGCACCACTAACTTCTAAAAATCCAGAACTACTACCAAATCATGTAGACAGAAAATCTGCACTCAATGCACCAACCTCACTATTTTAGCTCATAAATTGGGAGAGAACGAAACAAACCGGATACAGAATAACGGACCGACTGACATGCTACAAAATTAACATATATAGATAGACGACAATAAACTGTGGCTATACAAAACCATATGAAATATGTACTCTACTGGAGGTTACCTGCTGATTTAGAAAAGAACATATAATTCATCCTTTTTCCCAAAAGAAGGCCACGTACTGTGAAAATTTTAGGAATGTAAGCCTGATGTGAAGATTTATTTACTAAGATCTCCTACAGAAGAATAAAATGAAATGCAGAGGTGTACATGGAATAAAACCCATTGGTATTTAGTATAAACAAGGATACAAGAGAAGCGAAGTAGCTACCAGGCTGTATATAGAGAATCGAGAAGAATCATTTGTTGTAGATTAGGAGAAGACCTTTGACAATGTGGATTGAAATTCAATGCACAGGATTCAAAAGGAAATTGGAGTATCATGCTATGATCAAAGAATTATCCACAGTTTGTACAAAAACTAGGTGGCTGTGATCAAATCAGGATTCAATAGTAAAGAGGCAAGAATTGGTAGTGAGTGAGACCAGGTTGTGCACTGTCTCTAGTACTCTCAATGTTCACATTGATGAAGCCAATTATGAAAGCAAAAAGAAGACTTCAGGAGTCAATACTCATGGGGATAAAATTAGCATACTGAGATTTGCCGATGACATTTTGTTGATGGCAGAAACAGAAAGAGGAATGCCCTAGGGCTAAACCTAGGGCATTAAAACAAAAGGAGAACCTATAGGTTCTTCTTTTGTACTTATTACTTAAGTACAGCTGTACGTATAAGTAAATGGAAGTAATGAAAATACAAGCATGGAAGTCATGGAACACTTCATTAGAACACACATCTGGAGCATGTTTCTTCATGGCAGTGAGGCATGGACAATAACAGCAGTAGAGAAGTCAAGGCTGGAAGCATTTGAAATGTGCAACTACAGAAGAATGATGAAGATAAAATGAATTGACTGAGTGACAAAGGAAGAAGCCTAAGAAGAGTGGGGGATAAGTGAAGACTCCTTAAAATCCTAAGAAGAAGAAAGGGAAAGTCAACAAATCATATTAAGAGACATGATGGCCTGATGAAGACAGTTGTAAGGGAAAAGTGAATGAAAAAAATGGAAAAGGAATGCCTTGGAAGAGATATATGGAGCAGGTTGTTATGAAAGAGAGAAGTTGTGTGTATGATGAGGTTAGCTAAAGAATGCAGTGGAGAACTCTGTCAAACCAATCTAAGGTTTGTCAACTCATAATGAATTCTATTTTTATGCTATCACTTCCATTTTCATCTTGCACAAAACCGAAAAATAGATTGTTCTGTCTGCTTTAAAATAAGCCATAAAACTTAAATATTTAGCCTATTATTTCTTGAAAATCCAATTCCCTTAGTTAGCCTGAGATGAATGTTCATCCCATCATTCTTGTACTGATCTTTTATTGTACTGATCTTTTATTGTGCTCAGCATTAACTGTAGCCCTATAACTTCTTAGGCTTCTTAGTTTGGTTGTCAGCAAATCCAACGGACCCTATGAGATTATACCAGTCCTACGTCCAGCTCTTCCATTGTCTTTCTCATCGTGTATTCCATGCATGTGTTAATTGAGATTGAATGAAGTGGAAACTTTGCTGTACTCTATTGAAGGTGATTCCCCCACCTGATTCTTCATTTTTCTGACTTAATGCCTTCTGAGCTGTTGGTAAATTTCCAATGACTTGCCTATTCCTTCAGTCATTTCATGAATTTTACCCATAATATCACTCAAAAACCTAAAAGCAAACAAATACATTATGATATACTCTATATTCATTTCCAAAGCCATTTTTTTATTATTGTATGTTAACTTATCAACTTCCATTCACCTAATGTGATTTTCCTTTGGTAATCCTCTGCACTAATCACGTATATCTATTTATTACTCAAATTTTAACGTCTGCATTGTAAAGTTTAGTTCATTGTGCTGCGTAATTCATTCATATTTCTTACTCATTAACTTTTTTTTAACTAGCACACAATCAAATTCTCCCTAATCTTGCATTGAGCCAATTTGTCACACGCCATTGATGTCCCTGATACCCTATTCTCTATCCATGTATTACTCCATATCATTTCCTAATATGTACATGTTACTAGTTCTCTGTTAATAATGGATGTGTGCTCAAATTTACTTTAGTATTACCAGGTTTAATATTTTCTTAGTATTAACCTTTAACATTTTCTCTTGTACTCACTGTTGTGGTCCTATTCTGAATCTTCCACTGCTCTTGTTTCTATTTCTGTCACATCTCTCTCGGTCTCACATGTGAAGATCTTACCTCTATTGCTGCTAGGTGAAAATCCACTCCAGTGGGTTGAGCCAATTGTAGTTGCCGGATTTTATTTCTCAATGCTCCATGGAAAAGATAGTAGAAGTGAAAGATGATTTTCCACTGCCTTCCCTAAGGTTGTTTTTATGTGGCTACTTCACTGGTTGGGTAATATGCCTTTTTTAGTACCATTTGAATTATGTCTACTAAAAAAGGAAAAGGGAAAGAATTATATGAAATGTGTAGGGTGATGGGTGAGCCTTTCATACTGCATGAGCTGCAGTTAGATCAATGAAAAAAATGTTCTAGAGAAGAAAAGTTAGTTGATTGATTTTGGTAATCAACTCACTGACATCTAGGATTTCATAAGGAGTACATAAGAACACTGTTATGAAGTTTTTCCAGGGTCAGAGAGTTTGGAATTTCTTATTCGGGTAAGCTTATCAAGAAAGGAATGTATACCTTATGAATATTATGTAATTTGGAACTTTAAAATGAAACATCTTAGAGAGGAAAACGTCTTATGCAGGAACCTTATTACAGGGTTTTAATGTGTGTTCACAGGACATTTTGCCTCTTATGCTGTTGTTTAGGCTATTCCCAAATAAATCTTGTCATAGTTTTTACTGGCATTATTTTTTTAAGAACTCTGAGAGCTTCCTAAATATTGTTTAGTGAGTGTTTTCCTTTTTCAGAAAGTTTTTCTTTTCCTAATCAATCAGCTTCAAATGGTTAGTCATGAAAGGATTGATGTATATAAATACCAGGAAAAAATTTTGGAAATTTTACTAATGAAAGGTGTAATTGAATTATTTTGTGATATGAGAAATCTCGAACAAGCCATTGTTCATTTGTTTTCATCTGTCCTAAATGCTGCGCAGTAAGTATAAGTTATATTCTTTTTCTTTGGAATTTGAACATTTTTATTAAAACTGACAGTTAACTTATGATGTGCATGATTTGCCTTCTCTACATGTTTAAAATGTATTTTATATTCTTTTTCTTTCAGTCCAGACCTGACATTAACATCTAAAGAAAGAATAATAACACTTATTGGTACTTTAGTTGAGCATGCACCAAATCTGCCCCAGGAGATGATTCAAATGATATTTGTGAATTGCCAAAATAAGAAAAAGTTATCCAACAGAATAGTCTATGATATGACCATGGAGTTCATTAGAAAATACCCACATAGTCTTGGAACTGCCATTGGAAAAGTATGTATTTATGCAAACTAATGTATTGGCTTATTATTCTCGCAAGTGTGTCATAAAATCTATAGTGGATCCTCCAATGAATGTTAGTTTTTGTTTTTTTCAAAAATGTTTTTGTAATATTGTCTTGTACAAGCATACTAGTAAAAGTACATCGACACATACTAGTTCATAGTGCAGATCAGGAAGTGCCCATTCAATCAATGGAGATGGTAATTGAAAGTTTGGAAAGGCAAAGAAATAATGGTGCATTACACTTATTGGCCTAATATTTAGAAGTGTGAGGAACTTCCAGATGATTGGAAAATAGGAATTATTTCCCCAATATCCTAAACAAAGGTGATAAACTTGGCTTTAAAAACTATAGAGACATTACGTTGTCGAACATAGCATACAATATCTTTACCAGTATTCTCCTGGAATGAGGAGATATTCTTAAGACATTCCGGATGAATATCAGTATGACTTTAGATGTGAAAGAGGTACCATTGATTAGATAATCACTGTAAGGCAAACAATGGAGAAGTGCTATGAATACTATACAGTAGAAACTCGATATTACGACAATGGGACCGGAAAAATCGACACTTCGTAATATCAAATATCGTATGAACGAGTATCCTTGACCAGCATCACAATTAAGTTAGTTTTAAGTTACGTACAAGCAAATACAGGCAGTAACCCAATTACATATTGATATAAAAAGAAACATAAATGGCCAGTGAATTACTTGTTCAAAGTTCTAGATAAACAAGAATAATATCAAAACAAACATAAATGGTCTGTAAACATTTCATTCACTATTCTAAAGCAATGTAATAAATACACATTGTAAACTATGTATCATAAAAAAAACATTTAAATTATCACAACAATTGGGGATCGGGTTGGTGTGGTGGCTAGAGTACTGGCCTCCCAATCCGAGGGCCCGGGTTCGATTCCCGGCAGTGGTGGATTTTTCAGTGGAAAACCGGTCCTACTTGAGTGCCTAGTGGAGGGCATTTCAAGTTCAGTACTCCGTTCATTGGATGGGCCGTTAAGCCGTGGTCCCCTTGGCGCCTTTCGTTAAGAGTAGGCTAATGCCGACATCGGGTTTCTCTCCACCCTTCCTCTGTTTCCTGAAAACTCCTAACCCACTAATAAATGGAGCAAATGACCTCAGCTGTTGGTCGCCTCACCTGAATATCCAATCCTTTATCACAACAAACAAATTAGTAAATAAAAATATGACAATTATCACATATTTATGCCATAATCATTTTTTATACCTAGCACATGTACATATCTGCTATACACCAAATATGTAATTCAATGCTGAGACTTTACCACCTTCAAACATCAAAAGTGATGACTCTTAAGTTTTCAAAGATATTGTTTTATTATGCATTTTATCAATTTTTAATTCAATCCAATATTAGTATTGTATTTGTTTAGTTGAAACCAGCAGTAAATGCTGAAGGTTTTTAATGGGTCGTCAAGTAAATGAACAGCTCTTCCACTTCCTTGAGAAGGAAGCTGTGGATAAACCTTCTCATCTATGACATTGTTTTACTGCTTTTGTGGAATTATCATTTGTAATTAATATTCCAAGGTGTTCAAAATGCTGTAGATAATGTATCCCAGAAAATGATAAAGAAATGTCATAATATTTGTTCTGACATGTTTTACTTGGTTGGCATTTTAGGTCATGTTTAGGGAACTTTCAATGGCATCTGAATGCGATCAGCTAGAAGAAGGTGAAAGTGCATCGACCTTAGACAAAATGAAGCATTGGATGGCTCGGCTTTGGAAACTTCATAGTATTTGCAATGATTTGACTATTCCTATCTTAAAAAATCTAGAATGTGCACTGTACACAATGCCACACAAATGCCGTTGTATTCTTATACTGTTTCTTGGAAAACTATTCTCTCAACCATCCAATGTTGATCTACATGAAGTCTGCTCATCACTGTGGAAAGGCTTTCTTGGAAGGTGGGAACCACTCGAGTTTTTTCCTTCTGTTTCTATTTCAATCCACTTTTTTTACAGCATTAAAAAATTGTGCATTGCGACTACTCAATAAAGGTGAACGTACAACTGTTGTATAGGTAGATGGAAATGATTTTCAGTATTTTGATTTGCATGTGCTGCTCTGAACTGGAAGGGTCTTTCAAAACTTAGCTTTCCTCTCAAATTCATGCATATTAATTAGCAATTGTATATTTCTCTACAAACTTTACTTAAATGTGTTCTGCAGTACATGTACCAAAGTCATAGCTGGGCAAAGTTAATCCAAAAATTAACTTCGTTAATGCATTACAAGCTACTCAAAAAGTTTACTGCGTTAATCGTTAAATCGTTATCTTGAGGAAAAGTTAACGCGAGTTAAAGTTATCCGTTAAAGTTAAAACTCTATATCAAAATTGTAGGCAATTTTGAATTATATGCCGCTTAACATTTAGGTATTTTTAATGTCAATGAACGTAATAAGATTTCATGGTCAAAAATACTTAATAAACAGTATAGCTTAGGTAATGTAGACTTATACACATGTGGTATGGAGTTTCATAGTAATATACCGTTTCCGTCTATAAAGTTGGACCTGACGCTGTTTGTATTTGATTGTGGAAATAGAAATCTTGGGATACGCCGCTACCGGTAGCTGCAATACCAAAAGATTCACCAACATTTTGTTTTTGTAGTTTTTTGCCATTAGATGGTGAAAAAACTATTGCCAGTCCTATCGCATATACTTGAAGAAAAAACAAAAAGAAAACAAAAAAATTAACATATTTAGGATATAATACGCTAATATGTAAATTTGTTCGTGACCCACCGGTGGGTCACACTAAGTGTCACATAGTAGTCTATTATTTGAACTGTGACTAACCTCTGGGTGAAGTCAATCAAGAAGTTCTCGATTCCTACTCTCACAATACTCCTCGCAAGTTACGGCAATTCAAAGAATTTTATGGCCCCGGCGCTAGTCGCATTAGCGTGACCCACCGGTGGGTCACACCTCAGTGAACGTGTTAAGATTGTTTAGGGTGGAAACGTGAGCCTTGACTGTGTAAATTTTGTCTGTAAAAGTTGTGTAAAAGTCTGATTGCATTACAAACGCTGAGTTCTCTAGATTGCATTCTCAACACAACTCCTTCAACAGGTTATTACATGGCAATCCAGATGGCTCTGAACAAAAGAAACGGACTTAAATTAACGGAATTAAAAGTTAACGGAAGTTAATAAGACTGTTATAGTTTTTGGATTTAACTTAAAAGTTAAATTGTTAAGCAATATGTTAACTTTGTTAATTAACGGTTAACGGATTAACGCTTTAAGGCCCAGCTATGACTACAGTCATAGGTTTATTTTTATCACTTGAGTGCTTGATCATTTTTATGAACTTGAACAAAGTTTTATAAATTGGGTATAAGTAAATGAAGCCTAAATTACAGAATTGTTGTTGACTATTTTAGCATGGATTAAAGTAAGTAAGCATATTGCAATTTTATTTTATGAATTTATTTGTAATTTCTATTGAATATATCTAATGTGGAAGAAATGCTTACACGTCTATGCTTGTTTGATGAATGAAACAAATTAAGCATGAAAACTCATGATAATTCATTGATTCTTCAGTTAATATGCATTGTCATTGAATGAATCTGCTTATAAATTATCAATAAATTTCCTGATGATAACTCACCCCCACTGCCTGTTAAGGGTACCTGCTTGTCTGTATTAACAAAGTGGAACTTGATGTTACTTATTCAGTTTTTCTTTTCTAGGTTTCAAGATAAAAAGCTAGATATTAGACTATTTTGTTTGGATCAGGTAGCAGATCTATTTAAGAGAGAGGGTTTAAGGGCTGACCTTATTTCAGCACTTGGGAAGAGGAAAATGGATCGGGTCTCAAAAGTGCGGAAGAATTTGACCTCTTTGGTTTTTATTCTATTAAAAGAATCTCTTCACTTTACCGAAGAAGTAATATCTGATTTGTCCAGGTTACTTGAAGCTTTAACTAAGGACCCTGAGGTTTGTTTCCAAAAGCTCGGAAAATGTTTTCCCTTCTCCCACATTTTAACATGCATCTCTCCTTTTCAACTCATATTTAATTGCACAAATCTTGGGAGAGTGATTTCTTTTATGGTAATATTTTTAGTTAAAATGATAAGAATGAGTTTTAATAGAATTTGTATACTATTTATAATTATTTCAATGGTGCTTCTCTCTTCAGATATAAATAATATTTACCTCTTATCATCCCACCTAAAATATCCATTCTAACCCTCCCTTTTCCTAGCTTTCCTAGCATTCTTGCTGCCATAAAGGCCTTCCATTCTTATATCCTTCAGCAACTTTCTCTCTTATGCCAAAATCCTTAACTTTCCTCGTTCGCCCTCCCTTTTCTCCATCACTCTGGTTCTATCCTTGTCCAAAACACCTCTCATAAACATCCTTTTTCTTCTTGATCTCTTCCCTAAGTGTCCAGGTCTTTGAAGTACATTAGAAGTCCGCTATAGCTAATGTGACCTATAGCGAGAATTTCACCACAGTGAATGTTTTTTCGCTATTTTTGGTCCACGGTGAAAAACCTACGGAGTTTCTCCAGTGAATGGTAGATTTAGCTGTGTTTGTTGTCCAGGTTGCATAACTATAGGGTCTCTGTGCTCCGTAAAGACAAAGTAATACAAATTTGTGCAGCATTTTATGCGCAAGAAAAATCAAATTCGGTCAAATTCTCTATTAGTTATCGTTACCCGTCTCATTTTTTACATTGTAATAGATCGAGATATTAAATTTTTTTTATTTGTGCCGTGATTGTCGTACTGGTTGCATAACTCTAGGTCCTGCTGATGACAACACTTTAACAACGAGCTTTTATTATTTCTTTATGAATTGTGTACTTTTCAGCATTTAGCAATGGATTTTTACTGATAATTGATGGATCATCTTCAATCTATGTGCTATGATACTCAATGATATGGAAGCATAAAAATTCTTGTTCGTTACAATGAATGTGATGAGTGAATTGGTGACTTTCATCAGGACTCGTTATAGCGGACTTCTGCCTTATATATTATCAAGCTCCATATCAAACAATCCATAAACTATTTTGTCATGTTTGTTCAAGACATTGTTAGTGTTAATGTCTCTCTTCTTGCTAAATACCTTTTTACTAGTATCTTTCTACCTTTGTCTTTAACATAGTATGAATTTCCCTTACATATTACACATTATTCCAATCTCCTATTGCTATTTAAAGTTTTCTCCTTTTGGGATTAACATACATTTATACTTTTTTTAAATTACTAGACTTGAACCGATACCACATTTTCCGATACCTCAATACTAGTGGCCGATACCAATATATTTGCCGATACCTTATTTATTTTTCCCAAAAAAATCGATGTGCTTTCCTTCTCATTAACCACACTCAGTAATCAAAAGTGTAATAAAAGAACAATTGATGAGAGAAATGACATTGTGACAACACTTTTATTTTGCTACTCTTACAAGTAATCACTGGATTTTGATTCCAGACTAAGCCCTCTTTCATTTATAAATACTGAAAATTCTTTTTAAGAAATATGAGTTGCTGAACATGCACATTAGTTAAGAGGATTCTTCTATCAGAAACCATAGCATCAGTATGAAAAAATTAGCTCAGAAAATTCTGAACCTTTAGGTACACCCGAATACAGTGGACTCTGTAAATCCTGAATGTGCATAATGAAACTCAATGGTATTACTCCACACTAATTTAATGATGGTCGGCCCGGGTTTCGGCAACTCAGTGCTATTTTCAAGGTACATGTTCATGTGGCGGTTAGGTATATGAACATGTACCACATGAACATGTACCTTGAAAATGGCACTGATTTGCCGAAACCCGGGTCGACCATCATTAAATTAGTGTGGAGTATTACCATTGAGTTTCATTATGCATATTAATAACTTCCACAAAGTTATGCCTGAAACGACTACTTATAAATCATGAATGTGACAATGAAGAAAATGTACTTAACAGGTTAGGCATTCCCGGCAAGTTGAACTCATATGTGTGAGTTGCATAACTCCCAGGGAATCGTATATCCCATAGGTATATCCTGTCCTTCTAATTAGTTCATTCCGTAGATTGTGGGTGTTAATTTATTGCAATAAAGTTTAATTTCCAATTATTATGCCTCCCAAGAAAATATGTATGATACCTTAGTTGATGCGCACTCAATAATTAATTATGATTATAATAACCAAACAGCACGTTTTGTGTAAATTATGTCCACGCAAAAAGTATACAGATTCGACTTGGAGGTTTGATATCCCCAAAAAAAAGGGAAATTCATAGAGCGTATCAGGATACAGATAATTTTGCCTTTCGTTTAATACAGGTTACAGACTTTTTAATAACTACTTTTAACCCTTCAACGTCGAGCGACGTAGTGACTACGTCGGGCCCGGACTTCACATGCCGTCGAGCGACGTAGTCACTACATTGCGGCGATCATCTGCATATTTTAATTTTTTAATCCATTGTATTATTTCAGGATCCTTACATATTTGGTATTATTCGAAAGTGGAATAATGTGGCTTCATATTAATCATAGCTATTATAATATTTTAAGTTCTGATATTTTATTGAGAGTGTTTTAATGATTTTGAATTTTCAAAATTTTCTTTCACACTCTCTGAAGGCTTGTTGCTCGATACTTATTGCTAAAAAATATTTTTATGTGACTCTCTTCTCACAGAGTGTCGGTCCCAGAGCTTTTAGAGGACCACACTAGCTTACGATGTCCTTCAACGGTTTGTTTCTCTCTTCCACATCTCCTTTTGACCCTCCATATGCGTCGTAGAAAGAACGGCCAGCCGCCGACCTGTCCCCTCTCAATACTAGCCCGTCTTATCTCCGGCCTTCGTCTGCTTTTCATCTCTATCAACACTTCGTAAACAATGACGAGGGTTTTTAGGTCTGCATCTTTTTTGGCTTGTGTACAATATTTTTTTCTATGAAGTTGCTTTAGCGGCTGAGGATGGCCGTGGCAGAGTCGGAGTTCACGGCCTAGGGGAAGTATTCTTTTCAAAACGCCAAGTGTTTAGTCTGAATGAAACGTTTCTTGAGTGTGGTATCTCCTGCGGAGGTTTTTCTTTTCTGTGACTGCATCAACTTATTGAACCTAGAAAATATCCCTTGTTTTACATCATGGCATCGATAAGCAGGAAAAGACTTTCGGTACCTGAAGAAGAAATTGAGGAGGAACTCCTACTGGATTACGATTCGGAAGAGAGTGGAAGCTCTGAAAGTGATAGTGACGAGGTGATCGAAGATCGTTCCGAATTGGATTTGATAAAGGAGTATAGCGACCATTCGGAGGAGGAATCAAAGGAAACCTTTTTCTGGGAGGACATGAAAAATTCGTTGGTGGCTCTGGACCGCAAGGGAAAGCATCATTGGTGACTGATGTTTTAGATGCCTTTGAACTTTTCTTTGATGAAGAATTTGTAAGTACGATTGGAAAGGAAACTAATCGTTACGCTGATCAGTGCATGACTTTGGGTGGCCCGTCCCTTTCCAAAAAATCCAGAATTTTTTCTTGGAAAATAGTGTCGGTCAATTAAATTTACACAGTTTTCGGATTATTCATGTTGATGGGAATAATACAGAAGCCATCACTTCGTTCATATTTTTCCACCAAAAGAGTTCTGTCTACACCTGGGTTTGGAGACGTAATTACAAGAGATCGTTTTGAACTCATATGTAAATTTTTACACTTCACGAACAACGAAGACAAGCATAGTTGTAGTGGACCACCGAAGTTGAAAAAAGTATTTCCAGTCATTTCACATATCAATAAAACATTCAAGGAATACTATCTTCCTAATAGAAATATCTCAATTGATGAGTCCTTGACTTTATGGAAAGGTCGCTTGTCCTTCAAACAGTACTTGCCGTTGAAATCAGCAAAGTTCGGTATAAAGACATTCGAGCTCTGTGATGCAACGAACGGTTACTTATGGTCTTTCCTAATCTACACCGGAAGAGATGCAGTATTTAGATCACCAATTTCCACCACAAACTCAAGTAAAACAACTGCAATACTATTGAATTTTGTGTTTCCTTTACTGAATCAAGGCAGAACACTTTGGATGGACAATTTTTACAACTCACCGGATTTAGCAAAACTGTTGAAAGTTTCTTACGGTACTGACTGTGTCGGAACTTTGAGGATCAATAGAAAAAATGTCCCTCAAAAGTTGAAAGATAAACAGCTGAAAAAGGGAGAAGTAGCCGGTCAACACTGCAGCCCAGTTTCAGTAGTAAAGTGGAAAGATAAAAAAGTAATCACCATGATTTCTACATTCCATGGCATAGAAACAAAGACTATCATAAAAGGAGGGAACTAACTCATAAAACCAATAAGTATTATTGATTATAATAAATATATGGGTGGGGTGGATCTAAAAGATCAGTTACTTCAAACCTACTTGATTGAAAAAAAGCGTCTCAACAAGTGGTACCTGAAGCTATTTAGAAGACTCCTGAATTTGGCTGTACTAAATGCTCTGATAATATACCTGGAGAAAACACTAATAAAAACGTTGACCATTTCACCTTTCGTGTCCAACTAGTAGAGAAACTGTTCCATAAATATGCCAAAAAGGATGCCCGAGTGTCCGGGCGACGTTCCGCCGATAGTTTAGAGCCTCGCTTGACAGAAAGCCATTTCATTAGAAGAATCCCTCCCTCAGGAAAGAAACAACATCCACAAAGGAGGTGTGTCGTCTGCGCAAAAAATTCCAGGAGAAGAGACACTGTGTACTGGTGTGAAAAATGTGACGTGGGACTTTGCTTTGACTGTTTTGAGATCTACCACACCAAGCAGAATTACTGAGGTAGGCCATTTTTATAACTGGTATAATCATCGCTGAATGTGTAATGCCTGCATCCCGAATGCCGAGAGGCGGCCTTCTGTGCATGTGTAACTATAATATATTTAACGACTAGTACTTCATATTAAATCGTGTATTTTTCAAATAGTACTACCTACATGCAATTAATACGCAAGAGTTTCTTTGCATTAAAAAAGAAAGGTAATCTGATTTTTGTTAGCCGTAGAGGAGAAAAAAAAGTATTTCACCAAAGAATATAACATAAAACTTATTAGGTAATACAATTATTACCACAAAATATTATAGACAGCACATTATTTTATACGCACAAAAAATCTGAAGTTAATACAATGATTAATTTTAAAGTTTTAATTTTTTACCAGCCATATGCGAAAACCGGCGATTCCATTTAAATCTCCTCCGACCTACGAGATGGGATTCCTTTAAATCTCCTCCGCACTTGAAGGGTTAAGGTATGTTTTTGCAGCGAGGATGAAAAATGGCACAATTTCTAAAGGGTCACCGAAGGCAGTGTCACTTTGGCGGTTTTCATTACAATATGAAATGCACAAATGAAAGGAAATATTGATAAGAATATGAATTTTACTTTTACCATGACGTCCTTTAAGTTTCAAATGATTTACTTATCATCGTTTAAATTATTCTAGTTGATTTACGAAACTGGGTTTCCTACGTATGTATGCAACATAGGAGGCACACGAACACCGAAGGACTTCATTTTACAATTTCTAATCCGAATCAATTAACGTCATAACACTTGACCATGCCATGCCGCTACACTTTATTTTAATTTTATATTTTTAGAAAATGAGTTTGAGCAAAGGTGGAAACGCCGAACAACATATGCACATTGAATAGAACGACCTCGAGTTTCGTATTGACGGTATTAATTTTTGTCGCAATTTTAACGCGCGCTTCATACGTGGATTTTCGTCTACTTTTGGAAGAAGGTTGAGCTTTTCAATTGATAACTTTCTTTTCACCTCAGGCCTTCCCATGGCTAACTCTAAGTGCTTGTCTCACTTTTACTGTCACGAACAAGGTCCCTATAAAAGGACCATGGTCACGAAGTATTGGTGCTCGCGTAGTTTTGATCGTGCCAGTCGACACCTCACTAGTGGAAGAATCTGCCTTGAAACAGTCTTGAAATAACTGTGTTGAACCACTCTTGTAACTCTCTTGGAAATTGAAACAGGATTCCAACACAGACTCTATTGAATCTTCCTTGAAATTCTGTGTTGGGACACACTTGAAATTCTGATTTGGGACTCTTGAAATTGTGTTGGGACTCTCTTGAAAGTTTGTGTTGGGACTCTCTTGAAAGTTTGTGTTGGGACTCTCTTGAAATTATGTGTTGGGACTCATAATTAAAAAAAATAAGGTTAGAGGTAGATGCAGTATGCTTACATAATATATGGTACACAAGATTGACTTCTCGTGCATACAACTACAATTACCTAACTACCTACACTTAAGCCCTGCCTATCCTATCATCCTTCGCTAAGCGACCTGACACAGGACGGGAGACTGGTAAGCCATATATATACAGCTGCTGGCTGACATTAAGTTGTTTGTGATAACTAACTTTACTAAAAGATTGACATGGGTAATTGGCACCGATAAAACATTTCTCCAATAACCATTTTGTGGATAAAAATAAGCACGACCATTATGAATATACATAACGTATATTCTTTGAACTCCAGGAGAGATAAATAAGAGTTTCGTCCGGCTGAGAATCTCTTTTCTGGCGAGTGCACCAGTACTTTCCCTAAGTTCGATACCGTCCACGAAGGACTGAAAAAAATCATCTGTGGACTAATGTTCAATCGCTTTTCAAGATCACGAATCGCACACATATCTAATGCAGGTATATCATACCCATGGGTAAAAATCCACTATTAGTGCATCCACAATAGTGGCGGTTTCGGCATCCACAAAAATTTTAGTGGATCTGCAAATGGTGGCGATATCGGAGCCCACTAAAATTTTAGAGGATCGACATGTTGAAGCGGATAAACGAAAGCAATATCCACAAGCGTTGGCACTGGTTAAGGCGCGAAATTTGTCGTACTCTGGGGTTTTCACCTCTCGCTGCAGCTTTTTCCTTGGGCAATCGTCCTCCATGCTACTTCTGTAAACTTGGTACCCAGTGTTTTTGGACTCCTTTATTTTTGATTGAAGTTTTTTACGAAAGATATTGGCACTATCGCCTTTCCACTCTCTCCGCAAAACGTTGTACATAATCAAAGCTCGCCATGGCTTTATGTGAAATTCCTCTGATACAACAAAGATTACCAAAACAGAAGTAATGTTTTTGTTAAATTCAAGTTATATCGGTGCAATTTCGACTGTGTTTGTGAGGCACTTTATAATGCGTTTGCAAAAAAAATGTCGCAAGGATGTCATTCAGTCTATTCCAGATAATCCATTCATTTTTTAAGCTTTGGAGTCTAAATATAGCACAATTATTCATGTTAACTGCATAACAAATGTCTGTGTCTCAAGGGTTTGCGGGTTCCTCTAGCGTTGATTCATCCTGCTGGACGACAGTTTTGCCGGCATTCCAGTCGGCATCTTCAGGTCCGAAGTGAAGAAATGTGTGTTTGTTCAGCGATAGCAGGAAGATAATACTGCTCGCCACGTATAAACCATGTGAAGGCAGAATGATATGTGTTCATACCATGAGTTTTTCTATTTTTATTAAAATATTTTTCCAAAAAAGTTGACTGAATAAGTCTTATATAAATTGGTTGACCTATTACTGCCAAGGGTGATGGCAGGGGAGCAAGGACTAAAGTCATAATGGAGTAGGTATCTCTGCAATTAAATGGAAAAGTAGATAGAAGGGTAATAACTATAGAGCAGGTGATTTTCAACTTTTTCTGGCTTGCGTACCTCTTGGCAGACACTTTCCAACACCTTTATCCCTTAAGGGATATAGGTGATGGAATTTATGCCCTAAAAATAAATTTATGCACTAAAATGTTTGTAGATTTTAGAAGTTCCGACACTACTCCACTTTTTGATTTTCCACCACTGACTTAGTGGAACAGATCATATTCCAACTACAAGCATATTTAGGAAAAGGTTGATGAGAAGGAAAAAAATTAATTGGAAGAGTCCCTGGTAGGAAAAACTAATGGGAAGAGTTGGAATTCTGTTTTTACAAGGGAAGGGTCTGGACTGAATTAGGAGAGTACGGGGTAGAACCATAGAGGTTACGGGTACCTAAGGTAAGCTATATGGGTAGAACAAATTATGTTAATGGCGAGAAAGTAATTGAGCATCGAAGAAGATGTCCTTTTGTTACGATAAACACCAACAGATGTTGGAACATATCTGGCTGAGACACGGAATTAAGAACAACAGTGTTTCAAAAGAGATGCTGCATTAAGTACAAGTGAGTTTCAACGCACTTGAAGGTAGTTAAAAGACACTTAAAAACAAGAAAGTTCAACAGAGCTATTTTCAAGAGAGATCAAGACAGATTTCAAGAGAGTTTCAACAGTGAAATGATGGTGAATTGAGTACATGTGAGTTTCAATGCACTTCAAGGTAGTTGCAAGACACTTAAAAACAAGGCAGTTCAACAGAGCTATTTTCAAGAGAGATCAAGACAGATTTCAAGAGAGATTCAACAGGGTTAAATGCTTGTGCCCAAGGAACAAGAGAGATCAACAGAGTTCAAGTTGGTTTCAACAAAGTTTAGAGCATTTCATCACAGTTTCAACACCGGTTCAAGGGACTTTCAACACATTTCGTTTTATATGGGCTAGGACGTATATACCGTCGACTAAAACAAACAAACATCGCAATAAAATGTGGGGTCATAAATATTTTTTAACCATAAAATATCTATTTAAATATTTTGTAAGCTACAACAATCTTTTTAATGCAAGATTTAAACCTCTTGGGAGGTATCCATCGTCAAATCAACCTATACGGCGAGTATTTTCCTGGGACTAATTTGGTTTGGTCCTCCTCTGAACGTGCTAAAGAGGTAACCAAAACGTGCAAACCAGTATTATTTACATGCACTGTGACGCAGACCTGATGAAACGATTGTGCATACGAGGAAAACCTGCGAACAAGGAATGTTCTAATGAGTGACCACTGTAGCATGAGGCAAGTTGTCTTAAATTTCTAAATCTAGTTTCATGATGCCAATAGCGTCATAAGAGCGCATACAAGGGACTGAGTAACCATATTGTCAAATGATTTTGTGAAATGCGCCCCACACAGAAGACCGTGATATTTTTCGTTGTACTTCATAACGTTATTTTCAATAGAAAACTCTTCAATTGTGCTGGAATATTGAAGAATAAAATACCTTGGGTACTCGCTGAACCAGTCACATGGGTGCATGAGTCATAAAGGGAGGACAGCAGAGTGCAGCAGTATCATAGCAAGGAAAACAAATATGGAACGCATAGCTAAGTCAGTCGAAGAAGATGGGATTTTAAAAATAGATGTTTTTTATATACTTTTCACTGATCGAATACTTTAGAATAAAAGTATCCAAAAAAACGAATACTCAAAAGTATCGAAGTATCAGGAAAATGGTCGTAACCGACACCCTCTATTGTAATTGGCACAAGTCTCAAAATTACATTGGGTAGGCTCTTCATAGTCAGCCATGAATGCATATATAGGGTAGAGGTTGAAGGGGGACTTTTAGATAGGGAGAATACATGATCACCTTGAGAGCACAAAGTTTGCTGTATAGGTACCTAATGTAAACATTAATTTTAGCATCTACATCTGTTATATAGCAGACATACCAGATGTACATATTAAAATAGGGTTTACATCAGGATACTGCTAATCTTTTGCACTCAGGGCAGTGTTTCCATTCTTGTTATCTCTCTCTCTCCCTTTCATGTGTTACAAAAGTAGGTGAGATAATGAATCAGAGAAGTGCTTGGCAACACAGCACTTGGAGAGACAATGTGCAGATCTAAGCAAGAGTGAGCTCACCAGGATTAAGGCTTGCCTACATCCAGTTCAGTTGGTTGTCAGTGAATCATGTGGCAGAAAGCTCTCTACATGGCTCTCTTTCAAAATCTTGATGTGATTTTGAGTGTAGGTACTATGATTCACGAAGTTACATTTGGAAGAGCTTGAATTTACTGCTGGGTGGTGTGAATTCTTTCTGCTTCTAATTTCTCAGTTGTTGCAGGATGTATTATCTGAACCTGATGTACATCTTGCAATGCAGCAGTACCTATAAGCTTATATGTACCATCAAAAATGGTACCAAGAGCAACCTTTATTGCTCCTGTTAGCCCATCTCCATTGTCATGAGTGCGTAGTTGTAAGCCCCTTTACCATGTCAAGGTCATGGTTGCGTGTACTTGAGTTGAGTGGTGAGATGAAACCAGTAAGTTGAGTGGTGGTATGAAACCAGTAAGTTGAGTGGTGGTATGAAACTCTCAAAATGCATGTAGATAAAAATGAATTGTGTTTATTTATAAAGTTCTCACCAAATTTATCCAGTAGTATATGCTCTCACTTGAGCTTAATTTTGCAACATAGTACCTATGCAGTCAGTCTTGAAATGATCTTCTTCCTCCTTTCTTAATGTTGATCCCCAAGTTGCCCAAAGAAATTAACCTATGCCTTTCTATAATATTACCTGGGCTTGTTCAGGCCCTTAGGATAACATTTCTTAATAAGGGAGAAACAGAATTCTGTGGCATGCACACAAAAAAACATTTATTTAAACTAAAACTCAACTTACAAAATGACAGTCATATATCAAGCTTGGTCACAATTGAGATTTCTTATCCAACTCAAAAAAAGGTTTTTTGGGCCCAATTTACATAGATATATCCCTTAGTTAACTTACAGTTAGTACAATGTATATATTGATATAACCCCAATCAACTCAATTTTTATAGACTTATCCATCTTCCCGGTTTTGTCTTGATCGATTTACGTCTCTCGTGTTGGTGAGGCTTTCGGTTGCTAATGAGTCCTCCCTCTTAATTCTTGTGCTTCTGGGGTTCCTTCCCTCACTGACCCAGGATTATTTTCCTTTGCACTCTTATTCATGGTCCCCCCTCGCAGTCTCCAATCCTTCTGGCAATCACTTTTCCTCACTCCTACTTTTCCTTCCAAAAGGCATCTGTCCACTCAAAACAACAGTCAAACTACGCTTTCCTCTTCCCTGTTTCTTTCATTGTTCCCCCAACATCCTTTGTCCCTGCTTTGTTGCTCATTTACCCAAAACAGGTATCCCTAGTGATGACTCCCAAAGGTGACACGTTGACCTTGAAATTAATATAATACACCATTACAACCCATTATATTTTTTTATACTTCTGTGCTTTCAATTGCATATCCAATTGGGTAATATGCTATAAATAATTTCTTTGAGATATTATCGTGTATCTAATATTGTTTACAGAGTTGAAATTGATGAATTTATCAACTATATACAATTGATGTAATTGTAATGTGTCGGTAGGTACTTGTTTCTTTCACATTTTTCACCAGCAGAATTTTTTACTAGCTTATGCCAATTCCTTCATGTAGATATAGAGTAACTAGGAGAGTATCTTAAGATATTACTATTCACAGGTGAATGTGCGATTTCTTGCTTTGAGGTGTATGGCTGAACTCTATGATTTTTTCACTGAAAATGGAAGAAATTACTTTCCGATATTGAAAGAAGTGGGAAAGTATCCCAAATGCATCTTAGAACACTACTGGGTATATGAGAAGCACTTCAGCCAAGAAAGGTAAATAAAAGATGATTAATTTTAATGTTCATAATTAATTCTGCTATTTAGAAGTGCGTAGTAATACTTTTATCTATCTTGGCGTTGCATTGTAACATTTGTACCAGTCATAGAGAACTTTTTCTTATGGTTCAAGTTTCAAAGGGAACTTTGTAGTGTGTATGGACCCAGTATCTAATGAAAGAAAATATGTAATATGTAATACCTTTCATAGCATTAGCTCTTTGTGTAACATACTATGTATAAGCCTAGTTAATATTGGTTGGCACTGTCTCCATTTTATTAATCTTTTTCACATCCCTGCATACACAACTCAATTTTGTAAAATTCAATGGGTTGGAGCAACTGTGAAAGTTACAATTATGCTTTTGCTGGCTTCTGTTCTTGACCTTTGAAACCAACTTCACTATAAAAAAGAGTGATCATCTGTGATGGCATAGATGAATGAGGACAAAGGGTATGCTCAGAGTAGAAAAAGCATCTGGGTTTGGTATGGGAGCAAACGAGGGGACATAACATTGCCTGCCAGTGACCTCCTAATGGCCTGGGGATGGCAAACTTGTTAACTGTGTGCAGTGAAGCTAATTGAAAGAAAAACACACACAGTGGAGGAGAAACCAACCTAATTAACCCTTCAACGTTGAGCGACGTAGTGACTATGTCAGGCCCAGACTTCAAATGCCTTTGAGCGACATAGTCACTACGTCGCAGTGACCGTCTGCATATTTTAATTTTTTGATCCATTATATTATTTCAAAATCATAGCATTTTTGATATTATTCAAAAGCAGAATAATGTGGCTTCTTACTAATCATAGCTTTTATAATATATTAATTTCTGATATTTTATTGAGAGTGTTTTAATGATATGAAATTTTCAAAATTTTCTTTCACACCCTCTGAAGGCTTGTTGCTCAACACTTATTCTAAAAAAATATTTTTATGTGACTCGCTTCTCATGGAGTGTTGGAACCAGAGCAGAGCACCACACTAGCTGTTGTAGATGTAGATGTCTAGACTAGATGTCATAACTATATGTCCTTCAACTGTTTGTTTCTCTCTTCCACATCTCCTCTTGGCCCTCTATATGCATTGTAGAAAGAGCGGCCAGCCACCAAGCCATCCCCTCTCAATACTAGCAAGTCTTATCTCCGGCCTTCATCTGCTTTTCATCTCTATCAGCACTTCGTAAGCAATGAAGAGGGTCTTTAGGTCTGCATCTTTTTTGGTTTGTGTACAATATTTTTTTCCATGAAGTTGCTTTCTTGGCCGAGAAGGTTGGCCGTGGCAGAGTCGGAGTTCACAGCCTAGTATTCTTTTCAAAACGCCAAGTGCTTTAGTCTGAATGAAACCTTTCCTGAATGTGGTATCTCCTGTGGAAGTTTTTCTTTTCCGTGACTGCATCAACATATTGAACCTAGAAAATATCCCTTATTTTACATCATGGCATCGACAAGCAGAAAAAGACTTTTGGTACCTGAAAAAGAAATCGAGGAGGAACTCCTGGAATACGATTCGGAAGAGAGTGGGAGCTCTGAAAGTGATAGTGACGAGGTGATCGAAATCGTTCCGAATTGGATTTGATAAAGGAGTATAGCGACCATTCGGAGGAGGAATCAAAGGAAACCTTTTTCTGGGAGGACACGAAAAATTCGTTGGTGGCTCTGGACCGCAAGGGAAAGCATCATTGGTGACTGATATTTTAGATGCCTTTGAACTTTTCTTTGATGAAGATTTGTAAGTACAATTGTAAAGGAAACTAATCATTATGCAGATCAGTACCTTGGGTCCCTTTCCAAAAAATCCAGAATTTTTTCTTGGAAAATAGTATCGGTTGATGAAATTTATACAGTTTTGGGATTATTCATGTTGATGGGAATCATACAGAAGCCATCACTTTATTCATATTTTTCCACCAAAAGAGTTCTGTCCATACCTGGGTTTGGAGATGTCAGATTACATATGTAAATTTTTCATACTTCATGAACAATGAAGACACACTTGGTTGTAGTGGACCACCGAAGTTGAAAAAAGTATTTCCAGTCATTTCACATATCAATAAAACATTCAAGGAATACTATCTTCCTAATAGAAATATCTCAATTGATGAGTCCTTGACTTTATGGAAAGGTCGCTTGCCCTTCAAACAGTACTTGTCGTTGAAATCAGCAAAGTTTGGTATAAAGGCATTCCAGCTCTGTGATGCAACAAACGGTTACTTATGGTCTTTCCTAATCTACACCAGGAGAGATACAGTCTTTGGATCACCAATTTGCATCGAAAACGCAAGTAAAACAACTGCAATAGTATTGAATCTTGTGTTTCCTTTACTGAATCAAGGCAGAACACTTTGGATGGAAAATTGTTACAACTCACCGGATTTAGCAAAACTGTTGAAAGTTTCTTACAGTACTGACTGTGTCAGAACTTTGAGTATCAATAGAAAAAATGTCCCTCAAAAGTTGAAAGACAGCTGAAAAAAGAATAAGTAGCCGGTCAACAATGTGGCCCAGTTTCAGTTGTAAAGTGGATAGATAAAAAATTAATCATGATTTCTAGATTCCATGGCATAGAAACAAAGACCATCATAAAAGGAGGGAACTAACTCATAAAACCAATAAGTGTTATTGATTATAATAAATATATGGGTGAGGTGGATCTAAAAGATCAGTTACTTCAAACCTACTTGATTGAGAGAAAGCATCTCAACAAGTGGTACATGAAGGTATTTAGAAGACTCCTGAATTCAATGTACTAAATGCTCTAATAATATACCAGGAAAACACAAAAACGTTGACCATTTCACCCTTCATGTCTAGCTCGTAGAGAAACTGTTTCATAAATATGCCAAAAAGGATGCCAGAATGCACAGGTGATGTTCCGCCGATAGTCTAGTGCCTTGCTTTACAGAAAAGCATTTCATTAGAAGAATCCCTCCCTCAGGAAAGAAACAACATCCCCAAAGGAGGTGTGTCGTCTGCGCAAAAAATTCCAGGAGAAGAGATACTGTGTACTGGTGCGAAAAATGTGATGTGGGACTTTGCTTTGATTGTTTTGAGATCTACCATACCAAGCAGAATTTCTGAGGTAGTCCATTTTTATAGCTGTATAATCATCGCCGAATGTGTAATGCCTGCATCCTGATTTGCTGAGAGGCAGCCTTTCGTGCGTGTGCAACTATAATATATTTAACGCCTAGTACTTCATATTAAGTCGTGTATTTTTAAAATAGTACTAATTACATGCAAATCATACGCAAGAGTTTCTTTGCATGAAATAATGAAGCGAATCTGATTTTTGTTAGCGGTAGAAGAGAAAAGAAATATTTCCCCAAAGAATATAAAATAAAACTTATTATGCAATACAATTATTACCACAAAATATTATAGACAAGACATTATTTGATACGCACAGAAAATCTGAAATTAATTCAATGATTAGTTTTAAAGTTATACATTTTTTACCAGCCATATGCGAAAATGGGCGATTCCATTTAAATCTCCTCCGACCTACGAGATGGGATTCCTTTTAATTTCGTCCATGCTTGAAGGGTGAAAGAATGGGATGCCAAGGGACTGGAAATTGGGAGAGGAAAGGCAGAGGGACACGTGAAAAGAAGAGGTGAGAATGGTAGAGATCGTGGCGGGACACGTGAAAAGAAGAGGTGAGAATGGTAGAGATCGCGGCCTTCGGTGGCAGGATGCTCTCATTTGTTGGATGCCTACAGATCAAGAGCAGATCATAGACTAAATTCCTTCACCCAATGATTGCCAGAAATCAGTCCAGAGTTTCTGCTGTTTACTTTCATGATTCACTGGGTAGACCATAGGATTTATGCTGCCCTGGATGGGCACTTTATACAAGATGACTTTAAACACATCCTTGCATTTATCAATCTCTTGCTTTAGGCTAGATAGATGATTTGTGCATCAGCTGATATCCATGAAATCTAGATGTCCTCCCCAGGTTCTTTCAAATCTTGTCTTCTGCCATTTTTCAATCATTTTTTTCCAATAATCTTTCTAGGTAGAGGTGCTGGAGAATCTAATCACTGAATTTTTGATTTTAATATTCATGTTTCTCACCACAGTTAGTGTTCAGTATTTTGTACACAAAAATGAACATTAAAAAGTATGAGTAATAGTGTCCCCCATCCATTACTCATCATGTCTATTACTGTATTTACAGGCTGATTGTAATCCAGCTGTTGAACAGATACATTGTTCCTTATACAATGCCTCCTGATGAACGGATGAAAAGGCTTCTGAAGGTCTTGGCTACTTTGGATTTTCAATCATGTTCCACATTAGCCAAAATTAAATATCAACGGCATACGTTAGTACATTAATAATGACTGATTTATTTGGTTACATGATGGGTGTAGTGAATTTATTTTACATTTGATCAACTTATGATCTGAATTTGAAAATCATTAATTTCAAAAATCAATTGAGATATTTTTTTAATGCTTTCACATGATTAATCTTACCATTACAGTAATTGTAAACATCTAATGGATGTCATAAAATTTGCCAAAGAGAGTAGAGCAGGAGTCTATAATAGGAAGAAGATAGCTATGTTAAATGCAATGGCTTTTTGCCGTCATATTCCTCTGCCTCTCCAGGCAGCTCTTTCGGCAGTCATAGCTCTTTCAAGAAAGCTTTCTGAGGATAAACCCGAAGTGGAGTCAATAAACAATGCTCTGGCATGCAAATCTCTTGATGGAATCAACCAAGTTTTGGTATAATTAATTTTTGAATTCCTGTCCTTTCTATTATTTTAAATGTATATTTAGTCAGTTCAGGGATGTTGTGCCCAATGATGCCAACATGTTTTCCATATAAAAAGCCATTTATTAGCAAGAGCACACACACTGGATTACAACGGTAACTTCGGATACAAATACAGTTACATGTGCCATGCCTAACCAGTCCACAGGCCACACTCATCCAACCGAACTCGACCACCGCTGCACTCGACGAGTATTGATATATTGAGGTTCGATACTCGAGTTCAATTTGCGGTGGCAATTTCAGACACACTCCCTGCACTCCTCCCCAGCACACAAGAATGATGTCAGCCCCCATCCATTCTTCACAGGCGACATCACAAATCTGTGAAATAGCCATGGAATCCTGCTGATAACAGGGAAAATGAAAGGAGGGCAATTAGTAAGAGGGGTTAACACAGGAATTTGCCCATTTTAGACCCACACATAATTCTCGGAATCAATCACAAGTTCTACTGCTCTGAAGGTCTTATAGTTCTTTGGCTCCTCCTCCTTTGCATGACTGGGTGCTGACCATTTGCAGTCAGTGGAGTCCCCATTGCCACATTCATTTTACTACTGCCATCCCTCTCCGTGCCAGTGCTATTGGGTTGGGATGGTGTAGTTAACGGGTGGTTCCATCAGAGGGGATCGGAGGATGAAGGGTTTTGTGGGTAGTTAGCTTTAGACGCTGAACACTTTCTCAGCTGATCAGCACGCATGGGTTCGTATCCCATCCTTGTCAGATTGTTGTGACCAATGATGCAAAAATATTTTCCATTCAAAAAGCCACTTATTAATAAGAGCACTCGCACCGGATTACAACAGTAACTTCGGATACAAATACAGTTACAAGCGCCATGCCTAACCAGTCCACAGGCCACACTCGTCCAACCGAACTCAACCACCGCTGCACTCGCCAAGTATCGATATATCGAGGTTCGATACTCAATAGCTCAGTTTGCGGCGGCAATTTCAGACACACTCTGCAAGGGACAGTTTTTCTTCCTTTGATTTTTCAAGTTTCATTTTAGGTTTTATTGGATATTATATTTTAGGATTGGTAAGGAAGGCAGTAAATCAGGAATTTAACCACATTTACATATTCACCTCCTGGTATATTTTACTTGCACTGCTTCCTGGATAGGCTTCAATCATACTCATGAAGTTTGTGGTGATCAATTTCTACTTTATATGCTTTAGCAGGGAACTGAGATGTTGAAGAGGAGGCAGGGTTTATACTCCCATCTCATTCATAGTGGTGTCTATTCCACACGGAGACTATCTGGAATCAGTGATTTAGAAATATTATCAAATTGCCCAGAAAATCATTAAGAGGCAAATGAATCATCATTCGAGAGATTAAGGAGGATAATTCCTCATTGAAGAAAAAATGAGTTCTCTTTAAGTAAAACAAAACTTAGTTCTTCCACATGTGAAATGTTTAATTCCACAGGCTTTGAGACTAAATCACATCATCCTTAGCTCAAAATACATGATATAGTTCCTTTTCTGCTAATTCACCGGAATGGAGTAGGGAGGAGGAGGAGAAGAAACCTTATTTGTGGAAGGGAGGGAGGGATTTTATTTTTTTGTGTTTTTAAATTCCCTTGAAAGATATGGAGAGAGGTCCGTGGGTCCTTTAGCTTTCTGAATGTAATAATTTACAGAAGTAATCATCAACTGGGTTTTTTTATTATTTGGAAATATACCGATACTGGCCAAATCATTCATGTTATTTTTTTTTTGCATCCGGACTATTCTGTTGGCCCATATACCCCTGGGATCCTGATAGGCATTTGCCTGTCATCAGGTTTCCCAGGGGCTGAACCAACAGAGCTTGACGAACATCCATGCCCTGGGTGGAGAAAAACCCACCCAGGTGGGACTCGAACCCACGATCCTAGGATTAGCAGGTGAAGACTTTACCTCACTGCCACCTGGGCTGGCAAGATAGAATTCTGAGTATCATTTCCCCAAAGAATCGACACCATTTCACTCTATGTTCCACCATTTATTCAGTATCCCTATGTCTCAAGGTAGCGCTCAAAGAGAACTTAAAATTATAAAACAAATAGCTGTTTATAATGGTTTCCAACTCATAGGGAAATTATACTGTTAAAATTGTAAAAAAATTGCAATCAAAATCGTTTATACATCTTTCAGAATAATCAAGAAAGAAGCTAAATGGAGAAAATTCCTCATCTTGGGTGATTTGTCACTCATAGCCATTGAGCCATTTCCTAGTCTTAGCATAAGGACCATCTTATATGATAACCTCCTTTAAAAAAAAAATTCCAAAACAGAATTTATTACATCCTGAATTTGGAATGGAGTAGGGTGTATAAGCTAACACTCCACCATGCATTCCCCCACCCTTTATGTACCCACTCCCTGCCCCTAGCTCACCCCTCTCTCCACTGGAAATGAAACTGGTCTGTAGTTTTTTTAGATTTTTTCATTATTAGATTAGATCTCCATTATTTTTTAATATTGGGACAACCTTTGAGGTGTTTAGGGTATCAGGAAAGATTCCA
This sequence comes from Platycnemis pennipes, assembly GCA_933228895.1. Lineage (NCBI taxonomy): Eukaryota > Metazoa > Arthropoda > Insecta > Odonata > Platycnemididae > Platycnemis > Platycnemis pennipes. The sequence continues at coordinate 79,907,667 of OW121847.1, read as the reverse complement.
CTATACAGTGACTGATTGACTAGGAACAAAAGTTGTTCCATGATTTCTTGTTTACAAGCTTTTAGGAGGTTGACAGGAACATCATCAATACCAGATGAGAATTTCTTTCCCACGTTTCAAATTACTTCATCTCATTCTTTAACAGTACATGGTTTAAAAAAGATGGACAGGGGATTACTATTATGAGAGATTAACAAATATTCATATTGTTGTTAATCAGGGACTGCAAAGTCTTGATGTGCAAGGAAATTATCTGCTATTTCCTTATGATCTTTTATGAGAGTGGCATTATAAAGGAAAGAGGTAGGGGAAGAATTGGTTTAGGAGATTGGGTTGGTGTGTTGGCTAGAGTACTGGCCTCCCATCCCAAGTGCCTGGGTTCGATTCCCGGTAGTGGCAGATTTTTCAGTGGATAACTGGTCCTCACTTGGGTGCCTAGCATTTCAAGTTCAGTATTCCATCCGTCGGATGGGACATTTAGCCGTGGTCCCCTTGGTGCCTTTCATTAAGAGTAGGCTAATGCCGATGCCGGGTTTCTCTCCACCCTTCCTCCGTTCCCTGAAAACTTCCACCATTACCCAATTACCCACCTATCCTAAATGGGGCAAATGACCTCAGCTGTGGGTCACCTCCCCTGAATAACCAACCAACCAAGAAATGGTTTTCACACAACCTGTAGACTCATTACTATTTTCCAAACAACACTGGGGTCATGGTTGGAATTGATCAATATCATATCATTTTAAGATCTTTTTGCTTCAAGTATTAATTTTTTGTAATGTTTGAAAGTTATGCAGTGTAGAAACTGTAGCCATAATACATGCTTCAAGATAAGTATTAGAAGACAGTATTTCATTCATGACTGTCATAATGGGTAAAATGCAGGGAAAGGGAGGCAGAGGATAAAATTATGAACATCATTAAAAGAGATGGCTCATATGCTGAGAGGAAAGAGGCAAACGATGTAGGAAAAAATTTTCAAAATCATCCATAAATTCAAAGTGGCTCATGATTAGGCATAGAATTAAATGCATCTTTTGATTGGAGAGATCACATCAACTATGTCTCTAAAAAATTAGTTCGTTGTATCATGCAATGTATTGAAAATGGTCTACTTTAGTTATTTTTACTCCCACCTTTGTAACAACATTGTTTTTTGGGGTCATTCCACCCATGCTAAACAAGTGTTCATTTAGCAAAAAACTGCCCTGTGTGCCATGTTTGACTTACAACTTAGAGTGAGTTGTAAGCCTTTCTTCTCTGAAAATGGCTTGCTGACACTGCTTTGTATTTATGTTTTTCATTGTGCTGTATTTGTGATAACTCACCCTGACTGTTTTGAGAAGAATGGTGATGTGCATTACCATGGGACAAGAAGACATTTTGGCGTTCATATATTTCATAATAACAGTGCTCAACATAGAAACAGTCCTTTATACCAGCTCCCAACAGTTTACAATAACCTCACAAGCCATTTAAAGAAAATAAAGGGGGTTGGTAAATTCAAGAAGGGACTGTGTAAATATCTCATAGAGAAGAGTTAATATTCCCTGTCAGAGTTTGAAACCTCATTAAAACCTGTGTAATTTAGCATTTATTTTTTTGGATGTGTTTTTGATTTTTAAATATCCTACGGAGCTAACAAAATTATTGTTATTGTAAACCTACCCTGACCAGTAGAACAATAATCATCACCATGGAATTTCATGGTTTATCCTTTTATTTTATAGCTGAAGTAGGTGATTGAATTCAATTTTTGAAATTTGTAAACTTAAATTTTTCTTTTGCATTTCTAGTTTGAAGGTATCATGTCTTTTAATGACCTATGATCATATAGATGTTCAGCAAGGGGAGCATATCAGACTCTTTTCAGACTCAGGGGGAACTTTAAAATTTATGTTATGCACAAAAAGAATTTTTATAGCTCTTATAACAAGGTGCTCTTTTTGTAACTGTTATATGATACTGTCCCCCACCCCATGTTTCTGCTGTCAGCATATGTATAAATATTGATATATATGTTTACTATGCTCTAACGGAAGTTAATATTCAATTATAGGAATATTTTAAGGCAAACAAGAAATATACTGATGAATTCACATGGATTTTTGAATTGGCTTCAGATTGGTTATTTGATGAGCAGTCGTTTAAGGTCAGTAATGATTGAAAGGGTTTGCTTTGAAATTGTTGAATTTCATGACAAGTGATAATTAATAATGAAATGAGGAGTTTCTGCATCAATCCTTACTAAATATATGTCAAGTTTCAATTAAATTCTCCATGTTTTTTCGCTATATGTGGTTACTTAATCTTTTTAATATTCCATCATTAAACCATACATAACCTTCAAAACCATAATACATTTTAAGAGGACTTAAAATAATATACTTTTCTATGATACTAATTGGCCAACTGCACTTTTGCCTTTTAGACCTTCAAGTAATTTGAATAGAAGATTGGACCATTGTTCTTTGTGTTACATTGAAGACCTATAATTACTCTCCAGTTGTCTCATTTGGGAGCCGCTGCTTGTGGTGCTTCGTTATTTGAGCTTTCGCATCAATGACAGGCCACATAATCAGGTTATTTTAACCCTGATGATACAGCCTGTAATGGACATGAAAGCTCAGATAACAAAGTGCCACATGCAGCGGCTCTCGAAAAAGACAACTGGAAATTCTCCATGCTGCAAAAACTTACACTCAACAATTACCTAACTACTCTCTTGCATTATTGTTTCAGATATTTGTGTCATATATTGATGATATTTTGATGGAGAGGACAAATTTATTGGAAGAATTACAAATTAATGAAATCCCAATTGAGAATGTATTTTCATTGCTTGAGGTGAGATAGAGATATGTTCATTATATCCTTATCTAAGGGTTGCCATGACATCAAATGCATGGGATGTACCTGGTGAGTGCTGGAAGTTAAGTTTGTCTTAGTCCATTCGCTCCGGTCGGATAAAATCAGTAACAAATCAGTAATACATGAATGTAATGTTCACATGTCTAAGAAGTTGGCTTGGTGCTGTGGGGGATAGGGTTGGTGTGGTGGCTAGTGTACTGGCCTCCTATCCTGAGGGCCCGGGTTCGACTTCTGGCATTGGTGGATTTTTCAGTGGAAAACCGGTCCCCACTATGAGTGCCTACCCTGTCGATTTCTGTGAAAATAATGCCTGTTCGCTGTCAGTTTGAAGCCTGTTGAGTGCCAATTGGAGATTTAGCGAACAGTATATGAACAGCCTACAAAAAAGCTCGCACCACATACAAATGGAAACGACTTTGAAACGGCCTTCCAAATTTTACTCCGTTCGCAGCTTTCTCCTTAACCGGCAGGCCACAAGCATTTGAACAGACTCTCAACAGGCAGGGGCCGGTTGGTTGTGTGCTTTGCCAAACAAGAAATGCACAATCAACAGTGAGCAGACTCTCAACAGGCAGGGGCTGGTTGGTTGTGCACTTCGCCAAACAAGGAACGAACAGACAAAAGTGAACAGACTCCCAACAGGCCTGTGGTTACTGAATGCCCAGATAAACCTTTTTAAATTTAGTTTTTTGCCAGAAGCAAGCTCAAACGCAACTTTTGATTCTCATGCCATGTGGTGTCACATTGGCTTATGTCACATCATGGATTATGTCTGAAATGTGGAATCGTATTTCTTATCTTACTTTGGCAAGTGAATGCAATTATTGAAATTTGAAGTAGTGCCAATAAATGTTTAAATATACTTCTATTTTTCTTGTTCTTTCGAGTTATTCCTGAAAGTTATATAAGGACGATTATTGGTACATAGTACTAGCAGTGTTAGTCAGGAAAATTCCTATCTCTTATTCTCTTACAGTTATACTATTTTTAAGGGATTTTACCAGTTTTTTAAGGTCTTCAGATTTGCAATGGAATTCCTATAGGTCTGGTAGAATTTTCTGTGGGTTCCTATAGGATTCTTATGAGTTCTGTAGATTTCCTATAAGATTCTTTAGGTCCAGTAGAATTTTCTATAGGTCTTAAGGCCAAACTCCAATAGAATTCCTATAGGAGTGGCCTATAGGAAATTTTTGTTACGGAAGTAACCCTCTTCTCACAGACACAAAACAGACCAGGTGTTGCAATTACATTCTACAAACCAATGCCCTACTGTTGTCACTCGGACAAGGAACTAACAGCCTACTGAAGAGACAGCAAACTGGCAGTGTACAGTCCCCAACCTGTTCACTGGCTGTGGTCCAACAAGTAATGAACAGAGAATGCCGCTACCCACAACAGGGAGAGAACAGACAAGTAACCTTCTTCTCACAGGCATGAAACAGACAAGGAGTTCCAATTTACATTCTACGAACCATCGCCTGCCTGTTGTCTCTTGGACAAGGAACCAACAAGCATACCAAACGGACAAGGAACAGGCATTATTGTTACAGAAATCAACAGGGTAGTGGAGGGCATTTCAAGTTCAGTACTCCGTCCGTCAGATGGGACGTTTAGCCGTGGTCCCCTTGGTGCCTTTCGTTAAGAGTAGGCTAATGCCAATGCCGGGTTTCTCTCCACCCTTCCTCCATTCCCTGAAAACTCCTACCATTACCCAATTACCCACCTATCCTAAATGGCGCAAATGGCCTCAGCTGTCGGTCGCCTCCCCTGAATAACCAACCAACCAACCTTGGTGTTGTGCTTTTACCTTCTTTGGTAGGACTTTATTCCATTTTTCTTTAAGTCTGGATATTGAAAGGCATTTTTATGTGAAATTTAATTATTATGCTTGGCAGTTAGAGTTAAAATCAGTGTTAACTGATCTTTAGGGGATATTCTGCATAGGCTGTGGCTTGCATTATTGGTTGGTTGGCATTAATGTGTACACACATTTGCTGTTATAACAGCTGTTAGGTTAGTAGCTTAGTTAGCTGTTTGTGATTTCTTTGGTCCTTGGCTGTCAATCTCATTTCTTATAGAGAAATATTGAAAAACTATCTTGAATATATTTTATTAAGAACTTAGCCTGACAAAAAGAGTAAAAGCCTTATAAATGTATTGTTTATAAATGAAACTTAGGTATGCAATAATGATAAAATTGATTGATTGATAATTTTCTGCCATCTAGAGCAAGTTTTGATTGATGACCCTTGTTCTTATTTGCACTTTGTTCATCTAATGGCTTCTTCCTTGAGCTATTCCTCTTTTCAAATCAGTGTATTTCCTACCCCTCTTCATACTTTTCATAATACTTTTTCCTTTTCTCCCTCATTCCAACTTACCCAGCATTCTGTATTTGATAATGGCCTTCACCATTCTATTACCCCAAAGTACCTGCTCCATCTGTGTACTCTGCCTTTTTCATGTAAAATGTGTTGAGAATTACATGATTACATGTTTTTACTTGTATTTCTAACTGATTTCAGGTGTCAAGTGCTACATTTTTATCTGGCTTTTATGATTATCAATTGGTGAGCAGATACATCAGTTGGTTCCGAATCTTCCAAGGTCGAAATGTGAAACTCCATGTGCTTAAAATTCTGACTATGCTGCAGTCAGAAGATAAAGAGTTATGTACGTAATTCTCTGGGAAAGGTTACTGGAACACAGTATACCTCTCAAGTTATTTAATGGGAGGTACCGTGTGTTCTTGCATTATTAAAAAAATGTATTATTCTCCAATGCTGTTTGCATGTCAAAATGGACATCAAATTTGCTATTAACCATTCAGATAGCATTTATGTTGAGATATTGAATTGCAGAGCTGTATTTTAAATGATAAAATGCTGGGATTGAGGGAGGGATGGGGGGAGGGGGAAATCCTCAATTTTCAATAGTTCATCCCTGCTCTATTGTTTTTTCCTTCTTTGTGATATCAAGATAAAATACAACTAATCATTTACTTAAGCTGAAAAATTATCTTCCCTTTTCCATTTTTAATATTTCAACCATTAATGAGTATAGAAATTTTAGTTTTCTAACTATTTCATACATTCTTGTTTGATTATTTTCTTCATCTCCATCATGAAGTGGTCAAGTATCCCGATGTCATGAATGAGCTGATATTAATTTGTCAAGAGTCATGTTCCAAATCGGATACTGAGATAGCTAAGTGGTGTATTCGTTGCCTTATGATTGCTGAATCCAAGAGGGAAGAGTTGACTCATTATCTTCTTTCTATGGTTCAGGTAAGGTTTGTGTGGGTGAATGAAATGAATTCACTTTTCTGGATATTTTCCTATAGTTCCCAAATACCTCATCTTAGGTATGATACTTTAGCAATTTTATGCTTCCGGATGTATTTCTAAAGGATATTTCCAAGAGGATTGTTGAATTCCTGTTGGAATTTAAAAAATTATATTCTTCATTAACTCCCAAAAGTAATTTTCATAAATTAAAAACTTCATAAATTATTTGTGTATAGCTATGTTTGCTATGCTGGGGATATATGTGTCATAAATCAATCTTTTCACGGCTGAGCTTAAAGTCACCAAGTGCATCTGCCGGGTTGCAGATAGTGGGTTGACCTCTAGATATAGAGGTTAGCTGCGAGATAAGCGCGTTTACCCATTGAATAACCAGTTGTGGACAAAAAGCGATGGTACTCTGAGGGGGTATTGGTCTATCCATGGGTAAGGTAGGCCTTTAAATAATACAGAACCTGTAAAGATGCCGTGAGGTGGTGACAGGAGGCCGCTAACAATAATGCATTCCATCAACCGGAGGAGAAGACAGGAGCTCTTCTTCATATGAGTGGAGGTGAAGGCCAAGGAGGTCGGTACCGCAACACTCATTTCATTACAGGCATGTTAACATTAACTTTAACAGCTATAATACTATGATGTGGAAGGCAAGGGGAAACCGCCACATTATTATCCCAAGGAGTTATTATCCCAGCTACTCCACTCTTTTCTTCTTATCCAGAGTAGGCATAATGCTCAGGAAGGGTGCAGGACTGCATGTGGAGAGCATCCTGCAGTAAAATGAGAGGAATATAATGGTGAAGATTGAGACCAAGCCTACAGATACCATTGTGGATCAGTTTACATGCCTACGTCGGACTACAAAGATGAAGAAGTGGAAGACATCTATGAAGATATCACGGAAGTTATAAAACAGTTAGAGGAGAAGAAAACCTAATTATTTTGGGAGACTGGAACGCTGTCGTCTGCAAAGGTCAAGATGGAAGAATAACTGGAAAATATAGATTGAGAAATCGAAACGAAAAAGGAGAAAGACTGCTGGAGTTCTGCACACAACATAAGTTAGTGGTTGCCAATACATTGTTTAAAAATCACAACCAAAGAAGTTACACGTGGAAAATGCCAGGAGATAGAGGAAGATTTCAAATAGACTACATTTTATTGAAGAAGAGATTTAGGAATCAGTTATTTAGTCAGGGGAGGAGACTGAGGCTGAGGTCATTTGTGTCATATAGGATAGGTGGGTAATTGGGTAATGAGGTTTTTAGAGAATGGAGGAAGGGTGGAGAGAAGCCCGGCCTTGTCATTAGCCTACTCTTAACGACAGGCACCAAGGGGACCACTGCTTAACGTCCCATCCGACGGACGGAGTACTGATATGCCCTCCACAAGGCACTCAAGTAGGGACCGGTTTGTCACTGAAATCCACTGCTGCCGGGAATTGAACCTGGGCCCTTGGCATGGGAGGCCAATATACTAGCCACCACACCAGCCAGATCCCCTTTAGAAATCAAGAGGACTGCAAAAGCTACCCAGATGGAGACATCGACAGAGACCATAATTTAGTGATGATGAAATGCCATCTAAAATTCAAGAAGTTAAAGAAAACAGTGAAGAATATGTGGCAAGTAGAAAAACTGAAAGAGGTTCAAAATCAAAAAGCAGTGGGAAAGAACATAGGAGAGGACCTACCTGAGAAGTCAGTGGAAGAGTGTTGGGAAAACATTAAATGTGGACTACAGGAAGCCACAAAAGTTCTTGGAAGAAGAAAAGTTGTCGAGAAGAATACATGGATAACTGAAGAAGGGACACTTTGCCACAAAAAATAAGGAATGAAATACACAAATCCAGGAAAGCTAGAGAAATCTGGATGAAGAATCTATCGCGGAGATGCACAGAACAACCGTGCACTTGGTAAGGTGGAAGCTGCCTATAGGATAGTGAGGAACCACTTCAAAGAACAGAGCGCAAGATGCAATGGCATAAGGGACAAAAATGGAGAACTTTTGATTGAAAATGATGACATAGTGAAGAGGTGGAAAGAATATCTGGAAGATATATACAAGGGAAACAATCTTAGCATGAAAGTGATCAAAGAGGAAAGCAAAGTTGAAAAGGATTAATGGGAGCAGGCATGTAGCCACGAAATTTTTTCCCAATAATTTTGTTGCTCTGATTTTTGCAGAGAACTTTACCTGTGAGAAGAGTTAAGTATGGGCACTGTAAAAGTAAATACCAAGCACTGAAAATTAAGGGAAGAGATTTGTAACATGTCGGGACCAAATGGGCAAGGCTGATTTGTTTCAAGTTATGCAAGACTAGGCCCCCCCAAAGCAAATTTCTGGCTACGTGCCTGAATGGGAGCATCAATATTTAGATCGGAATTTGATGCTTCAGTAAGGGACCTTCAGATGATAAATGATGATGATAAAGCTTATGGAATTGATGATATCCCTGCAGAACTAATAAAAAATGTAGTAGAGAAGACATTCTTGTGGAAAAATGGAGGAGAGAAGACCCATCTTTACAAGACCATCTGCAGCATGTACTCAACAAGAGAAATACCCAGGGACTTTGAGAAAAACATCATCATTCCTATTCCCAAAAAGAAGAGAGCGGAGAAATGCAAATATTTTAGAACTATAAACCAGATGAAACATGCATGGAAGATATTTACAAGGATCATCTACAGAAGAATAGAAAGAAAAGCAGGATGAAGATCAATTTGGATTCAGAGAAAGTAAGGGTACAAGAGAGGCAATATTGGCCCTTCGGCTGCTCATAGAGAAGAGAATGGAAGAGAACAAACCGATGTTCATTGATTTTGGATTTGTGGATTTAGAGAAGGCTTTTGACAACATGGATTGAAATTCAATGCTTAGAATTCTGAAAGCAATTGGAGAGTGTCCAACAATGGCCAAAGAATTATCCAAAGTTTGTATAAAAACCAAATAGTTGTGATAAAATATGGACCCAGGTGTGAAGAAACAAGAATAAGGAAAGGAATGAGATAAGGGTGTGGACTATCTCCCATAATATTTAATGTTTAAATTGAGAGAGCCATCATGGAATCAAAGGGAAGTGTTCTGGAATGACTATCCATGGAGAAAAAATAAGCATGCTGTGATTCGCTGATGACATAGCTCTCATAGCAGAGGCAGATGGAGATCTGAATAAGATTATATGTAGTAACCATGGAAAGGACAGTGGCTATATATCAGCTGAAGATAAATAAGAAGTAGACTAAGATATTGGTGTACTGCAAGATAGAAGAGGCCAAAACCAACATCAAACTAGGGAAGCAAAAACTGGAAGATTGAAAAAGTTCTGCTACCTGAGAAACTGAGTAACCAACAATGGACGAAGCAAGAAAGAAATAGTCAGTAGAATAGCTCAGGCAAAGCGGGCAGTCTATCAAAAGAAGAATCTACTTACATCTGGAAATACAAGGAAACAATTCAGGACGTATATCTGGAGCATGTTTCTTAATGGCAGTGAGGCATGGACGATGACAGCAATGGAGAACAAAAGGGTGGAAGCATTCAAAATGTGGTGCTGCCGAAGAGTGATGAAGATGAAATGAATAGACCGAGTTACAAATGGAGAAATCTTAAGAAGAGTGGGAGAAAAGAAAAGTCTGCTGAAAACTATAAAAAGAAGATGGGACAAGTCAGCCATATCTTAAGACATGATGGCCTGATGAAGACAATCGTTGAGGGAAAAGTCAATGGGGGGAATTGAAAAGGCAGGCCTTGTATGAGATGTATGGAACAGGTCATGAGGGATGTAAAAGAGAGTAATTATGTTAATACGTATGAAGAGGTTGGCCGATAGAAGAATGGAGTGAAATGCTGTGTCAAACCAGGGGCGTTGGAACTATTAAACCTTAAACTATTAAAAAAACTATTAAAAGGGGCCAACCTTGAAAAGAAAAGGGCCCACATTTTTTTATGAATAGGAGTGGGCAGAGACTAGAATTTTGCTAAAAGAGCACATGAAGGTGTGAGAATATAAGGGAAATAGCAAGCAGGAAGCAAGTGCAATTTAATTTTTTTTAATGAAGACTACTCATTTCTCAAGGGCCCGGGGAAAATTCTGTGGGGGCCTTCGGCCTCTCCTGCCCCCCACTTCCGATGGCACTGTGTCAAACTAATCCTAGGATTGTTGACTGATGATGATGATGAAATCAACTCTTTAAAAAAATCACTTGGGACAAAAAATGAGAATTTTACATGAATATCTTGGCACTAACTGCCTAGTGATGAGCAAGCACGATGTAATTATCAGACTTAAATTACTAAATGCATTTGCTATGATACATAGTAAAATATGAAATTTTCTGTAAGAAATATTCTGATTAGCTAGTTTTCTATTCTTCGAGGCCATACCATATGTTTCCAATTCCATGTTAAATTTCTGGTACCTAGTTGATGATTTATCTCTCTCCATTTGACTCTTATGTGTATATTTACATGCATGTGCATGCTACATCCTTAAGGGTTGTCTTGTAGTACACTATATAAATAGAGGAGAGTATTATTTTTTAGGAAATGCAGTTGGTACATTAGGATTTTCATTAGTTTCTTCATGCATATTTTTACTGACAGGAAATTGGTGGTTTTAATCTATAATCTGTCTGCAAACAGAATGTGTTTCTTTATGCTTTATACGCAATGTAGTCCTGGATCAGACAAAAAGTTGAGATTTTCTGTGACTTTGTGGTATGGACAAAATACCAATTCATACAACAGATTTCACTGTTTATTTTCAGGATCTTGCATTAGATATGACTTCATCTGATTTGCTGAGGGCATACTGCTCCATTTATTATTTGGGCTACATATCATTGTATATGGGCTCCTATTTTAAAGATACTATACCTGATGTTCTAAATGAACAGGTAAGTTTCACATGATGTGAACTGTATAATAATAATAGTATTTATTTAGCCAAAGTTATTCAAATAATAATCATCATAATCCCAAACAAATAATTAGTAAGTAGATACATTGAGACATAGTACAAAAATGACAATGCTAACACATGCAAAACATATTGATGACCATACGTTCATATTTTCAAACATACAAAGTGACACTTTAAGGACGGGCGTGCACTAGTGCGACCATGACCATGGCATGACCACAACCTGTCACTTACAGCCAGTTTTAACATTACAACAAATGGATCAACAATGCACACTAGGAAAAATGTGACTTGTTGGTCGGAAATGAGTTGTCTGACCAAAAGTTTTGAGTTAAGTCCTCCCTGACTCACTGGTTCTTGCTGCCAGGATTAACACACATTATTATGGCATGCGGTGAGCTGCCTCTGAATTCACTCCGACCTGACCAGTACTCATTGAGCAAGCAAATGATGAAGGTGTTTTGTATTGTTGCAGTTACCAGAATTTGATACTGAAAGTTTTACAGTGGCAATTGAAGATAGACCCTATTCATGGGATCTGTCATCAGTTGAGTATGCAAATAGAATGTTAAAGAAGCAAATGTGGCTTTGTTGCTTGTGATGCAAGTGTGCTTCACATACCTACAGTACAACCCTGATAGAAATAAACTCCTCCATGGTGGGTAGGCCTACCCTCCAGTGAGGGTAGTCGGATGGTAGTGCTACCCACCGCCTACCCTCCATGGAGGGTAGACGGAGCGTATTATAGAACATTGGAGGGTAGGCCCTACCATCCGTGGAGGGTAGACGAAGGGTAGGGCTACCCTCAACGGAGGGTAGGGCTACCCCAGCCAGCATACGGTAACATGTTTACGTAAAATCCTCGTAAACTTAATGTGCGTGTGTATACGTAAACATAATCTCCCCGTTTTATTTCATGTTTACGTAAATTTAAGTAAGCATTTTATGATAACGAACGTAAACGTAAATGCTTATGTAAGCATCTCATAAACGGTTTTTAAACCGCACACGTAAACGAATTTACGTGATTCTTACGAGTGTGGGCCGATAAGAAAGGTAAATTTACAGCATTATGTCATAGATTGTACTCTGCGCGTATGTTTAATGAAAATATTTGGCTCATAAAGTTAACATGTAGGTACATGAAGTAGTTTCAAGTATCTTTTTCATTAAATGTGGAGTACATATGTTTCAAGCTGATCACCAATATGAGATAGCAGTTTGATATTTGTTCCAAAATCCACCCCTGAGCTCCCTTGCAATAAGTAGGTAATCACTGCAAATATTAGTAATTAATCATCATTCACAAGTAGTTAATTGGTGCTCCCCAGTAATCATAACCATTGGTGAAGAGAAATTAATTTTTAATCTTCAAAGATTTTTTAAAGGGGTGTTGTCACTCCAGCACAATTAACGAAGGATTCATGTGTTCGACAATTTAGGAAAGCAAATTCGATCGTAAATCATCACTACAGTTCCTTCGATAGTCTTAACTTATAGTTATGTAATGAATTATAGTTATAATCAACTATTAAAACTTTACTTCGCATTCATGAACCGGCGCAAGTTCATGCATGAACCGAGTCATAACAACTAGCCATCTGACGACTCTCACATCAACGAAGCAGTTAGCCTGGTGGTAGCATGCAGGGATACGAAGCAATCGACACGGTTTCGGTTCCATGAGCCACCTAGGGGTGAAAGCGATGCTATAGTGATGCATATGTTGTTTTATTTTTTTACCTTTTTTATTCGTGAAAATTTTTAAACGTGGTACACTGGATTTAATTGCACATTTAATACGTAGTGAGGGAATATATATATATATATATATGGCAAACAAAGTATTTGATGCGTATGCATTATGGCGGACGTTAGGGTAACCCGCTTCTGTGTTGCTTACTCCACGATGACGACATGTGGCTGCGATTTTTACGAGATGCATCTTAGAAGTTTACGTGAGCAACTTGTAAACAAATAAACTGTTTACGACATATTTACGTAAATTTCAAATAAATTGAAGGTAAAATGTTTATTTGTGCTGGCTGGGACCCTCAACGGAGGGTAGGGCTACCCTCAATGCAGGGTAGGATTACCCTCGTGGAGGGTAGACGAAGGGTAGGGCTACCATCCATGAAGGATAGAGCTTCCCTCCATTGAGGGTAGGCGAATGGTAGAGCTACCCTCAGTCGAGTGTAGATGAAGGGGAGGGCTACTATCAGTGTAGTGTAGGGAAAGGGTAATGCTATCCTTCAAATCTAGGGTTCACATCATATACAGAGTAGTACATATATTTCGGAAGTATAATAATGTATTTGCATTAATCCTGATTCTTCAGGAAGTGGTATACTACATCACCAAGAGCAATGGAGAAATATCCTATACATCACTTTCACTAACAGGTAGTGCATTCACCTTCCCTATTTCCCTTAGTATTCAATAGCACATATATTTTTCTCACGCCACAACTAATTAGTGGAAGGGTAGTGCTACCCTCCCCTTGCCCTCCATGGTGGGTAGATGGATGGTAAGCGAAGGAGTTTGAAGCGAGGGTAGTGGAAGGGTAGTGCTACCCTTACCTTACCCTCCATGGTGGGTAGAGTGTGGGTTGACGAAGGGTTACTACCCACCATGGAGGGTACTACCCTTCCTTTACCCTCCGTCTACCCACCACGGAGGAGTTTATTTTAATCAGGGAAGTGCACTAAAAAAGCTAATTCTTCAACATCCATCTTGCAACAAAAATTAAATCGTAGGTGTTGTGGTCATGGTCATGTTCTGATCGTAGGGTGTACAACAACGATCTGTCATGGTCGCGGTGGCACTAGTGTGCACCCGCCCCTAATAACATTTAAACTTCCATGGTGTGCTTAGTAGACTAATGCATTTTTGTCCTTAATATTACAGTCCTTACATTATAACACTAAATGTTACATTATTAATATTATTACACATTCTAAGTTTACCATATCCTCAGCATCTAGCAGTGATCAACCATTCTTTTATTTAAAAAACACCCAGATTTTTCAATGTTTTAATATGGAACTATGTATAACAAAAACAAAAAGATTGCAATAATAATAGTGAAAAGCTCAAGGGAATTCCACCGGGTTAAACTTTGAATCAAACTCAACGTTTATATGAATTACTTATTTAGCATCATCAGGGAAAATATCTTAAAGTAATTAAAACTTCACCACAAATAAGAACTCAAACATCAGGTACCTACTAATTAATCAGATAGTAGAATATGAATTTTGTTAATGAATCTAAAAGTTGGAACGATGAGAACTTTTTCTTCTGGGAATTATTTTTTTAATTGGAGTCCTAGAGGAACTGAGGTTGTACCTGGAATCGTGGTTAAAAGTGTTTGTATGAAGTCTAGTATAAATGTCTTCCTCAGTTAATGATCCCAAAAATTGAATGACAAATGATATTTGGGTTTCCCCATTTAAATTTATGGTCAGACTGATGCGGTGCTTAGCTACAGCAGTTTTCAAGTTGTGCTAGCCTAAAATGTCTGATACTTTTGCAGTCTCATCGCAATCACTTGACCTGTCTCTCCCACATAGATTTGGCCGCATTTACACAGGATCTGGTACATACCTGGAATCATGAAGTTGATGGGGGCCCTCCATCTAACCAGTGGGCCTGTTTTATTATTGGGTGATAGATGGTATCGATTTTATATCTCCTTAGAATTTTGGAGATTTTTATAGCACCTATGGAGATATATAACAGAAATTCCCTGGCAATGTTTCTGGGGTTCCTGTGCATTTCTCTGTATGAATGACTACAGCCACCATCACTCTTCTCAATAGCCACATGTGTAGCCCCACCGTATTGTATTGAGTCCTGACATTAATGCACCATTAGAAAAATAACAGAAATGAACATTGTGAACCACTACATCCATTGCTTTGTATCTGTGGGCCTTGATCATTTCACCATTGGTCTTGTCAGTTCCAGACGCCATGTTATTTTTCATCTTTCATTGCTCTTTTGAATTAATTTTGTAGTATTGCTTTCCCTCATTTACCAAAATTCACTTCCCCTCCATTCTTCCCCAAAGTGCCTCATCACATTAACTTATTTACTGTTTCCATGATTACCTTGTCATGTTCTCATTGATTTCTTTTCAGCAGTCTTCTATCCATTCCTCCTTTGCCCTCTTCGATTCTCAGGTTACTTGATTCCTTAGCCACTTATAGAGCCCTTCCTTTTCTTCTTTCTTAGGTTCTTGTATCTTCTTTGTTCTATTAGTTATAATATCAGCCTTGTTACCCATGGCTTCTTGTTTTTCAGGGTTGTATCTGAAATTTGCTAGTCTGCCTCCGTTATGATCACCTTCTTTAGGCTCCTCTGTATTTCATCACCCTTCTTCTAGTTTCTCTGCCATGATTACTGCAAATTTCTTTCTAATTTCTCTTTCCCTAACTGCTTCATGTTCCATCTTGGTTCCTGTTTTCTCCTATCGATTTCCTTGTATCATAGTTGGTTTTCAATCAACACAAGGTTGCAGTCACTGCTTGTATCTTCTCTGGGGTAGCTCCTACACTTCTTCACTTGGTTCTTGTATCTTTGTCAGAGTACATAGTGTATAGTTAATTTGGTATCTGGCTCTATTTCCTGGCATCTTCCATGTGTATCTTCTACATTCATGTTGCTCAAAGTGTGTTTTGGCTATCACCATGTTCTTTCCATTGCAAAACTCCACAATTTTTTCTCCTCTGGCATTTATTTTTCCCAGTCCAAACTTCCATTGCTATTTCCATCTTTGTCCAAAAATCCAATTGTCCAATCTAAAAACTGCATTCCAGTAATTCATATGGTCAGGTTTTACTTTCACTTCATTGGCCTGTGGACTTCTTCCAGTAGCATGTATGTTTCCTCCATTTATTCATCCGTAAGGCTGGATGTTTACATGTTGATCTGCACTATGATTATATCCATTGGTTCTATCTTGATGAGATTGATCCATTTGTTGTACTGCCTGTAAACCTTGACTTTTCCTCTTCATTCTTTTCTCAAGATGAAGCCCATTCCTGGTCATCAACAGAGTGCATGACTTTGTATCTGCCACTTGAGAAGTTATTGGCCCCTACTCACATAACCTTGCCCATTCTAAATATGAATATCTAAATCCATGCAGGCCATCTCTGTCTTTGAATTTTTCAGTTTTCCTGTACGAGCTGCCCTTGAAAAAAATATGGAAAGCAGACTTATGGTATTGTAAAACATAAATTGTGAATTTCTGCCACAGATATACTACATTTAGGTGGAAGTATTAGAACTTTTCCTCAGGTCTCATCATATATGTCTAAATATTTTAGCCACACTTCAGAAAGTGAAAGTGATGAAATAACAATAGAATGAGAAGGACTTATTTACTCATCTCCTCCTATTGATCTACCCCAACATTGTTTTTAATTTGCATTTGGAAAACTCTAAATCTTGGAAATGACACTGAAAGCATTATTGCTTAAAATTCTAGAAAATATTTCTTTATATCAGCAATATAAATGTATATTATGTCATAGAAAAGACTACTTGCTACTAAGACACCGTATTTCTTTTGTGAGCAAAGTGGAGAAACATGCATTTCGTTTCTCTGTTCAAGCATCACCAATTCAGCATACAAGTATGTATTTCTGAGAATAATTTGGAAATAGGCATGTAAAAAGGTAACTCGTTATGACCAGGTGATGCCTATATACCCTCAAAAACCTGTAGCATGAATTAAAAAATTCTTGTGCTTTGGCTATACACTACTTTGAAACAAGCATTTTCAGATGATTACTTGAGATTTCATAGTATTTTCAATCGTATTTCATTCTAAAATGATGTGATTAAAATATGAATTTCATTGTATATTTCAGGTCATTAACAATATTGTGCTAAGAGAAGATTCTTCCAGTGAAACTTCTTCCATATCTCTCACTCATCCTCGAATTCATATGAAAATCAAGGTAATGAGGAAATATTTCCTGGAGTTATTCCCTCTACATTAATATTACTAACCATATTACAAATACACATATGAATTTAAAATCAGCCTTATTGTGATGTGAAATTCTGATTGTGAAATATGTAATCGAGAATTTAAAATCAGCCTTATTGTGATGTGAAATTGTGATTGTGAAATATGTAATCGAGAATAGCATTTATCCTTCTGCCAATGGGAAACAGGTTTGGATAACAGCCATGGGATAGAGAATCGTGTTTTTGGTAAGTATTTGTAATTACAATGGCATGGTTGGAATTTAGGTACCTGGCGAATTGTCATGACTTTTCAAGTTTCATTTATGTGAAAAGATGCATCCAAAAAAGCAGATCCTTTTTCTTCCTCCACCTCTCTTTCAGAGCATTCTACCTTCTGTAGTGGATTTTGGTGTGCCATTGTTCTAAATTAATTGTTCCATTGATGTATTCTGCCTCCTACTCAAAGATCTCCTTCACAACCACATATATTACCCTGTTGTTTGTCTTTTTTTTGTCCACTATACTTTCAACCATTCTTCTCTGAGATCCTCATTCATCTCAAATGTATCTTATCCTCACTCATCCACTTTTCCCTAGGTCCACATTTATCAACCATACAATGCCATGTTCTTCATCAGAGTCCTAGTTCTTAATGATTAAAAGCCTTATTTGCTAATGCACTTTTCCTATGGATGCCATTGGTAATATGTACTATGTTATCATCAGCATAAAAATGTTTCCCAAGTTAATAAATTATTTTTCTGTGGGGAGGGGCTGAGTTGTGGATCTCTCCCTGCCTTTATTCGTGAGCAAAAATAAAAGTAGGTTCATAAAGTTTAGCTTACCTTTAAATTAATTAAACTCACAGTTTAGCCTCTCCAATGAGGACCATTGTCATCCTAATGCAATGGATACTGTAGGTAATTTATTTATTTATGTAAATGCAATGACTGTGTTAATATATTGATAAATAAGGGAAAAATAGCTTTAAAAATTGAATACATCTTCGCTGCTTTAATGAATGCTAAAGAAAATGCCAAGACGTTCTCTAAATAAAATAATGTTTGGTCAGAAGCCCTCAAAATATTCTGTGCCATATGCTATTCATGAATATTCTAATTTCTGTTGGAAAAATTTAAAAGGGCTTCATGCTGATCTGAATATCATATAATGCCTTTGCAGCCTATTTTGATTTCCCCTCTTAAATATAAGTAAGGCTTCATTATCATACCTCAATTAAGAAGATTAATGATGCTATTAGTGCTAAAATATCTTGCCATAGTAGGTATAAGTTCATATGATGCCTTTATTCATAAATGCAACATTCTGAATCAATCACAATCTGAATCTAATTCCATAATAATCATGAATTAACTCCAGCCAATCACTCTAATTTGACACTTCCATGTTTATTTTTAGGCAAGGTACCTCAAATTCTTGGGTCAGTGTGCATTTGAAGGCGGAAGCATTTCATATAAAAATGTCTTCAAATTTCTCTTTGGAGTAATTGAAAATGGAGGAGTTTTTCCAGCATCAAGTACACAAAGGTTGAAATAACATTATCATTTGTTATCGTTCACTCAATATGATATTTTTGCATTGATGATATCTGTAATCTGAGCTACCATAACATCATTTTCTTACTTTATTTTTTACACGATAGTAAAGTGTGCATGATAATTAAGTAATTGTGGTTATTTCATGATTAATCTATATCTATTTTTTGTATGGAAATAGGACAGGGAAAATATTAAAGTGTAGAGGATAACACTTGGGAAATTTCTCTTTGAGTTTTGATGGTTTGGTAATGGTAGTTTCATGTCTTTTATGTCTTGTCAGATTACCTTTTCATGGTCCACAAATTCCCCACATCATAGAGGATTACATATGTACAGGATATTCCTGGGATATTGTTGCAAGCATATTAGAATGTTTCTTTCAATAATATCCTAAACATTTTCAGAAAATACCTAGATTATTCCTGCCTTATTTATCACCCCTCTGATATTTATTATTATTTTTCATGTTGTACAAAATAATTTTACACATACACAGTGATCTTGATTATGTTGGTACTATATATAGTTATATACAAGTTACTTTTACAAGAGTTATGCTTATAAGCATATCTCTTGTAAATTAAAACTTAGTCTACATTTTTAAAGGAATCCATAATTGTGGGCTAATGTCTGTTTTACCATTTTGCCTGAAATTGGCCGTGTCTTTATTGGACTTTATGAGATTATCTTCTAAATATTTCATGATTTACAATGTTAGTATTAAAATTTTCCAGTGATTTTACATTAGTATTTCTGCTTTGTAAGATGAGAGTCCAAGCAATTTATGACAAACCCACCGCATATGATTAATACCACTATTCCCTGTCCCTTCTTTTGCCATGTTTGGCACAGACTGTGCACCTTTTTCCCCCATTATGGCAACCCTCCTCAGAAAATGTCTGCTGAATCACTAAGTTATTTCCATTCTGAATCTTAGATCCAGATGCATTGCCCATATAGAGTTGCTTATTTAGAATTATTCCCTTTGGCCAGTTGAACTTGAAATGACAGGTGGTCCACTTCTTTTGTACTTTCCTAATGAATAGCATGTGGATTTAGGACTACAATATGTATTCAATTTCCTAAGCATCCTCAATTTCAGCATACATTGGCTGCGATGTATTAATCTCGCTCTGATTATTGACATAATTTTCTCTGTCTTTTCTATATAACCTGTGTAGCTATAAATACATGAAAATTGTGATTTAAACCATTTAAAACTGTTTTTATTATTTGTAATCTTTGATGAAATGATCTCTGTCTGATTTTGAAGGGATTGTTGGCATTTTAGTCCTGCTTTGTCAGGACAAGTTTAATTTTGTGTTCTAAAGACTCTCTTTGGAATTTAAATGTCCAAACTTATATTTTTGTCATTCCAGTGCTGATGAGAATATCTGGATGAGACTAGCTGCTGGCCGTGCAGTTTTACGTGTTCTTCGAGGAGGGACAATGAATATGCTAACTTGTCGTCAGTTTTATCTCCTATCCAATCTGATGAGTGTAAGTGTTTTTAGATGGAAGGACGTTGTTTAAAACCCAGTAGTTTTACGTCTTGGGTGATAGACATAAGTGTTGGAAAGGTACATATAATTTTCATCAGCTGGAAGAGAATCAATGTTTGACTATTATTGAGAATACCTTTTAGATGCCAGTAAGAAAATTTTTTGAGTACCTATAACTAAGCAAATATAGGATGCATAATAAAAGAACTCTTTGTTTATATATTTCTCAGGGAGAAGCAGCTGCATGGGAATTATGATTGAATAGGTTTCTAAACTTTCTCTGGATAATGTGCATTCAAATGCATACTTAACTCATTACTTTCAAAGAAAAATATATTTGGGACATTGCTTTTATTATCAATTTTTCTTGTAAAATCAAAGCCAATTTCATATGTTTCTAGTCATCTTGGTTCTCTTCTGGATATTTTGTTTTTTCTCTGTGTCTTTGCCATCATTGCCATGGCCACATGAATACATATATACTGTTCTGCCATTGGTTTAGCCTCATGCCTTTCTCATCTCCAAAAATCATGCATTTTTATGAATGTATATTGAAGATACAAGTTTTAATTTTTTCACTTTCTATGAATAGGATACAGCACCGGAAGTTAGAGACTTATTTTCAAAGAAACTTCGTATTTCTCTTCATTGTGACTATCCAAAAATTACTATGCCACCAGAACTATTGAGTTTGTTTGTATTAGCCAAATTTGAAGATTCCGATTTTGATGATGGAGAAGAAAGTAATGTCACGACAACCCTGAGGCATTTATTTTCAATGAAATTGAATTTCATCAAGCTTCACTTTGAGACTGAAGCATGTGAGTAAATTTTTTCTCATAGCTGTATTTATGCTTCTTTTTACAATTAAAAAAATTAATTAGTACATAAACAAACCTAGGCTGCAATCCATTATTTCTTTAGTGAATGAAGGATAATAAATTCTAATTAACCCTGGTTGTTACTCATTTCAATGGGTAGAAGTTGGGGGAGCTATAGCTTAGAACTATATAACTATTGTAAACCTACAGTCGAACACCACGGTTTAAATTCCAAAGGGTTGGCATTGCACTCGTCCAAACAATAGGCAGTACGTGTTGCAGTCGAGCAGTCGTAGTGAGCGGTCGTGTTTGCCTTGGTTTTGCTCTGTGGTATTTGTGAAAATTTCGCGATGCCTGAGTGTGCGAAGTGTGGGAAAAAGCTCGTTGTTGATATGTGATATTGATGATTCAGAATCTTAGTTTCAGGTGCTTGATTCTGAATTTCATTCATTTTCTAATCCTAGATTTTTAATAAATATATAAATACAGCAACAATAGAATTACCAAAAAACAAGTAAATTTATTGTAGAAAAAATCATCTTCATCAAAATCATCTGGAGAAAATAGTCAAGATGAGTATTTTTTTATTTTGTTTTTGTGGCACGGAATAAATCTTCTCATTTTGTGACCAAGTTACACTACCTTTCTTTGTCAGTATCTACCATATGCACATTCCATTCGCATGGGGTGCATCGATCATTAAGCCGCGAAATTTTAAAATCTCCGATCCGGATCTGAATTTTTACTGTCTTTGGAAATGATGCATTTCCAATGATGATTTTCGATGCATTGACTGAAAGAAAAAATTAAACTGTGATAGGGATCGAACTTCGCACAGCACACTACCACTCATAGTCCGCCTGATCCCAGTGAATGTAGGCTACTTGCGTGACATCCGACGTATTTTTTCCCGTGATAGGTACCGGGGTAATGGGGAAAAAAGTCATATTTCTTTATTTTAAATCTAGTTGCACGGGAACATTATCATCTAATTTCATGACCTGAGTTATGCATTTTCTTCTTGTCAATATCTACCACACCTACATTCCATTCACGGGGCGCCTTGATCGCTAAGCTGTGAAACTTTAAAATCTACGATCCGGATCCAATTTTAATCCGTATCTTTGGATCCGAATCCGGAACCGAGTAAAATGAAATATCCGCGGATCTTTGGATCCGATCCGGCCATCACTAGATATTATATGTACCTACTTCTGAAACGTGGCTGAACCCCAATATTAACGATACTATGGTCAAACTTGATAAATATCTATTTCTAAGGTGTGACAGGTTAGGGAAAGTTGGAGGGGGGGTGTAGGTGTTTATGTACATCATGACATTAATGCAAGCATCGTGGCCACCTCCCAAGATGTGTACTCATCTCAACCCGAGTATATCTTAGTTGAGCTCTCTGGAGAAAATTCCCTAAAATTTTACTGTGTGTTATATGCTGCCCACCAAAAACCATTCTTCTGTTTAATTTTGAAAGTTTTCAGGATTTAGTGTTGCATAGAAGAATACTTTTACCACGGGGATCTCAACATTGATTTAACTGGAGACTCCACAAGTAGTAATTATTTAAAAGGCTTTATTCATTGCAATAATTTGTATCTGGCTCCTTTTCAAACAACTCATCATACATCTCATGGTGATACCTGGCTTGATCACTTCATCGTAGATGATGAGGATGAAATCATCTGTGCCTCACAATGACTTGTTCCATGACTTAATTCACATTACTGATAAGTTTAAATTCTCCAGATTTAGCATTTCCTCATTTATTTATCGAGATTTAAATGTGTAAATCTTGATGATTTTCAAAATGACCTTGCCGAAAAAGATTGGTATATTGTATTTTCCTCCAACAACATCGATGAGAAAGTTAAATTCTTTAACAGAAATATTCTCAACTGTGTATTTAATCACACTACATTATGTACAGTCATCCCATGCCACCCTGCCACTCCATGTTTAACTAAAGAACTGAAACACCAAATGAAAGAAAGGGACAAGATTCATCGAGCCTATGTTAGGTCTAGAAACACTGCAGTGTACGCTAGGTATAAAGTTCTTAGAAATGCAATCAATCATCTTGTAAAGGCTGCAAAGTGGTTATTATGCGCTACAAAACTTGAAGGCCCTTCAAAGCCCCATTTAATTTGGCATGAACTTAGGCACATTGGTCTACTTTGAAACAAAGATAACTCTATTATTCCGAATATAACACTGAACCAATTTAATGATCATTAGACGTTGCCTTCACCCCCCTCCCCCCATTTAACATTCTCTGATACTCATCATTCCATTGATCCCTTAGTACCATTTGATGATAGCAATTTTTACTTTCATCACGTTACTCCAGGAGACATACAAAAGTTCTTGTTTGAATTGAAATCAAAATCGACTGGAAGTGACAATATCTCTCCTTCATACATTAGAATGTCAATGCTAGTAATTTTCCCTACTCTAACTGAGATTATCAACTTTTCTTATCAATGTCCATATTCCCAACTAAATGGAAATATAGCTTGGTTCGCCCTTTAAAAAAGATCAAAAGCCTATCAGATGTATCACATTTTAGCATAGCCCGATCTCCATTTTATGTTTCCTTTCAAAATGTATAGAAAAAATAGTTTACAATCAAATCAATTAATACTTTGATAATCGGAATGTGTTTGACCCTTATCAGTCTGGTTTCTGTAAGTGTTTCAGCACCCAAACTGCACTGCTTAAAGTAACTGATGATATTAGACTAGCAATAGAAAACAGAATGGTCACTATTATTGTTTTGCTCGACTTCAGCAAGGCCTTTGATTGTTTCGATCATACTAAGCTTTTTTTTTAAAACTTAAATCACTGAAATTATCTTGTTTCAGTGATTTCCTGAACTGGTTTCTGTTTTACCTTCGTGGTCGGAAACAAGCAGTCAAGGGTCATGACGGAAAATTGTCAGAATGGAATTATGTCACACTTGGGAGTTCCCCAGGGTTCGGTTCTTGGGCCACTTCTCTTCTCAATTAACATTCTAGATTTGCCTCAGCAACTGAAATATTGTAGATATATGCCATATGCAAACGATTTACAGATTTACTACCACTGTAGACCCCAAAATATAGCAGAGGCCGTAAGGAAAGTGAACTCTGATGTGCAGAAACTGCATTCATGGGCTGCCTCTCATAACTTAATTTTAAATGGTGCCAAAACTAAAGCCCTAATTATGGGAGGTACATGCATGCATCAGCGTATTGATATTGACCTAATACCAAAAATAAAGGTTCATCAACATGAAATCCTCTATTCCAATTATGCATATAATCGAGGTTTCACTATTAGTAATATTATTTCCTGAACAGATAATTTATCGCAAATTTCAAACAATAAATTCCACTCTATTTCAGTTGAAAATTCGTAAACATTTACTTCCTATAGATACCTGAAAGAAACTTATTTCCACATTGATTTTTCCTCATCTGCATTACTCTGCTTACTTTATTGACATTATTGAAGAGCTAAACTTAAAACTCCAATGGCTGACGAATTCATGTGCCAGATTCATTTATAACAAAAGAAAATCTAAACACATCAATACCTATCTACGAGAACTTGGGTGGCTATCAGTCACTCTTAGGAGAAAATATTTCCTGGGATTGTGTATTTTTAGATACCGTAATCATAAGCCAGCCTACCTGCTTGATATGTTTCCTAAAAGACAAACAACTGTATGTTCCTTAAAAATTAGACAAGTTTATTTTTACTACCCACCACACAAGAGCAAGGTATATGAAAATTCTTTTGTTGTTAATGCCATAAAATTATGGAATTCCATCCCCACGAGCCTATAGGTTATAACCTGTCCGCAATCCATACTTTCTTTTAAAGAAAAATACTGGGAATATCTATCTAAAACTTTGTATAATTAAGTCTTTCCCACCTTTGTATATACTTGTAAAATATAATACGTAATGTAGAACATTTTCACTTGTGTATTTATAATACTTTATGCAATTGCTTATTGTCTAGTTAAATTTCGACTGGTGTACAAGTTTAATTTGTATTGTTTTTCTAAGGTGGCTTTGTCACAGAAAATATATAAAATGCATTATTATTATTGTGTGTAAGACACCAGAGGGTGGGCATTACACCCGGCCAAACAATAGGCTGTGCACCTGGCCGAAATAATGGACAAGAATGTGGGAGCTGAGCGTAGTTAGTTACAGGGGTGACGAAAGGGGAAAGTAAGACTGAGACTCCAAGAGTGAGGACGTGTCCGGCAGAGCGGGAATCACAGGCAAAGGTGAAGAAAAGGGGTTGGCAGTACACAGTGGAATGGTGCAGGCGAATCAGTAAGGGTGCAGACGAGGAGGTGCAGAGGGAATTCTGATATGTGGAGGCGCACTCTGGCCCGGCTTCGCGAAGGGAGTTCCAGATACCACAGATCACGATAAGTGCAAAGGAACCAGGACATTTTATATCAAATTTAAAGAACTTATGACCACTCTTGTAAAACTATCCAAGAATATTTTAATATGTTAATATAAGTGTATTTTACGCAAATTCTGTAAATTGGGCCCATTCCTTTATTTTAAATGAATTAAAATTATATATTGTGCATGAATAACATAAGCAGTGGTCTTTTTATCAAACTGAAATGTCTTATTATGATTTATGTGCATGTGTCGTAAGATTGCATGGAAGGCAAGAATAATTAAGCTAAGTGGACGAAGGGTTAATAGAGGTAACCAGTGGAAGGGTTACACTATATATATTTATTATAATAAAGTACTGCATTTTGTGGCATTGAATTATGTATACACAAGGACGGGGTAGAATTCTTAACTTCTGGAAGAGAGACCTACAGGGAGCATGGTAGTGAGCTTGAGAAATCAGTTGAATAGATTGTTTTTGCATTCTAAAGATTTATAGCAGAGGGGGAGGAACCCCTAAAAGAGACACTATATACAATGTGCAAATAGAACAATCCATAATAGATATTATGAAGAACATCCATGGATATGGTGTGGCGAACATATCAAATAAGAAAACCGATGGAGCTTCATTTATTTGCCAGATACCTACTTAATGTGAGAATCCCATGTTACAATAGAGTCCATGTAAAGGCCCAGGAATTTAATATTTCGCACCTGAGGTATGGTCTGATCATTAATATCAAAGGAGAAAATTCTCTCAGGTTTATTAACATTTCTGAAACAGATAACATGAGATTTTTCAACTTAATTTAAGTATAAAAGAAATGGTTGGCGAGTTTACATTGTGGAAGTCAGTTTTCATTTTTAAAATTAATGTGAATTATTACAGCACCAGTTTGAGAGATAGTTAGTTACCATCTTAGCATTGTCACAGAGCCTTTGGAAATCAGGGGAAGAGAAAAGTTTTGTACATTCAACATATGGGCCAACCAGTGGGATTAGGTAGATATTTGGGCAGTCATTAATATAGATGAGGAGAAGTAAAGGGCCAAGAACAGAGCCCTGTGGGACTCCTTGTTTGATTAGTTTAAGAGGAGATTTGGATTTATGACCATTTTTTGATATAACAACTTGCTGAGTTCTGTTAGAGATATAGGATGAGATCCACTTACTCTATGAATATTGATTTAGCCAAGTTTTTTCATAAGGGGAGAGTGGCCAACAGTATCAAATGCTTTAGAAAAACTAAAAAGCATTGTAACTACTTATTAATAACCTCATTTTGTTATCAAGAGCATTTAACACATGATCGAGCACTTGGTAGCAGGCAGTAGCAGTTGACCTACAATGCCTAAATCCATGTTGAGATGAGGATAGTGTGTGAGTTGATTTGAGATATTAAAGGAGTCGATTGTACAGTCACTTCCAAAAAAAAGTTAACACTTCAGAGCCGAAAATTTTCGAAGTCCCGAGTTGACGGTGATGTGACAATGCTCGTCATGGCTTCCCTCTGGCGGGGCCTCGCGAAGTTCTAACAAAAAACAAACCCCCTTCCCTCCTCCCCCGTCCTCATGCAGCATTGTCGAATCACCGTCAACTCCGGACTTCGAAAAATTTCGGCTCTGAAGTGTTAACTTTTTTTTGGAAGTGACTGTACATACCTAGTCATTTCATAGTTTTCAAGTCATGATATTTTAGATAACTAACTTAAGTTATACAGTTATGATGATTCACATAACTGTCTGAAATTGCTTTCTTGAGTGTCTCAAATGCATATTTGTCTGTAGAGCACAATGTTGATTCCAGTTCATGTGATTAAAAGGAAAATGATTTTTCCTTTCAATCACATTTCCTGAGACTTCTCTATGAAACTTTCTTGCACATTCATTTGTAATGACAGCTTAAAAATTGCATTATAATGTGATACAGTAATCATTATCTACTATTGATAACCATTATTACTAGTAAAAAATACTGAAATATCATCCATGAGGAAATACTTTCATTGGCTTAAAGCAGTTATATTCCTAATGAATTGACTGATGTCTTAAGATATATTTCATAATTATTACCATCTAAATGATTTCAATTTAATTTTCCATCATACTTTTTTCCATTGATAAATTGTTTCTTTTTTAATTATTTTTACTCTTCTAGTTTCAGAGTTTGGTAATAATGTAAATGAAGTGCTGGTGTATGGAATGCTGATTCTATCACACAGTGATACGATTACCAATTTACAAAGTTTGGAGCAACTCCTGAAATGCAAAGCAAAACTTAAAGTTCTTTTAGACTTTTTAATTTCCTCCAAGGATGTTAATATCGGCTTTTATAAGAAGCAGACTGAAATGGCAAAGAATCATATGTTGAAAGGTGAAGATGAAGATTCCAATAAGGTACTGCTGGTTGTCAATAATGCATGCTATACTCTCCCGTACAGATGATTGGTTTAGTTGGTATGAAGGTAAAACAGTGATAAGATTTTTAAAGGAAGTGGTCAATTATTCATAGGTGTTCAAGGTTGCTGGGTGATCTGGCAGTTATTACCAATTGGATCTGTCAATACAAAGGCCATCATATTCTATCCCATGCTTCGTGGTTTGATCATGGTGCTGTTACCATATATACTTGTGTAAACTGCGCAACTTTTTTCCCAAAATGCCGGCAAAAAAATGGGGGTGCACGGCTTACACGAGTCCTCCAGATTTTCGTGTACGCCGTGGAACATTTTTCCTCAAATTCCTGTTGTTTTTTTCTCCTAAGTTTCACATTTTGTGAACATATTGACGTTAATTGGTAGGTATGGTGTAGAAGTAAATCGTACATTGTAAAGAATTCTGAAATTTCGAAGTAATCAGTAATAAAAATCCACGTTTAACAAATTCTGAGCATACAACGGTACTTGAAGAAACACTAGATCAGAAACACCACTTGACAAAGCAATAGATTTATCGTGTATAGATCGTACGTAGGACAACACATTGTAGCACTGATATGTATTTAAATCTATATTGTATCCTGTAAGCTGCCGCAAGGGGGGCAGCGTCTTTACATCTTTTCAAAATCGTAAGCTGAGTTTGTTTCAGTATCACGTATCTGTAGCAACATTTTTGCACAATAGATAGCTCCTTTTGCTACTCCGCTCTCAATCTTAATTAATAATCACTGCTCTTCCACCAAATCTGGATGTAACTTTCCACCCACTCAGCAAACCACAACCTTTCTTATGACAACTGCTTCTCACTCACCATCCTTGAAACCCTCCCAGAAACTGCATCTTCCCTAGAAGTTAAAGCAAGAGAAATGGTGCACATCTGGGCTTTAACCCTATTAGTGCTGACCTTCTTCCTGGGGTACTAGCGAGAAATGCGGAGGGTAATTTCATAAAATGTAACACCTTAGGAAAAAAACATTATGAAGCTATTGTTTTATATATTCATATGTGTTTTTTTTACATTATTTAAGTTGAACTAAATAATAATGATACAATTTTTTTACATTGACTAAAAAATAAATGTTATTATTTAGGTTTGATAAAGTTGAAAAATAGTTTTTTAGCAATAATATTTTGATTTTTAGACAAAATAGTAATATATTTTTAAAAACATTTTCTAATGAAACTTATATTTTTATATAATAGAGACAATTAAAAAGATATGTAGAAAAAATCCTAAATAAATTTAAAAAAACTAGCAAATTGCATAACTTTTTGTCGGCCTCTGCACAGTCCCACCTTCCAGTGTATTGCAGAGTAGCATCAGGACATGTCCCCTAATTGTACGTGTGTTCATATGGCACCTATGCTGAACCAAACAAATGCTATGCACACCTTTATTACACTATACGAGACCTTTTTCTCTTCTTACCATGTTTTCCACTACAAACAACACATTTTTTTTCTTTCTTCCCTGGAAGTTGCTGCTGTCCAGCCTTCGGTCCACTTGTACAAGGAGATATGTCACCCTTTGTCTTCCCAAGCCATTTCACCTCAAGAGACTCTATAATGTTAGCTGTATATTGAAGCCTTGCCATTGTTTTTACGGGATTACTTTCTTTATATATTATACATATAGGAATTGAGAACCATACGAGCAATTACAGAAAAAACAACTTTCTTCCAAAACTTTATGGTACGTCTTTCATCTAGGTATGAATACATACACCATCATATCGGATGTGTCAATTATTCCCATGTAACTGTTATATAAATTTATTATTTGTGGCCTAGCTATATCTTTGATTTTATCATGCCTCTTCTTACTTACATGAGTGCTTTGTGCTGTTGCTTTAGTGGAAAGCAGCAGAACAGGATTTTTTTCCCTTTGCCCTAAGAAAAGAATTTCCTCACTTCTAACATATTTCTTTTCCCCTAAGGTAAACTTTTCTTTCAATTCTTTGGGAATGTCCTTTCGATTCCTTCTCAATGTCCCTGTCAAATAAGTTTGATTTTTATATAATTCACGTGCCAGGTCAACACTCGAAAATAAGTTGTCTACAACAACATGGTACCCTTTCATTCTAATAATTACCTATTGTCAAAAGCTTTTTCACAACCACAAACTTAGTCCATGTTCCTGCAATTCTTTCTTATCTTCTTTATTCTTCGCATCACGATTACAGTAGAAGGCCAGACAATAGTTCACTACCGAATCACAGAGCATCCAGAATTTTATGCCCCATTTGTGGTGATGTTTATTTAGTAGATATTGAAGTAACTGTGAATTGCTTTTGGTACCAACTAAAGTTTCATCTATGCTAAGGCGTTCATGCGGTGTATAATAATGGTGAAATAGGTCATTAGCATGGTCAACAATAGGCTGAAATTTAGCGCAAGGGTCATACTTTTCATTCCCAGGTGGAAAAAGTTTGGAATTGTCTGCGAGATGGAAAAACTTTAGAAGCAATTGAAAATGATCCCTAGACATCATTTTGCCGAACCATGGTATGGTGCGTGAATTGTTTGCCCAGTAAGAAAAGATGGTTGGTCTTTTTGTTATACCCATTTCCAGTAAAATTGCAATGAATGCTTTCATTTCACTTGCTGTCACCTTCCACCACTGCCTCACTCTTGATTTTGGCGACAATGTATCATGGGCAGCAAGGAACTGCTCAGTATACCTGTTGGTTTCCTGTGTAAACAGATTCCATAGCATGGGTATGAAAAACAAATTGAAGTATGCTCTGGCATCAGCTGTCGATGATGGTGCATGCTTGGGACCTGGTATTTCTGCATAAGTGAAGGCGTTAGTATTCCAAGTGTCACGGCCTTCATATATCACGTTGAACATGGAATTGCATTGGTCACTTCACTGGTTGTATCATCTTCATCTCTTTCCTCAATAACTCTCGGCCTTTTTCTCTGCATCACAATGTCAGAGTTGTCAGGTTCGGAATTCTATTGGTCAATCAAATGCTCGCTCTTGTCATCTTCCTCTGAGTAATCATCACTGTCACTTAGCGATAACAGGTAATTTACCAATTCTTCGTCTTCTTTTTCTTAAAAAGTATCAGGTACCCAAAATGAACACAAGAATGAAATGCATGTGTTATTGAAATCGCTTTTGACTCAACCTCACACTCGCAAGGAAAAACCTCACTGAACTTCCTTGGCCATAAGAGAAGAGACTTGCTTTCCTCATATTCTATCGACGATGTATTTACTATCTCACGGCAGAAAAAGAATAAAGCCCTGACACATAAAGAAGTGCTGACAATGTAATCCCATTCCACAGGGCCCAAGTGATTAGCTTTGGAAGGATGAAAGGAGATATCAAAATGATTACAAAGCAATGCTTTCATATGCCTGTATATATCACCATATACCAAGTAAGCAGTTTTGAATCAAAACCACCTCACCAAAACACATTCATAAGATAGCAGAACTATCAGGTTATTAGCTTTTCAGTGCCTGTTCATAGTGAAAACAACACTCAGCGAAAAAAGAATAAGCATTAGATTAGTCTGAGCTTACCTGCATGGAAAAAATCGACGCCTGAATTATTGCATGAATTATGGTTTATGGAATGTATTTAAAATTGACGATAAAAAATGATAAAAATATGTTTCATAAAGCAGAGAATCCACACTTTTAACAGAACAAAAAATATATACCATACAATGTAAATGTAATAAGTTATAACTATTTTACTAATGGACTACGTGGAAGCCGATATATCGGCCCGCCGCACTAAGAGGGTTAAAAGCATTCAGATCCCCAGGAATTAACATTGCTCACTAGCCGTCCACCATTTTCCTTTACCCCTCTCCCCACTCCACTCTCGACCCCTTCCATAGCAAGCCTCAAAACCATCAGTTATCTCTTGGCCGAAGAAGGCACTTGACACAGCGAAAGTTCCAAGCAATTGTGTCCTTTATTTATTTTGTCTGTGTTTTTGAGTTTGTGCTTTATCTTTACTCCCCGAGAACTTATATATGTGCTCTCCGCTGAGCTTTTTTCAGTTGAGTATATACATATATATATGTGTGTGTGTTTATACATACAGTGAAACCTCTGTTCATGGACACCGGAAACCTCTGACTAAAGGACAGTTTTCAATTCCCCGGCACAATTGTATGCATTTGTATAAGGATCGAACCTCTAGTATAAGGACACTCCCTATTACGGACATGGACACCTTGTTGGGCACAATTTTTCTCTCATACAGACACCATCGCCATGGGTTTTCTGACCCATCTCTCAAAAATGGAAAGTTCTTTCCTCTAAAAATACCGTTTATGAATAGCTGGGGAAAAGAGGACAGCAAAAATGGTCAAACCAGTGAAGATACAAAAATGCGCATGTGGGGGAATGAAAGAGTGTCCTGGAATACATTCTTAGAAATGCTAATCCCAAACGAAAGAGCACCTCGGCCAGACGCGTGTAGGATCCTCAAACAAGCAGTTGCCTATGATTCCTACGCAGCAGTCTACAGATAACACAACTCGCGGAGGTCGAATAAACAAAAGGGTGTCCTCAATTGAATTCTTGGAAATGCTAATCCCAAACGAAGGAGCATCCCACGGAAGCCCCGGCCCTGAGGGTAGAGGGACACGGCCACGAAGGAGGACTCGTAGTGACGCACGTAGTGTGACTGCTGCCCTCGAGCAATCAGCTGTGCATGATTCACACGCAGCCAATTACCAGCCGTCTTCTCCTGTTGGATGTAGACCTCCAAGCTTTTGACAGATCATGCACTTTCAGTACCTTTCGAACCTCTCCAACTGTGCCACCTTGCCATTATTTGCATGTTGTGACATTTCATACAGTTTACGGTGCTAGGGGGCACATTGATTTTATTACGCGATGCCGAAGGGTAAAAGTCTTTCCTTACAAGAGAAAGTGCAGGTGTTGGAGCATGCAGATAAAGAAAAGAGTGGTGTCCATAAATAAGCGGTTCATTTCGGTGTAAGTAAAACTCAAATCGCTGATATTCTTAAGCAGAAGGAGACCATCATGAAGTTGTGGACGGAAAATCACAATGGAAACACTAAAAAAGTGATTCCATTGGGAAACAAATTGGATGCTGTTCTCTTCGAGTGGTTCACAAAAGTGAGGGAAAATAATTTGCCAGTCTCCAGACCTCTTTTACAAGAAAAAGCACTTGAAGTTGGAGAGGCACTGGGTATAGAAAACTTTAAGGCCTCAAATGGGTGGCCGGAAAAATTCCACTTAAGACACAATATCGTGTTTAAAGCTGTGTGCGAGAAGGCTGCAGAGGTGTGCAAAGAAGGTGCTATGGAGTGGATTGAGAGGTTACCTGTGCTGCTGGAAAACTTCAAACCCAGGGATATCTACAATGCAGATGAAACGGGATTGTTTTTTAGGGCCTTACCTAACAAAACCCTGGCCCTAAAATCAGAAAAATGCTCTGGAGAGAAGGCGTCAAAGGAGAGGCTGACAGTCTTACTTGGCGCTAACATGGAAGGTGATTTCCTGAGACTGCTGGTGATAGGAAAAGCCGAGAATCCAAGGTGCTTCAAAGGAGTGAGTAAAGATAAACTGCCCATTACGTGGAAATCAAATAAGAAGGCTTGGATGACTGCGGAGATAATGACAGAGTGGTTGCAAAATCTTGATAAAAAAATGGGAAAGGAAAAAAGAAAGATTTTGCTATTTCTTGAGAATGCTCCTTGCATCCCAATTTCAAATTAAAAAATATTAAATTAATTTTTTTCCCTCCTAACACTACCAGTGTATTACAACTAATGGACCAAGGAATCATTAAAAATTTCAAAATCTTCTACAGACAGTTCATTTTAAAAAGCACGCTATCTAAAGTTGACCAAGGGCATTCCCACACTCGTGTGGGGAAGTCGATTACTGTTCTTGACGCAATATTTAGGATTGATCGAGTGAACAAAAACATAAAAAGTTCAACTGTGTGTAATTGTTTTGTAAAATCAGGGTTCACTAACATTGAATTATCACTAGAGCTGGAAGATGTCACAAATGACTTGCAGTTAGACTCTTTGTTAAATGATGCTGGCGAAAGTGCTGAATATGTGAGCATTGATTCTAATTTATTGACTGTGGACCACGAGGTTGACGTGGAAGAAATTATTAAAAGTACTCTTGATGAAGAAGACGACGAAATCAGTGAAAGTAATGACAGTGAGCCTGAGCCTATAGTGGAAGAGATGCTTGTGGTATTGTATGCCGGTGCGTTGCATCAAATTGAACAGTTAAAACAATTTTGCATTTCAAAAGGTAACAGCGAGGCATTAAGTAGCCTTGGTGATGTACAGTTAAATTTTGAAAAAGAATTTGTTACAAAAAGAAATAAGCAAACCAAAATCAATGATTTCTTTATGCCAAAGTGAGCTATATACATATTTGTATGTATGCATACATATTAAAGTGTGCAGATGCTTCGAGAATTTTAAATATACATAAATAAGTGAGTAAATTCATTACGTTGTTTTATTATTACCAATTTATTTTAAATTATTAAGAAGTGATATTTGAAATAAAAGGATTTCTTTCAGCTGTTTTAAATTCCTACAGTATAATATTTTCGAGGTAAAACGATGCGTAAAAATGAGCGTTTCTTTGGGTCACCTCCAACTTACGGACATTAACGGTCCTAGAAAATGTGTCACATTTTCTAGGACCGTTAATGTCCGTAAGTGAGAGGTTTTCTCTGTATATTGTAACAGTTGCGGCCATTACAGAGGTATGAGTGAGTGATTTTTGTGAATGTGTATGTGTGTGTGAGATAGGGAAGATGTGTGAAGGTCGACTGGATGAAGTGGGACGTTTTTGAACTGACCCGCCACATGAGTCATAGGGGATGGTTGACTTTAAAGAATCTCGAAAGTGCGAGTTTTCCCTTGGTGTGCCCCCTCCATAAGTTTTCATCCTCCTTCCACGTCCCCTTCCCCTCCAAACGGCATATAACAAGGCAATCGCCGGAAAGGAAGAAGAGGAGAATGCACAGAGTGAATCACTGTGCGGAAGCGCTGTTGGAGCGCATGGGTGATTAGGAGGCCGAAAGGTACCAATAGAAAAGTACCTAATTAATTGTGTGGACCACAATTTCCCCCCCATCAAGGTATTCTCAAGTTCACGGAGACCGCGAGTTGCGTGTTCGAGCCTGGCGTCCACAGCAGTGATCGAAGAATCCGGATAGGACAACTAAGTGCCTGGCCCAGCCGCCATCCCGTGTTGAAAATCCAGCGTCGTCGGTCAAGTAAGGTTGCCGACCCGCCAAAAAACTCCCCCTATTTCCAGCCTCCTCGCTATCTAGCCAACGATAGCTCCCCCCTCCCACGTTTTCGACAGTGTACCTTGCCACGGAGAGTTATTAATGCCCTAAAACTGATATTCCTTTTTGGAAAGTATTTTGCCTTAAAAGGGAAGGACTGATAATTACCTCCCTCTCCCCAATTTGTTCGTGAGTGGGGACAATCAACTGAATCGCCTGTGTGCGATAGTAAGCTTTCTTGTTCTTTTGTTCTGTGAGTGGCTCATAGAATAGGATTAGGCTACGTTGTCTTGATCATTTATTATTCATTTCATTTCGCTCATTCATATCATAAAGGGTTTGTTCTCATGATTTAAATGTTTCATCCCTCATTTATTCATCCATCCAGTCAGTAGGAGGTTATTTTTGTTTTGTAACAATTTGTGTCAATCATAGAATATAAGATTTTTGTATGAAGTGTGAACAATACTTTCTGTTCAATCTTCTCACCTTGGCGGGCCAAATCACCCTCGACCATATCACCTACAACCAATCTTCACCCGGCCCCGGCGGTAAAGCTAGGGAGAAACTAGGCTCTGAACGAGGTCAGGAACCTGCCCGCAGAGGCCCTTGTGGAGAGGTTTCTCAATTTTGTTATCCGACAGGTGACAGAGTTTGTTTTTTGCCCGTGCGTCTCTGAGGTGGGAGAGTATGCGTGGCTGAGGTGTGTCGGGCCCTGTTCGCACCTCCAGGAGGGCGGGGCTGGTACAATACACACACGCACTTTTGTTGGCATGGGTGAGATGGAGAGAGTCTGACTTGAGACTGAAACTTGAGTCTGTTGTTTAATGAGTTAATTAAATTATATAATTAATCCAGGGAAATAGAATCAATGAATAAATTATCCCAATTTAACCATTCAAGTCATGAAGGGCAAGCATCATTTTGACATTTACAGCTGACCTACTACCATGATACAAATTATCTCAACAGACTCATTCACCCCATCCAACACGAGACAGCAGCCTTTCATGCTCCAATCCAGTGGTTCCCTAACTTGTTCAGACATGGAGCCCTTTTTGAAGTAAAAGTTTCTTGTGGAGCCCCAGGAGATGTTTAATTCATTCTGTTTGTATTCTATAAAGCATAATGCACACAATATGTGTATGTAAGTATGTATAATAAGGTACCTATACAACACTAAAGGAAACAATTGTAAAAAGAAACTGGAGCTCTTGAGAATCACTTGTGGAGCCCTTCGGGCTCCTTAGAGCACAGTTTGGGAAATGCTGCTCTAATCAATAGATTATTGAAAACCCCATCTTAATGAAGTCAACTATGAAATATAATTGAATATTATTAAACATATGGACACACAGAATGGAAAAAATGACAGTCATCAATAATATTCTTGTTCTACCAATATCTACGGAACCATCCAGGATTCATACCTGTATACATGGATGGGTCTAAGACAAGCACCTCTTGAGCATGTGCAGTCGTATCTTCGTACCACGGTTCCATAAAGGCAAAGCTTAGTCCATTATCTAGTGTTTACACAGCAGAACTCTCTGCTATTAAGATGATACTACAAAGTATTAGGTGTAATGATAAGACCTTATTTGTTTGCATGGACTCAATAAGTGCACTGCAGGCATATCTGCCTT
The DNA here is from genome assembly GCA_933228895.1 of Platycnemis pennipes. NCBI lineage: Eukaryota > Metazoa > Arthropoda > Insecta > Odonata > Platycnemididae > Platycnemis > Platycnemis pennipes. Next base: position 79,870,927 of record OW121847.1, on the reverse strand, counting down.
CTTACCTACACATCCGATTGTCCTATAGATCCATTCCTCCATTGTTTCTATTATGAAGAAGAGAGTTTCTGTGTCCTTAATCTGGATACCAGGCCATGCCAGTATTAAAGGAAATGAAAAGGCAGATTCTTTGGCTAAGGAGGCCCTAAATAATACACTGCTCACATCATTGCTGGTACCCGCAGAGGATCTAAGGATCGCATTATGAAACTTATCCCAAAAAAAAGGCTATTAAACCCATGACATCAATGTGGCCTACGTCAGTTTGAAACAGCTGAAGAGAAGGTGTCATCTCCCGACTGAGAATAGGACATTGCACCTTAACTCATTGTTACCTCTTTACTGAACTTTTTTACTTCCGTTTACTACAAGTGGCTGTTAGTTAACTGTGGAACACACATTATCAGAATGTGATGATAACCATGTTTTTCGACAGGGACTAAATATAATGGGAGACCTAAAAATCATCTTAGGTGACAATCCTGAAAATATTTCATGCGTTTTTAGTTTCTAAAAATAACAGGCTTTTTAAAAAAATGAAGCATTATCAATTAACATAACACTTTTAATAGATATCGCAATTCAATTAAAAAAAAACTTAATGAATAAAGTCCATTAACGTAAACAGGATTGAGATAGGTGCAAAATGACCTTAGTTGTTGAAGGACCCTAAAAAAACCTTAATCTACTACTACAATATTCTTTGTAAAACCCATAAGAGACTTTCAATAGATATCTATGCTGTCTGCCTTATTCGCCATTAACCATGAGAAAAATGGTGCAGGTTTATCATTCTTAAGTAATATTTTATATGCTGTATCCTCATGTTTACCTATGGAATTATACAGAACTGCATACTACACCCTTTCAACCCAGAAATAAATTTTGTTTAATGGTAAAGATGCCTTTCCTCCTCCACAAAAAAGCAGAATTAACTCCCTCCAATGAGGTTATTGTCCAGTACAGTATATTGGCAGGACAGAGCACAGTGTAAACATAAAGAGTGTGTGAGCATAAAAAGTGCTATGAGAAAAAGAAAGTGTACTCCATGTTTGCCAAGCATCTCCTACATAACAACCATCAATGTTGTGATTTTGTACAGGATATCCTCCAATCATTAGGAGACTAAATTACGATTAGGGATGCTAGAGATAATCCAGCATTTCATAAGCAATGTGTGTGCGAATGGCCAAGTGTTTCTCTTCTACTAACCCTTATTCTCCATTCCACTGAAAAAATCCTACATTGCCCACATTCCAACCCAACATATAATGTACTGCTTCACCTTCATAATCCTTCTCAATATTCTCCGCTGCTTCCAGAACCAATATAGAGCCCTAACTCCCAACTCATACTCCACCTCCTCCCTCTCAATTCCACCACACTTTTTGCCTCCCCCATTCAAAGGTGTAGAGGAGAATTTTTCTGCATTTGTACCTGATAATGATACTACGCATTGAAACCTGGGTCCTACCATTGAAATTCAACAGTGGAATTAACTAAGTTTATTCATTCCCATTTATTTATCAAATTCAGCTCTAATTATAATTCAAGCCTTGGAGTTTACTCTTCTGGGCAGCTTGGATGTGTTTGGCTTCATTGAAAATGGTATTTTATGCTAATATGTATCTATAAAAGTAATTATTGACAAAATGTGTTTTATACAAGGCCCCATGGGGCCTTTTATACACTTGGTTGGCATTCAAGTGAGAGGGTTGATGAGCCATCTTAAGTCAAAATATTATAAGGAAACTTCATTATTAAGGTTAAAATGTTTTGTGTTTGTGAGAAAACAATTGGAATTTACTTTCATAAGCTTTCTTAATGACATTAAAAGGCCATTCAGAACCATCCTAGAGTGGACTGGGCAAAACATTGCGAGTTTAACTTTGGTACTTCAGTAAACCCTAATGTAATGATTGTTTCATGATTATTGGCTTGTCTTTTTTTTACATTATCTCAGAGTCTTATTTTCTGCCATAATTTGCATTTTATCTAATCAGGTCATGTTCTTTGATAATCTAGATTGAAATCATTATATGATTCAATCATTACAGTGGCATTTTTTTCTCTTTTTTCCAGAAATTTTGGACCATTTGTGATATTGTGCTACTTCTATTAGCAAGATTATCCACTGATGCTTCAAAAGAAAGAAGAGAACCTACTCTGCCAAAGAGATTTTTTGAGCCCAAACCAATTAAAAACTCAAGGATCTACTTAACAGTAGGGTCACTCTTATTTTTACCCTAGAAGTTTAATTAAATTGTCTGTTCTATTAGCTCCATTGTGAATACTCATTGAGAGTAAAATTTTAAATCTTACATGGCAATGAATCATGAATTGCAGGTCCAAGGAATTATTCTGCATTCTCTGAGAATCTGTGGCCATAAAATACTAAGTTTGGTGATCAGACATTTATTCTACTCTAGTGCTCTTGGTTCTGAATTTGAGATGAAATGGCATACCTATTAACTCTGAGTGGAAGCATCTTTTAATCTGCTCCTCTTCATTTTATATTCCTCTTGACCCTTCAATGTAACCTTTCTTCCTTTAATGCTGAGTCCACTGTTGGCATACGTGTAAGGGCCGTTGTACACGGTACAATTTCTTGTACAAGATCTTGTACCATAAATTGAATGGCAAGATTGGACCAAGATATTGTACAAGAAGTTGGTTCACAGTCGTACACGATCAAAGATTTCCATGCAATTTGTGAACCAATAACATGTGCAGAAATCGTTTTCTGTCGAACAGCTGAATTGCGATATCCGATGACGATTGTATTTTGAAAATACTGCCAGGTTACAATGATTTGCTATCATTAATCATAGCATTAATAAAATGAAATTTTACGATTGGTTACTTGCACTCTTTCATCGGCTCATGAAACCCATCATTTATCGTCCAAACATCATGTTTTTGCTTGTTGAACATATTTATTTTTGGTTCAATAATGTCATCTTAATTTCATTGAGGTTTCATGTTTCCCAGTGTGTCCAACTCATCTTTTGAGAAATAGAACACTTCCGACGCGACCGACGAATATCACAATATGGAAGCAACAAAGAATATCATAATATGGAAGCAACAAAGAATATCACGATATGTAAAACAAAAACGGAAGTTTTGCCACGCTAATTGGAATAAAAGTGATCGCACACAGAACACCAACCTTACGAATACTAAACGAACGCATCACTACCATCACATGTCATGCGCAGAAGCTACGGAGTGGATCTTGGACGGTTTCATCCAATAATATAGAGCACGATCTAATTTCTTGTACAAGAAATTGTACGAACCCCTCGTACATGATACAATTTGCGCATTGTACAAGTTCTTGTACAAGAAATTGTACCGTGTACAACGGCCTTAAGACATTATAAAGCAGAATTCAATTGGCTTTTCTTAGCTTTAATTCGATTTATTGCATGGTTTTGGGAGATAAAAAGTCTTGAGGAGTGAACCTTAATATGTACTTGGGTGATTGCTCAAGAAAAGTAGTAGGGACATAGGATATTTTATAATGCTCAGCAAATCCCTTGCTTTATGCAGTAACTTCACAGTGCCATATTTGTTTTCTAAAATGCAATTAAAATCAAATATGAGTCACACAGAATGATACTACACCACTTTTTAAATTCTGCTGGTTTTAATTTAATTCCTCAGGTTTTGACACACTTTTGGCATCATCAGATGTCGAAAATGAACAAAATTTCTTGTAGAATTTACAGAGTGACCTAATTTCTTGTTACAATGTTATGGGGCTATTCCACAAGGTGAAATTCAAGAATGTTAACCTTATTTTTTTTAATGCTACTAGGTGATGACCTAGTCAAGGCAACTACTTAGGTACACAAATAGGAAGAACTTTCATTGTTATGAATGATGTTCATCTCTTCCATGTTATCTTTAGTCCCATCAATACAATGCCAGATGGTGATACTTGAATGGCATGTCTAATTCTCATTTTTGTTATATTGACCAGATGTTTGGAGCATAAGTACTCCAACGTCAATGTAATGCAGTGGGGGTTACACAGATCAAATAGTGGTGAAACCGTTTCATTAATGGCTGCTTGATGCTCCTGCTTTTCAGAAAGTATAAGAAATGGTCATGGAGGGCCATCTGTGGCATTTTTTCGGTACCCCCCCCCCTCCCCTCATTGGACATTACCCCTCGGCGGACGAATTACCCTCCGGACTTAGCCACAGGACTTGCTCGACAGGCGTAGCTAACGACAGGCGGAGCCAACGACGCCAGCAATGCCTACGATTCCAAAATGCAACGATTCCGGACTGCAGCGTTCCGACAAAGCGTGCCGTCAAGCCATGCCGTCCAGCCACGCCGTCCCCTGACCAGTGTGGTATTCACTTATATAGCCCCCAAAGCGCGCAAGAAGACCAGAAGTTAGGCCATCGTACGAGCCGTTATTTTGGTGTTCCCCCGCCGTAGTGAAAAAAGAGTCCCGGATGAGCCAATCCTAAGCTTCCACCTCGCCCCCTTCACATCATGCCACCTTTTCCTCCCCTCAATTTGCACCAATGGAATTCCACGTTAAACCCCATTGCACTTTGACCTTCCAGAATATACCCCCTCCTTACCCCAGAGAATACCTCCCCTCTCACGCCCTCTGTTCCAGTCGAGACGGCAAAGAGACGATTTCGAGGCTAGGTGAGAGGAGAGTTGGTGATTGTCGATTCTCCTTTTAGCGCCATGGACTTTTTGGTGCAAGTTATTAGCTTTTCCCGAAATTGTGAAGAGTATTTCAATTTTGTTGGTTTGTACCTTGTCTTTTGTTGTTTAAATACAGTGTTTGATTAGTTAGATTGACATACTTTTGTGGTTTTTTTCTATTTCTGACCTCATCTTCCTCACCCGTCTTGGAAAGAATACTTGTCCTTTGGACAAGCGTTTCTCGTGAACTGCTGTTCTTCTTCCGAGAAACGCTGCACATCATTTGGCAGAGCAGGAAATTCTTTAGGAGTTTTATATCAGTATTAGTGCCCCTGAAACTATTCTGAATGAGGATTTGGGCATCCATAGAGTGGTGGCAAAATTTTTGCTTCTGCACATATGTTGATAATAATTTATATGATAGTCCCTTCCCTAGATATTCCTTCCTGTGCAATGTTACATACATGGATTGTTAGAACTAGACTAGACTTGTTGTTAGAGGGTAGTGTTTAATAGCACTTTTTTCACAGAGAAAAAAACATTCACCTAGATACGAGTTGATTTTTTTATCTGTAGAAATTCTGCTATTGTGCTCATCTGCAGTTAACTCCATTAAAGTTTTTCATGGATAAACAAGTAGCCAAACAATATTGGCTACTGCCTAGCAATGCCTACGTTGGCTGTCCAATATTGGTAGAGCATTGGGATGAGATGTGAACCAACTAATATGTAGCCTATATGTCACCATGTTCCCAGTGAGCATACACAATATTGGGCCTACTTAAAGTTTCACCTTTAAAATGAAGTTATAGAAATGCTTAGTGAAACCAATGTGTAACCAAGAAAACGATCTTCTGCACACTAGGCTAGCTCCAATGTTTCCAATACATCGTCAAAGGTCAAACTTATGCTCTTACATTTTCTTCATGTGTCCAAGCAGTCTGGGTCAAAAAATATTACGTAACCACAAATCCAAAGTATGCCACAAGAAGAAGATCCAAAGAATGTTAACACTAGGACCGCGGACAGGACATTTTTGTCCCATTTGAAAATTGAAAGTGTTCTCTCTCGTTTATTTATTTTCATAGGATGGTGGGACTTTTTGACTTTTAATATTTATGTAAGTGGTCCATTCTGAAAAATAATCGTGGCGTTTAAGCATATATATTTAGAATAATAATTAGAAATACCTAAAACCACGAATGGGACATTTATGTCCCATGCCGTATTCCGGTGTATTAGAGATCGGTAGTTACACCAATTTTGCTAATACTTCATCCAGAAAACGTTATGTTTTGGCTGCATGCCACCTTTTAGCCAAATATGCCTTTTCATTATTTTAATGACTTATAAACTTGTAATATTGTCCAAGTTGTACAGTTTACGTTGGGAGTTTTCGAGGTTTGAAGAATGAAAGTAATGAAAGAGTTTTTGAGGGATAAAATTCATTTTTCGAACTTTTTGTTACAAAGTGAAACAACACCTTTTGGCAACCTTGAGTTTTGATTTGTAAATGCAATCCAGCAAGATGACACATAGTAGCTGTGAGTCTGTAATAGAGGCCAGACAAATCGCGACCTTACGAACGCAAACAGGTCAGCAAGTGCTTTCCAGTCAGAGTAGTATGTCTCTTCTTTGCGTTCTTTTTCCCGAGGGGATCGTGGCATTGCTCATTGATCTTCCGGATGGTCAATCGGAAGGGGATGAGGTAGACGGCATTTGTTGAAGAGCTCCTGACATTGATCCAAAGAAAGCACAGTAACGTCTTCAGATGATTCGGAGAAGAGTGACGACGAGGATAAAGCTTAGCAGTAATGAAACAGTTCTGATAACCAGACGTATTTATTTTACTGTTCTTAGTTGCTATAACAAAATATGTTTCACGGCAAACTTCTTTTTGTTTTCTAAGGACATAAATTTGCTATTTACGGCTGTAGCAATGGTGATGGTGAATCCCTTCCACTCTCCCTGAGGGGCGCTGATACTCCTAGGCTAAGTGCACATCAAGCCTTTCGGTGTACATGGCATCGTCGACGCGGCTGTGAGGGCACTGGAGATGATTCGTCCATTTGACCCTTCTGCATTCGACCCTTCTTCCGATGCTGACCAGAACAAAGACACAGTTGACGCCGATTATATTCAATGCAACGCTTAGATTACACTTGTCTCAGAGGCTAGTCGCCCAACGAAAACAAGAGGGCCTAAATTAGGTAAAAGAGAACATCTCAGCAAATTGACTGTTGGCACAGAGGTTGAGGCTCCTGTCGGGACAAAGTGGGTGGTATTCTCTACTAATTTACCATCCGCCTACCACTGGTAGATGCGGAAAACAAAGCATTGTACTGGAAAATCTGGGCCTTTCTCCCTGCGCAAAGAGGCATGTCATCACTGTACTTTTCTCAAGTGCCTGGAGTTTGTTCCTTGATGAATTTATTCTGAAGCACATTCAGAAATGCACTGAAACAGAGGCACGTAGAGTGTTGGGAGAGGATGATTGGTCTTGCCATTTTTGATGCATTCCTACGTATTTTATATGTGAGGGGTGCTACTGAATCCAAAGGAATAGAGGTATATTTACTTTGGTCAGAAAAATGGGGTATACCATTTTGAAAATCTGTGATACCATGTGATCGCTTCTGAGAGATACCTAAGGTTTGATAGCAGGTAAACACGCTCAGAGCGTTTGAAAGAAGACAAGTTTGCTCTGATATCATAGGTTTGGAAAAGATTTATTTATTTATAAAAGCATGTGCATTCCCGGTCCATATATTTCCGTAGATAAGCAGCTTTTGCCCTCAAAGTGCAGGTGTCGATTGAGACAATTCAAGGCTTCCAAGCCTGACAAATATAGGCATAAATACTATACGGCAGTAGATAAGGATTAGAATTATATGTTGAATGCCATCCCTTATCATGGGAAAGACGAAATTAGTCCTATTGGTGAACGTCTTAGAGAATTTGAAGTCAAGATACTTGCCGGCCCATTCCTAAGCAAAGAAAGAAACATTACTTGTGATAACTTTCTTACTTCACTTTCACTAGAAAATTATTTGAAAGCTAACGAACAAGCTTGTTACGCACAATGAACAAAGCTAAAAAGGATGTACCAGACTGCATGAAGAAAGCTCAAGACCAACTTTAAAATACCTAATGTGGCTCTCAAACATCGCATGGATCCATCGAAAGTTGGCGGTCCCCGTCGGGGCTGTCAGGTGCGAAAATCTTGTAGAGAAGGAAAAAATTCTTCTAATTGTGCATCATGTTATTAGCTAGTGTCCAAGAGATGTGTCGGTGCTGTTTCTTACGCTTTTGCTTCTTGTAATACACAGTCTAGTGATGAAGAACACATAGATACCTGAAAGTAATTTAGTGTCCTACTCAGAATGCTATACATATAAAACTATACTTAAAAATGGTGCCAAAGATAAGATATGTCGTTATAATGGTAATCAATAAGGACATTTGTTTGCCTCATTATTTCTATATTTTATATGCTTCATTGTAGTTTGTTTTAATTTGCGATAAATGTTTCTACAATTGCAAGAAGTAATAAAAATGTTTCCCTTCTTAAAACATCAACAAAATTATGCACCAACTATAAGGGCAATAGATATTATGTGTAAAATAGAAAAAATGTTGGATTTCTTGCTTGTAATATTATAGCCCATAAAATGGTAGCATTTAAACAACAACATATTGTAGTTAGAATGAATTGTGCTCTTTGGCAATCTAAAGTCTCTTCCTAGTCAAACGAACTGATTCCTGATTTAAAAAGTCAAGAAAAGTCACAAGACACCTAAGATTGCCAATGGGACATTTTTGTCCCCTCAGCGGTATTAGGAATGTGGAAAAATCAGCGGTTCTAGTGTTAAAAGATATGTCACAGCAAGTGAAAACCAAAACTAAAAGAAATGCTCCCATAAGATCACTGAAGTTAAGCAATGTTGGGCACAAACAGAGGTTGGATGGGTGTCCCCCATGCCTCTACCACAGTGCTCTTGTCCTCTGTTTGCAAGTGGCAGGCAGGTTAAATGTGGGTTGGCACAATGGATCTAAAGAGGTCTAAGTGCCAGGGGGGCTCCAGAAGGTCCCCGCCCACCCCTCCAATTTTTATTTTGAAAAGAAATGCTGAAAGTGGTAGAACATCATCAAATAAAGTACAACAATCGATTTGAATGAATATACACCTGGCAAGATTCACATACCACCGAACCATTTCACCCAGTTCTAAATTCCATTCCCCCGATTCAAATTCACTTTTTTGGTAAATGGAATAGAATGATGAGAACATTGAGTATTCTTCATATTGTATCGATGGACACCAAGTGGCATTAATTCTAAACCCAATCACCGTTAACTAACACCATTATGCCATTTAATCAATAGTTTCGGTAGTTATGGCAATAATTTATTTGGCCGGAACGTATGGAACATATATGTGGGAATCGTGCCATTTGTTAATATACACTTTCCATGATTGTGACTGGCACTCAAAAGCACTTCATTGATTATATTTGTATTTGTAATATGGACCATTATTAACTATCCCCACAGCAAAAATTAATGGATTTTCCATTTCCTTCCCATACATATCCTGGTCCAATGTTGGCTCTCTGCCTAGCGCCAACGTGTGGTCGATATTGGATAGCTAGCATTAGCCAATGTTGGCTTGCGTTCAAGTGCCAATATTGGCCTGTCAATGAGCATACCTCGGCTTCTTACCTTGGACCAATATTTGGCCATCGTTCACAAGCCAATATTACCGCATTGACCAGTATTGGGCCTAAATTGGCCCAATGATATAGGCTCCTTGGGTAGTTTTTAATCCCTGAATTAGTTAGTTTAGCTAGCAATTGCTATGTAGTGTTTATTTCATGTGGCTTGTGTATAAAGTTAACTATCTTCTAATTTGTGGTAATTTTTCCTTTTTCCATGGAAGAGAAAAGTGATTGCAGCATTATTTGCCAAAGGGGATCAAAGGGATCGCAGGGCAAGCAAGAGGGATGATGAAGAAGAAGTCAGTGAATATGAATCAGATGAGACAGAGGGTGAGATGGACAATTTAGTGGTAATGGTTGGTGAGGGAAATATGACCGCTGAAGATGAATGGGATTTTGATGATGAAATGTTTGGTCAAACTAATGATGCTGAATTAGATGGAGAGAGCCTTCCTCTTAGGAGATCTAGCAGAAAAAGGAAAAGGTCTGGTATTTGAGCCTGTTAAAAGCGCAAAAATGACTTCGTTGGAATGTATACAGTGCTAATGCTTTGTTGTAAACCTAACGAATTATTTATCCAGTTATATTTTATCCAATCAATTCCATGTTTTGTGTTTTCATATTAAATAAATATTCATTTTTGACCTTAATATTGTACCATCCTTTGGATCGCGAGTTCTCTGTTTATCATATATTGGCATAGGTACCTTGAATTCTTGCCTTTTTGCATAAAATATGGAGGATTAATCAGTCACCGTTTTAAGTGAAACGGAAATAATAATACATATTAAGTAAAAACGAATTTAATTTCCATTAACGCTTCTCTACACATTTCCATCCCCTTCCATGCGTAAATGGTTCTAAGGGGACGCAATTTTCCCCATTCCAATGCGGCGATGTTTCCCCTATCCTACCAAATATGCTTGCGATGAAACTTCCGAATCAGATGACTCTGATACCAAAAGTATGATCATAGAAGCAATCACTACAGAAGAACATTTTCTTCCTTGTGATCGGTTGGGAAATTACCTTTTCCAAATTCAAGATAGCCTAATCGGTCCGCGAAATTAGACAAATCCTACCGGGCATACTCTCAAGGTGCTTGGATGTTATGCTGAACTTACACAAATGGCAACAAAATTAATCAACTATGAAATTTGGATAAAATAGCATCTTACTCGTTTAATATCTTTCTGTGGCAACGGTACTTTTCATTGCAGATAGATTTTCCGTAATTTCCGTATTTTCACTTTAAAATCTTGTACATCTTCTCTTGCATGCCTCCTGGGTATAATGGTATTATTGGTATTATCGTTACTCATCTATTTTTAGTAGCCCAAATTTCCACGCAGTGGAGGACGGAAATATGTCACTAGGTGCGTTCAATGCATGTTCATTATTTTGTAGGAAGATAAATTTAATTCGTCATTAACGACAATTGTCGAGTAGTTTTTTCGTCGACGCTGAAGGTTTTTTCTACAAGAAAATCTTCGCAATTGTGTTTTTCTATGTCGGATCTGTGGTGATATGACCGCCGTGCAATATCCAGCCTTGTATTTTTTCAGGGTTACGGGATAAATGAACCTTGCCATTTAATTCTTTTCTTCATGGCAAAATCCCGGAATCATGTGTATAAATTTCCATTATGAGATCATGATTGCCTAACTGTGGAGCACATAGCTTGTCGAAGTTAATGTTAAACTCGGCGGGGTCTGAATAAGCCAACTTTCAAAAATGGAGTTTCATGGAGTCACATTTAAATGAGACATCGACAGATTGGACGCTCTTGTTAAAGTGGAAATTACGAGGCGGATGGGAGTGAATGATAATTCAAGAAAATGGGAGAGACTCGAGTGCATTTACCTCACCATCAGCAGCAGATGTATTGTTTCGGCCAAAGTCGACCCAGCACCCATCATTTTTCGCACACTTCTCATTCTGATCACCGTATTACCCAGTTATGTGTGCTCATTGATCAGCTTCATTTATCTTATCTTCACACTGAAGCCAGCCCTCACAAAATTGAACAGCGTAACAAGCTGGAAAGTAAGTATTTGAGACTGTGTTATTTATGTGGGTGGTAATGAATTCCTCATTCATTTTATGGCTTTTCTTTGGTGCTTGTATGTTACATAAATGCTAGCTGCATTAGTGGTTAATTGTATGAATGGAGTTGTGATGTGAGGTTATTTTATGCGTGTGTATTATTTGCCCATATTCTTTATGCGTTCATGTCGAATACAGGCATTTGTGGCTGCATGGGTAATGCTGCAAAGTTATGGTTGTTATGCTAAGGTAGGTTGCAAGGAGCTAACATTTGATTGTTAATTTTTCTGTGCCTTGGCAATGGTCTATTTTTTTATTTGCATTGAAGAGTGGGGTTATGTTTGTTGACTAGTTGCAGATGCCAATTTTAAATCCTGCTTCTTCTTAGTCGACGGATGGCAATTAACTAGGCAGTCCTTACACATCAGCTGATCATAGAAAAGCTCTCTGCCTCAATTTCTAAAACTAATTACATTATTCTCCCTGCTTTATGATCTTCTGTGTGTAAATTAAAACATTAAAATGATTACTGTGCTTGACATCTGTGATGTAGTTCCCTTCTGTATTTGTTTTATTTAGCCTCTTCTTTAGCTCATTGTAATGCATTTCTGCTTGGTGATAAGTGTGATATGTTCATTTGTTTTCTAAAATTTCTAAAAGTTGATTAATTTCATAACACTGGCTTTACACATTTCTAAAAAGTTGTTGCCAGAAGCTAAATTCACCGTTAAGAAAACTGAAAATGATAGAATGCATGGGATGATTATTGAGTGTGTAAGACAGGTATGGATTAGTTTCCTTTCTTAGTATCAGTGGTCCTCAGTCAGTATAGGCCTTACAATCTGTTCTTGAAAAGAGTGATTAACTAATTAATTGTGAGTCGACATTATTGGATAAATAACCACTTTACCATCCTGGGGAAAGTACTGATTACATCCAAATACTGAATGAAATATTACTTATATCTTTCACTATTGTGACTTAAGGAGTCAATGAATGTAGCCCCCTCAAACTTCCACGTAGAAACCTCTGACTTTCATCTTGTTGAACACTCAATCCTTTTAGTGGAAAACAGAGAAACACAAAAACCCACTTTACATACACTGCACTGATATGAAGTGTCCTTCCTTACAGCTTTTCCTGTCTCCGTTTCCCTTTATCTGGACACATTTTACACTTTTTGAGGTTTTATTTATTCTTGTGGAATAGGAAATCCATCCTGAAATAGTTTTTCTTATAATCTTGAAGGTTGACCTCTGCTGTTACTCGGAAGCTCTCCTGGATCTTCCTCAAATACCTCCAAATCAATGGCCAGATCCTTTATGAATTCTGTCATTGAGACTTTTTCCCCATTACGTTTTTGTACATGACACATTTGATACATACATCAAGAGCACGTGAAATGCTAGCTTGTGCCACCACTTGACACTACGGTGTTCAAATGCCCTGTAGAATATTCTCTGATCAGCTATCAGGACTCAGTTCTAAGTGCAGACTCTTAAGTTCTATCAGTGCAGTATGGTGTGCTAGTGCTAAGAAATGCCAGTAAGCACTGGAATCATAGAATAACTAAGATGTGAAATTGGATTCTTATTATATCTAGTGCAGGGTTGAGTGATTTCAATCACATTGATTTAAATCATGATTAAATTCGTGATTTAAATCACCAGATAAAAAAAATAAAAATCAAGTGATTTAAATTAAAATCTTATCTAAATAATAGTTCATTGTTGAGTGCCAAAAATATTAATCCATGCATATATTAATTTGATATATACTTATTTATAAAGACATTGACTATGCATGTATCAATTATGGATATTAAAGAAGCAAATATTTTTAGGAGATTAACTGCAGCATGACAATTTCCAATAAAAAATAATGGTTTTCACTTTGAGAATAGCAAACACATTAAGGGTCAATCAAATTTAGAGGGTAATTATTTTTACAGAAAAAGTGAGTTTACAAAGTTTACAAAGTATGTACCACCAAGAACAATTTTTCGAGCTAAATGTGTAGAAAAATACTTGTAACCAAGTCAAATTTTACCTCAACAAGTGAGTTTTTGTTGGTCTATCTGCTCAAAATACACATGGGACCAAGAAGAAAATTTACTATTTCTACTGGTTATTAGAGAGAGAGTGTGCATTATTTTGAGTTTCCATATATGTGAAGGAAAAATGTGTGAAAGAAAACAAGATTAGACAAACAGTATTGATTTGTATTCCTGTGCATTTTGCAGAGAGAACAATTCAGGCATTCAAATGATGAAATGAATAACAGAAGAAATAAATTATACAAAATATTTTTTATAAATGTGTGAACATGAATAATGCATATTTTCATTTCTATAAGTACATACAAGAAAAGAATCTATAGCCAAGAATCATATTTTGTCATTGACTCTGTTAAAGATGCAGACTGTATGTCGACATTTGATGGCTATCATTTAAGAAAACTGATTTTGCAGCTTTATCATTTCCTAATTTATTCTGCAGTTTTGAGTGCACTACATTAAAAGTGGAGAAGACTTCCCACTCTGGCTGATGACACTAGGCTAATGAAAAGCAGTTTAATTATTTTTACAATGCTATTTCCTTGGCCTTCATTCAAGGTGTTCTCCTGAGACCTCCACCACTGCAAGGGACATACATTGTTAAGTACTTCCTCTGAAAACATGTATTTTGAAAAAGATCGCTTCTGGCCAAATATTTAACAATTATTTTAAGAAATTCTTCCTGCATATGCCTCTTCAGCAAAAACCATGGCAGAATTCTTTTCCTTATCTGTCAAGTCAAAACTCTTCTCCTTTGGATCCAAAAGATAAGCCAAGTACGAGTCATAGCCTGGCGATATCTTTCAGTCAGTTTCAACATTCCATTCAGATCGACATTGAGCAGATTATCTAGAAGTTCTCTCCAAATTGCAACGCACATATACCTGTTGTGCAGCTATTTTGTTGCACTTCGTCCAGTGCTGTGGCAATAAGCTTCATTATTAAAAATAAGTCTTCCACACTATGTTGGATGCATATTTTTTATGCCTTTTTCATTTTATTTTAACTAGCTTATGTATTTTAGTCCGTTTTTCTTCACAAATTTTCATCAAAGAAGCCCAGTTTTTTACGTAGGTAACACTCCGTAAGTATCAGCTACAGTGTTCCATCGATTTTCAGTGGGAATTACAAGACAAGATGCTGCTTTCCCAGTTTCTAATTTAAATTGTGATAATGCAGAGTTCCTGAAGTACTTATAGACAAATGTTACATGTTCTGATATACGAGGGCAAACTTAAAAATAAGGTCTCCAATTTTTTTTTCATAGGAAATGAAATTTATTGATATTGTTGGAAAGGTCATGGCTTTAGCTATTTTTCGATGTAGTCACTCTGGCAGTCGATGAATTTTCTCATCCGTACGATGAACTTTTGCATCCCGTCGTCATACCAGCTTCCGTCCGCGTTGCGAAGATGGGCGTTGACCTCCTCTTGCACCTCGTCGTCCGTCACGAACTTCATCCCTCCTAGTTGTTTATTCAGGGCGAGGAACATGTGGAAATCTCTGGGTGCGAGGTCGGGGCTGTACGCAGGGTGCCCGATCACTTTCCACCCAAACTTCGAGATCAGTTCCTGCGTCTGATTAGCCGTATGAGGGCACGCGTTTTCATGATGAAATGAGACCCCCTTCGCCAGCATTCCTGGACGTTTGTTCTTGATGGCGCGCCGAAGATTTTGTAGTGTGTGGCAGTATCTTTCCTTATTGATAGTGGTTCCCCGGGGCATGAAATCCACCAACAATACTCCATTTCGGTCCCAAAACACTGTTGCCATGACCTTCCCAGCTGACAGAGTTTGTTTGACCTTTTTCGGTTTCGGAGACGTCGGGTGGCGCCATTGTTTGGACTGTTTCTTCGTCTCGGGGGTATAGTGGTGAACCCATGTCTCATCACCCGTTACGATAGAGTCCAAAAAATCATCTCCTTCCTCTTCAAAACAGCGCACAACTTCTTCCGCACATTCCACGCGCTGCCTCTTGTGGTCTCCGGTGAGCTGTTTAGGCACCCACCTGGCAGAAACCTTTTGGTAATTCAGCTTATCCTTTAAAATTACGCGAATTGAGTCTCTGCTACACACTTCTCCAAGTTTTTCTTCCAACTCCTTCACCGTTACCCGGCGGATTTTCAGCATTTCCGCCTCCACTGCTTGCACTGTCTCATCTGAGTGCGATGGCCTGCCACTTCTTTTCTCATCGTGGACGTTTGCGCGGACGGAAAGGAACTCGCGGCACCACTTACAAACGTTTTTAACATCCATACATTTTTCACCGTAAACTCAACCAATTGGCGATGAATGTCGATAGGTGCCACCTTTTTTGCGGTCAACAATCGTATGACAGACCGAATTTCACACCTGGACGGAGTTGCGAGTGGAAGCTCCATCGCGGACTGCTGCTATGCCAAGACTGAGCTGTCGACAATGCTTTGTGGCGGCAGAGTGGTAGTGGGGAAACCAAGGAACACGGCGGTGTTACCGGATTGCACCTAGCGCTTCATGCGGTGACGCAATGACTTAGGAGACCTTATTTTTAAGTTTGCCCTCGTATTATTCATCTGAAGATCTTGACTAAGCAAATTGAGAATATGAGCAGAACATCCAAACGTTATTACGTCCATTAAGTTATCATCTTCCAATGCTTTGCCAATTTCCAAAATCGGATTTTAATCGAAAACATTGATTTAAATAAAAAAAATAATTTATGATTTTTTAAATAAAAGTCATGATTTTTATCAACCCTGATCTAGTGTATTGTTTTCTCACACTAGATCTGATGCCTTGAATTCAAGGTATGCCACACTACCCTGTGATGCAGATGGAATGCATCCATGTTGTGTGTTAATAATGTTTTGGGATCTGTTAATAATATTAATCTAAAATAAAATATTATTGAGACCTGCTATTTAAGCCACGGTGTTATTGTGAATAATGGACGTTATGAATTTATCTCTTCTAAAAGACTTTGATCTCTGTGGTAATAAGAGTACATGATTGGTAGGCAAAGAAAAGTGTAAGTATTTATTGGGATGCTACTTTTGTTATTTTCAGAGCACATCTGGGAGTATTTGTGTGAAGTGCCACATGATCGAAAGTTCACCTTCCCTCAAACTGCGCAGATCCTTCGCAGGTCAGCATCTGTGTCAACATCCCCTTCGGCTCGAACAAGTTATCAGTCAGCTGATGGCACTACACAGCCACCTAGCTATTCTTTCAATGGCTTTCGAGCAGCAACCGCATGGAATGCCCTTGATCAGTATGCTGCCAACCTGCTCTCTCAGCCTTGGAGAAAGGAGTTCCGAGAAATGAAGGTATATTTGCATTGACAATTTGAAATTATTACTTCATCGGACTGATTGCTACTTTAACCCTTTCGCTCCCAAGCACTTTTCCTGTGTACGTGTCCAAAAATACCAGCCCATTTCTAAAGAAATATACTCTCATCTTTTAAAAAATTCTGTTGTCTTTATTTTAAAACATATTAATATGAAAAAATACTCTTATGAAGAAATGTCGGTTGTTTACATGTAAAATTTTATTTTTCCTCATGTTTGTTTAGTTTTGTTATTAAAAAAATGAAATTATTTTTTTAATTTTTTTATTCAGTAAACCTTGGCTATTAGTAGCGAATTTAAAGTATGTATTTATATAGTACACTTTATCATTATAAGTTGGCTTAATATTGTTCATATTTTTCCATAGATTATGGTATAAAAAATATATAGTATACCTTTACACTAGTGATGAACAGATCCAGGTTTATTGCCTAGGTTTCGGATCTTTATCTTGGTTTCGGATCCTTAGTTTCAGATACTCGATTCTGAATTTCATTCCTTTTCTAATCCTAAATTTTTAATATAAGTATATATAAAAACAGCAACAGTAGAATTACCAAAAAACAAGTAAATTTATTGTAAAAAATATCAACTTCCTATCAACTATGTGGATAATATTTTCCTGGATCAAGATTCACGGATTCCATAGCTATATATATACCGTAAGCGAATTCCATAGCTATATATATACCGTAAGCGAATTCCATAGCTATATATATACCGTAAGCGAAAACAAGCCCGGATCATCGGCGTGTGTCCTGTCACTGAAATTTTTTGCGCCCTGCGAATCTTGTTACTTATATCTATGTTGGTCGCCTTCACCAAGACACCACCACTAAAGAAGTCGTCGATCACCTCAACAAACATCTCCAGTTAAATCCGACGACTGACAACCTTACGTGCGAAAAAGTTATCGGGAAAAGTGCCTTTGGCGCTTTCAAAATCGGCATCACTCGCACAAGAGGAAAGGATGTCCTTAATCCTGCATTGTGGCCGGTTGGCACCGTCGTTAACTCCTTCTTCTTTCCCAAAAATGCTACTCGCAACACCACGACCTCCCCACCCCTAAGTTCTTTGTGACTAGAAGACGTGCCCAATGCAACTCTCCAATATGCAAACGATCATCGAGTGAAATGCCCTTCTCAGTGTAAACCAACTCCCAAATGCTCAAACCTTGGCCTAAAAATTAGTTCGGCCAGTTCTGCTCATTGTGTATCATCTGTTGGTGACTCTCCCCACCTCAGTAACCCGAAGCACGATACCAGCTTTTTGTTCTTAAACATCCAGGCCATTAGGAGCAAGTGCAGTGAACTTGAAGTAACCCTTCAGTCTCTTAATGTTGACATTCTTTTGCTCTGCGAGCATTGGTTAAGCGAATCCGAGGTTACTTCATTTTGTATTTTAGGTTATAACCTCATCTCCTACTTTTGTCACTCCCATCATAAAGGAGGTGGAGTTGCCATATATTCTAAGGCTCACATAGACATTTCGTGCATAAACTTTAGTGATTGCTTGGAGATGGATTTTGAGTGTTGCATAGCTAAACTAACAATCAAATCAGTGACATATGCTATTTACTGTATATATCGCTCTCGGAGTGGCAATTTTAAGAATTTTATTGAAGGACTAAATGATGCAATCCTGTTTGCTCCCTCTAAGAATTCTGACTATTTAATTTTGTGTGGTGATTTAAATGTTGATATCTTGACTGACTCGCACTACAGGTTCGATCTTAGCAACTTGTTTGATTGTCATGGTTTCACGATCATAAACAATCTGCCTACTAGAGTAACAAAATCTTCTTCAACATTAATTGATCTACTCATCTCAAACATATCCTCCTCTAACTTAGTCTGTAATACCCTAGCCACCTTCTTGTCTGACCATCATGCTCTTCGCTTTTCACTTAAGTCTTGCAGCATTCGTTCTTATAAAATCCCTCATACTGTCTGTAAAAGATTTTTTGATGCAGACTCAATTCTTAATTTTGTCAACTCAATATCACTTGTTAATTGGGACGATGTTTATGCTGCTAAACATGCTGATGATAAATTTAAAAAGTTTGTTAATACATTTACTTTGCATTTTAATGCTGCTTTTCCTAAGAAGACTTATCGTTGTCGGCCAAAAGATTCTAGAAGAAGGTTCTACTCCCACGACCTAATTGTTGAAAGCCAACGATTGCGTGAACTCCATCAGCAAGCCAAGTATGTAGACAATGGTCTTATGGTACATTACAAAAAATCCCTTGTGGCCTTCAAGCAACAAGTTAGGAACCATAGGAAAACTCAATGAGAGTTACATCCTCTCTTCCACTAATCCCATCAAATCTGCATGGGATGTCATTAAGTGCAATACAAGGGCAACTCAATCAAGTAACTCACATAAAGAATTCAACTTTGGTGGCACACATGTCTCAGATCCCTTGCAAATTGCTGACAGTTTCAACCTATTGTTTTGCAACACCAATCACAATCACCCTACTTATTCCGACCTACCTAGAAGTTCCTTGCCGTCTAAGACCTTCTTTCTCTTTCCAACTGACCCACAAGAGGTCAACAAAACCTTGAGCACTCTCTCTAGCAAATGGTCTTCGGGTTTTGACGAAATCCCCATCCCCATCTTGAAGGCAGCCAAAGATTATTTATGCGACCCCCTAGCTGACATAATAAATGCTACATTTGATGAAGGATACTTCCCTAACTACCTAAAATTAGCCCATGTAAACCCTATCCACAAAAAAGGTTCTTACACTGACCCAAATAACTATCGACCAATATCAGTGCTTCCTAGTCTTTCCAAAATTTTTGAAAAAATTTTCCTCAATCGTCTCACAAATTTTCTAGATTCGTTCCAGCTCCTGGACAAAGCCCAGCATGGCTTCTTAGCTGGCAAATCTACCTCCACTGCCACTTTTCAGCTACTTAACCACATCCATAAGGCCCTCGACAGTAGAAACGCCACATTAGGGATCTTTTATGATCTCAGTAAGGCCTTTGATAGCATCGATCATAATATACTCTTCTCCAAGCTTTCAAGTCTAGGGATTAATGGAAGTGCCCTGCTTTGGTTAAAATCTTTCCTCTCCAACCGGCAGCAGCAAGTAAAATATTGCTACCAATCAGACACTGGCTCCAACACAATGTTATCCAAGCCACTTAGAGTACACAAAGGTGTCCCCCAAGGCTCAATACTTGGACCTTTGCTCTTTTTAATCTTCATAAACGACCTTCCAAATTCAATTTCAGTGGGCAAGGTACTTCTTTACGCTGATGACACTTCCTGTCTTTTACAGTCAAAAAATTCAACTGAACTTGGGGATATTTCTCGAACCTCCATCTCGGACATGAATAATTGGTGCCAATCTAACAGACTCACCATCAATTCCCATAAATGTCTTCACATGCAATTTCACCATAAAAGGTACCCACCTACCTCCAGCTTCTTACTTCGTTTAAATGGTAACACCCTAATCAGATCACACTTTGTCAAGTTTCTTGGTCTAGTAATCAATGAAAACCTGGACTGGTCTGACCACATAAAGCACATCATGAAAAAAATTACTCTAGGCATCTTCATGATCAGGAAACTAGTCCCAACTGTCGCCCTCAATACGCTGAAACTCCTATTTCACTCAAAAATCCAAGCTCACATATCGTATGGTATTTTATTTTGGGGAAAGGACAACCTCTCCTGCAAGATTTTTTCCCTACAAAAGCAAGCTATTAAGGCAATGCTAAACCTCCCCCTCCGTACTCCTGGCAGACCTTTATTCAGGAGCCACGCCATCCTTACACTTCCATCCCTCTACATACTCAGCTGTGCCTTGTTTGTTAAACAAAACCCCCAAATTTTCTCCTTTCACCATGATGTGCACCCCTACCACACGCGCAATAGTACAAACATTCACTTATCCCAGAGCTCCACTTCGCTTTCTCTACAAGGTCCCCATCACACAGCCTCAAAAATCTACAACAACCTACCATCTGATATCAAGTCACTTTCTTCTCTGCTACTGTTCAAGCGTCGTGTAAAGAATCTACTTCTTCACAAAGCATATTACTGCATTTCAGAATTCATGGAATCTAAATGTGATTGTTGTGATGCCTAAAACTATTTTTTTTTTACTTTTTTTACTAGCACTTTTATGTTTGCTTGTGATATTACTATTCCTTGTCTTGATATATGTATATATGACACTCCATAATGTTATCTCTTCTGACGATTTCTATGTTACCTGGTAACCAACAGAAATAAAAAGATTATTATTATATCTTATTACTTCTAATATGAAGATCTCTTTCCTTATCACATACTCATCAAGCAATACATTTTTGATACCTGTACAACTATTCTTTAGAGTGCAGTTAAATTAAAAAAATAAGTTCATTTTCATTAATAAAGGAATTATTTTTCAATTATTAATCAAATCCTTGAATGCTTTCTAATTCCTTTTTAGAAACACAAAATTTTTAATTCAGCCAAGAGATCCCCTTTATGGAATATCCGGGGATTCCATTTTTAAGACGGAAAAATTATTATAGAATATTTCAAGCTACTAAACTAGTAATTTTGCAATGTCTTATTAATAATAACCTTTAAAATGAAATTTGAGAATTTTATACCCCTAAGGAGAGGTTGTGTAACTCTGATCTTGAAATGAGATGAGCCTTTTTTCATGCTACTAGAAGCAAAATTTAAAAAAATGTCTCATACTTTTTCTCCTTTGGCCTGGGTTTGTGAGAAAAAAAGTAGAATGACACATGGGAAAGCCAGCATTCTCCAAATTCAGGTAAGCCGACAATAACAGAGTGGGGTAGTGGACTGCAGGTAAAGAAGTTTGATTCTATCGCTGTTTAAAACTTTTCTTTCAGCAACAGAATCAAAAACTTTATCATCCTTCATTTCCAACCTTTGTGTGTGGATACTGTCTTTTTTTTACTTTTATTGCTTAAACTAGATTTACAAATGCATCACTCAAAAATACATTGTAAAGTTAATGTAGTGATTCTACGATTTAATTCTGTGATAAAAATTTTTTCAATGCATTTCACTAATGCCAAATTTATTTATTTTTTTGACGTTAAATTGACATGAAATTTCTAATAATCTACTTTTGTTTAACTGCCTGCTTGCATTACCCTAGGAATACAGTATGGCCTGTATTCCTAGACAGTGTTAAGGATCGAAGTCGCGACCTGCAGGACGCTAGCCCTCATTTTTAACAACTACGCTATCATAGAGTCACAGTAATCTGGCGGATGTAGGCAACCCATGTGACATTTGGCTTTATTTTTTTCTCCTGCATCCAGGCTGTAACCCTACCCCTTTTCAATCCTTCGGGTACCTACCTTTGCTTTCTTTTCTTCCGGCTAGCTCGTTAGGTTCCACACACACTCTTATACAATTAAATATTTCACACTTTTGTATATGTTAATACCGTTAATTTGCTATTGGGATCCAGGAAATCAGACAAGGAAACATTTATAATTTCATGCACAATATCTCTGTATTACTATTTGTTTTAACCTTAATTGGGCCCAATTTACAATTTCATATCAAATTTTACTTTAATCAGTGATCTTGATTCAATCCTTATGGTTAACTTTATAGTGGGCTTTTTCCTTTTAACTAATTATTCCAACGTTCACAGACTTATCGTGGCCACTGGTTCCCGTGATCCGCTGGACTTATCTCTGTCTCCCGCCGATATCTGCCTTATCACGGGCCCCGGGACTGCTCCGCTGACGCGTACACCTTATCTTTTTTTTATCTCCCTCTGGGTCCTCGTTTTTCTTTCTCTCCTTTCCTCTTTCTCACTCTCACCTCTTTCTTTTCTCGCCACGTAACTACCGACGCTGTTTTCCTAATTGTTGCCTTCCTTACTTTTTTGTTTTTTAAACCATTGTTACGCCGCGCGTAATGCCAAACTCCCCGTGCTTATCTAATAATTCATCGATATTTACGCCGCGGGTGTTGCCAACCCGTGGCGCTTAACCCGTCGGTTTATAAGGCTTATGGAGAAAAAAGGCAAGACAAGTATTTTTTTATTGTGTTTTAGTGGCATGGAAATATCTTCTCATTTTGTGACCCGAGTTACACAACCTCTCCTTGTCAGTATCCACCATACCTACACCCGTGGATCCTTGGATCCGATCCGACCATCCCTAATTTATGTATGGTACCTACATATGTAAATTAAATTTAAACAAGTAAAGTGTAATAAAGTGAGTATTCAGATGTAATGGTTTGAAATTAAAGATGATAAAATTGTCGATGCAATGACTGAAAGAAAAAATTATACTGCGATAGGGATTGAACTTCGTGCAGTACACTAGCTCGCATCAGCAGCATGAACCCAGCGAATGTAGGCTACCCGCGTGACATCCTGCATATTTTTTCTCGTGATACCGGGGTAGTGGGGAAAAAAGTCATATATCTTTATTTTGCTTCTAGTTGCATAGGAAAATTTTCATCTACTTTCGTGACCTGAGTTACCCATCTTCTTCTTGTCAATATGTACCACACCTACATTCCATTCACGGGGTGCTTCGATCGCTAATCCGTGAAAATTTAAAATCTACGATCCGGATCCCATTTTACTCCGTGTCTTTGGGTCCTAATCCAGAACCGAGTAAAATGAAAGGTCTGCGGATCTTTGGATCCGACGGTCAGTACTTCCGCTTCAGTGTTAAGACTATGGAAACAATATCTGACAAAGATGAAGCTCTCTTTGTAATCGTATTCGCAGAAGTCGAATACCAAGAAAGGAATATAAGCTAGCAATACTTTCTAATTAAAAAAAATACTATTTGCCATTAATGTTCAAAAGCGTGCTTATGAATGAGTATTCGACCTAATCATTTTCATTGATTGTCGGATTGAGTAACGGATGCTTCTTAACCGCTACAATGAACTCTCCTGTCGTTATTTGTCACAGTAATTTTGCACTAGACTAGTCGTGGGACGAGGGAAATGCGCATGCCACAAACTAAATAATATTTGCGGAGGGTCTGCTTTCTCCTGGGCGCAATTCATGCCGGTTTGCATGTACTGGTATCCCACCGAGAGATTTTGTCCTGCACGATTTTTGCTCTAGCATCCCACACTGGTTCATGCAGACCTTAACACTGGCCTAACTGAACATCCACATAACTTCAGATCCATGTAACTCCGATCTTCGTAAGTCGAGGACTTACTGTACATGGATATCTTCAATGTAAATGAAAAGCTACATTGTATTTTACCTACAGGTGTAAGTTTATTTTTACGCATACCTTTTGATTACATTTGAAATGACGATATCCTGAATTTATCACGTACCAGACACAAGAGGAGGACTATTTGCTATATATTTCAGGACTAGAAAATTACGTAGATTCATGAACGCATTAGAGAAGAAAGATATAAACTGTAAGGAGTAGTTTGTAGCATAGATTCTCGTAAGGAAAAATCTGGTTCACTGCGAACATCAAGGGCAAATTAGTCACCCGTGGTGACATTTTCCACGATGCAATGAAAATTCAATAGATCAGAAACACCGACATAATGTTAGAAGTAATAAAAAAAATATATCTTTCGATAATATATCATTTCCAGTTCCTTTTTCCAAAAGATTTTAACAGAGACTATATAGGGTTCAGATTTATATGCGTTTATCGAACAATCTACGCTTCACTTCAGCACGTAAAATATTCACACAAGGTACTGAAATAAAAGCCTTTTAAAATACTCAGAATGCTGTAAATATTTTAAAATTACCACCAAATGACGAAAAAAGATGTCTTCTTTCATACAAAAGACAGTTAAAGTGCATAAACATATTTGTTAATGAACTAAAGTCTCTGAAACGAGCGGCCAATATGTCAGCCCCTTGGGAGTTTTGGCTACTAAGGCCGCAGCCGATATATCGGCCGCTTGGGAGTATAAGGGTTAAATAGGTTCTGGAAAAATTGGTGAAGTCTCCTGAGGGAAGCAGCAGAGACCCCACTCCCACTTCTGAGTCTTTTGATAGGGTCTTGGGAGTCTCACCATCTGTGGAACTGACGCTATACTTGCACAGAAACCCCTCCATGAATCCCTCTCAGAGCACTTAATCACCACTTTGTACCTCTGTTGGGGGGTACCTTAAAGTTTTCCCAATCCTTAGGCATTTTTGTGTTCTTTGTCTCCTTAAAGATTTACCTAGTCTCCTTATGGAGACCATTTAATTCTGCTCCTCACCAGGCTAATTTACACCCTTCCTTCCTGGTATATTCAGGATGTTTTCGTAGGATTAGATGATGCTTACTTGTAGATATCAACAGTGTCAGCTATCTCATCCATGTTTCTAAACTTGCACTGAGTTGCTTTCCATGGCAACTCCCTGTTTCTCCAGATACAGTCCCCAGTAGGTAGTGTTGGAGCTCCTATATGTCACTTGCCTGGAATTGGGTTCTAAGAGAGTGAAGAGTATGTGTCATTGGTCTGATGATGTTATCTTTCCTGACACCCTCCACTTGTCAATCCTATGCATCAACTAGTGCAAAGTGTAATATCTATCACTTCTTCCCTGACACTATTTGCAAAGGTAGCTATTGATCCTTTGTTGAGTATGTGTAACTCTGTAGACATAATATATTCGAACAGGGACTCTCCCCTACAGTTGGTGCTTCCACTTCCCCACTCAGTGTGGTGCAAATTGGCATCACAACCACTTGTTGATCTTACAGTGACTCACCAGCCTCTCCGTCTAATGCGATGGTCATTGTCCCATTGTCATCCTAAGGCCTGTGGCTCTTCCCTAGAAAGCCCAGGGTTCCTGAATTGGGGCTATTTCAGACCTAACCTTCATAGATTATCCTTTGCAGGACCCCTGAGGCAGCCTTACTATGTCGTAGGCCTGAAGCATGGCTATGCCAGCCATGGTTCAGCCATCTCTACATCTTCTTCCTCCTCTGCCTCCTTCCCTTTGAGGGGATATGGAGCCTTCTCTCCAGCCTCCACCTGCAGGGGCTCCCTAGGCAGACTCCACCCAATTTGGAGTAGCCCAGGCTCTGTGCCTCTTAGAAGGTGGACCCTGATTGGTTGGAAAGGGTGTCGTCCTCTCCCCATGAAGGGTATGAGGGGCATCTGGGAAGTGTGGGTCCCCCAGATGAGACCCCTGCGAGGATAAGGTAGTAAATGGGGGCATTCTCATTGGGAAAACCCCATCAGGCCTCTCCATAAGTATTGCCTCCCCTGAGCAGGAACTTGGACTGAGAAGTGCACTCCATTATCATCTTAAGTAGGGATTCCATGTTTGGTCCCATGAATAGCTAGGGAAATACAGTGTCCTCCCACGCAGAGCCCTTCATGCTTGGATAAAGATAAATAAAAGCAAAGTTCGCCCTGTATATGGAGTTACTCTGTTAGCGACTTCTTACCCTCCGCTCTGCAGATGCTGTCACCATTATCACTGACATGCATCGTGGTGATGGGAGATTTTTATCAATCCATCATGAGCTGCACAAACCAGGAGCACCTCGTGGAGGATGTGGCTTTTTTCACCACACATGATGAACTTGGTGCTCCATGGGCATGTTCTACCCTGTGTCTCATCCTGGGGTCACTCACCCCAAACCCCCATTGTTCATCTTACTACTCTATGTGGAAACAACTTCACCCTTGAGTATCATGAGTTGCAAGCCTGTATGTCCATACCTACCAAGATGGCCCCTGGCTTCTCATATTGGCTGCAATGCCTCCTGTACATTCAAACCTCCTAGTACATGGCCTTCCCATTTTCTGCCATTCTTTTTGCCTAATACATATTGCATATGCTGACCATCGAAACTCCTTAGCTATGTTCATTTTATGCCTTCTCATTGTTAAAAACTGATATATTTTCTTTCTTCCCCTCCATGCCAGCATTCAATTCTTTTACATTATTCAAGGGTTCATTGCCTTTTTGCACCTCGGGAACTTTCTTTCCTCTCTCACATTACCTAACACTCATTTGTTCATCTGAGAATTCCAAGCTCCTCCAGAACCACGTCTCAAGATCCTGTTTGGTTTCTCATCTCCAGAATAATAATAACAGAAAATCATTTACCTTGACTGGGACTTGAACCCGGAACCCTCTTATTTCCATCCGGTGCTCAATCAGATCAGGGGGTTCTGGGTTGAAGTCCAGGTCAAGGCAACTGAATGTGGAAACTCTGCTACTGTGCAATTGCAGCAGATAGCTCTGTTAAGGTTTTCACAGCAAGTTCGTGAACCTTGAATTTGTTCAAAATAGCAAGTTTATATATGTTATACAATTGTACAGTTGCTGTTGTCAATTCATTTCACATTTGAAAAAGTTTTTCTAATGCCATTCTTAATTTAATTGGTATTACTCTCAGTTTGTATCCAGTCTTTCAAGGTGCTAAATATATTCTGGGATGTGGTAGCTATTTCTATGTTGATGAAATTGATTAAAAATAGTTTAATCATTGTTATTTACCAATTATTCTACTTTTTTGCAGCTGTATAGTGGATTTTACAAGTATGAAGTGGAAACCCATTTGATTGGTGCAGAGGTGATGTTTGAGTTGATGGGCTACCAGAAGGTGGGTTCAGGTGCCATGTCTCTGGAAGGGCCAATTGATCCAGACAGAGTTGCCAGTGTTTCTCGGGATGCCCTTTTTGCCTATGTGGAATGTCAGGTGATTTTACCTTTTCTAATCTTCATACCTCGGAAGCAGTTCTTATTGTGAAGTGAAAAAAAATTACACTATATCAGAGATTTCAGCAATCAGCAGATTTCTCAAATTCGAATACAAATCATAACTGATATATTTGAATACTATAACTGCAATTACCAATTTAAATGTTATTCTGCTAATTAGTTTTCTGCCTGTTGAAGAAAAAAGCTACCACTCAATAAAATAAAAAATTGAATTCTGGTTATAAAATTTCAAATCATATTAAATAAACTACCCATGATAGAATGTTGAATACATTAACTTTAATAACCGTGAATAAGTGTGCAGAAAGTGTTAATACACCTTCAAGTTCTGTCCACTTTATCTACTGTCCACTGAATCTAATGACAAATTAGTGTCAAAGTTCAAATAAATTGCATGTTTATGGAAAAGATAAAACTTTGCAATATGTATTAACCTCAGATCTGACAATGAACTAAGGTATTATTATTATTACAAGGTAAACATTTTGTGTGTAATTGAGAAACAGTTTGGTTAGCATCTACCATTAGTATAGTATGTCTAGACCCATGAGTTTGAGAAGCTATCTCTTCCAAAAGAGAAAACCAATTTTAGCATATTGAGATAATATTAATAATTATTATTTCCTCACTTCTCTATGCTCTTCATGCTAATAAACTTGCCACCACAATGGTTTCACCCAAGATCTAGGAGAGTCATCAGTTTTGTAGTGTAGTGTTCTACATTTTGTGGACAGTTGGGCCTTATGGGGAACACTGCTGCTAAAGCTATGGTAGGCAACTACTATGCTATGACCACCTGGTAACATAAGCAACTCGACAAATTAAATTTTGTTACTGTCAGTAAGTTAATGATAGACATCAATGAGTGGATGCATGAGATATGAATAACCTGTAGCTGAATTTAGAATCAAGTTCACCGTATTTTTCCTTAGAATTATGAAAATATCCTCAAAAAAGCCATCTCAAAGAAATATACTGCTCACTTATATTTGTGAGTGATTGTGTTCAGCATTTCTATCCCTTTAAACATTCAGAAATATATGTCAGAAGTGTCATGTAAAGTGAAGTGTGCAATCAAGTAAATAATAGTACTGGCTAGATTTTATGATCCATAGTCAACAATTGTTGAAGAAACAGCTGAGCTACTCTTCTTCTTCTTTCTCAAATCCCCTTGTGCTGTTAGGCGTCGGGGTCCTTCAGCCACTGTCTAAATTCCCTCCTGTTCCAGGGTGTCCACTGACCGGGAAAACCTGGAAAATCGGGAATTATTCGTGAATTTTCAGTGCAGGGAATTGTTCGTGGATTATTCGTGATTTTCTGGTCTTAGTCGGGAATTTCAAAAATTCTTAATTCAAGACAAAAATCCTTATTTTATAAACAGGATAAATAACGATGACTTTAAGATATGGATTTGCCGTTGGTATGAATGAATAAATAAACGACGGAAAAGTAGTTAGGCTCAATGTATCGTCAGCGCTGTGTGGATCGGAGACGTTCAACTGTTCGACTGTCGAACAGATGCCTTCAGCGTCACGTCAAGTGCCCTTTGTTCTCATTCATTGCAAATCGGACTAAGCCCATGATACGCAAACATATGCCTAACGTGTAGTGATGGCCGGATTGGATCCGTTGGATCCAAAGATCCACGGATCTTTCATTTTACTCGGTTCCGGATTCGGATCCAAAGACACTGTATAAAATCGGATCCGGGTCGTAGATTTTTAATTTTCGCGGCTTAGCGATCGAAGTGCCCCGTGAATGGAATGTAGGTGCGGTAGATATTGACAAGAGGATGTGTAACTCATGTCACGAAAGTAGATGAAAATGATCCCATGCAACTAGAAGTAAAATAAAGAAATATGACTTTTCCCCATTACCCCGGTATCGTGGAAAAAATTACGTGGGATGTCACGCGGGTAGCCTACATTCGCCGGGATCAGGCGGACAACGAGAGCGTATAGAAATATCTAGATAAATAATAAGCGATATTGTCCTTATTAGTGATATTCAATGTAAATGTTATTAGTACCAGCATTGCATTCATCGTACAGCATACAACAGTACCAATCAATTTTCAATTGACCAATTGGTTTCGAAGTTAGCAGGGGTTTGCGTTGTTTACAACAAATCTATCAATTTTAGTGGTATAAACACTTTGTTTTCTGCAAAGTGTTACTAATAGATTTGGCTTCCTTATATCAAAATCGCAAGTTCTTGGAACAAAAACTACGGGAATACCAAGCGCTCAAAGTTGGGCAACTTGATTTTACGCACAAAAAACGGGTACTTTTTTGAGAAAAAATTAAGTACAGGAAATACTATGGAGCCGAAGATTTTTTGAAGTAAATGATCCAACGTAGAAATAAACTCTCACTCGTATGCTTTTTGTTGCATTGAAATTGATTGCTTCGTTTAGACGATAGAGCTCCTCAAACTCGGGTGTCTTGCTTTTTTTTACAGACAGTAGTGTACTGTGCGAAGTTCGATCCGTATCACAGTTTAATTTTTCTTTCAGTCATTGCATCGAAAATGTTATTATCTTCAATTTCAAACCAGTACATCTGAATACTCACTTTATAATACCTTTGTTGTTTAAATTAGATTTACAAATGTACCATTAATAAATTAAGGATGGTCGGGTTGGATCCACGGGTCTTTCATTTCATTCGCTACTGAAATCATATCCGAAGACTGTAAAAATTGAGATCCGGATCGGAGATTTTAAATTTCTCGGCTTAGTGATCGATGCGCCCCGCAAATGGAATGTACTGACAAGGAGAGAATGTGTAACTTGGTCACGAAATGAGAAGATTTTTTCCGTGCCACAAAAACAAAATAAAAAAATACTCGTCGTGACTTTTTTATCCATAGGCCCGGATGCGCGAGAAAAAAAATAAAGCCGAATGTTACGCGGGTCGCCTACATTCGCCAGATTCCCGTGAACCTATGATAGCGTAGTTGCTAAAAATGAGGACTAGTGTACTGCAGGTCGCGAGTTCGATCCTTAACACTGCCTAGGAATACAGGCTATGCTGTATTCCTAGGGTAATGCTAGTAGGCAGTTAAAAAAAGTAGATTATCAGAAATTTCATGTGAATTTATAATTAAAAAAATAATAAAATTTGGCGTTAGTGAAAGGATTGGAAAATGTTTTTATTGCAGAATTAAATCGTGTTATAATTATGTTAACTTTACAATGTATTTTTGAGTGATGCATTTTTAAATGTAGGTAGTTTAAACGATAGAAATACAAAAAAGTCAGTATCCACACAAAAAGGTTGGAAATGAAGGATGATAAACTTTTTGATTCAATGGCTGAAAGAAAAATTTTAAACAGCGATAAGAATCGAACTTCATTATCTACAGTCCATCACCCCACTCTGCTATTGTCGGCTTACCTGATTTAGGAGAATACATTCTCCCCACATGTCATTCTACTTTTTTCTTGCAAACCCAGGCCAATGGAGAGAAAATCCGAGACTTTTTTAAAATTTTGTTTATTGTAGCATGAAGAATGGCTAATTTCATTTCAAGATTGTTATGATTTCACTTTTTTCTATATAGTCTACCTGTACAAAAATGTTACATTCTGATTCTGAATGAACAGAAAATTGAGGCTTTGAGACTTAAAATAGAAAAGCATGGCAAAAAATATTAACTTAGAAAATCATCATTCCAAGAACAGTGGTTGAATGCTGAAGACTTTAGCCAGTGGGTTCTTTAAGTTCCTCTTGTAGAAGAATTTGTAATTTCTCATGGAAATGCTAATTTAGAAAGAGGGTGTTCAATCAAAAAGTAGTTTATCTTTCCCAACCAACAAAGAGAGTCTCTTACTACCAATAAAACTACATATTCAATTACTTTAATTTATCAATTATTTCTTATTTAATTACTTTATCTATATTATGCTATGGGTTGAACTACAAAAAATCCATATTCTACATAGAACTTGAAAAACATCACTTTTGACTCGTACAGGAACCGCGATATATTAGCCTGGAAATTTTTATAAATTAAGCCTTGAAAACCTTGAATTATGCTTGAATTTTATATTTTGACTTAGTGGACACCCTGTGTTCTGAGCGAGTCGCTTCACTTCATTTGTACTCTTCCCACGTCGAGCTGCCATTTTCTCCACATAATCTTCCCACTCCAGCCTTGGTCGTCCTCTACCTCGCCTTCCTTCTGGTCTTGCCTCCATCACCTCTCTTGGCTTCCTTTCCTCCTTCATCCTTCCTCCTAACCACATGTCCATACCATCCTAGGGTTTTTCTTTCCATCACTTCAATGATTGAGTCTTGCTGGGATTGGGCTCTGATTGTAGTGTTTCTTACTCGATCTTTTGTAGTGCGTCCTGCTGCACGTCTGAGGTATCTCATCTCGCAGCTTTGGAATCTACTCCTGTGCTTATCTAGTAGGGTTATGCTCTCCGTTCCATACAGCAGTACTGGCTGGAAAATAGTTTTGTACACCCTCATCTTTGCCTTCTCAGATATTTCTCTCTTGCCTACAATTGATCTGCTAAGCTGATACCTGGTTTGCTTTACAGACTCTGTGGCTCACTTCAGAGTCTGGTCTTCCATCACAAGTAATTTGTATCGCCAGGTATTTAAACTTGTCAACCTGTTCTAATTGTTGCTCTTCCCAGGTTATGTTCAGCCTTTCTTGTACCTCATTTTTTGACACGGCCATAACCTTGCTTTTCCCCACATTCATTTTCATTCCATGGTCTCTGATGACATTTGCCCATTCTTCCACTGCTTTTTGTAATTCTCTCTTGTTCTTAGCAATCAATACAATGCCATCTGCATATACCAATGACTGGACGTAGACTGGCCTTAACCTATAGTTTCCTACCTTGCACTTTGCTGTCTTTCTTTTGCATTGTTTGTGTATCTGGTCCATCAAAATGATGAATATTAGTGGGCTAAGGCTGTCTCCCTGCTTGACACCTTTCCTCATATCAAACTCTGTTGACGTTTTCCGTGCTATTCTCACTGCTCCTTTCACATTAATGTACAGACTTTTAATTCTTTCAGTTAGGTCTACAGATACCCCTGTTTTTTGTAGTGCTTCCCATAGTCTACATCTTGGAACAGTGTCAAAAGCTGCCTGTAGATCTAAGAAAGCTAGGCAGACTGTTCTGTTTCTATTAATATATTTGTCCATGACTTGGCGTACTGTAAAAATGTGATCCTGGGTTTGGTGGTTTTTTCTAAAGGCACATTGTTCTTCTTCTAGTTTTTTCTCAACCTCATTTCTGAGCCTTATTTCAAGAATTCTGGTGTACACCTTCATAGCAATGGATGACAAACATATGGGCCTATAATTGTTGCACTGAGTAGTACTTCCCTTCTTGTGAATGGGTGTTAAAATATTCAGCTCCCAATCCACAGGGATCTTTTTCACTCTCCATGCTCTTTTACATATCTCCCACATCCATTCAATCACTGCATTTCCTCCAAACTTGATCATTTCAGGTGCCAGACTGTCTGCACCTGCAGCTTTACCAAGCTTAATCCTTTTTATTGCATCCTCCACTTCGACACGTGTTATTTCTTCTCCATTCCCTCCTCCTATTTGCAGGTTTGGATCAACATCCGTTCTTTGTACTAGTTCTTGGTGTGCAAAAGTCGAAGCAAAGTGGTTACGCCATACTCTTAGCACATCTTTTCCTTCAGTCACTATCTTCCCTGTTTCATCTGCTACACTTCTTACTCTCTTTCCAAATTTTCCTTTCAAGCTTTTCACTGTTTGCCAAAACTTTCACTGGTTATGATGGTAATTTTCCTCCACTTCGTTTCCACACTCTTCCCAACATTTTTCCTTTGCTTGTCTCACTGCTTGCTTTGACTCGTTTCTCTTCTGTACATAATCTTGCCAAGCCTCATCTGTTTTATCTCTGATCCATGACTTCCAAGGGAGACATTGCACAGCCTTGTCTCACTCCTTTCCTTATTCTTGCTTGTACACAGTTCTGGGTCCAGATTTAATCACAGCTACTTGGTTTTTATACAAACTGTTGATAATTCTTTGATCATTGTAGGACACTCCAATTCCTTTCAGAAGTCCAAGCATTGATTTCCAATCCACTGTGTCAAGAGCCTTATCTAAGTCCACAAGTGCAATGAACGTCGGTTTGTACATACTTCTCCATTCTCTTCTCTATGAGCAGCCTAAGTGCCAATATTGCCACTTTTGTACCCTTACTTTTTCTGAATCCAAATTGATCTTCATCCAGGAACTCCTCTGCTTTCCGTTCTATTCTTCTATAGATGATCCTTGTAAATATCTTCGATGCATGTGTTGTCAGGCTTATAGTTCTAAAATATTCGCATTTCTCCATTATCTTCTTTTTGGGAATAGGACTGATGATGTTTTTCTCTAAGTCCCTGGGTATTTCTCCTGTCGAGTACATGTTGCAGATGGTCTTTTAAAGATGGGTAAATGTCTTCTCTCCTGATTTTTTATTAGTTCTGCAGGAATATCATAAATTCCAGAAGCCTTATTCTTGCGAAGGTCCCTTACTGCTGCATCAAATTCCAATCTTAACCCTCGTGCGGTACAGTGGTGAGAGACGAAATAGAAGGTATGGTCGGGTCGGATCCGACCCGAACTTTTTTTAATGAGCTTTATGTTTGAAATAAGTGCTCAGGAAGCATTTGTATTGCATAATAATATTTCCTGACCAAAAATTATGAAGACGCACCTGTTTCTTGTTAGGAGAAGACTTTTTATTACCAGACAATATTTATTCCGTTGACCGTGGTCAAACCCCCCCCCCCTTCATCTCCCTTCCCTTTCCCTCCACTTCTCCCTAATCTATGTGTATCTGGATAATTAACTCTTGAACAATGTTGTCTTGAAAATGAAGCCATTGCATTGAATAATAACATGGAAGGTGGTATCTGACGCTTATTTTTACGTAGTGTACCAACTAAAGTAAGTTTTTTCTTGCATAGTTCCTCTATCAACTCATATAAAGTGAACCAATTATCGGTTGTCACATTTCAATTAATCTCAGTAACTGATTCTGAGAGCCGTAGAACATACTGAGCCGGTTAGGGTAAATCGCCCCTTTTTTCGTTTGTTCTTTGCCAACATATGTCATGCCTGAGATGAAATAGAATGTCCTGGCATCGCACAATGATACTATTTTCAAACCATACTTGTCGGGTTTTGATGGTATGAACATCTTGAAGGATTATCGACCTCGGAAACTAAGCAATGTTTCATCCACCGTAAAATATTCTGAAGGGCTATAATACATCAGACAGTGGCTAACAAACGTATTCCGTGTCTCTCTAAAAGCAGCAATTTATCTTTAGCCTTTCTTGACTCCCTAGTCTTCTTATCATCAAATCTCAAATTTTGCAGAAGGAATGCATATCTCTTCTGAAACATAGTGCAACGAACGATAGGTGGTCCATAAATCCCTGAAAACATATCATCTTGGTTCAAACCAGAATCCGTCATGAAACCACTCATGAACAAAAGACCTATGAGTCCTTTCATCTCAGCCACGTCTGTAGGACGTAAAAAGGAAAGGAGGACGTCAGAATAATTGAGATGAGAGAGCTCTATTTCGTCATTAGTATGACGAACAATATTTCCTATCATTTCATCAGTTACGAAATATGAAAATAATTTTTTCTTCATCTGTTACTCCTCTTGCATCCCCTTTCGGCCCAGGCAAGTGAGTAATCACGTTTGAAGATGAGGTTCACGAAAATTTTGAGCATAATGGCTCATCTGTCCGCAATATTTCTTCGTCTTTTCCTCACTCAAAATTTCTATTATCTGACATACTTTCATCATTATTTGGCCCTACATTCTCTCGAAGTTCTCATTCTCCTCAACACAGTCGAAAGTATCTTCATCGATATCACTGTTCATCGGAATTTCATCCTCCGATTCTGAGACAGATTCCTCCTGACCAGGTACGTCCTCTCCTTCATCATCAGAATCTATGGTCTGATGACGAAGTAACTCGGCTAGCACGTCCTCAGGGGTTCAAAATATTTCTTTTGTAGCCATTTTGAGGGTAGAACTACGAAAAAGAGTAAAACTCATAAAAAGTAAAATTTTTAACATTAAAGGTACGGTAGGGTCGGATGCGACCCAAAATAAGAGAGCGCATGGGAAAACTGAATGTAGGTAGTCAAAGTCACTTACCAGTCCGCTGAAACCACTCCTACATATTAAGCACGACTGACTGATAGGGTTCCTGGGACACTCATCCTCGTACAAAGAGAGGAGGGAAGAGGGGAGCTGAAAATTAAATGCTCGGGTCAGATCCGACCCCCACCGTACCGTTTGAGGGTTAATATTGATGCTCTCATATTCCTCATCGACTTCACTTTCCTTTTCGATCACTTTCGTTCTGAGATGGTTTCCGTTGTATAACTCTTCCAGATATTCTTTCCATCTCTTCACTTTGTCTTCATTTTCAATCAAAAGTTCTCCATTCTTGTCCCTTATGGCATTGCATCTTGCAATGAAGTTCTTCGAAGTGGTTCCTCAGTATCCTATAGGCAGTTTCCACCTTTCCAAGAGCAAGTTTGTTTTGTGCATCCTCGCATAGGCTCTTCATCCTTATTTCTCTAGCATTCCTGACTTTGCAACTTATTTCATTCCTTTCATTTGTAGCAAAGCCGCCCTCCTTCAGTGTCCGCATTCTTGTACTCTCTTCTTTCTTCAATCAGGTCTAAGACTTCTTCCGTGATCCATGGCTTATTCTTGGTAACTTTTCTTCTTCCAAGAGCTTCCTTTACGGCTTCCTGTAGTCCACATTTAATATTTTCCCTGTGCTCATCCATTGATTTCTCATTCAGGTCCTCTCCTATGTTGTTTCCCACTGCTTTTTGAAATGTCTGCTGGTGTTGAGCCTCCTTAAGTTTTTCAATTTGCCATACGTTCTTCGTTGTTTTCTTCAATTTCTTGAATTTTAGATGTCATTTCATCGTTACTAAATTATGGTCACTGTCGATGTCTGCCCCAGGGTAGCTTTTGCAGTTACTTCTCCTGGTTCCTAAATCTCTGCTTCACTAAAATATAGTCTTATTTGAAATCTTCTTCCGTCTCCCAGCATCTTCCAAGTGTATCTTCTTCGACGGCTTTGTGACTTATTTTGTTCCTTATTCTTTTGTAACAACGTTGCCCTTCTTCCATTTTTGCATTCTTGTACTTTCCTCTTTCTTCAATCAGGTCTAAGACTTCTTCTGTGATCCATGGCTTCTTCTTGGCATCTTTTCTTCATCTTCTTTGCGGCTTCCTGTTGTCCACATTTAATGTTTTCCCAATGCTCTTCCACTGATTTCTCAGTCAGGTCCTCTCCTATGACATTTCCCACTGCTCATGGGAAACATCATAGGAGCTGCTGATGTTGAACCTCCTTCAGTTTTTCTACTTGCCATGTGTTCTTCACTGTTTTCTTCAATTTCTTTGATTTAAATGGCATTTCATCATCACTTAATTATGGTCACTGTCAATGTCTGCCCCAGGGTAGCTTTTGCATTCCTCCTGGTTCCTAAATCTCTGCTTCACTAAAATGTGGTCTATTTGAAATCTTCCTCTGTCTCCTGGCATTTTCCATGTGTATCTTCTTCGGTTGTGGTTTTTAAACGATGTATTGAAAACCACCAACTTATGATTTGTGCAGAACTTCAGAAGTCTTTCTCCTCTTTCATTTCGGTTTCCCAATTCATATTTCACTGTCATTCGTCCATCTTGACCTTCTTCGACGACCATTTTTCAATCTCCTAAAATAATTAGGATTTCTTCTCCTCTTACATGTTTTATAAATTCCGTAATATCTTCATAGTTGTCTTCCACTTCTTCATCTTTGTAGTCCGAAGTAGGCATGTAAACCTGCACCACTACAGTATCTACACATTTGGTCTCGATCTTCACCATTATTATCCTTTCATTGTACTGCAGGTAGCTCTTCACATGCATTCTGGCGCTCTTCCTGAGCATTATGCCTACTCCAGCATT
Source organism: Platycnemis pennipes (assembly GCA_933228895.1). NCBI lineage: Eukaryota > Metazoa > Arthropoda > Insecta > Odonata > Platycnemididae > Platycnemis > Platycnemis pennipes. The sequence continues at coordinate 79,833,416 of OW121847.1, read as the reverse complement.
AACATTTAATGATCCCGTGTGTATAATTCTATAGCTTCTGCTCCAGAAGTCTCCTTCTTCGGGCCACTTCATTTTGCTGATTCCTAAATGTCGAGGTCCATTCTTCACATTTCCACCTTTAGTTTTTCCAGTTTTCCTTAGGTTCGAAGCAAACTCATGTTCCATGTTCCGACCCTAAAATTCTTATCACACTAGACTGATGTACTCTCTCGGGTAGTCCTGCCCGGAGATCTGAATGGGGGACTATTTTACCTCCTGAATATTTTATTTGAGAGGATTCTATCATGTCTTGATTGAAAGAAAAAGTGGAGCCGCTGCGACTCTTCGGGCAATTAATGTGGTGGTTTCCCCTTGCCTTCCACATCGCAGTACCACAGCCGTTAAAGTAAATGTTACCATGCCTGTAGTGAAATGAGTGTCCCTGTACTGACCTTTGTTGTCTCCACCTTCACTCATATGAAGAAGAGCTGCTTCCCTCTCCTCCAGGTGATGGAATGCATAATTGTTGGCGGCCTCCTGTCACCACCTCACGGCATCTTTACTGGTTCTGTAGGAGGCCTATCTTACGCTGGGATAGACCGATATCCCCTAGTAATGTTGTCGCTTTTTGTCCAGGACTGCTTATTCGATGAGTATACTCTCTCATCTCGCAGCTAACCTCTATATCTAGAGGTCGACCCACCATTGGCAACCCGATGGATGCATTTGGTGGCTTTAAAAATAGCTATATATCACCTGAAAATCATTAAAAAGTAAATTAAGGTATGATGTAGGAAAGAAAAGTCCAGGACTAGCATTAAACTAAGACTACAAAAGAAGGAAGAGTTGAAAGAGTATTGCTACCATGGAAGCCGCGGACCCAGTGATGAATGAAGCAAGAAAGAAATAGTCAGTAGAATAGTTCATGAATGAATTTTCTCCTCTGGAAATTCTCCTATTGTGCATATCAGTGTGTAACTGCATTAAGGTTTTTTGTGGCTAGTTTGCAATCCGGAGTTTGCTGTCAAGTAAGCACCATAGTGTTTGAAGTTAGCTTTAACCTTTGGACTGGGGGGACTATTACACCCGCTTTGTGACATAGTATGCATTGCAGACCAGCAACACCTTGTTCTTCAATAGCCTTTCAAAATCCACAATGAAGAGGATACCTTAGTAGGTTAATTGGTTAAAGCATCTGGCTAGAAATCAGGGGGTTCTGGATTCGAGTCTCAGTCAAGGTGAATGATTTTTTTCTCTGTGAAAATCCTACTATTTAGCGGATAAGTTTCCCTGGTTTTGGAGAGAGCTTTTTAGGTTTCAAAGATCCACTTATATGCCAGTATGTATGGTATTGCTCGTTCATTGACCTAGCCTGGTGAATAAAATCAATCAATTAATTTTCTTAAAGCTTAACAAAATGTCCAAATGAATCTAAAGTCTTATTCAATTTAAATCATTCTTAATCAAGATTTTATTCTTGATTTCAGTGAACTCATTTCTGTGAGTGTAGAGTATGTACATTAATAATAATAATAGGTCATCTATATTTGGGAAGTAGATGGAGACTAAATAATCTTCTCCCACGTTTGTGATTGTCTGAGGTGGCATCAGCACATTTCATTCTTTTGCTCATGGTTTCATGTAAAAGCCTATATTTTCCTGATTAATTTTTCAGATTCTTTGTGCCATTTGGGGCATGGTTCCACGGAAGTTTACTTGGTTAGATCTCATAGAATTCCGGGAAAGCCATGTTTCTGGACCTGAAGCTGCTGCTCGTGTTCTCACAATGAGATATTTAGCTGCCTCATCCACTACTCCTCCTACAATCCCTACATATTGTGCTGATCGTTCAGAGCACCATAGAAAAATTGTGGCGGCACATCAGAATCATCAGTACAACTATAATACTCCTTCTTACCATCAAATGCCCATGAGCACAAGCTCATGCACTAGCTCATTGGCGGTAAGTATATTGATTTATGGCATGCACTTTATTACTATTGCAACTAGATAATTTATAATAATTTTCATGCATGACTTTTCACTTCAGTCTCACCGCAGGTTAATTAACTATTCAGCAAATTGATAGCGCAAATTTTTGCTCACTGTTACTCTTATGTCTCTAGACTATCTTTGGCTGGAAAATGGGGCAAGGGACCTCAACCTACATTCTATGATTACAACTTGGAGATTTGAATAAGATTTGATTTCTGGATGTTAGAATCCACCAATTGCATCAAGTCCGCTGCCATTAGAGATCCCATTCATGCCTATTCCATGGTGATTTGAGTGAAAGCATTTTAGGCTCAGTGTCTGTCTAAACCTTCTCTTTTATAGGAAGTAGACGGGGATTAAAGTAAAAAAGATTCTAGCCTCTGTTATGGTATGTAGTGTTAGCATCTGTGAATGCATTTATGACTGTGAGTTGTTAGTGTCTTATGACTAGAGGTCCGTGAAAGTGGTTTTATTTTTTGCTAAAATTCATTTTAAAACTATGTGATTTCGGTGTAATAGAAAATCTTGGCGGTATTATTATAATGTTATGATTTTTGCGCATTTCTAGGCGTTTTATTATTTTTGGTACACATTTTGTGAATGTTTATACTTTTATTAAGCATTTTATATAACAAGAAAGGCAGTGAAAGAACTAAACTTTCCCATAACTAAACACAATAGGAAACAAAGAAACTTGAACTGGGGGTGTGTCGAAATGATTTTTTTTTCATTGAAGCTCAGTGGAGCGCCGAATATCCGACGATCAACCGCTAATGAGTAGCACCCCCTCTCCTCCTATCTTTTCTGTTACTTCCTCCCTTGCCTCAACTGCTAGCGCTTCCGTTCCCGACCAGCCCAGCGGCCGTGTTTAAGTCTACAAAATTGTTACATTAGGCCCACACTAAAGGTTTTCCTGCAACAAGTTATCCAATTACGCTGTCTACTGCGTCGCGGTGAGTCACCGGAATTACTGCTCGGCATTGACGTGTGTCGGGCGCGTGAGCTTATATTTCCGATCTTCCGCGGACGTGTTCAGCACATTATTGATTCAGAGTATCTAATTCTTCAGGAGAGAAAGCGCACCATTCTAAATATTTCCGAGAATTTCAGGATTGATAAATGTGAATCGAAGAGAGAGGCGGTGATGAATTTAATGGCAAAGTCCGGCGGAGATTTCACTACTGTGCGCGATATTACGCGAATGCGATATGCGCGAGACAAAACAAGCCAATTGACTTTTGAATCGTAATGAGATAGAGCGAATGAACGTCATCAGCGTTAAACAATGAAGGCTTAGACTTTAATCGATTATGACTCTTTACATGTGATTTTTTCGCTAATTCACGTGAAATTCGCGAAAAAGGCGAAATTTCGTTTTATTTTCCGATTTCGCGATATTTCGCGTTATTTCGCGATATCGCGTCTTGCGAATTTCACGGATCTCTACTTATGACTCTTACTTACTCATTAAGCTTTTCCTTGTGTGTGCTTATGATAATAAGCACCTCTCTCCAGAACTTTAGTGGGAATGCTTGAAAGGTATACCTGGAGTTGTGTAATCTAACCTCAGATAAGTTAAAGAAAACTTGCTTGTGCTAGTGTTAGTTATTATATGCAGTCAGTATGGGGTGATTTTGTACTGCGGTACACTTTTCTACCATCTTTTCTCCTTCCTCTTCCTGGTATTTATTGTGAGATAATCAGTTTGTCTTCCTGAGTCTACCATTCCTGTAACCTTTCCTTCTGGTTTCCATATTCATGATATTTACTCTTGTTTCTACACTTCATCTGAGGCAATTTAATCCCAAATCTTGATGTATTTATCATTAAATTTGTCTTCTGCAGCTCTCTCAGAAAAGCATGTGTGCAGATCTGTCAGTAACTAAAAAAGTAACTTGAATGCAAATAGTATTGTCATGTCAGTAAAAATTGTTTTACGAATATTTTGAGTCCTGTCGAATACTTTTATGGAAGATATTAGCAGCACTTAATGGATTTTCTACTGGAATATACCTATTCATCATTGAAAAAATACTAAAATATACAAAAGTCACATAATTTTTTGCAGTGTATAAAATATAATTTTTACTCAATTTCAAATACTGATTGCCTCCTTGATGCAGTCTAGCTGCAATGTTAAGTAAGATGTATCTATGTTGCTTTACAGATGCCCCCGAGAAAAGTTTCTCAAATGGGAACTCCATATGGATGGCCATTGCAGGTGCCCAATATGCCTAACCCAAAGCAAAAGGGGCCTCAACTGATTGGTTCTGCTCTGGGATCTGATGATTTTTATCCAAATGGTTATGCTGTACATCCTGGGCATCTGCTGCAGCAGCAGTGCAATACCTTGGCTCCTTCACACAGGTTTTCTTCAGTTCATGACTGTGGCCAATCTGGATTAGTTTATCCATGCACTGATCAGTACCATTGTACTACCCATGCTAATGGCTACCATGCCCATGTTTTGGATGCGTCAACTGCTGCTGCAGCTGTTCCAACTGCTCAGTTAGTTGAAGTCGAAGGTGCTAGAGCTCTCCCGTATTGCCCCCAATCAGCCCCCAATTATTTTTCACAGATGCAAAGCCATCCAGCCGTATCTGTGCCTGTGTCTCCATGTCAGGCCAATGTAGCCTTCAGCATTGATTCGCAGAGTGGCTATTGTCAGCAGCCTCACATGGCTATCCCTCATTCTTTGTCCTACACCGCTGTGCCTATGGCTAATGCAACTCTTGATTCAGCCGTGAGAAGAAGAGGTATTGCTGCAGAGGAAACTAGAGATCGTCAAAGGGCTAATTTTCATCCTCGGAGGGATGAAACAGATGGAATGACAGGTGATAGAATGACTGCCACAATGGGAAGGGGTTATAATAAGCCAAAAATGAGCTATGTTTCTGATGGTACTGCTCCAGCAGATAGTGAAACTCTTGGCAGCTGGAGTTATGTATTTCGAGACTTGGAGACCCAAGGTTATACAAAAGACCTTGGTGACAGGGAAGATGTCTTGAACCCCAGGTACAAGGAATTAAACAAAGTATTGTCTGATGAAGAGGCTGCTCGAATTGCTGAATTAGAGATGAAAAATGTGATGCCAGAAAGAAGCACAACTGCCCCCATACCAGAGCCTGTCTTAGATAAAATGGGGAAAGCCTTGCAAAAGTTGAGATTAGATCCTAAGAAAGTAAGTGGTTCTGAAGAGGAGAAAAGAAGGGTTTCCAAGTCATCCATCTCGAGCCATGTTATGGATGAGAAGCCAACTAACCTGGTGAAGGAATTGGTTGTTAGTGAGGTTAACAGGGGAAATAGTGTAGATAGAAGCTCTGACAAAATAGGTGCCAGTTCATCCAACTCCTTCAGGAGCCAGGAAGCTGAGCGAGGTTCGATAGGAAATGGCAGGGTTATCCAGCCGAGTGAAGAGGAGAAGCATGAGGACTGGGAGTGCACTTACTGCACGTTCAGAAATGTCGCAGGGGGTGTGAAGCGGGATGTGTGCGAAATCTGTGGGAAATCAAGGAGGAGGGGAGCAGAAGAAAGGCCCCTGGCAAGCGGTGGCAGGGAATGTCCCAAGTGCACCTTGGTCAATGTGAAAGAGGCCTCTCATTGCGAGGCCTGTGGAACATCTCTGGCCCACTCGCCCACTTACATCTGATCACCAGCCTCAGTAATACCACCGCTCCCTTGTGATATGCTAGGTATGGAATGTTTCAATGTGAAGCCAAATAGTCCACTTATGTTGGCTTTGAACCTATTTTCCATCTTATTTTTGCTAATGAAAATTGAGAAAAGCAATGGGAAAGTTTGAAATAGTGTTGAAATGTTCTCAATTTTCCTGTTTCAAAATAATGATTAATATTTATTGACATAGATATTTTCATAATTCTGCTAATAGGCATGCCTTACTGCAGTGAAATCATTATTAGTTCATTTACATGATCTTAAATGTGGATTTGGGTGCACAAAAGTATAATGATATCAAGCTGGCTGTTTTAATAAGATTGTCTTTTTATGATAGGAGTTAGAAAATGTTAACTTTTTTAACCAAATTAAAGAGTGAAATTTTTTAGAGCTGCAAATAATTTGCCCATTGTACAGTATTGTTGTTTTAATTTATAATGATTTTCATAACCATCAGTGAAAGACTTTTATTTTCTAGTTTCATTTCTCTTATTATAATATTTGATAAATATTTGCCAATATACTGAAATGAGAGAAAAGTTAGTGGAATATTTGTAAGCAAGTTACATAATTTCCTCTAATACTCAGCTTGAGTGTAAATAATTTAACGTTAGAGGACATTTTTGTGAACAGTTATTTCATGCACATACTGAAAAAAATGGTGCCTATGAGCTAATAGAATTGATTTTTCCAAAGCATTTGCCAAAGATATCCAATTTTAAAATATCATTTTATAAATTCCCAGTTTTTCATTTCATTAAATGTAATGTATGCACACTCATTTGTACCGTATTTACTCGTGTAAGCCGCGCCCTCGTGTATCCCGCGCACCCCTATTTTCGGGCAGGTTCGTGAGGAAAAAGTTATTTCTATCGAAAAAAAAAATGTTTTCCCTTGAGTCTGCATCATTTTGTCATGACATGAATGCACGTTCTTTAATAGAAATGCTGTGCCTAAATTACATGTACGTCTTTCTCATTAATTGATTGAATTACGTGTTATTATCGTCGCGATCGTCATCAATGCACGGCCTCTTTTACTGTGCATCTGTTTCTCGTAGCATCTCACAGTAATCACAGTTTCATACAATCACATCATACAGCTATAAAAACGGCATTTGTTCAAAGGAACATCCAACTGAAATAATTGCAACAATATATACAATTTCAACCCGTGATTACTCTATTATTACGGAAATCGTTGGCATATCAACAAAAAAAAAGCCAAACGCCATCCGTACCTGATAGCAGTGATCTCGTCTGCTCTCTGCGTAGTAGCTGTGGACTGGGACGATTTAACAACACCGAAAAGTCTTGGGAACACACGGAAAAAACTAAGCTCAATGTAATAACAATTATAATTCTTATAAAACTAAAGAAAAGCACATTCCCGGAAATATAATCATAAATCACGAATGAATATTCATATCATAACAGTTCTCATTCTTAGTTTTCGTCACAGCTAGATTCAGATGCACCATATTTCCTTCATGGAGCTCGATTTCCTATTTTTTCGGCATCATTTATAATATGTAGCTTTATACTCACAGGAAACTATCAAAATTTCACATCAGAATTCATTTTAGGGTGATAATAGCAAATTATTTTAAAATGCTAAATGATCGATTCGAACGCGTTTACTACTCTCACGCTTGGAGCGGATAGCACGGATAGTAAGAAGGTATATTCTCTGAGCATACGACTATTGCCACCACGTAACAAATTTTTTGTTGTGTCTTTGCAATGTAGCTTTAATGTGTACGCAAAAGGAGCTATCTATTAGTACGTAAAAATGTTGCTACAGATACGTGATACCGAAACAAACTCCGCTTACGATTTTGAAAAAAACATAAAACTCCTTGCGGCAGCTTACAGTATACAGTATATTTAAATACATATCAGTGCTAAAATGTGTTGTCCTACTTACGATCTATACACGATAAATCTATTACTTTGACAAATGGTGTTTCTGATCTAGCGTTTCTTCCAGTACCGTTGTACGCTCAGACTTTGTTAAACGTGGATTTTTATTTTTAATTACATACTTCAAAATTTCAGAATACTTTACAATGTACGATTTACTACTAAACCATGCTGCGAAGACTAGTATACCACTATTACTAGACAGAATGCAAAACTTAGGAGAGAAAACAGGAATCTGAGGAAAAATGGTTCGCGGCTAACACGAAATCTGGAGGATTCGTATAAGCCGCGCACCCCCATTTTTTCTCCGGCGTTTCGGGAAAAAAGGTGCGCGGCTTACACGCGTAAATACGGTATTTAAAATCTACAGTGTTCAAATAGTTGGGAAGTCATTATTTTTAAGGTATTAATAAATATTCACTCATTGGTTTTTATCATTACATTACAAATCATTTCATTAGGTATTGTATTGAAAGTGCCCCGAGTTGCCTTGCATTATATTAGTTGTTGCGCTGATTCTCTTATGTCTTGGGTTTGTAAATTCTTAACTTTGTACTTCATTTTCATCTCCTTATTTATTTTCTGTCTGAATTCCATAGCCTGTATTTAGTGTAGAAGTTAATGGAGTTAAGCTTTTGTTTGCGGCATTCCCCTCCCTCCTACTAACAGGTTTGCACACTGTGTGCCAAATCTCCCACTTACACTCACATCCACTTGATTATACATATCTAACAGGCATTCTTCCATTTTGTCTGAATTTCGTGTGATGCTTCTTGCACAGTGGTAATTTTTTCCTTTTTTGCCATTAAATAAGTATAAGTTAGGGTTTTGTTTGGAATAGGTTTAACAGGTTCTTGCCATCTACTGGCATTGTCATAACCAACATCTTTCCTTTATATGTAGTGATTTGCATATGATCTTCTTTGGCTGCATCTATTTAACTTGCATTTAAGAGAAAATTTAAATTTCTCAACTCCGTTTAAGGGGTGCCAGCTTAAATCTAAAGCTTTGAAACTGAAAATTGTCAGAAAAACAGATCTGTACATAATATGAGCTGTTACACGAAGTTACAAATACAAATTTCATTATCATGCTGCATAAATGTCACTTATGTGGAATCTAACCATGGGATGTGGTTGTATTTATAATTTTTATTTTTTCTTAGTTGCCAATGGGATGTTGGTTCTGAGGTCACTTGCAGTATTGAGCATTCTATAATTAAAGTTACCTATTAATTTATCTAAGCCTTAATTTTCTTTGTTTTTAATTCATCTCTTTTCATGATTTAACATGCTTGCATTGAAATAGTAGTACGTTTGAAGCACTTGGAAATGTATCCAATTATTTACTGGTGTGGTTTTTAAAGCCTTGTCCCTTAGTATTTCTTTGGTTTTTCTTTTTTTTTTAACATTGTCAGTTTTTGTGTGAAATTAATTTACAGCTGTTAATGAAAGTACGCAAGTACTGTCATGGCAGCATTGAATTCTAGTCCACTCACTCAAAAAAACTGGCAAAAGGGTAAATGGTGTTGTTATTTGCTGCAAAAATTATCATCAAATTGAATCTATTTAAAAGAATGCAAATTAAATGATATGTATCTTTATTTTAAAAAGTGTGTATTGTGAATTTAATTTGTTAAAAATATGTGAATTTGTATTCACAAGTTCATTCATAGGTATATATATTCGCTTCTCTAAAGTAATGATGCTGTTAAGAGGGGAAAATAATTTTCCCTAAATGTTAAAGAATGTCAAAAACTGTGAAGAAATTTTAATCTTAAAGAGAATAATTACTGTATTTGATGGCACATAAGATGCAACCTCATTTCAGTAGGACATATTACTGAGGAAAATTTTCATTACAGGCAAATGTAGTTTTGTATGATGATTCACTTGAGTATAATTCACATAATAGAAATTACAACTGCAAAAATCTTCTTGTTAATCACAAAGGCTGAATCTTCATATTTAAGACCTAGGGGTAATTTTGAGCCATAGTTATGGAAAAAAGGGCATCTTATATGCTGCCAAAACAGTATATATTTCTCAGTGAAGGATATTTTGTCATTGTTTTTTTACAGAATCTTGTTATAATTACTTTCTTATTGTACACAAGATTGGAAATCAGTATCTTTTATGATTCCTCCTTGTAAATAAAATTGTTTTTGCTTTTTTATGACATGTGTTTAATGAGGTTCTTTGTTTTCAACTCAATTTTAGCCATTCATGAAAAGCCAGAAAATTGCCAACCTTCCATTTATCTGATTTAGAACAAGAAATTGCAATGGAATGTTAATACTGCCATGTTTCTCCCACTGCCACGACCTGCTTTAAGTGAGACATTTCTGTAAAACCATATTTTAGATAATGCAGGTTACCAAAGCACACAATTTTTTTATACCTTAATCTTTTTGTATGACTGATCATAGCCTATAATCAATGCCACTTCAATTGCACAGTTGAAGTCAGGCAGAAGATATAATGAGAGATGTAGTATAGGAAACAGGTTGAATTGGATAGAAGGTAAGAGACATTCTGAATGGTTAGGGAATACAGTTGAGCACCCTTAATCCGGGAACCCCTAATCCGGGAGCACCTATAATCCGGCAATTTTGCCATGACTCTGGTACTCAGTGGAAAATGCCGAAACGTTTTTAACCGGAACATTGCTTCATAACCTGCCGAGATATTATTCTTATATTAATACTGAGATACCATTCTTAACGTTAATTTTCCCATTTCGAGAATCAGAATAATTTAAACATATTAATTTCTGGTACTTCGCCTACACTGGAATTATTCTGGAACTTGAAGTAAACATATAAATTTGACGACATCGCCGAGACGGAATACGACTAATTTACAGATCGGCCACTTTCAATGGCGCGTGCATTTTTGATTGACCACTAGACGTAATATGATAAAATTATTGGTTATATTTAGGGATGGGTCGGTTCGGTTCTTCGGTTCTCGGTTCCACCGGTTCTTGAGCTTAGAACCGGAACCGGAACCGAGGCCAAAAATAATCGGTACCGAAATAATTGGCGCGAAAACCAGTTTGAAACCTACTCACACTCCGAAAGTGGAGGCTTCACATTAAAACCTGGTGAAATAGTGTACTAAGATGCTTCAAAGTCGCGAATTATTCTAATTCAGTCTCTGAAAATGATTATTGATTACCTTATCTTACCATTGAGCAATGCAAAGTAAGTGGTAAATTAAGAACTGGAACCGAGAATCGGAACCAAGAACCGATGTTAAGAACCGAACCGGAACCGAAAAAAAGTGGAACCGACCCATCCCTAGTTATATTCTTATGTTTCACCCAAAACATGTCTCTTCCATACAGTTGTAGCGACAGCACAAAACGTTAACCATCGCAGAAAAAGTGCAAGTTGTGAAAAAGCTTGATGCCGTTGCATCAGTAAAGCGTTTGACTGAAACATACTACGTGGGATCTTCAACAATATAGCACATTAAGAAGCTGAAAGAGAGAAATCATCAAAATTTTACTGTTAAAGTGACACAAAGAAGCAGATAACAGAGAGGAAAACTATGAAAGAAGATTTAAGTGCTGATTTAGATAGCCTGGTTTCGATTGCGTCGGAGTGAAGGCCTTAGTTAGTATTTCTGGCCAAATGCTAATGGAGCAGGATAAACTCTTTTAGAAATAGACGTGATCAATCCAAAAGACGTGATTCGGGAAATTTCACGTGCAGGCAATAGCATTTCACCGTCCGTTCTAAAAACATGCGTGGTTTAAATTGTGGACTGCTTTAAGGTTTGATATAGACGAAATAATTGGGGATTTAAAAAATTTCATGTTTCTGAGGATAAAAATATGATGATGGAGTTTGCAAACATCATCCATAACCCTGAATTAAAGGAAATGGAATTGGTAAATTTAGACGAAAGGATAGTTAGCGGCCACGATATTCTCACCACACAACACATCATAGATGATGAAATCATTGAAATGGTAATTAAAAACAATAAATCCGGGTGGGGATGTCGATGATCAGCCTGAAATTGTTGAAGGAAGACTACTCTTGATGATGGTCTTTAACAAATAATCCAGTCCGGTCGCCCACGGTGACGTAGTGATGGGCGTACACACGACACTCACGTGTTCGCATCGCGCTGAATCAGCTGATAACAAATCGAGCGCGGTAGGAAATTATGTTACGCAAATTACAGTGTAAGAAATATCAATTTATATACCCTTTTCCAATAACAATATGAAACTTTTATATGTGCAGCAATATGCACAATGCTTAGATTCAGTTATTTTCACTCACTCTGCAACTTCGATAATTTTAAATAATAACTTTGTGTATTAAGAAACCATTTCTTTATGATTATTCTCAGTAACTCTTTTTACAATAATGTTCAGTAAATGGCAAACGGATATATTTTGTTATAAATAATTGACTCCTCTCAATGAAAACATCCCGGATGTCAAAAATAGACTAGTTGCCATGCATGACCCATAGTCCGGCAAAATCCCTAATCCGGCATCACTTCGGTCCCGACTGTGCCGGATTAAAGATGCTCAACTGTAGCAGGCAGCGACTATTTACAAACCTATAATTATTTGTAGAATATTTGTATCATTACATTCTCCTGCATCATGTTTCATCCCAACTATATGTGCAATTTTAACTAAACAAATAGTGATGGTAATACCTATGGTGTATTTTTTCTCATCCATTTTTATTATCTTAGTTGATATTTGTAATGCAACTTACTGCAGGAAACTATGCATGGCAAACAAGTAAGATCAGAGGAAAGAGGTGTTGTCTAATTTTGACTATTATCAATGTATCTTACCTGCCCCTGAAAAGCATTTTCATAATTTTGTTTTTTGCTAACTTTTTACATACAAATTCACAATGATCAACTTCGTTTTTTTGTGTGTATGAAATTGTTGTATCCAGTGTTTGGGGATTCTCTTCATCTCTCCGTTCTTTTAAGACTGTGGTGGGTGTGTACTTATCATAAGTCTACTAATGGAACTTATCTTTCTATAGAATTTTTTTATCACCAATCATAGTATCACATCTCTTTATCATAAGTGGTGAATTTAAAGTGGTAACCTTCTCAGAATGACAGGCTACAAGAAAGAAACTCATGGGTTGTTGGAAATGTTCATCTGGTATTCATCTAAGTGGAACATAGGGAGATTTGCTACTATCCATTATCTTTTCTATTCTGGTGTCTTTGTATACTGTTCATATCCATTTGGTCTAATCTTGAGTTTAATTAATTTTTCGTTTTATCAAATTATTGCTTTTTTTGCCAAAATTTTATAATTGATTTGGTTTATGACTTTGGAATAATTTACTTCTTATTAATGTTGTGTCACATTGAAATTTCTTAATCTGTATTTTGGTTATAAAGTTGTCAGCCCATGTTGAGAAGTGCTGAACCTGACTTTCTAATGGCACCTTAAGGTTGGGCTTTATTAGATCTCAGGACTTCCCCTCTCTGTCAAGCCCCTTTATGTGCTTGACTAAGTAACTCTCTCTTGGTACCAGTTTAATGAGCTTCACATGATTTGACTTCTTTTGATGCAAAAGGAAAATAGCTGGAATGAAGACCTGTACAGATTGTTGTCAATTCTTTATATTGATTGATTCCTGTTCATTTTCTTCCACATTGATCCATTTTTAGTGATGTCTAACCTGAAGAAGCAGATTGAAACTCTAGGAAAACTTGCTAAGTATGGAGTAATGCTAATCCTGGAAGATCTCAAGTTAACTAGTGAAATTATTTTTAACTTCATAAACTTTTGTTGCACTACAGTGGAGCATTGTTTATATTTTGTGAGTGTATTGCCATCATAAAAGGTATGAATTATTTTTTCTCAGCTTTTCCTATATACAGTTTAATAGGGTACTAGCCCAGTATTAAATATATTTAAAAAACATATTTACTGATTTTATTCAAAATATTTAATTTGAAATATAAAATTGGACCACATAATATTATTTATGGAGCCAATTTGGCATCCTGCACCACACACTTTGTGTGTCATGTTAGTTCTAGAAAAGATCAGTCGATGAAGATACAATTACGATTTATGTTGAGAACTGTTTGAGTATGGCCTAATTCCTCCTAGTTTCCTCAAGAGGAGTCTTGGAATGGAGTCTATTCAGAATTAATTCTCCAGAATGCAGTAATTTTGAAAAAGATGAATGTTCAAATTAATTAATGAATATAAAATAGCACAAATTGAGCTGTGTTGTTGGTAAACCTCATAAATATGTTATCAGTACCTGCTGCCTTGGGCTTAGTGTTAAGTTATGCCAAATCTGAGGGATTCTGGATAAATGAAAAAGGAACTGCTTGGATATCAGATCTGAAACTTAAATTTTCTGATGATATCAATTTCCCCTTTTTGTAGAACCTAAATGAGTTCATAGGTAGACTTTTCATAGCTTAATTGATACCTTGTACCAGGTCCTCAATCCTGAAATGTTAAGCATAGCTGGATTTACACTTCTGGTACTTGAATTATTCTGTCTTCACACCAGCCAGCATTGTAATACTTAATATTTTGATGGACCACCATTTTAACTTTTTGGGTAACATTTATTCTGTTGGAGTATTTTGTTCCAGCATGAAATTAAAGATATGCTTGTTTGTTTTACCTATTGGTGAACATAGCTGCCTAATTTGAGATTCTGGAATTTGAATAACAATTATGAAGTCAGCTCAACTTTAAGGTACAGAAGGGAATACAGTTTCAAAAAGGTCAGTATTTACCTCCTGATTAGTGTACTAAAATGTTAAAGTCATCATTTGCTTTGACGAAGAGACCTCATTAGCTTAATTTCAAGGGTTAAGAAAATAACTTTGTACCGTTCCACAACATAAATTAAATTATACTGTGTAATTGTACCAAGTTATTTTTTTAACTAGTTAAACATTTCAAAATTCTATGCTTTCACTGACTGCATCAATTTGGAGTCTATATTCAGGGACCTCAGTTCTATTCAAGGCAATTTATTTCTGCAAATACCACATTTGTACTAATGATGATATGCAACATCATCAATGATTGCTGGTACTGATGTGTATTTGACAATTTATATGTTATGAGGTTTACAGCTGAGTCAGTGAATAGAAAAGTTCTAAATTAGAAATTAGTGAGTAAAGGGTTTTAACAATTACTAGTCTTGAGTTGAGCTTAAGGGTTTTGGATGCAAATTGTTTTCATATGCTAAATTTAGAAATAATTTTTGTCCTCTGACATTATTATTATTTGCATGAATACTTTTTCCAGTTTCCTTAAAAAGATCACATAAAAGAATTTATTTGAAAGTTAGACACTATTCACATAAAAAAAAAGTATTTGTGCAGTACTGACAAGATTTCATCTAGATTCCCAAGTGGAGCAGTTTTTTTTTCGACCATTATTTCAAATATTTGTATTGTATGTACCGACAAGATTCCACTTAGATTCATAGCTGGAGCAGTTATTATTCCACTAACCTGATTTGTATTCCCTTCTCCCCACTTGGGAGTCAAACCGGCAGCAGATCCAATTTAACTTTCTCTCTTTTCACCATAAAATAATGAATTGAGTATTTAATACTCTTAATTTACTAAATAATTCAAGAAGGGAATTTTAATGCTTGCTTTTCATCATTGAAAGTGAACATTCATTCTAGTACAAATATTCTATTGCCTAAACCCTATCTGAATTTGTGAATAACTATCTTTTCCATGAAGACATTGCTAGGCATGTTAAGCTGCTTTTAGCATTAGTCTAAATTTCATTGTTTTAAAAAACAATTAAAATCTGATTGCTATTATTTAGAACATTTTTTGTTGCTTGCTATAACTGTTGCTAAAAAAATTCATGTTGGACATGATCACTAATTTTAGCACAAAAAATAGTTGACGAGTGGTTGTACATGGAGTCAAATAAGTTCCTATGAAAATGTGATTTGGTGTAGAATCATCATCATGGGTCAACAATCCTAGGATTAGTTTGATGCAGCCCTCCACTCGATTCTTCTATCAGCAACCTCTTCATATTAATGTAGTTCCTCTTTTTCGTGTCCTTCACGACCTGTTTTATATAACTCATGCAAGGCCTGCCTTTTCCATTCACTCTTCCTTGACGATTGTCTTCATCAGGCCATCGTGTGTTTAGGCATGGTCGATTAGGTTGTTCCGTCTTATTTTTCGAGTTTTCAGCAGACTTCTTTTTTTCCCACTCTTCTTAGGACTTCTTCGTTGCTTACTCGGTCGATCCATTTTATCTTCATCATTCTTCTGTAACACCACATTCCGAGCGCTTCCCCTCTTTTCATCGCCGCAGCTGTCATCGTCCATGCCTCACGGCCGTAAAGAAACATACTCCAGATGTATGTTCTTATGAATTGTTTCCTTATTTCTACACTTTTATCTCAAGCTGTGAGTAGATTCTTCTTTTGATAGAATGCCCTCTTTGCCTGGGCTATTCTACTGACTATTTCTTTCTTGCTTCGTCCATCGTTGGTTACTCCTCTTCCCAGGTAACAGAACCCTTTCATGGTGTAGAATATGGCTTAAAATGAAAAAGTTCATAAGCTGATCAATATGATAATTTAGTGATGAAAAAAAATTGTAAGGTAGCCTGTGGTAAGGGAAAATTGGTTAGAGTTGAGACAAATGACCTGGTAGACTCTTATTTTTGACTTTTGTTGTGTTCTTTTTTTCATTCTGTGTAATGATTTTTCATTGTTCCACTTCATTTTGAGTCAGTTTATTTTTTTTCCTCTAATATTAAATTTGCCAATAATAGTAGTGAGATCTCAGATCCCCTCCCTCTTGACGTTTCTGAGAGCAGTAATTATATAGTTAATTATCATTCTATGTTCATTAATGTTAGCTATAAATAATTTGCTATAAGTTTCTATGTATTTTGCTCTAAAGAAATTTTTTCAGACTATTTTTGATGTACTGATTGTCTCGTTACATTTCATCATGCAATTCGATTACATACCAAGTTCATTCCTAAATGCTCTTTGCACGAAAGTATTCTCATTTAGCATTATTGAAAATGCTAATTACTTCCCTGGAAATAACTCTTTGAGGTGCAGTGAGGAAAAGCAGTAAAAAACATTTATTAAACGATCAGGTTTCATCGAGTAGTAAACATCATCAGGTAAATTTCTACATATCATATTGGCTTAAATTCTCTGTCAGCAATGAGGAGGACCCTTCTCCCCATTCTCATTGCTAACACAGTTTATAAGCCAGTATGTTCTATAGAATTTTACCTGATGATGTTAACTTTTCAATGAAACTTGATTATTTGATACATATTTTTAACTGTGTTCTATTTTTATGACTGCATAATGAAATTCCACAAAGCTATGCCGAACTATTGAAAAATTACAATTATTGAATTATTTATTTTTCCTCTTCTTTAAATTAAAGTTAATTAATTATAGTAATTAACTAATGTATATGCATTTGTTTATTCGAATGAACATTTGGTTTTTAGTCAGGTCAGTACATACTTGTTATTGCCAGAAATATTGTTAGGCAGAATATCCATGTCTAATGGAAAGTTGTCCATTATAGAAGTGTTCAAAAATTCTCTCCAATCATATCAAAAAATTCTCAATATTCAGGTTTGGTCGAGGAAGGTGTCTATTAATGAAGAAACTTGACGCATTTTTGAACAGAATATTCCCTCAGAAAACATGTGATGATTTTCTGTGATAAATATAGAAAAGACATCAAGGTAATTTGATGTGGAACTCTGGGTCTCAAACATCTCCTTTTTCAACACTTAATGTCAGTTTTCATGCTCAAATAGAGAGGGAAATTGGGCAAAACCAAATTCATGTTTGCACAGAAAAAACATCAAATTGTGCAGAATTAGGCTTTATATCTAGACCTAATCAATTGGGTGACTGGTAATGATTGGAGATGAAAATAAAATAGGTTGTTTTAAATGTTTGCCAAAATTTATTAATGAGGTTCAACAATAGTTCATTAATTCCATGGTATTTCCATTTAATAATTTTGAATCATATATAATTTCATCAAGACTTACTGGGAATCACCATTAGCTTGCCCTCAGCAAAAGGTTGCTTGGGGTCTGTGGTTTAATCTTTCCGTTCTAACAATCTGTTGGATTTCTGGCTTTAAGTGTTCACACAGCACTTGGACCAAAATACCAACAAAAGATCTCTGCCACCCCCAGGATTAATGCCTGGACACTTGGGATGGGAAGCCAGGACTCGAGCCATCACACCAAACCCCCAAGAGTAGTCTGATACATAAATATCACTGCGTCTTCCAACTTCATGGCAGCCAGTTTTAATTCATAACCTTCCTTTCTCTAGGGAAAATTATTTTTTTGGTGTTTTTTGTTGTTAATCTTCATTCCATACCTACTTTTCACACTGATTCTACTGTGTAATGACTCTTGTCTCTCAGATTGGTAAGCGGTTTCTGAAAATCCAAGCTGTGTGATTTTCTGGATATCGTACCTTTGTGGGTAGCCATTATCTGTGCATGGAAAGATAGCAGACCCCATTCCGTGCAATGTAATTTTTGTGTACTGTTGAACTTAGTGAGTTCTATCTTTGTCAGCCTGACTGACTTTCATGTTGACCTTCTTGGCTGGTGGATGTATCACACTATGGAAGATTCAATTTTTGCCAGAGTGGATGAATTTTGTCTTTGATTCCCCTTGTATGAATTGTTTATCTTCTGAAGTAATTATGAGTGAAGGTTGAGTTTGTTTTATACATGTAGCGTGCTTACATAGCCATTTTTAAGATCAAATATAATCTTAGGGTCAACTATGTTTAAACTGCATTAAAAATAGTGTTGGAATGGTCAGTTTGAAATGCTGTCTCTCCAAGGTGAAAGTGAGTAAGTTCAGAGTAGTCACCCCATCTGGCAATTAGAAATAAATGGCCTGGCGTGCAAGTATTTTACATCTACAGAAGTATTGGGTTGCTTGTTGAGATTAATGAGTAACATTTGGTGATGCAATTTTCAGAAAATTGTTATGCATGGAACCCTTAAAATATTATATGTATATCGATTGGAATCCTTAAAATAATATTACAAGGCAACATGAAGTTTGCCATGAGATATTTTTATCTTATCTGACATATTGCATCCTGATAAATACCTGTTTAAGAGCATTCTATTGCAATTAAAAATGTGAAGATTAAAAATTGACACTCTCAAAACTGATATCTTCAGTTATTTAACCCATTTAATATTTTTTTATTACTAAATCCATTGCAATTTCATTACTAGAACTAAGATTGTTTTTTGTATTTCAAACTCTATCTCTTTGTGGAAGCTCATTAAAAATGAACTACAATCTTAAAATAGCTCTATAGGTCATCATTAAGGATCAGGCATGTAGTGGCGTACAGTTTTTTTTTTAATTTTTCAGATGTGAACTTTGGGAACTTGTGAGTGAATCTAGATACCCCAAGATGTAGTCACTAAATGAGAATGGGATTATTATTGTTTCTAGGAATGAACATAGCCATCAGTGTGGTTGTAATTCAGTGAATGACCTTAGTATCAATTCAATGTATGTATATTCAAACTGTTCTTGCAGCTTCCACAAAAAGAGTCTGGCTATTATATGATGCCTCGTTTAGTGTATCTGGTTTTAAGTTTCGCTCGAGGTCCTCTTCATAAGATTTTTATTTTGTGCATTTGAATTTGTAGTGAAAGCACCTCGGGTGTGGCTACTGTGTCTGGGTGAGTGGTTATGTTTTCTGAATTTGGTTCTACTTCCTAAAATTTTGTCATAGTGGCAGTTATGGTTGATGTCTATTTTGGGGATTTATTTCTTTCCCACCATCTGTGGATATACTGGTACATACATGAAAATATTATTTAATGGATGGGACAGCTAAGTTCACTGTTCTGCATGAAATATTTTCCTTGGTGAAGTAGGTTTTTGTCAATCATATTTACTGTACAACACAGCAATTGGATAGAATATTTGTGCACTTGTGCTTATGTATTTGAGGAAGCCATTATTTGGGTGTTCAGGTGTTTTAGAATAATTAATGGCCTTATATATTATTTCTTTGTTCATTCAAAATCAGTTTCTGATCATCATGATTTCAGTTTGATTGTTGGCCAATTCATTTATTTTAATGTGGTGTTGCATTTAAGCTTCCTTATCTGCATTTTGGATGGAAATATGATACTTTTTTGGTGAGTAGTGGTGGACCAGAATATCTTCAGGAATCTCAAAATTAGCATCAAGTTAATACTGAGCTAGGCTTTGTCAATTGTCACTCGACACCCGAATGGAAAGGGTTGATAGTGGGCTTTAATTTTAATTTAAATCTTGAGACTTCCCCATTGTGGAGCCAATAAACATACTCCTTGACTAAGTAGAAATTGATTATATCTAATATGCTCCCTAGCAATTGCAAAAATGTGGATGAATTACATGTTTTGTGTTGTGGTAGGATGATCTATGTAGGTGGTTTGCAAATAGGTTTTAGCAAAAGAGTGAATAATTAATGGGAATGATAGTCCAAGTAATCTGAATTAAAGTAATTTCCCTGGCATGTATAATAATAATTTACTAGACTTATAGCTATGCACATTGTAGTCGAAAGTCTATTTTATTTTAAATTAAATGAAAGACTGACCTTACTGACTTAGAATGAAGTGTACCTCTAGTATGAAAATAACTATTTGTAGTGAAGTGTCTAAAATTATTCAGTGCTATTTACTATTGATATGCTGAAGAAAAACATCTCAAATACTGTAAACAACTAGCTTGGAGATATTAGCCAAAAAGTTATAATCATCTTCTGAATAGTGTAAAAATTTCAGTGAGATTACATAAATATACTTGAAACTCATTAGCAAGAATTGTTATCTGGAAGAAATATTTTTCTATTTTGAACATGAGGCTGCTGTAAGAGCTCTATTTGATGTTAAAAAAATGTAAAATGTTAAAAATATGAAACGGATAAACAACTTTATTTTAAACCGTTGTGTTTTCATCTGCAAGCATTCTCATTATTCGGGAATATATGTATATCATGTTATATACACCTGTAAATATTTGTATGATTAAAGTTTTCATCATATTGTATATGTGTAATTTTCATTTGAGTTGATTTGGTTGATTCTTATCTCAAGCATTCAGTTGGCAATATTTCTCTTCAAATGATATACCTTTTGCCATAGGTTCTATACAGACAAGTTCACTTAGTAAGAGAATGTCTGTAGAGAAGGATATGTCATTACAATGTGATTTTTTTGCATTCTTTGTCTATGAGAAGGCTTTCCAATGGGTTTGTGCTCTTAATGGAAATATTGCAGAAATTAGCATTATATGTATAAAAAATTAACATTGAAAATCTATTCAGAGAGAGAAATGGAGAATCAGATTGGGTAATGCTATGCAGAGGAGTTGGTATTGCTGCCTCTTATCCTGTCTGCATTTAATTTATTTGAAAAATCTTAAGGGTAGATTCGAAGGAGTTTGATGTAAGACTGAAGGTTGACAGGTGGGATTTGTTCATTTGAAGTTGTTGCCAATCACGCATGGAGAACCATGGGATTACTATTATTTCTGAGGGTGTCACTTGATTAGCATGGAAAGTACGTATGGTATGAAGATAAGTTTCATGAAAATAAAATTAATGAGCCATGGAAGTACGAAGGCTTGGATAATAATTTAAGCTAGTTCAAACAGAACAAGCAAATTTTGTAGGTGGGTAGCTTTTAAAACTGGGTTCAGAAACAAGGATGTAAGATAAATTTTGCTAAAATGTGTTTTCATAGAACATTAATGATCAGGGGAGGGTTTAGGTTGTGAATTAAAAAGGTGTTCATACTTACTCGCGACTAAGCTTAAAGCCACCGAGTGCGTCCACTGGTGGCCAATGGTGGGTCGACCTCTGTATATAGAGGTTAGCTGCGAGATAAGAGAGTTAACTCATAGAATAAGCAGTCCTGGACATAAGGCAACAGCATTACGAGGGGGTATTAGCCTATCTGTGGGTAAGGTAAGCCTTTAAATATTACAGAACCTGTAAAGATGCCGTGAGGTGGTGACAGGAGGCCGTCAACAATTATGCATTCCATCGCCTGGAGGAGAGGGAAGCAGCTCTTCTTCATATGAGTGAAGGTGGAGACAACAAAGGTCGGTACAGCGACACTCATTTCATTACAGGCGTGGTAACATTTACTTTAACGGCTGTGGTACTGCGATGTGGAAAGCAAGGAGAAACCACCACATTATTATCCTGAGGAGTCGCAGCTGCTCACTTTTTCTTTCATTCAAGACGTGATGGAATCCTCTTGAGTAAAATATTCCAGAGGTAAAATAGTCCATCATTCGGATCTCCGGGTGGGACTACCCGAGTGAATACATCAGTCAAGTGTGATAAGCATTTTAGGGTCGGAACAAGGAACGTGAGATTGCATTGGACCTACGGAAAACTGGAAAAACTAAAGATGGAAATGTGAAGAATGGACCTCGACATATTAGGAATCAGCAAAATGAAGTGGCCCGAAGAAGGAGACTTCTGGAGCGGAAGCTATACAATTATACACACGGGATCATTACATGTTAATGCTGGAGTAGGCATAAGGCTCAGGAAGAGCGCCAGAATGCATGTGAAGAGCTACCTGCAGTACAATGAAAGGATAATAATGGTGAAGATCGAGACCAAACGTGTAGATACCGTAGTGGTGCAGGTTTACATGCCTACTATGAAGATGAAGAAGTGGAAGATGTCAACGAAAATATCACGGAAGTTATAAAACATGTAAGAGGAGAAGAAAACATAATTTTTTTAGCATATTGGAATGCGGTTGTCGATGAAGTTCAAGATGGAAGAATAACTGGGAAATGTGAATTGGGTAATCGAAATGAAAGAGGAGAAAGACTACTGGAGTTCTCCACACAGCATAAGTTAGCAGTTGCAAACACGGTTTAAAAACCATATTCGAAGAAGATACACTTGGAAAATGCTGTGAGACGGAAGAAGATTTCAAATAGACTATATTTTAGTGAAGCAGAGATTTAGGAACCAGGAGAAGTAACTGCAAAAGCTACCCTGGGGCAGACATCGACAGTGACCATAATTTAGTAACTATGAAATGACATCTAAAATTCAAGAAATTGAAGAAAACAATGAAGAACGTATGGCAAATTGAAAAACTTAAGGAGGCTCAACACCAGCAGACATTTCAAAAAGCAGTGGGAAACAACATAGGAGAGGACCTGAATGAGAAATCAATGGATGAGCACAGGGAAAATATTAAATTTGGACTACAGGAAGCCGTAAAGGAAGCTCTTGGAAGAAGAAAAGTTACCAAGAAAAAGCCATGGATCACGGAAGAAGTCTTAGACCTGATTGAAGAAAGAAGAGAGTACAAGAATGCGGACACTGAAGGAGGGCAGCTTTGCTACAAATGAAAGGAATGAAATAAGTTGCAAAGCCAGGAATGCTAGAGAAATAAGGATGAAGAGCCTATGCGAGGATGTACAAAACAAACTTGCTCTTGGAAAGGTGGAAACTGCCTATAGGATACTGAGGAACCACTTCAAAGAAGTAGGATGTAGTTTTTTCCCGGCGTATAATGCTGGTGAAGTCTTCACGGGTTCTCCACCGGGTCAGGGAAACGGCTAAGGCCAACGTTTCAACGGCTAACACTGCCATCGTCCTCAGGGCGTTGGACCAAGGAGGCAATTGAAATTAGGTTAAAGGCGACGAATTTTAACCGTGACACAGGATACACCCTGAGTAACGTGTGGAAGCCGGTGATCCGGAAGATACGAGAACAGAGAGAGAGGATTGGAAAGAGGCAATCAGGAGCGACCTTGCGGAACAATTCCCGTGTGACCTGAGGAGAGCCAATCAGGAGTGACTGAGCCAAGGCGAAGAGTATATATACCGCCATTTTTCTTGGACCTGACACTCAACGCCCTGAGGACGATGGCAGTGTTAGCCGTCGAAACGTCGGCCTTAGCCGTTTCCCTGAACCGGTGGAGAACCCGTGAAGACTTCACCAGCACTTCAAAGAACTTCATTGCAAGATGCAATGCCATAAGGGACAAGAATGGAGAACTTTTGATTGAAAATGAAGACAAAGTGAAGAGATGGAAAGAATATCTGGAAGAGTTATACAACGGAAACCATATCAGAACGAAAGTGATCGAAAAGGAAAGCGAAGTCGATGAGGAATATGGGAGCATCAATATTAAGATTGGAACTTGACACTGAAGTAAAGGACCTTCGTGTGAATAAGGCTTCTGGAAATAATGATATTCCTGCAGAACTAATAAAAAAGCAGGAGAGAAGACATTTACCCATCTTTAAAAGACCATCTGCAACATGTACTCAACAGGAGAAATACCCAGGGATTTAGAGAAAAACATCATCAGTCCTATTCCCAAAAAGAAGATAATGGAGAAATGCAAATATTTTAGAACTATAAGCCTGACAACACATGCATCGAAGATATTTACAAGGATCATCTATAGAAGAATAGAATGGAAAGCAGAGGAGTTCCTGGATGAAGGTCAATTTGGATTCAGAAAAAGTAAGGGTACAAAAGTGGCAATATTGGCACTTAGGCTGCTCATAGAGAAGAGAATGGAGAAGTATGTACAAACTGACGTTCACTGCATTTGTGGACTTAGATAAGGCTTTTGACAAAGTGGATTGGAATTCAATGCTTGACCCTCTGAAAGGAATTGGAGTGTCCTACAATGATGAATGAATTAGCAACAGTTTGTATAAAAACCAAGTAGCTGTGATTAAATCTGGATCCAGATCTGTGTAGAAGCAAGAAGAAGGAAAGGAGTGAGACAAGGCTGTTCACTGTCTCCAGTGATTTTTGATGCTTGCATCGAGAGAGCATCAACGAAATCAAAGAGAAGTCTTCTGGGGTGAATATCCATGGAGAAACTATTAGCATGCTGAGATTTGCTGATGACATAGCACTCATAGCAGAGACAGAGAGGGATCTGAATAAGATGCTGATAACCATGGAAAGGACAATGGCCAGATATCAGCTGAAGATCAATAAGAAGAAGACTAAGATACTGTGTGCAGCAAGAGAGAAGAGGCCAAAACCAAAGTTAAACTAGGAAAACAAAACTGGAAGAGGTGAAAGAGTTCTGTTACCTTGGAAGCCGAGTAACCAACAAAGGATGAAGCAAGAAAGAAATAGTCAGCAGAATAGCTTTGGCGAAGAGGGCATTCTATCAAAAGAAGAATCTACATACAGCTGGAAAAACAAGTCTAGAAGTAAGGAAATAATTCATCAGAATGTACATCTGGAGCGTATTTCTTTATGGCAGCAGAGCATGGACAATGACAACAGTGGAAAAGAAAAGGGTGGAAGCATTCGAAATGTGGTTCTACAGAAGAATGATGGAGATTAAATGGATTGACTGAGTAAGTAACGAGGAAGTTCTAAGAAGAGGGGGAGAAAAGAGAAGTCTTCTGAATACCCTAAAAAGAAGATGTGGCAACTTGATAGGCCACATCATGAGACATGATGGCCTGATGAAGAGAATTGTCGAGGGACAAGTGGAAGGGAAGGCCTCCTGCAAGATATATGGAGCAAGTGATGAAGGATGCAAAAGAGAAGAAATACGAAAATATGAAGAGACTAGTCCACGAATAAATCAGTGGAGAGCTGCATCAAACCAATCCCAGGATTGATGACTTATGATGATGTTCATACTTAAATGTAGTAAGTGGCATCACATGCATCTTAAAATGAGCCTTTGAGGAAGGAGGACAGATGTAGGTTGTAGAGCTTGGACAAGGTATGATGTTTAGGAGGGAAATAGTAATATGAAGGGGGCATTTTGAGGTGGGAAAGGAAGTTTTTTGATTTCAAAGAAAGCAGGAAAAAATTATGAAGAAGTGTTGAATGGTAAAAGGTTATAAGCATGCTGAGAGTGATGGGCAAGTAGCCATTAAGCTCAGTTTGTAACTATGAAGACAGGTAGTATGAAAGAAATAGATTATTTGCAGAATAATGGACGGAAGGTATGATAAAATATGAATTGGAGGGGTTGGTGGGATCCTTCTGGAGACCCCTTTGGATACATTATGCCAACCCACATCATACCTGCCTGCCACATACAGACAGGACAAAAGCACTGTGGTAGAGGTACTGAGGAAGGTCACCCCTTTAACCTTCATCTGGGCCAATATTGCTTTGGTGATCTGATGGGAACTGGTGTTTTTTATGTGGCTTGGCCCTTGCAGTGAAGATAAGTTTAAGATGGGCAGAGTGTGATTAGTAATATGAACAGCTATGGGTGTCTGAATGTGGGAGGATAAATCACACACGGGCCAAATTTCTTTCATAGTGTATGTAAAAGCTGATACATGCTAAACATATAACTCAAACAGTTCCAAGGGAAAAATTCTCTAATAAGACCAGGTAATATTAATGTATAGTCAGTAAGCTTATATTGATTTCTTTTTGGGTGAAGTTCTAACAACCTATGGGCTGCTGTATGATGGTAATACTTTCCAATCTATAATTCCCCCTCTCCTAGTCTTTTCTCACCAAAGATATTAGGCTTATAGGTCTATCCATTTTATTTTTTGTGAACTTTACCACTGATTGATGTGGAAAAAGTTCATTAGCCAGATGCAAGTGGGGGTGATGCCACATGCTCTATTGTTCATCAGAAGAGAACTCCACTCCTTAAAGATGAGAGAGCTTTCATGTTAGGATACAGTGTAGCGAAATCCCCCCCAAATATAATTACTCACTACTAGTGCATCTACCCTCTAAGTGGACAAGCTATGTACAATCTCCTATGCTAAAATTTTGGGAATGCTCTAGCCAGTATGGAAAATTAATAAACACCTGGACATTATGAATTGGGAAAACGATGTCGCCATTTGATATCCATATAATTGATCCAATGCAGGAAGTAACTCAGCTCCTGCACACTGATGACTAATTCATCTGCTAGGCCAAGGCCTCCTTGGCTATCGACACTTGGGCTTGCAATACAGGTTGCCTACCCAAGATCTAGACTACGGTAAACTACATTTTTATTGAATGCCAGTGATATATAGTATGGGTTGAAAAAAATATGTCTTAAGCTGCATGTTTGTAACCATAAAAATCACTCAACAAGTAAGGCATTTTTAGGGTAATTTTCAACGTTTAACTCATGCTATAGTATTTACCAGAGATTACAATGGGGGACGAGGATTTATTAATTTAGAGCCATTGAAAGGTTTGGCAAAACCTGAAGGGAATAATTTTCATAAATGATCCATCATTCATTGGTCTCTTCCAACATACGTACCGCATCATATTTACTGGCTTAAAGATATCATAATTATGATATACCTTAAGCACATCGGTGTGGATCGGTCATGGATGTTGTTTTCCTATGCCAAACCGAAACAAAAGGATTCTACACCAATGAAATACTTTACATCAGTAATTCATACACTCTCGGCGTAACGGGCTCAGTACACATACCATATCACGTGATAAAAAATGCAGCTCGGCAACTTCTACGATGAACGCCACCATTTCTCTAAATTCAAGCCAAGGAGGCTCTTCAAGCCGCTGCACATGCTTCCCTTGCTTCCCTTCTCAGCTCACATTTTTGTATGACGTCACGTAACACAACATGGCGGTGAAAACGTTCAGGGAATAACATTGACGATCGTGTTCCCAAATGATCACAGTTAGTGTTGACATTGATGCGTACCTCAGTGAGACAGTTGAATTTTAAGTAAAAGGAAATTTTACTAAATACTCAATCATATTTCCTGGAGTCATGGCTAACGTCAGGTAATAAATCTCTTTGCGTGTTGCCTCCAAAGTATCCTTTTTCTCCAGTTGTGTTTTTGCCGTAATTATTTTATTGTTTGACGAAATGCGTTGGAATATGCGTTAAAGAACATAGGGTATTGTAAGTTAATAGCTATTTTCTTAATTTGTAGTGTCACTGTGTGAATATTGCTGTTGAAATGGAAAACGGCGATGAAGAGCGTCATTCGCAGACAAATGGTGACGCGAGGCTTAACAACGATTGCGGGAAACAAGAAGATGCTTCTACTTCATCAGTTGATTCTGGCCGTGAACTTGGAGCTCGGTGTAAAACTAAATGCATCCCCTATAACATACCGAGTGTTAGCAGTTCTGGCAAGTTGAACAATGCCGATTGCACGAGAAAGGTAAGAAGAAGAAGGGCTCTCGATTATGATAAAGTGCACAAATCTAATCGTTTTGGAAACTCAGTGCATGAAGAGGATGTAAGCGAGTCAGACGAGGATGAAACAAATGGTCCGGCTAGACAACGAAATGGAGATGTTAATAGTGTCGAGGGGGAGCAATTCATTGACAAAAGTGAGAAGCCTGATTGTTCCATACTTGATTCATATATACGTAATAATGTCGCAGGATTTGAACCAAATCCTAACAAATGTCCTGATAAAAAGGAAGATTCAGATTCTAAACTCAACTTGTCCAGTGATTCAGACAACGATGGAGACGTAGAGGAGGAAGATGAGGAAGATGATGGACTATCTGCCGACGAATGCTGCATTTACACGTACCGTGGGGATAGGGAAGGGGTGGCTGATCTTCCTTTTTTATTCGGAGTTGATGGTCAAGATGCCGAAAATGCAGCAAATGTGGATGCTATGGGGAATATTGGGCGGAGGTTGGGTGAGGCAGCTCCAAGGTGTTCCTCTCCAGAAATGGACTTTTTGGAAATGGACTTTGACCCTGGACCTCCGACAGGAAGAGATTCAGATGAATCTGGGCGAGACAGCCCGGACGAATGTGGTAAATATGTCTTAAATTCGTAAAATCTCTCAACCAAAGGTAGAAATATGCCTCATTGCAGGGGTGTGGGGAACGGGGTTACAAGGTACTCAATTATTTCATTCATCGGCGTTTTTTTGCCTCAATTCATGCATATTAAGGAAGGGAGGAAGATAATTATTTATCGTAGAAAGAGTAGGGTTGCAAATGTATAAGAAGGGCATTGTTTAAGTTGTTTGTAGTATTATCGAAATTCTGCCGATTTAAGTGGTTTTTTGATGGATACGAAGTACTTTTGAGTGTTACTATTTAATCAAATATACTTGTGATTCACACGATGTTCTTCTGAGCTCCGTATGCTTTCTACTTTCATTATTACATACAAACACTCTTCTTCACCTTCTCACTTGTAGCACTTTGTTCTCCCTTCTTTTACATTCTTCATAAAAAAATCTGTTCCAACTCTTTCCTTAATATTCTCCAACAACTTATCTTCCTTCTCTGGTCTAGATTTTGTTCTACTTTTATGCTTCCCCTTCACTTCTTCTCTTAGGAAAATCTCATTTTTTAGCTTTCTAATGATTTACCTTCATTCTGCACATTTCCCACTGGCTTATGACACATATAGCATAATTAACGAACCCTTTGATGGCTGGCTAACATGCATTTGATCGTTAACAAACCCTGCTGATTTTATCAATCTTCCTCGTAACTTTCTTCCTATATCAACCTTGTTTGAAATTTGTCATTGACAGCTTTGTGATAGCAATAGTTTGACAATTAGGGAACATAGTATATAATTATATGAAGTATAACTGATATGAAGTGTGGTAATGTGTCATATATTGCCATTGCAATGTAATTACAGGCATGTCTCATCTTAGATCATTAATTAGTTCTAAAAAGGCACAAAGTGTGCCAGTTTTTGATTTGTAAGGCCACCTCTGTGTTGTTACTTTATAGGTATGTATAATGGTGTACGGATGACATGTGCTAAAACTCCTTATTAATTTTTGATAAAATTCATACTACTAAATGTGACTATGACCGGCATAACTCAAACCTATTTTTTTTCATTAATTTAAAAATATCATAATATCTTTGAATTTAATAGGATTTGAAGCATCATATGACGAGTTAAAAATATGCTTGTTTTCAACAGTTTTGCCAAACATTTTATCAAATGTGTTTTTTTCCCCTAATTTAGATGGTGCAGAGGGTATATGTGTTGGTATGAACCCAGAAGTATCAACAAAGAAGCTGATGGATCTTGAAGTGAATGATAGTCTTCAGAAAAATTGCCAAAATGAAGAATTATGTCATTCTGTTGGTCACCATTCTCCCCCATCTACCATGTCTCCTTCTCCTCCTCCAGTTTCTCATCAACCATCCAATAACCTTAGCCTCCCTAATGTGGAAAAAGGAGAGGTTCAGGAAGATAACCTAATGGTGAATTTACCATCTGAAGGGGCGATTCCTTGTCATAACACAAAAGCCAATCTCCCACCTGCAGCTGCAGATAGCAGCAAGGGAGCTGTGCCAAAAATAATGCCACTGAACCTGGTGATAGAGCCAAGAGCACCCTCTAATACTCTTTGGACTGATGCCTCATTTGAGGGATGTCGTAGGAGACAGTGCCTTGATGTAATTAGACAAGAAATGGATAGGTCTACCCGTGGATTAATATTTGCTGGGATGAATGGCTGTGAGTCACCTGGGGTAAGTAAATTATTTTGATGAATTAAAAGTGTCCTGAAATTTATATCTTCTTAAATTAATTCTATTTGGAATGGGGAGATTGCCAATTGATAGAAATTTTAGACTTGAGAGCTGACACAAAAACCTTGGGTAAATTGCTTGAATTAATTCTTGCTGAAATAGTAACTTTCCTCTAACACCACTATGGAATGGGAACACTCCCAAGCATGTGAAGAGAAAGTGATGCTTGATCCTATATTTTTTAACAAACGCTATTAATTTTTTTGCAGTTTTTCCAAAGTCATTACTTTCCTGTGTACCACATTACTGCCTTTTGTTCATGAAATCATAAATCACTGGCAGTGCCATTCTTTGAAAGATTTTCTACATTACCACTTTGTCACTGCTACACATTCTTTCTTTGTCAGTTGACTAGATTATGGAGCATATAAGACCCAGAAAGTGGAAAGTGATAAGATGGAAATGGGTATTGTGTAGAATGCTCTCATTGACATGAATATTAACCCTTTTACTGCCAGCCCCCTTAAGGTAGACTGTGCGAAAACTGCCAAGCCCTTTTCCAGGAATATTGTAAGATTATGAATTTTAGGTATATTTGAAACACTTAATTTTATGCAAAACAAATGCATAAATTATGTATTTTTCTCAATGTTGATTATAGATTTCAATTTTTATGAGGATGAAAAAATCATTCTTACTGTCTTTCATTTGAGGGAAATATAGTATTACAAATATGTAATGTAGGTGGGCCGATATATCAGCCCTTGGCAGTTTTCACACAACCATAGAGGGCCGATATATCGGCCCACTGGTAGTAAAAGGGTTAAGTATACCTCCCTCTAGAACTATTGGAACAGTAGGTAATGAGAGGTGCTTAGATGCTGAATTGTTGAGGACAGGTGTCGAATAATCGGGGAAGAGTGATTTAAATTATGAAAATTGTACAAAATCTCATAGAAATGGGCTGTTTAAAATCTCCACCGCATATTAGTGTGTTTTGTTGCAATACATTTCTAAATATGTGAAAACCAGTACCTATCCCAAAGTTAAGGTTCACCAGGTATTTGCCTATAGTAACAATTTCACGGAGACCTTGTGTGAAATTTTGACATGAGGCATTCAAGGGCATGACACTTTTTGATTATTTCTTGCCATTGCCATTCATGAGGATGTAACCTGACTGTTGTTTGTTATCACGACTACCACGAACTTCAACAAATTAAAACAAATAGCATGTATCTAACCTTTAAATAGTTCACTTTCGTATTTCGATAGATACTTATACACTTCAATCATAATTAAACATATACCTCATGAATTCTTGCTAAATAATCAGGGAATGGTATGGTAATGGATACGATTCTCCCATGGCTAAGATTCATTGTATGACAGCTAGCCAAAAACGAATTGTAAAATATCAATATGATAATCAACATGTATCAAAGAGGTAACAAGGTCTTGAGCTCAACCTCTTGTCACAGAAATTGATTCTTTCGTTTTCATGTCTGAGTTTTCATAATCATGACTGGTGAGGTTTAATGTAGTAGGCAATTGCTCCAGCGTCTTTCTGAATTAATTACTATAGGCTTCACAGTCCTTTAATAACAGTTCATTTTGAATCTGGTCCAGCATATCTCGACGTCCATTTCCACTCTCTTATCTGTCTCCTCCTAGCATTCTCTAGCAAAATTTGGCTGCCACCATTGTAATGGACACTGTAGAAGTTGATAAAGCATACCAATCCATCATTAATAGATAGAGATCCGTGAAATTCCCGAGATGCGATATCACGAAATAATGCGAAATCGGAAAATAAAACAAAATTTCGCCTTTTTCGCTAATTTTACGTGAATTAGCGAAAAAATCACATGTAAAGAGTCATAATCGATTAAAGTCTAAGCCTTCATTGTTTAACGCTGATGACGTTCATTCGCTCTATCTCATTACGATTCAAAAGTCAATTGGCTTGTTTTGTCTCGCGCATATCGCATTCGCGTAATATCGCGCACAGTAGTGAAATCTCCGCCGGACTTTGCCGTTAAATTCATCACCGCCTCTCTCTTCGATTCACATTTATCAATCCTGAAATTCTCAGAAATATTTAGAATGGTGCGCTTTCTCTCCTGAAGAATTAGATACTCTGAATCAATAATGTGCTGAACACGGCCGCGGAAGAGCGGAAATATAAGCTCACGTGCCCGGCACACGTCAATGCCGAGCAGTAATTCCGGTGACTCACCGCGATGCAGTAGACAGCGTAGTTGGATAACTTGTTGAAGGAAAACCTTTAGTGTGGGCCTAATGTAACAATTTTGTAGACTTAAACATGGCCGCTGGTCGGGAACGGAAGCGCTAGTAGTTGAGGCAAGGGAGGAAGTAACAGAAAAGATAGGAGGAGAGGGGGTGCTACTCATTAGCGGTTGATCGTCGGATATTCGGCGCTCCACTGAGCTTCAATGAAAAAAAAATCATTTCGACACACCCCCAGTTCAAGTTTCTTTGTTTCCTATTGTGTTTAGTTATGGGAAAGTTTAGTTCTTTCACTGCCTTTCTTGTTATATAAAATGCTTAATAAAAGTATAAACATTCACAAAATGTGTACCAAAAATAATAAAACGCCTAGAAATGCGCAAAAATCATAACATTATAATAATACCGCCAAGATTTTCTATAACACCGAAATCACATAGTTTTAAAACGAATTTTAGCAAAAAATAAAACCACTTTCACGGACCTATATTAATAGCTGTACTTCACTTCTGATTAACTTAAACCTCAGTGTCTAAAAAGCTTTATTTCATAGATATTATAATTACTATACATGCACCATTCTTTGTTGCATCAATCAGACATCAGATGACGTAAACCGACCATTCTGGCAATCGAAATAGCTGCATTGGTCGGACGTTTCCCGTGAATCAATAAATACATCGATAGATGTACCACTGTGCATCCTCTCAAAGCAGAAAATTCAAGGAATTAATTCTAATGATCATTTGCCGTGTGAAACTTCCTAAAGTGAAAGTGATTTCAATCATAACTAAAATTCTGCTGCGAATTAATTCCTAAGCATGATCATTCACCATGTAAAATGGCCTTTAGAGAGATACACACATGAATTCAATTGAAATAGTTTTCTGTAACTGCTTTACTACATATTACCATAGTCAGTGGTCACCTATGGTAGAAATTAGTGATGGCCAGATAGGATCCGTCGGATCCAAAGATCGCGGATCTTTCATTTTACTCAGTTCCGGATTCGGATCCAAAGACATGGAGTAAAAATCGGATCCGGATCATAGGTTTTAAATATTCATGCCTTAGCGATCGAAGCGCCCCGTGAATGGAATTTAGTTGCGGTAGATATTGACAAGAAGAGGGTTTGTAACTTAGGTCGCGAAATTAGATGAAAATATTACTGTGCAACTAGAAGAAAAAATAAAGAATATGACTTTTCCCATTACCCCGGTAACGCAAGAAAAAAAAACGTAGGATGTCACGCGGGTAGCCTACATTCGCTGGGATCAGGCTGCTGATGAGAGCTAGCTACTGCGTGAAGTTCGATCCCTATCGCTGTTTAATTTTTTCTTTCAGTCATTGTATCAAAAATTTTATCATCTTCAATTTCTAACCATTACATCTGAATGCTCACTTTATGATACATTACTTGTTTAAATTTAATTTACAAATGTACCACTCATAAATTAAGGATGGTTGGGTCGGATCCAAATATCCACGGGTCTTTCATTTCATTCGCTACTGAAATCATATCTGAAGACAGTATAAATTCAGATCTGGATCAGATATTTTAAAATTTCATGGCTTATTGATCTATGCACCCCGCGAATGGAATGTAGGTATGGAAGAAACTGACAAGGAGAGGTTGTGTAACTCGGGTCACAAAATGAGAAGATTTTTTCCATGCCACTAAAACAAAATAAAAAATATTCGTCTTGACTTTTTTTCTCCGTAGGCCCAGATGCATGAGAAAAAAATAAAGCCAAATGTCACATGGGTCGCCTACATCCGCCATATTCCTGTGACTCTATGATAGCGTAGTTGTTAAAAACGAGGGCTAGTGTACTGCTGGTCACGAGTTCAATCCTTAACACTGTCTAGGAATACAGGTCTTGCTGTATTCCTAGGGTAATGCAAGCAGGCAGTTAAACAAAAGTAGATTATCAGCAATTTCATGTCAATTTATATTGATTAAAAGTTTAAAAACATTGAATACTAATGAACTGGATGGTACAGAGGATGACATTGTTTGGATGGACTCTGATGATGAGGATGATAAGGACTGGTCTCCTTGTGGTCAAGAAGAAAGTGATGAGGCAGGTGGTAGTGTATCAGAATAGGAGGAATCAAATACATAGGTAAAATAGAAGATAGAAAAATGTGCATTTCATTATATTTATTAGTTCTTAGTTGTATTTTAAAGGAAAATGCCATTGTATTTCTCAGACAAGAATAGAGGCCAAAAGTGAATAATTACGGTTCAGAATCATTAAAAGTTTGGAAAACTTTAAGTTGATCAAATATTTCATTCTCTTGCCTAGATATTTGAAAAATTCAAGTTAAAGTACTAAGTACATTAAACCTAAATTCAGGTACATATTCTAATTTTGATGTAAAAAGTGTGTTTTACCTGCAAAGGAAGATGCTAATAGCAAATGTTAATATTTTCCAAAAGTGAGGCTTGAAAGTTGGGAGCTTATAATCGCACGGGGTCTATATTCGGACAAATACAGTAAGACCAATTCGGACATATAAAAGTAACTTTCATATGCACTGTAATGTAGCGAAAGGCATCTAAGATCTCATTCTGAGACAAAAACATATTATGGAAATTCACTGCATGAATGGTTATGTTTGGAAAAACCTCGCATATGACCCAGAAAGTCTGATAAAAAGCCTGGAAGAGCATTCAGGGACAAACTTTGTGACAACTTTCATAAAGGTGAATGAATGTTAAGTCTCTCGCCAAGTCAACGTTATCCTTGTTACAATTATAATTTAAACACATAGTTTTAAACTTCACTATCTATCCACATGTTAGGAAGAGTGAATTTGATTTTTGTTAACATTCTCTTTGTAATGCTCATTGGTTTTTCTTTTTTCATGTAACAGGTGGGAGATCATGGAGATGCTATACACCAGACTAATTTGCTTGATTCTTCAGTGAACAGCCCTTCATATTATGTACCTGTATATATTTGCCTTCCGATGCAAAAGCATTCACCCAACAAAAGTCAGCCTAAACTTCTTCAAATACAAACCAACTCTAACCTTGCAAACTGTCGTGGGCACAGGAAAGGTCATGGTGAACATGTGCCCTCAAGCTCTTCTGATCGTGGAGCAGCTGAAGTTATAGTCAATGCTCTGGTAAGTAAAAATGGAATTGGAGTGTGAGAACTTCATATTTTCCTCAAGTAAACCTCTATTTCAGTAAACTAACTTCCTTTTAGCAAAAAAATCCTGATTAAAATTAAATTTCTATAAAAAATTTGGTCCAGACAGTCAAAGTAGCTACAGTGAACTCTCGTTAGCACGTTTTAGAAGGGACCCGAAATTCTGAACGTACTAACCAGGAAAACGTGCTAAAGAGTTTTGGCCTTCCAGGGAACGTTAAAGATGTAATAATGAGTTGCATAACGTTCAGGGGAATGCTACGTTCATTTAGTTTATTCTGGTAGATAGCTGCCGTTCATTTATTGTAAAAAACGTTTCACTTCCATTTATTACGTCTTTCAAGAAAATACCTATTAGGTTGACGCGTAATCCATAGTTAATTATGACGATAATGACCAAACAGCACGTTTTGTATGTAATTCCTTTAAGTTCAGCATCATAGTTAGCGGAGCCACCTGGCGATTTTTCTCGTACTTTCCACGTAGTTAATATGTCTCAGGATAGATGAATCCCCAGCGCGAATGCCCCACACCGCACTCTTTCGCACTTCATGGTTTGCAAATAATGGACAAAAATAAAAGTCGATTTTTATGATGAATGCAACGAAAATTATTATATTTCCATATTAACCATGATGAAAATTTTTATATACAAATATTAAAATATATTGTGAGGATTCTCAGAATTCCTCAAAAAATGAACAAAATGAGCACCTGGCCCAAAAACTTTCCCTGGCACTTTCCGGAGCGTATATGGCTTTACTTGACCACTTGTAACAAAACAAAAATGGAACTTCCCATGTGTTCTCTACATATATTTTGCACACAAAAACATACGTTAAAAGATGAAACAATAACTTATAAGGGCGAGAAGAATCTGTTTAAAGTTCTTTGTTTCTTAATACTGAGCCCCAATTCTTTGATAGTTGAATCAATTTTCACTAAAGCATTCAGAACACTTTCATCAACTTCGTGACTTGTAACGAACTGCCGCACTGTGTCCATCGCCTCGACGGCTTTAGCAAATGTTGGGGGCGTTTTGGGCTCCACCTCGTCATTCTCATCTTCTTCTTCATTTCGAAGTTCCTGATCACAGACTTCTTCTATTAACATCAATCTACAGATTAAAATACACGACAATGAGATTCACCATCTCATTCAATCAAATTTTGAAAGACTTCAGAGTATGAAAGTTAATTTTTGGAGTAGTTATTGTAAATTTAATTAATAATTCTCTCAATAAATGATCCTCAGTTTTTAAGTCTCACAAATTCAACCAACCAACCTGCAAACTTCGATGCCATCATCACAAGCAACGTACTCGTCGAAGGACATCCCCTCCCCCTTCTCCAAACAGCTGATCCCAGCCTTCAACGGGCTGCTCATCCGCTGTCTCATCAGTCAACGACGCAGTATGGTCCTCATTTGTGGTGCGAAGAAATCCAGATGCACGGAAGCAATTTCTTATGTTCTCGGGTTTGACTGAGTCCCAGGCATACTTCACAAAATGCATCGCTTTTAGGATATTTACTTTTTGACCTGACACTTGAAGGTTGGTCAATCTCTCGTTGACAAGTAGTTTCCTGTACTTATGCTTCATGCATCGTATGATACCTTGATCGAGGGGCTGCAAAACACTCGTGCAATTAGGAGGAAAAAACGCAACTTTAACATTTCTTAAAAATGCAGTGTCTATTGGGTGTGCTGTGCAGTTATCAATGAGCAACAAAACGTTACGATTTTGTCCACCCATCTTGGCATCCAGTGCTCGCAGGAACTTTTCAAAAATTGTTGTGGTCATCCAGGCATTAGAGTTGCATTCATACGTGCAAGGTAATGTCCGAACATGTTTGAAGCATCTAGGGCATTTATATTTCCCGATTACTAATGGAATCAATTTTTCCGATCCACTTTCGTTGCAGCATAGGAGGACTGTCAGCCTCTCCTTACTCATTTTGCCTCCATGACACTTATCTCCTCTAAATGCCAAAGTTTTATCAGGCAGAAGATTGAAAAATAAGCCGGTCTCATCGGCATTAAAAACGTCATTCGGGCTGTAGTTTTTAATGATGCTTGGGAGGGTGACATCTTTCCATGTTTCTCGAACGTTATAGTGTCCACGCTGGCTGTCTCGCCTCGAATGTACCTGTAAACTATGCCATGGCGTTTTTTAAATCCTTCAACTC
This sequence comes from Platycnemis pennipes, assembly GCA_933228895.1. NCBI lineage: Eukaryota > Metazoa > Arthropoda > Insecta > Odonata > Platycnemididae > Platycnemis > Platycnemis pennipes. Next base: position 79,795,737 of record OW121847.1, on the reverse strand, counting down.
ATCCATTCGAAGCCTTAAAATCACTGATGCCCATTTTATCGGCTAAGTACGAGGCCTTTTCACGTAATATTACACCACATAATGGCACATTGGATGAGCGCGCTTGTTTGAACGACTTAAGGAGGACATCCTCCAACTCACAAAATTTGCCACCTCACACTCTTTTCCTGTACTTGCTGGTGCCTTCTTGCGATGTATTCTCAAGTTTTTTTTCCTATTTTTCACAATGGAGTTTAATGTTGACGGTGAAATTTTCAATTTGGCTGCTATTTCGACACGCTTCATATGTGGATTTTCGTCCACTACTCGGAGGAGTTTGAGCTTTTCGATCGTCGATATTTGTCGCTTCAACACACGCTTCTCCATGACTAATTCTTATCACTTGTCACACTGTTAATATCTCGAAGTACTGGTTTTCACAGTTTGGCTGCCCAGCGAACATTTATAAAACAAACGAACATCGCAATAAAATCGTCTGCTTGTGGGTGCCAAATGCTGAATGGCCAATTCAAATGTTTGTGAATGCTGCATTTTTACTTCTTCATAAACAATTTTTAACCATAATGTATTTAACAAATTTTATTGTAAACTATAACGATCTTTTTTAATGCGAGAATCAAACCTCTTGAGTGATATTCATCGTCATGTTAACCTATAGGGCGGTTATTTTGCTGGAACGAATTTGGTTTGGTCCTCCTACGAACGTGCTAAAGAGGTAACCAAAACATGCTAACCAGGATTATTTACATGCACTGCGACCCGGACCTGAGGAAATGAACGTGCTAACGAGGAAAACGTGCTATCAAGGAACGTACTAACGAGAGTTCACTGTACTTGGTTTATAGACCTATGGTAAGGACTTCCCAGGTGGCCATTGTGGATAGTGGCCACTATCCTGGTAACCCAAAGGTCACAGATTTGTATTGAACTTTAGGCATCAAATGTGTGTTTGTCTTTGGATTAACTTAGGTTAGATGGTGCAATGTAGTCTCAGCAGTTAAGAGTATTTTAAAAACCTAGTTCCATATTATGCTAAAAATCTCAGATGCATACAAAACCTCTCGTTAATGAAGTAAAAGTAACTTGTCCTTCACAGCAAATGAAACTTCACTAAGCAATATAAAAATCTGTTAATGAATTTCATCATTTTTGGAACTCAATATATAGTCAGAGTCAACCATTTGGATGGTACAGTTGGCCCCAGTAAAATCTTACGACTTCAGAGGCCGATTTTTTCTAAGTCCCGAGTTGAAGTAGATTTGGCAATACTGCCCCTTGGCATGGAGAGTTTAAATGCCCAGAGCTCTGGCTCTTGCCATTTATAGGGGGTACCCTTCCTTTGAGGGATTATTGCCCTTTGCATCCTTGCATAAGTGAACAGCCAGGGCAAGCCAGTTTGTCTGCGATTTCTACTAGAAGACGAGTCGCTTGAGACACACAGGTTCCCGTGGCCACAGATTGGGAGAAGGGGCATGAGATAAGTTCCAAACGCTGCTCACCACAGATTTTGTAGAAACATCATTAAAAATTGCACTCACTTACATTTCCTCTTCCGAAAATACGTACATTTATGTCCATGCCACTTTGGAGTTCTATGGCAAGTGGACTATTTTCCAAGAGTGATGATTAGTGTGCCAAATTGTCATAGCGTTTCCGCAGATATTATAAGGCCTTAAAATAATTCAATATTCTGGTGGGCGTTTTATATCCTGTAACCTTATTACTTCAAAATACCTACATTTATTGGTCATCAAGTCATCATTTCTCTAAGATTCGTCCGGTGTTCATATCACCAAGCTAGGAAGGTGTAAACACAAAGTCATAGGATTAATATGCCATTGGTTTTTTTTTCATTAGATCACTACTTCAGCCACTTATATTTCATGTCTAAATGTAATTAGATCAGCTGCTAATGTGATCCTCAATATTTTTGTAATGCTTAGTAAGAACGTCTGGAACTTTATTTAAAAGCCATTAATTTCTGATAATCAACTACTATCAGCCTATGTGGGCTGAGCTTCTTGCATAGGAGAAATCTCTTGGTTCTCCCAGCTATGTAATATTCCTCTCTCCAAAAGAGAGTTGCATAAAACATCATAATCAGAAAAGGGTGGCCGTTGAGCACTTTGCAGATAGCCTATTATCGGAAATAGTTCTAATACGTTCGGAAGTCGGTTGGTATATTTTTTCACCCTCAGAAACATTCACGACAGATTTTATGACACCCACTACCCTGAGTACCCGATAAACTGCAGGTCTCCATCCTCCTGAGTTCAAGCCTATCACCTTTCAGAGCCAAAATACAAAAGGAATTTAAAGAACTGGTAAAGAGGTGACCATTTCCTTTTTCCTTTACTGTTTTGCAATTCTTAACACCGGAAAACATTCTAATCTTTAAGTATAGAGCAATTGTTTCTCCTTCTCTCCATAGGCTCACCATTTCTTCACATTTCCACCTCAATGACTTTTCCTCCACTCTCTTTGTTTCTCTCCTAAATTAATTGGTTATTTCATTATTTCTGCCTATCTCTTTATATACGTTTTTCCAATTTCTTCTCTTCTCAATTTTCTCCATCATTTGTCATTACCCATGGTTTCTTGATTCATTTGTATGATGTATATCTGATTCATATATACGATGTATTCACTGTATGAAGAATATTGTAACCTATCTTTACAGTTAATAAAGAATCCGATGCGTAGAGCATCCTGGAGGTACGACCCTACCAAAGCCAACCTTGCCGACTGTCCATCGTGGACCGTACTCCTGTAGCCTTTGTGCCTAAGATGGCCATCTTGGCCATACAAGGGTATATAGGCACAGGGGCGCGGACCAGAGCAGTTGAGTTGAGGGTTGGCTGTGACAGGAGCGTGTGCCCAGTCTCTCTCAAGCCGGTTACAAATCAGTATATATAGGGAAATGAATGAATTGCCACGGAGGTGAGGAAGGGTAGAAAAAGTGGTGTCAGCATTAGCCAGCTCCCTGAAAAACACCAAGGGATCCACTGTTTAACGTCTCCTATGACAGCCAGAGATCTTAACTTGAAATGCCTTCCAAACAGTATTCAAGTAAGGACTACTGGGTCTCAAACCAGGGCCTTCGCATTGGGAAATGCACCTATATTTTTGAACAATCATCTACAAGTGTTTGAGACATAGAAAATATTTGTAATAATCTCCTTAATACTTTTATGTATTTTATAAATGAGTTTTTTCAACACAAAAACACTATGGGTTGCTGACAAGTAGTCATTCAAAGAAATGAGTATGTGAAGGCACGAGGATTGTATAGAATTCTTAGGAAATTCTCATTGTTTCTGCAGTATTTGTTCATCATTTATTACCCACTTGAGCTTGAGCTTTTATGTAGTTGATGGAAGTGGCCGATACTTTATAGAACTCCATTGCTAGTAGGTGATAGGACTTAGCAATTCCGCTGTTTAAAAAGGATTTATTAACGGCTATTTTTGCTCTACAGTAGCATTCTCAGGCTTATATCTGAGTATGCTACATCGTGAAATATAAGTATGAAAGTTCAAGTAAGTAGTAGGTGAAAAAAGACTGCAATTACACTGTTAAAAAAGGATTCATTAATGACTATTTCTGCTAAAGATGTTCAACACATCTCCACTATTCTTATTGAAATCTGCGTGTATCAGTTATAGCATAAGTATTTTCGCCATTTACTATCATAGTGCATTTTTGAGCGTTCAGTCACGTCTCCAGACTCTTCCTTGATTTTCAAGAAAGGAGTCATGAAATCAAGTAAAATTCTAACCAACACATTAATGCTGATAGCAATAATCATTTATCATCATCATCATCATAGTTCAACAATCCTATGATTGGTTTGATGCAACTCTCCACTCGATTCTTCTATTGGCCAGCCTCTTCATATTAACGTAGTTCCTCTCTTTCGCATCCTTTATGACCTTTTCTATATAACTCATATGAGGGCTGCCTTTTCCATTATTCCCATTCACTTTTCCTTCGACGATTGTCTTCATCAGGCCATCGTGTCTTAAGATATGGCTGATTAGGTTGTCCCGTCTTCTTTTTATAGTTTTCATTAGACTTCTTTTTTCTCCCACTCTTCGTAGGACTTCTTCATTTGTCACTTGGTTGATCCATTTTATCTTCTTCATTCTTTGGTAGCAATTAAAAATCTTTCGAATGCTTTAGAGATGAGTCGATACCAATACTGATTCCTGGAAAATCAATTCTCGATACTGATGCCATTGACCTATGCATATATACATTTTTTTACCTAGTTTTCTTATACTTTATTTTTAATGTTCCATGAAATTAAAAATTTTAAGTGGTAGTATAGTAGTAATAGTATATTCAAATTTTACAAAACAAAAATTTGAATATAATAAAGTGGAATCCCGGTATAACGAGTGCCCATAATCCCTCGGAAATTACTCGCTAAATTGAGCTCTCGTTATATCCGAAGGTGTTGAAAAAACCTACCTAATTCTCATAGTCGTTTGTATTTACAGTAGGGATGTGCGAGTACTCGAAAATTCGAGTCGAGTAGTTGGTACTCGACTCGAGCACTCGACTATTTTTACGAAAGTTGAGTCGAGTAGTTTTTGTTGACGGAGCCGCCAAGGCCAATAGGTTCAGAAATCTACTGACAGGAAGCACTATCATCAAAATCGAGTAAATCTCTGGTTACACGGTAGATAACACGTACGAACATGTACTTACGTATGTTCATTTACATTTGCGTGAATGGTTTCATGTACGTTTACGTGAACGGATTTATGTACGTATGCGTGAACGAATGGATGAATCGGTGGTTACACGGTCCATGAAACCGCATATGTACCGTGTTCCTCAGAATGTAGCTTATGTCTTTTGGCCTGCGCTATGTGCCATATTAATTTGACTGTTTATAACTATGCATTAGGTAGGTAGACCTGCCATTTGATAGTCAGATTGCTGGCTAACTTTAATTGCGATGACTTAAGTAAGAACTGGATCTCTTCACTCATGTACAATAATGTACAGACTGTACTCGATACTCGCGAGTGCTTAACAACTCGATTCGATACTCGACTCGAGGTCAAAAAGTGCTACTCGCACATCCCTAATTTACAGTTTTTCTTTTGTTTCCGTGTTATTTGACAAAGGTAAACAGCAAAAAAGTCATTTCAGGCACAATCTGGTAGGATATCAACATATTTCGAGAAAGAAACAGGACATTTTCCATTATATAAAATATTAATTCCCCCAGTTTTGGTGTTTTTCTTCCAGTTCTTCTATTTTTCGATCGCCGAATAAAGCTGTAAAGACAGCGTATCTAGTCGGAATTAAAAAAGTAGGTATACTGTGGAATTTTTTGAATAATTTTACGAATATATCATGATGATAATATCAGATTTGTCAAGTTTTTTAATGTTAACCAGTACGTCCATCAGTACGTTGGGAAAATTGGCCTGAAGATTCACTGAAATATGGAATGTTTTGGTGGTTGAAGATATTTCTCGCATAGTCACCTATTCCTAGCAGTTTCTATGATTCAAATTCAATTATCTCCTGCAAATTAGTGTTATTGAGTAGTTATTTACACTAGCAAATACCTCAGTCGATTGGGCAGAACGTCATGTTTCGTGCAAGTACTGCCATCTCCAGGATATAGAACGAACGCAGGTATGTTTATTGGAAAAATACCCGTGCGATTTGAATAATGATAATAACCTGTGAAATTAGGAATCACAAAAGAAAACAAAAACAAGTTGAATGGGATGAATTTTAATGATTAGCGCAGCATAAGGCTTGGTTATATTTTAAAAATAACAAAAGTATGCAATAATTATCATAGCTAACAAAAATATAATTCCTTTTTAAATGTACAAGAAAATAAATTATTCTTTCGCAAACGAAAACCTTGTTGGCTTCATTGGGCAAGTAACAGCATTACAAAAAAATAGGAGACCTTCTTTATCACAAACCAATCACACGTACTTCACATCAATAATATAAATCACAAAATAGTTTCAATGCCTACTCAGTGGTGAAAAATGTATCAAGCATTGTTTGCTTCAATTTAGTGGCAGTTGCAGAAAGCACAAATCCTTCTACTTCACTGAATGTTTTTAGTTCGTCAAGGGAAGCATTACTGGCCCTCTAGATGTTGCTAATTACTTTTATAGCCTGCTGTGCTTCAGCTCTCGAGGGCATAGGCACCGTTTCTTCTTCGGAATCAGAACTAATTTTATCGTCAACTTTGTTTCTGACTGAGTCAATCAATTCATCTTCCATCAACTCCTCCCGCACAGGCAAACTGTCATCGTCATTGGCATAATCACGAAACTCCGCCCCTCCTACCGAGTAAACTCCGCCCCGTACCCACACCACACCTCTCCGAAGCCGTGTGATTGGGCGCATCCAGTCGATGGAATGGTTGGGAGTTTTTCAATCGCTCCGACAGATCGCTCTCACTCTGCTGAATGTTGAGGCCCCATGCCACGGATCGTGCTCTAAGGATCGGATACATTGCCTCAAGCTGAATGAGAAGTGATGGAAGGACTGGTTGCTTCAATTCGGAGTGGAATATTATTTTTGACATAGGAATCAGTAATATAGGAGCTCTTAATCAATCTCTTTATCCTCCATATCTATATACCTCTTAATCAATTAAACTTTGAATCATACAGAATTTGGAGAGCATCAAGAAGAGATAATGAAGATTCACGATGATTGGTCGCTAAGCAAGAGGATTTCTGCTATCAGTACAGTAATTCTGCTGTTAAAACATTTTTTACTGCTGTTTGCTTGGGGGTAGGGGGGACCTAACTCCCTCACTCCCTCTCCTACTCTCATCTTGCTCGTCGTTTGCCCACTCCCCTCCCACTGGGCCTAACAAAAGAAGAACGTAAAATGCGAGTGCGCAGAGCATACTGATGGCCGTAAATTGCTAATGTTTGGACATAACTGGCTTTAGGTGTTGTAGATATAGCACACATCTTGTATTTTTAGTTTAATTAGCAGATAATACAAAACATAATAGTTTATTTTTGCTAGGCAGTGTATCGCCCTCGAGAGATATCTGTCGTAATACTGAGCGTATACTGTGGAAGGAACTTTTTGGCCTCGCTATATCCGCATTATTTTACATGTAAAACATAGGCCTTTTGGCGGTACAAAGACAATCACTGGATATAATTCGATTCTCGCAATAAGCCTTACTCACTATACGGGGCTTCCACTGTATTTACTTTGGGAAAAAGCTACCTATATTCCACTATTAGGACATTATGAAAATAAAAACTGTTTGATAACACAAAAGTTTTATATATTTTTACATGAGCATGTTTAATAACAAATGCCATTTTATCATAATTTCTAATTCATAATTTCTCATCATGTATGTGTGTGTGTCGTAATACCGAGTGGATTACGCTCGGTAATCCGCTCGGTATTACCGACTAAGTCCAAGTCCAAAGTCACTGAAGGATGACTAAATTAATAGTTAGTTTGTCAAAGAACCCTATTTGTAACTTTGTTTCATAAATAATGTTACAAATAGTATACTAATGAAAAATCATTTGTAAATTTCGCTGTGTTGAAAAAGCATATATCCTTCAAATTAGTAATCTGTATGGAAGAGAACACAATTTATTTCACGGCAATCGGGGCAGTAGTTCCTGAGCTAAAGCGATTACAAATCTGCTGCCCAAAATTAGGATATTACAAAGTTGATGAAGGAACCCTCTTCCCGTAAGTACATTGAGAACACATCTATCACTACCCGTATAAAATCATTTTATTCCTTCCATTGCATTATATTTCATGAAATATGAGTTCTTTATGTACATTATAGATGTTTCAACGTTGTCTAACTTTCAAAACATTTATATAGTTCCCACAAATAGTGCTATAATATTTAAAATCTGATTACGAGTGTAGCTCATCATTGCGTGATTTGGCATTGGAAGTTCATGACGAGCTAGACTCATCATTTCAGTGCAAGAGGTTAAGGGCAATCATCTCATTTGTCAAAGTATCTTTTTTATTGAACTTAACCACCAATTGCAACTTTTTCTCATGGAATTAATATCTTTTTACATTACAGTCAGCATTGGATGTGCCTGTGCCATATGCCAAGGTTCAGCAAGGCATTTGTATGGCAATGCCTAGTGGATATTCTGGAAAGTCAGCACCGCCAAATGGTTTGGTGGAATATCTGGAGTGGAGAGCCAGTTGTAAAGGGGCACCAAGCCAGATTGAGATAGTGAAAGCTATTGAGTGGGCATCTGAAGGTGCAGTGGTGTCTCGTTTTTTCCCTGCATCATCCATTCCCTCTGAAAGTCATGTATCTGCACGGTGTTGCTCCTCATCCTCCACTTGCCCTGAGTCATCTTCCTATTCCAGTAAAGCTCAAATGGCTGGTGTGAATTTGATGGATTGGCTGTACTATTGGATGAAACGAGGTTAGTAAACTAGTTCCTTACCATTTTCTCCATTTTCCCTCCTGCCAAGTCCTTTGAGTTGCCCTGTTTAGGAGCATGTTCATTTGATTCCTTATTGGTTGGATTGGGTTGAGGTTGGAATGTGGTTCCTGTAGAGAAAGCTCCAGCCCATTTGAAGAACAGATGCTGGCCACAGAACCAGGGGATGTTCATGACTGCAAGGTGTCTAGGGAGCTAGAATTCAGTGGAAGCAGAAATATTTTAACCATTGAAGAAAATATTCACTTTCCTGTTGTTTTCATACCACAGCTGCATTTCAAGTTGGTGGATATAAGATTTAGCATGTTTTTAAGCTAAATGGTGCATATTGTTTTTCATTAGCCTAAAGACCAAGTTAAAATTTGTTGCATCTAAAAATAAATGTTGATTATCAGATGACAAGCAAAGTGATTTAAGCCAGTTGGGCCAGATGTGTTGTTAAACACTCCCTTGACATCAAGAAACATTGAAATCATTGCCCCCTATCCATACAGAACAACACAAGTTGTCCACAAAGTTAAGGCCGCCTTTAAACATAAGATGCTTACTTGAACAAACTTAAGGATTGTGGGCTTAAGGATAACATAACGAAGTTACCCGCTGAAATGCACTATAGCAGAATTTCCACAGAGGAAAAAACCTTGACCGGGACTCAAAACCGGATTTTTAGGTGCTTGAAAATGATTAAGTGCAAAATTAGGAAAATTAATGCACCCCTTAACCATATACTGTTTCGAATCTTGATTCTCTCATTAGTCCAGAAATGTTCTTCTCCACGTTTAAGATAGGGCAATAAAACCAATCCGTGTGTACTCATTAGAGCTTGTATAGCATCTATATTAGGTCCTAATTGTGATATTTTCGTTAAAAATTCCATCAAATACTCTTTCTTTTCAGTCGCTGACACATTCTGTTCCTATCTCACTTGTTCATCGAACTCAACACGTGATAATTCATAACAAGCCATTATATAACACCAATACCTGAAGTTACCTGTGAAAAGGACCGAGAGGTCGAGGGAATAATATAAAATATAATTTTGATGTTGACAAATTTTAGTTAAATTAATACAAATGTGTACTCGGTAAAAGATACACCAAAGAGAGGATTCCAGTGATAATATTTCAAAACACTGTACGACATTGCTATGAAAAACAATACAACACTGTGGTGTCGTAAATACAAATACTATTTTCGAAAACTAAAAATACAAAAATATTCCACCCACATTATAAATGAATAGGCCATAAAATAAATAAAAATAACTGCTGATCGATGAACAGAAAGTGCTACCAAAGGTATTGAGGCTTGCAATACTAAAAACACAATCCCAAAAAATATTTTAAAATCCTGAAAAGTCACTTGGGCACAATTTTTCTTCACTACTGCCAAGCTACAACTGAATTTCAAAAATATATTACTCCAGTGAATAGAAAACTGATCACTAAAAATGCCTGTCAGGAATGTTAACGGCTCTGCGGGTCCATAAATGTCCATTTGTGCACGAGCCTATTGGGTGGGTGAATGCTCGTGCTTGCAAAGGCTCTGAACTTGTCCGTGCCTCTCTTACCACATGAATAAAAAGAGGGGGGTAAAAGGAATTCAAAAGAAAAACTAGTGTATTTCTAATATGTTACATGGGCCCTAGAAAGACTACTCTTTTCAATGGCTGAAGGGCATGAATAAGAAGTATGTTCCCGGAGCGTACGCAAAGAAAAATAACATGATCCCACGTAAACTTATCCGGTCGCACGATTCAATATTCTTGTGATTTCATCAACCAAAAGTCAGTGGAGGTTAGTGACAATGAGTACAACTGAAAAATGAGGAATTGGAAGCCATGGGTCCATGTCACTTGAGCAATGTGAGTGAGTCACGGCACTTCCAGCCCCCACCGTGAGGAGCCAGACCCCGGATGCATGATCAGAAAATCATATGTAATTTTTGGTGTTGCAGACCTATTTTGAATATCTCTTCAGTTTTGTATTTGTGAGTCTTCAGTGAGTTCTCTGATATAAGTCACTTGACAGAATCTCCATAAAACGATAGATATTCTGTACATAATGTAAAAATTTTATCTGAAAACAGCATCTGACATTTTTTAATGGAATTGCACTAAAATGCTTCAAAAAATATTTGAAGCTTAGATAATTTAAAGGCAAAGCCTTGTGTTAATAGATCATGGTATTCTTTATTCAATCAAATTCCTCATACACCGTCACCATCAACTAAACTTGGAAGACATAAGGATAAAAATTAGTTCAGGCGTTTATTTGGAAATTTGGTCATGTTTGAGACCTTGTATCTGACTAACAGATGAGAGTCGTGTCAAATGATGCATTATTCCTAAATTAGCAATCTTTTCTGAGTATTTATGTGAAGTTTCAAGTCTAAATCTCAAATAAAGGTATTTTGGAATTTTGTCCAGTTTTCTCGATTTTCGACCACTATGGGACGGTGGCTAGGCATAGAAATATGTTCAGGACTTCAAATGTCGTGCAATGCGAGTCGGAAAAACGACCATGGAGTGCCTACCATAGCCCCCTTCTTTAGGGTATAAGAAGAGCGACCATTCAGTAATCCCTTCTGTTCAACAGGGACAAGAAAGGAGGGGGGAGGAGGGAAGGGGGTTTGTTTTCGGTTAGAACTTAACGAGGCTATGCCAGAAGAAAGTCATGATGCAGCATTGTCAAATCACCATCAACTCGGGACGTAGGAAAATTTCGGTTCTGAAGTGGTAACTTTATATTGTAAGTATCTGTAGTTAGTACTTTAACTTGAAATTTTCAAATATCTAGGCAAGAGAATGAAATATTATATCAACTGCCTCATCACTTTCTTTTTGACCACAAGGAGACCCGTCCTTATCATCCTCATCATCAGAGTCCATCCAAACAATGTCATCCTCTGTACCATCCAGTTCATTGGTATTCAATATTTTTAAACTCTTAATCAAAATTTCTTCAGGAATGCTATTCCAACAATTTAGTACCTAGTGAGTGATGAGGGCTGGAGAAGGTTTCTTTATTCTTCCTGACAGAGTATATTCCTTTTCCTCCTCCAGCATCCACTCAGCATAAGTTACCTTCAACCTGTCCTTAAAGGGTTTGTTTATCGACACATCGAGTGGCTGAAGCAGGCAACCAGGGATTCCTCCAGGGATTACAACCAAGTCAGAATTTCCTGCCCTGACATCCTTTTTTACTTCCTCAGTAACGTGTCCCTTAAAGGAATCTAGCATAAGCATCGATGGCATGTTGAGGAGAGCTCCTGGTCTTCTCTGCCAAACCACTTTAACCCAGTCTCTCACTAAGTCTTTTGTAATCCACCCTTTCTCTTGAACCCATAAATGAATCCCAGGAGGAAACTTATCTTTTGGCTGAGTCTTCCTCTTAAATATCACATAAGGTGGTAGCTTCCTTCCATCAGCTGTGATGCCCAGCATACACGTAATTCTTGTCTTTTCATTTCCCGTTGTTTTAATCCTTACCGATTTTGAACCTCTCTCTTCCACAGTAGTAGAACTGGGAATGTCAAAATAGATTGGTGTCTGGTCAGCGTTACCAATTTGCCCCAACAGGTATCATTCCGCTGTCGTAAGTAAATAATGTAACGCTGGAAACTTAGCATCTCCTCTTCATAGAATTAGGGTAGACGCTGGGCAACTGTTGTTCGTCTTCACAAGGAAAACCCATTTCTCTTTATCATCCTCCGTAACCACCCAGCACTTGCTTGACAATCTGCCCTCGAAATCCTCATTTCACCTGCAATATTTCTAGCTTCCTTACAGATCATATGGCGTGTCACAGCTAAACCATTTTTTTCGATTTTCACATACAAATCTGATAACACGCACTTCCAATGCCATTGGACCCCGAAATGTACAGGCTTTGATCACAAGAGGAAGCTGTGTTCGCCAAGGTCTGACACGTTTTCTGTCCACACCGAATTTTTCAGCCGCTGAATGGTTTCCATTGGCTCCGGCATATTTTGCTACCGCAGTTTTGAAGTTTGCATCGTAACTCCTATGCTGGTTGGCCTTAAATTGCCGTATCGTAGACCCCCTTCTTTCTACTCGATTCATATTTATTGCTTATCTACAAACAGCAGCGACTGTCTGTGAAATTAAGGCTATTTCCAAACTGCTAGGAACACAGTTGAGCAAACAAGTTTTTTTCGAAAAAATCACCTCGGAGACAGAAGCACAGCAGTACCCGATTGTCATTTTGTTGCCGCAAGCACATCAATCGTGTGAAAGTTTACGAAATAATTGTCATGGATCCCTGTTATTGTCTTTGTTTGTACATTGGAGTAGTCAAATGTTTTCCTTGTGCTCTATAATGTGGGCATTCAACAAGTGTTTTATATATTGGGATGATGATGACGCATCTCATGCTAGTCTTGGCCATGTTATTCACGTTCAGTACTTAATGGTTAGTTGGTGTTAACTTTGATGTAATTGTATTTATCATAATACTACGCAATTCTGTTTAATTCTTAGTTTGAGTTTAAATAAAAATGGTAGAAAGATAAATGTGAAGGGGCAATATCTCGACTATCTACTTGATGGACTTTATTACACTTATTGAGTAAATTTTGGTGGAAGGGTAAATTGGATGTTTTGACAGGCAAAAACTTGGGTTTTGATTTATTTCCCATCATTAGAGATCTCCATGTGATTCTCTTTTTCCCGTATCTGCTGAATGTACTTCATTCACAATGTTGCTCATCTTGTTTAGACAGGTCTGAATCTTGAACGCGAAAGTATTTTTTATGATGGAGTTATGGGCCACGGTATTTACCGAGTATGTGCAATAAAAATATTAGCATTGGTTACTGCTTGTTTCAATTGCATTTATGTTTTACGCACTTCCCAATGTGGTTCATTAATGTTTTGGCAAAATAGGATCTTTAACCCGGGAGAACTTGTATAGCGGGAGCAACGTGGGAATTCGCATGCGCTCTTTTTAATAGCATATGTTTTATTCATTGTAACGCCTGCTGGATGGATTTATTAGTGAACACAATGTGTTAAAACCAATCTGAAGTTATTACTTGTATTCTAACATGGTAATATTCCTTCTTGTATTTTTCGTGTTTTTAAACATGGTTTTAAAATAATGTAAATGAATACTCTTTGATTTACAACAACCACAATTTTATCTGAATTACAGAATTTAAACATTGTTATTTAACGCTCAAAAATCACAAATCTAGAGCAGCATGTAAATAAAGGCTCGTAAAGTATACAACAATATGAATAAATATCAAATTACTGTATAAAATTAACAATACTAGCAGTTGTCTCTCTTCTAAAAATTGTAGGTCTTCAAACTTTGAAATTTTTATCATAAACAAGTAAATTTACTAATAAGGCTTAATAATATAAATTTAGGTACACGGGTTAGTATATTATCCAAAAATATACTGAAATGAACCAACAAACTAATGAAAAGTAACTAACAGGTTGTTGTAGAAAATTAGAAACCCAAGGTTATTTTGTAAAAGTAGATGTGACATATTATTGCATTTAATAAATTTTATATGCGTAAATTGAGCAACAGCAAGTCTTTGGTCTGGCAAGACTGATAAATGAGCAGCTTACTAACTTTCATCTCCTTCACTCGTGCACTCTTCGGCCAAGCCTACGCACCTGTCACAAGTGAAGGTTGTGTGCTCTCTACATATGAATGCATGGCCCTGAACACTGGATGTTTTGGTTTTTCGGTTTTTCTTCCTATCACAGATGGCACACCTCCCTGAAACTTCCCGGTTCATTCTTCGTTGGTTTTCATTGTCGGGTTTTCCTTGTAGTTCTTTCAGTCTGAATCGGATACCTCGTCGAAGGCTGCAAACTGTTAGGCGTACTCCTAGGTAGTCTTAAATAGCTCAAACGATATTTGTTTCAAAAACTCTCTGCGATCAACGTCTACCTTGGTAGACAAAATGTCGTAAGCATTTATTCCTGCAGTGTTCAAAAGGGTGTAGAAAATGGTCATGCCCCATCGATTGCTCACTCTTGAGACTTGAGTAGTTTCTCTTCATTTCATCAACAATATTTACTCCCCCTTTGGTCAAGTTGTAGAACGTCAAAATATCTGGTTTGTATGCCTCTCCTGAACAGGCATCAAAAATTACTGTCTCGTGTATGGTTTACAACAGTAGCACAACTTTGTTCTTCTTAGATGTATATGAAACAAGAACTGTATCATCTTAATATGCAAAAGTACCACTAGCAGGAGGTCTAACTTTGGCATTCAAAAATAAAGGTCGCATTGCCTTCTAGTTTTTGCGGAGTGTACCCAGAGTTAAGTTGTGATTTTTTAGAAGTGATTCTGCGAGAGGCCTGGACATATTCCAGTTATCAGTTGTAATGTTATGCCCAGTATTTGAAATGGGTCGAATCAATCTTTCACATACAACTTTAGCACTGTTATCAGCTTCAAAGGTTCAAATTCGGTTGCTTGCCAGTTATAGACTATTAAAAGATCAAAATGTGCGAGCATCTGTGAGAACGAATAATTTCAACCCATCTTTGGCCGGCCTGTGTGGAATATATTGCCGGAACTGGCATCTACCCTGGAAAGATTCCAATGATTCATTGATTGTCATGTATTCACTAGGTGAGTAATTTTCGTTACACCTACCCTATCTGATTTTCTTATTGGACTGTCTGTGATGTCATCTAAGTGTATTGCTCGAATTAAATACTGGAATCGTGCTAATGACATAGTCATTCTAAACCCTCCTACTCCTGTTCCATCACTGGTCCACAAGTCTTTCAGGTTAGTATGGTTACATTTGATCATTCCAGCCAAATAGAGAAACCAAGAACAGCTTTGACTTCTATCAAATCGATATCTGTGGTATCTCTTTCCCTAGAAAAGTAGATTCTATTTTCTCTAATCCAAATAATTGTGTAATTCACGATCTTTGATATGCTTCTTCGGGAAAAAATTATTTCTATGATTCCATGGGGGTGTTTACTTGCCGAGCTTGGTGCATGGGTCCTGGCAGATGAGTCACTATATTTCTCACTATATGAGTCACTATACTTCGACCTCTGACAGCCCTTCTCTTTGAAAGAAAGCTCTACTTGCTCACACCGTCCCTTCCCATGTAGATTAGATTTTCCGTATTCCAGTTTTCGCCTTCTCCTACCTCTTCTTCTTCTGCTGACCGATCAGTTTTGGAATTGTGACCACTCTGGTCCAAAATATTTTCGTCATTGCCGTGTTTTGAGTACACATCACCATCAGTCGAACTGTCATTACGAAAAAGTCTTCTCCTTACCAAGTCTCTCTCTCCTTGAAATTGATTATTGATCTGCACTTCTCTTTCTACATATTCCAGCATATTTTAAATTCTTTCCTCCTCTCTATCTTCCATTATCACGTAAAATTGGATATGCAAAATAAAAAATAAAATAACATGATGACTTGCATAGGGTCAAAAGCACCGCACTCAACAGTTATGCAGCCACTCGCACAGATTCTAAAGAACCGCGCACAAACAATAAGGCCCGCTGGATGTCGTAGGGCAACTAAACGTTATTGCTTTGACATGGAGGGGGCAGGGTGGAGTCTGAGAAACAATGTCATGGCTGGACTTGACATTATGACTCATTTTAACTGAATTGCAATGAAGTATATTTAACTGCGGTCTTTTCCCCGCCATGCGAGTTCTCCCGGGTTAATGAGGAAGTGAACTTTTAACGAAGCAGTTTTTTGGCCGTTTTGGTTCTTTGCTGGGGGAGTATTCAGACAGTACACTGAAAAGTGACAGTACATACCTGAAAGAGAAAATGATGAAATAGCAATAGCCCTGATGTATATTTACTTAATCCAAATAATCTTATCGTTTTTTGGATGCATATACATAATGAAACTTCGTAGTGCCCGAAAATAGGCCCCCCTCACTTTTTATGGCCGATATTTTGTCAAAAAAGGGGGGCTTATATTCGGACAAATACAGTATTTGTAAAAAATATGCATAGTATATTTTGCTTACTATTTCTTGAGAAGAATGGATAAATAATTGTGTTTATGAATCTGTGTTATTAGTGTATAATAATTGTTACTTTTCCATAGAGTATTTTATTATGTGCTTAAAACAGTGAAAGTTTGAGCAGTGCAGACTTTTGAATTGAAATTGAGAAGGTAAACTGACTGTGTGTATGTAAAAGAATAATCACCCATGCGTATAGTTTGTGTCATACAGTGTTTAAATTCGTTGTGGAAGATCTCAGAATGTACCCTCTGTGGGACCTCTACTAAATGTATGCGTGTACTGTGATGTCTTAGGTTCACTAAGCTATGAATCATTGGCAGGGAAATCTGTTAATATGGTTTGGTAAGACAGAAAGATATGTGGTAAAAATTTAGAATTTTCAGTTTTTCTGTACTTGACCAAAATTAATGTATTCCTTCCTTTATTAGTGGCAGTTTTAATAAGTTCTTGTGATTTATATCTCAGTTCTTTTGATAACGTGTTCCAATGGATTAAGTTATCAGCTGTTGAAAAGAACTTGTTATGATATAATTAATTTGATTGTATCATGGTTATTGTCACTGCAGACTTGTTGAGATAGGGAATTATTTTACTTGCTTTTTTGTTACAGGTGCTGTGCCTATTGTGACCCTCAACTCTCAGGACTGGATTGACTGTATAAAAGCATCTGGTGTTGAAAATCCAGACCATAGTAGAATGTGTGGGTTCAGTGAGAGATCAGGAGCTACTTCAAACTCTTATAGAGGTGGTATGGAAGAAGGGGAGAGGTGGGTTCACCAAATGGTGATTGGGTTGGGACCCAGAGGTGCATATCTAAGTGGTTGTGCTAATGAGCAGTGCTGCGCGGAAGTGAGATCTTTAGCGTGTCTCCTAGTTAGTGGAGAGACAAAAGGTGTACATGTTGGAAGGGCTGAAGTTGTTGCCAGATGGAGGGCTGGCTCTAATGATCTGCGGCCACTTGTGAATCCTAAAATACCAGAGTGGCGCAGAGCCAATGTGCTTGGTAAGTCTCCTTATGGAATGCAGACAGAATATTGAGTTGAAACTATTATATAATATAAAAAATAGTTCATATGGGTATCCATAGGTATGTTCTCCTATTTGCCCTCTTATAGCTCAGGTGATAAGCTTGGACTTTTCAAGTGGACAAAACATCTCAAAGAATCTTCTTTTTTAACTGTCGGTTTTTTTTAATGGATGATCCCACACATACAATTAATTTCATTAATATACTTGCTTGTCATTTAGAATACAAGGGCTGTAATATTTTTATGAATATTACATTCATTTTCTTACATTGTAGCTGGAATGCATGTATTGAGATTCAAAATAGTAACCTTGAATGAGAAAGAAGTGGGTTTCTATCAACCAATAGTAACATTGAAAAAAAATGAGGCAATGACAATGAAGATTGGCTGATTAGTACACACTGTTTGGTGTACATACTATGAACAACTTTTCATTCTGATTACTGGTTTTTTTCAGACAAGTTTAATTTTGATGCTTAATAACTTGGAGAAAATAATAGAAGTTATACTTTGCCAAAATGCTTTTTAAAATTTTGCTGTTCACTACCTTAATATGCTGTTGTGATTAATCAATTAATTCAATGTGGGCTGCTGCAGTACACTCCTGTTCTAAGCTATTGATACATGTTTTGTTTAATTTAACACTTTCGCCGCGAAGGATTCACTGGTGCGTCCACCTAAATATAGCCCCTTAAGTGGAGGACGCACCCGTGCGCCCCCTATTCATGAAAAAATTTACTGCTGCTCACGGCAAACATACTTTATGCTTGGGGCCCACAGTGAAAGTGTTACAGGGTTGTTTTTGCTCTTTTAGTCTGTCGTGCTAAGGCAGAAACTTCACATATTTCCCTTACAAGCATATGACCAATTTTATATTTTTTTTACATTTTACTTGAGCAGTGAAGGCATTGCTAATAGTAACTTGTTATTCATTTATGTTGTGTGTACTCTATACGTATGTGCTTCTCTCTCTGCCATCTAATTCTAATTTATTATTTTCACCATTTTTTTCTGTCTATTACCTTTAACACTTTTACTTCTGACCATGTAAGTTGATGAGACACTAAGAATGCTGGCCTGTTTTGGCATTCCTCTTAAGTTTTTTATAGAAGTTAATGATGGATAAAACTACATTTTTGCTATGAGTAGAAATATCTATTTTTCTTCTTTTGATTAAATTAAAAAGTCAATGATTTTTACATGCTTCCTAACAATGGGTGGTATGTATTCAGGAAATTGATAACGTTCTAAGAAATTTATGTAGTGACTCAATTCACTTTATGATAAGTAAATACATATTTTTATTGATATGGTAATAGAACAATTCTTATTCCTTATAAAGCATTAAACTTAAATTTTAGGCTATGTAATATTTACATAAATGAGGCAAGGCAGTATGCAAAGTTCAAAGCAGACAATGTCATGCTACTAACTTCAGTGATGGCTGAAAAACTTGAACTCATGCTTTATCTTATGAATTTTTTATTAATGAGATGGGCCCAAGCTATGCTTGAGAGTAATGCCTTGTCATCAATTAATTGCCTGGCTTGGAAACAACTGAATGAACAAGACATAGGTTGACACACTCCTCATTTTGCAGAAGAAATGAAAGACCATCAATAGGTATCCACCACAAAGTCCACCCTGTAGCTGATTTTTTTACTAGAGGAAGGGGGGATGTGAGTAAAATGTTAGTTGTTAGGGGGTTTCTCTTGAGGGAATGGGTCTCACTGTGAAGCCTTGGTTAAAAACATTTCTTTAGCCAGATTGCATTTTAGTAGCTTTTAGAATTAAATTAAACAGAAAATGAATGGTCATTAATTTTAGATTTGTTATTGTAAAAAGTATTGATATGATGGTAAAGTTAGTATAAGTTTGATGAAATGCTTCTAAAAATTCTCATTTGGAATGGCTCATCTAGCTTTCCCTGTTCTTCCATAGCTACACTTTCTTCTTGCTTCTTATACCTTAATCCAAACTCCAATATTCTCCTCATTTTACTTCTCTTACAGAGTTCTCTTATCAGGTTTGTCAAAACACCTTGTCCTATAATAGGTACCTATTCTATCCATGCAAGTCTATTTTATCCTGTTTACTTTAATTCCATATTTTAGCTGTATACTCTTCCATGATCCACATCTGATTTTCCACTTGTCGTTCCTTAATGGCCCTTCTCAATTCCCCATTCACCCACCCCTCTGCTCTTGTTTGTTTCTTCCTGTTTATAAATTTAACCTGGCCTTTTTTATCCTAGAGATATCTCATTACTTTTATTTTATTATAGTTTATTCTAATTTTACATATTTTGATTCAATTTTACCGCGCAGCTAGTTTAATGTTTTAGACTTTGGCTGGCTGGTTAACTATCTTAATAATCTGCAAACCCTGCTGGCTTATAGTCAACTTTCTCCCATCCTTCATTACCACATCAATACCATCTCACCCCCTGTCATCATGTCTTCAGATTGAATGTAAAAAGTACCGATGATAACTTGTCAATGTAATTTTCATTTAATACAGTGATTATATCATGCTAACTCTTCTCTGCTTTATATCTTTCATATTTTTCCCTCCAAAAGTCCCCATTGACCTTCCATCCTACCTTACTCAATCCAGACACATCTACATTTCCTCTATCCATTCCTTTGCTTATGCTTTCAAGATGCCCTCAGTACCACTCTAATATTCCAATTTCCAATCCTAACAATAGTTATTGCCCTATTAGTATTCTTCTTAGCTACTACAGTCTCTCTATTAACACAAAAGGAATTCTGAATTGATGAATGCTTGGTCCTTTCTTCACCCCACTGCCCCAGGTATGACACCCACCCCAGTGATCTGGGACTGAGTCCTATAATAGCTTCGGTTCATCTCCCTTTTTCCTGTCACCATGAATTACCTTAGGAAAATTTAATTGAATTAGTTTCCTATTTCGTGCCTAAGCAGTGATTTTAATTTGACACCATGACTAGGTACACAGTACATAGCTACTGTGTACCTAGTCACAGTAGCTTTTGTCTACATACTGGTGGTACATCTATTAGTTTCATTCACCAAAAGTTGAATAACTTCCACAAAATAGAGCAGAAAAACACTCACAGGTGAAGAATCCGCATTTATTCCCGGATGTTCACTACGATTGAAGCCCAGAGTCCTGCCGGAGAACGGTTTGACACGTCGGTTGATAATCCTGGGTTTTTGATCGGGATTTCCATTCGGTCTCCGATGAAGAGCTAGTTCCCTGAGGACCCTCTTCCTCCGACTCTGACCCTCCATCTTCAGATGCACTTTCAGGCTCGTAAGCCTCCAAGTCTGAGGCGACGAAAAGTTAATTCTCAATATCGACGTCAGTCATTTTGCGCTTTGGTTCCATTCCTAAAAATGAGTATGCAAGAGAATACAGTGCAACTCCTTATTACAAGACTCATAGCCGAGAAGGTAATTAGGAGTACTTAAGCTCATACACCATAGAATGGTAGCAAAGAAAGGAATAACAGTATAGGAAACTTCTCCCCAAGCAGGCAAACATTTTAGGACCCCTCCCTCTTCAGAAAGAGGATTAGCCTAGAGAGCAGTGAGGATGGCGTTGGTGGACTGCTGTTTTTCCGGACCAACTGGTATTACCGAGATTCCTTGCCCTGCTAATCCATCTCATCACCATAAAAAATGCCTAAACCTTCATATTTCATATGTAAAGAGTTACAAATATACTCTGAACAAGTTTCATGCCAATAGGAGACATGTAATGTGGCTGGGAAGAGTTAAAGTGTAACGTACCTAAAATGGCACTTTCGGCAGTGAGAACCAGCAACCAGCGTGCCGATATTGGCACTTTCGGCATTTAAAGCTTAAAGTTTTTCCTGTTTGCCTTATTTACTGAAAATATCTCCTTAAGTTACACCAACATATCCATACACAATGTCTTTGTTTTAGTTCTACCTGTGGGCTAGTGGGCTTGGTTTACACATTGTAAGGTTACCATTTATAATACATATATGCCTATGATTCAGCTTATTTGTGTATTTATTTACATATTGTAGTGTTAATAACCTATGTCAGTGTTAAAAGGCTAATTGTATTTGGTGGGCTTTAGAACTAGTTTACATTACATCTGCACAATACCCTGCATGCCACCTCAAGGGTGTGTGGCAGGGGAATGTTTATAATGTTCAGTGAAGATGTTTATTTTGATTTCATAACTTGCCAAACGTGTGATTCTTCTACTCATTCATTAAAACAGTTTATTCACATTTTATTCACAGGTGCAGTTGTGTCGGCAGTGAGGGAGTCCTGCTCTTCAGTGCCAAGGTCATCGTCCTCTTCTTCAGCTTCAACATCATCATCATCTTCATCAACATCTGCAACTCCTCCTGCAATTTCACCAGCCTCCCCACTGGGTGTCTCAATTTCTGCTTCTCTCTCCTCCCCATCCTCCAACTCACCTTTCATTGTCCTGCCTGTGGCCAGGCATAGGACAGGTATTACTCTCGTCTTGCGCAAGGATTCTCTAGCCCTCGAAGAGCTGCTGGCAGCTCCAGATGCCGCCCTTTCACTCATCCTCACTCCCAGCAGCAACAGTATTCCACATGCATTTGAGAATTCTGTAAATGTCATAAAAACGTCTGTGTGTGCTCCTTCTGTCAATGGAAAGGCTTTTCCCTCGCATACGTCTTTGCCTAAGTCTCAGCCTAGGTCTCAGGATTCTAACTGAGCATCACATAATCACAATTGTTTTTGCCATTTGATGCTCTTGGTCAGGCTTGTTGGATTTCCTTTTCTTCCTGATATTGTTGTTTCCTTGGTTTGGGTACATAACTGTTTTATCTCTTTTTCAAATAATAAATGATTTACAAGATTGTTGTGTTAGTTTGGTCTCACATCCTACTAGATGAACAACTTGTTATATTTTGGTTGTAACATATCTATACATATGTATTTATTTATGCCTTTTTGCTACTCTTCATTTGCTCCTGTGCCAAGTACATTATATCTCTGTAAAGTACCTTTTATCCCCATGTAAATAATGATCAATAGTGACTGCTACATTTAAGCTGTGTTGTGAAAAGCTAATAGCCACTAAGCCATGTGTGATGTGTCAAATAGAAATGTGTACCAAAGATTTGGGAACAAGTCCTGATGAATAGTTGTTTCTTTTTGACTGAAGTTTAAAAATCAAATTGTGAGAATTTTGCTTTAAAAACCTGATAGAATCATCTTGCCGACCTGAAAAATCAAAAGAGGCAGTTGAATGCCAGGTAAATTAGTTTGTATGGCTTAAGCCCTGAGTAGGTTGTGTGTGTGCATCTGAAGGTAAAAGTGCAGCTGTACAGTGTGGCTGTGATGAAGATATAAGGGCTTTTTATTTGACTAGTGCTGGTTTGTATGTAGTAATGCGAGGAATACTGTGGTAAGTATTCCATAAAGAAATCAATGAAAGTCTGTCATTTAGCAGTCATATAATCATTGCCTTATAATAAAATGCATGATATTATTTTTCTGTCAGTTTTAGTGAGATGTTTTCACATCACTATAAGACAGAATCAGTTGCATGTGTATTGATTTCTACATTCTTGTTGTTTCTTTCAAAATTTTTATTTTTGAGGTATAACTTCATTGAAGGCATCTTTCTTGAAATGATCTCCTTTAAGGCTTATTTGTTTTCTGTTCAAAATAAGGTTGGATGGATTGAAAATAATTCTCAATTTTGAGGTAAGTGAATTGCAGGTTGTCTTTATCATGGGAAGTTGTCCCTGTTTTAAAGTAAAAGCTTTGATTGGTTTTTATACCCGAGTTTTCTGCATTTCCTCTCATTCCCAACTTGGAATTGTGTGCTGTATAACAATTGCTGTATTTTCAAAGCTTTGTTACTAATTAGTATTTTTCATAGCTATGTAAGTGTCAGGATTTCTGTAAAAATTATCAGCAGTGATTTTAATACCTTCTGATACAGTGACAGTTTGAGAGGAATTAATGGATATGACTGAATTATCATTTGATACATTTATTGTAATTATTTTAAATAATGTTTATTTTATTGAAAGTGAAGTTATGTTCACTGAGTATTAGCCAAAAAGTTGATTATTATACTTTTAATACTTGTATAAATACCAGTTCAATCAAAATAAATTTACTACAACAAATGAGTGATTGTCATTAAAATAACACTCACTTGCCCATGCTATCATTTGTGAATGCTTGCTGTTCAAAAGGAAAGGGAATCTTTGAAATCAAAATAGAGGATTAAGACTAGGGATGGGTCGGTTCCATTTTTTTTTGGTTCCGGTTCGGTTCTTAACTTCGGTTCTCGGTTCCGGTTCTTAATTTACCACTTACTTTGAATTGCTCAATGGTAAGATAAGGTAATCAATAATCATTTTCAGAGACTGAATTGGAATAATTCACGACTTTGAAGCATCTAAGTACACTATTTCACCAGGTTTTAATGTGAAGCCTCCACTTTCGGAGTGTGAGTAGGTTTCAAACTGGTTTTCGCACCAATTATTTCGGTACCGATTATTTTTGGCCTCAGTTCCGGTTCTAAGCTCAAGAACCGGTGAAACCGAAGAACCGAACCGACCCATCCCTAATTAAGACATATGGTTCTGCCTGCCTGTATATTCTATGGTGACACCTATTTTGTAGCTGAAATGTATTTTGAACACTGTCTTGAATGTTTATATCCCTCTCGGAAATTTACATGCTTGCATTATTTTCAGTGAGTAGATCTCTAATTTTGGATTTTCAAAAATTAGCATCTTATAACACACATTCTTACGAGTTCACAAAATATTACATTTAGAAGTAATGCTATTAATTGTATGGGTATTCAATGGATGTTAAGCATTGACATCCTGAGTAGCAGATAATATCCATGCATAGTCAGAAAAGGGTTACCAATATCCAAAAAGCCTTAGGTGTAACATAGCACGAGGAAATCTCTAATGTATGAAATATGCAGCCACTATGTTTAACTTATATTAATTACAATACCAAGGGGACGAAATATGCACTTTATATATCTGGTAACCCCACGAAAAAGGAAAGGTAGCTACTCTCATATTGGTTTAAAGATTGAAAGCAAGAAGCTGGACAAGGGTTCCTTTCCCAGTGAATAAGGAAGTCTGATATTGTGTGAATTTATAGCTCCAGGAAGTCTGATATTGTGTGAATTTATAGCTCCAGGAAGTCTGATATTGTGTGAATTTATACTCTACTTTGGATAGTGTTTGTGTACTTAATTGTACAATTTTTGGAATAAGTGTATATTTTTTCTTTTTCTTGCTCATTTTTAGGGAATTTTTTTGTTTTGGGTGTTAGTTTTATAAATGAAATGAGGTAGCCACCTATGACCTTTGTTTTAGAACAGTGGACCAAAATTCATTATATATAGGGGCATATCCCTTTCTTCGTAGGTTTTCATACTCACTTTAGCTTATTATTAAATTATTAGTGAGCTTAGGTAAAAACCAGGAGAGATGTACATTTGCAGACTGATGGCATATCTTTTTCTTAATTTACAGCCGATGTTGCCGCAACAGAGGTAATTTTGGTTGAGAGCACTTAGAAGGTATTGTGTAAAAGTTTTGATCATGCTAGAGAATGTGATGAGTGTGGTTATTATAATAACAACACTCATAGTTACTATAGTAACTATGAGTAACTATAGTTATAGTAACTATAGTTAGTCACAGTAGAAACGTTTTCAAGGGTATTTTTTGAAAATAGTCCCGACCAATCCATCAATGGTTTATTTTAAGTGCATGTATCATGGTTTCAGTGGCATATTCTTTTAGTGGTAATTTTTTTGAGTGACTGCGAATGGCACTACTAAATTTTTGTAGACATGTTTTTCCTTGGTTTTTGTGTAGCTGGTGTGAAGCAATTCGTGGAATGCACATGAGTTGAAACTCAAGCTACGAACTTAAACGTATATTTAAGAATTATTGTGGAGTGTGCCCAGGCCGGCTAATGACAAAATTTTCACCTAGGCGAGTGTGTTCCGGCGCCTCTCCCCCTCTTCTTCCCCACAATTATCAAACCCTGTTGTAATAAATATTCACCAGCTATACAAAATAGTAAAAATTACGTAGTATAGTAGTAAATTTATTTCCTGGACATTAAGTAGGTACGTTGTCAATCCCCGAACTTTCCATTCAACCCCCGGTTTTTCCATTCCCACAGCATCTCGGCTACCTGTCCATTTGAACCATGATCGCGAAAACGTAGGTACAGGATACTCAGTCTCGGCTATATACGTATCTGAGGCCACACACGGTAGCAAACGACAGTAACTTAAGCAGATTTAAAGACTTAAACCAAACTTACTCCTAAAAGCGCAAAATATTAATTCCTTTGTTTTCGGTTGAAAATCAGTTTCTGGAAGGTTACTAGGGTTACCAGCAAGGGCACTACATGTTATCTTGTTACTTGTAGTATTCGTGGTGACCAGTTATGTTATACTTAAAAAAATTCGTTTTATGATTCGCCATCGTGCCATTATACACTTCGGAAGGTTAGTATTAATCTAAGTTATAACAATATATTAGTTAGTTATAACATGTTTGTTTTTAATTTCTGAACAGTCCTATTCATCTTCGTTTCTAACTATTCGGATGCTAATCACTTGGTACTCGGTTGCACTTTGAACTAGGCAGGCAAAATATAGTTAGCTATTGGTCACAGGTATACTTTGCATTGGCTCTGTTTTGAGCTACTCAGGTTTTGATGTAACTGACAATGAGTTACAGAAGTAAGAAGTGGTAGTAAATAGTTGTGATAAATTTTATACGTGCGTACGATGTGAACTATATGCAATAGATACCTATATCAAAGTTTTTGTCGATGCAGTGGAAACAGTTCATTCCTGGTAGATCGTGATCATCTTATTAGATGTCTGTATGGAGTTCAACTCAAAACAATCGTTGTAACTGCAGTATGGTGTATTTTTTCCGTGACTAATTTACTTAAAACTCTATTTTGCATAGTGACGTTTGAAGGATCAAGTTGTGTTTCGGTAGTAATTCTAGGAACGACTACTGAGAATATTCATTCACTTTTTGGTGAACGAATTGCATTATAATTTGTCTTTTAGATGGTGCTTGTAAATATTAGGTACACCATCACGTTGGTAGGTACTCTGAAGGGGTTACTTCAGAGAGTTAAGTGGCTTTAGGTCACTCGCTTTGTCAGTAAAATAATGTCATGTACCTTGGTATCTACTCATAAAACGAGCTTTATCGTTTAATCGTTTGGCGCCCCATGGTGTTTTGCATAGGTACCTACTGGAATAATAGTGTAAGGCCAATTTACACGGTACATATTATTGTACGAACGAATGTATGAAACTGAACGAAATTGTGTTTGTGTGAATGGGATTAGAACAGGTTCTATTTTCCGTCCAGTCATTAAGACATTCGCAAAAGATTTCACACAATTTGCCGCTTTACACGGTACAATCGTCCTCATACAAGCGTTTGTACGAGAAATTGTACAAAAATGTACCGTGCAAAAAAAGCTTTATGACAGAGAGGCAGAATCAGTCACGATTGTCTTTGCTGGCCTTTACGGGATATTTCATTTGCCTCTTCTAAACGCCGAGGTCAGCGGGGTCCTATGTGTCGACCTGCTGAACCCTCTGTCTTCCATTCGCGTAACCCGCTCGCTGATTCTAGCGATGTAAGAGAACGGGATTCCGAATTTCTTTCTGCCGATTAATCCGTTAAATGTCTAAGTTTATATTAAGTTTATGTAAGTTTATATTAATTATTATATAATTAGTTAATATATAACGTAACTTCCTCCTCCGAGTCTTAGGCTAGGTTTCGTTGCCGTCACAAATGCCGGAAGGTCGTACCTAAGGGTAGCCACGTCCGCCACCGTCGGATAGGTGGCTACCTAGCATTAGGGTCATGCGCACGAAGCAGGCAGAGGGACCCGAGAAGGACAACCTACTGCATTGCACTTTGCAAGTGCATCCGCTCGCGCCCTGCACGCAGAGATGCACTTGAGATTCTCAACCAGTGAGCTCTTGACATCACCAAGCACGCCCACGATGAGGACTACCAGTTTCACAGAGTAGCCCGCGTACATTTGCCGGAGTTCGCACAGTAGATCTTGATATTTAGTCCCTCTTTTTCTATCTCCTTCGCTGTCATGTTCGCTTCGGCCGGTGCTGAAAACTCAATCACGAACACATGGCATGCGAGAGATTGTCGAGGAGAACAATGTCAGGCTTCGGTGCCTCCAACTGCCTGGTGGTGGAGAAGGAATAATTCCACCAGATCTTACACTTATCGTTCTCCATGACGGACTCGATGTCTCCAGGGGCGTAAGGCTGCACCGGATTCGCGCCTATGCCGTAATGGTGTCTTAGGTGGTAGTACAATACCCTCAGAGCCGAGTTGTGCCGGTTTATGTATGCGTTCTTAACATAAAATCTGCAGCCGGAGAGTAGATAACCTAAAGTCTCCGGCTGCTTCGGCACGCTCTGCATCTCGTGTCCGTCACGTTTGCCCCGAAGATGAGGCGACGGTGCACGAGGGTGTTGATGACACCATCTTGGCACGCGAGCACGAATCCCTCGGTTACGGACTTCAGACCTGCGGAGCGCAGCAGGGGCGTCGGAATTATTTTCGCTGGGAGGGGTCAACCTTGAAAAGTGTCCGGCTCTTAAGAAAAGGGCCCGGCTCCTGTGAAAATGGCCCGCATTTTTTTGCGGATAGGAGGGGGTAGAGACTAGAATTCCGCTAAAAGTGCATAAGAAGGAGGTAGAATATGTGTCAGAAGGGAAAAGGCAAGCTGTAAACAAGTGAAATTAAATTTTTATTAATGAAGACTCATTTCTCAATGGCCCGGGGCAAATTCTGGGGGGGGGGAGGGGCGAATGCCCCCCACTTCCGACGCTGCTGGAGCGCAGGAAGGCGAACGTGATCTCCATCGATGGCCCATGTGTTTGCAACTTTCGATAGAAACTTCCATGCATTGGCTTCTCGGTATGCTTGCGGAGCAGGATCTTTTACTCCGCATTCATTATTTCGAGCTTTAACACGTCCTCCTTCAGCGACAAGATTGATTTATCACACGCTTCTCCGCTGGAAGTAAGGTCCAAGTCCAAAACGTCTGCTGCCATTTTCGCCGCCTGGAATAGGAACGCCCCTTTGCCGACACTCTCGTGTTTCTTTACGAGCAGCAAAAGGGGGTCCGTGCTGTGGAACACGCGGCAAGCCGTATTGAGGACTACTCTGTCATGAAGGCACTCCAGGCTTATCAGCCCTCTGCCACCTAGCCTTCTCGGGAGATACAATCTGGCGACGGAAGACTTCGGATGAAGACTACGATAGATGCCATTGTTTTCATCGTTCCCCTGTCGAGGTTTTGCAGCTCGTTGACATTCCATTTTCTGCAACCGAAGGTAGCAGTGTCGGAACCGCGAAGGTGTTGGTCGCAAGAACCTTGTTCTTACCAGACAGGTCAGCTCCAGATTTGCTTGAGAGTTTGCCTGTATATGGCTGTAAGCATTTCCTTCACTGCTCTCACCTCCTTCATCCGGCGCTGGGGGACGCCGAGATATTCATATGCTTCGTCATCATCAAGATGACGAATAGCGTTTCCGCCAACGAGCTGCACGTCTTCTTGGTCTTCCGAAATCTTTCCTTTCGCCAAATGGTTGGTCGCGCACTTGTCCAATCCGAATTCCATCCCTAACTCCTTACTGTATCTGCGTACGGTGTCCAACGCCAAGCGCAGGTCTTTCGCTCTTGAAGCATAAAGCTTCAGGTCATCCTAATAGAAAAGATGGGCCGCCCTATATCCCCCGATTCCCTTTTTGACGGGAAACCGCACATATATTCCCTACCTCGTCTCAACTGAACGGACAGTGGGAGGAGAGATAAACAGAACATTAGGGGACTAAGGCTATCGCCTTGAAAAACGCCACGGTGGTATGTTACCAAATCCGTGTAGACGGCCTTCTTGCCAGATGCTATGGCGAAGCGCGTCTTCCACAGTGGTAACAGGCGCTCGATGCAGGACACAACCTCTGGGTGGGCTTTCATCTACCTCAGCATGGCTATAATCAGCTCATGAGAGGTGGTATCAAAAGCTTTCTTGTAGTCCACCCAGTCCATTGACAGGTTACGCTTGTATTGACAAGCTACCTGGCTCACACACCTATCAATGAGCTGGTTGTCCTTGCATCCCGCGATGCCTTTCTTCGAGCCCCTCTGCTCGTACACTTCCTCCCATACCGGTTGGACGTGGCGGAGGATAAGATAGTTCAAGATGGAAGTGAACGGCTTATATGCAGTGTTGAGGCAGGTTATAGGGCGGTAGTTCTTCAGATCGGACAAGTCTCCCTTTTTCGGTATTAAAACAGTTCGCCCCTCAGTCAGCCAGGACGGAATTGGCTCCGTCCCTGAAAGGAACGATGTGAAGATTCTGTCCAGGTGTTTGTGTGTGGAAGGGAACTTTTTCCACCAGAAGTTATTCACTGCGTCCATCCCGGGAGCAGTGAAGTTCTTCTTGCCAGAGAAGGCCTTCTTTATTTCACTTTCTGTGACTGAGATGGGACGATCCATATCGGCTAGGTGACAGTCACAGAACACTTCAAAGTTTGCACTGGCTGGAATTCGTTGCATGGCTTCGTGGTCTCGTAGATGTCCTTCCAGAAACGTTCCACCTCCGGGACAGTTGGTGGTGTTTGGACAATAGGTGGAGGGGGTCGGAAGAGACGGGACGGCTGAATGTAGGAGGTGGAGTTCTCCTTCCTGGTGTTGATCCTTTGAGCAACTTCTTCCTCGCCGTTGTAAGTGCCCGCACTCTATCCACCTCGTGGTGCTTAAGTATAAGCAGCACTCTTTTGTTCAGTGTGTGATGTGCTCTCCGGGCCGCACGAGCAATGCGCTTGACCTTCGGCGTAAAGGTCCGACCACTCACTGAAATCTCGACACCTGTTGTCTTGCCAGCGTGATTTTGGCATTAAGCTGTTTAAGCCTATTTGCTGCTTTTGTCTCCTAAGTAGCAGACACTTGGGGAGTTTATCGTGCTTTCCCACCGCTTTAGTGGATCAGAATCGGCCTTCGGCTCGTCTCCCTTCACCGACAGATCGTCAGAAGCCCCGTCAGTAGGAGGTTCATCTGCCTTTGTAGGAGATAGAGCCTTAGCGGGTGGTGTACTACTCTGACCTTGCGGTTGGGGTGTCATTTTCTTGTGCAGGTGATTGGCGTAGTCGCATAGATTCTGCTGCAACAGATAGTTATATTCAGGATGCATCTCACACCACAAAGAGTGCATCCTCGCCGTATATCCCCCGAGACTTGGCTCACTGGCAGCATGGCAAGCTAGAAGGTCTCCCCTCAGGGTCTCCGTCCACTACATGCGAGCTCCCTTTTTTGATGGCATATATTTGCCACACCCAACTCTACTAGTGCCCTCATCCGAGAAGGGTCGGTTTTGGGTGGCGTTAAGGAATTCTTCGTAACCCGGGATTTCCGCGAGTGGGGAGGATAACCCCGCAAGAAGACTGCCACCAGTAGCCAGCCGAAGCCGTTTCCAGGGACGCCTCGAGGAGGCCTGTGGTCCGTTTTTGACCCCTTATTAATATTATCTTATTCAATATGATGATTATTAGGAAAACTGAAGGAAAAAATAAAGGACAAAAGATAGTATGCAGATTAACATTATTCGATATGCATACGAATCAAAAAGGAAAATAATGTAGGTGTCATGAATTGTTTTATTAGAAATGTTAATCATTGCGTGAAAAAATGGGTTTTAAATGGCAGGGGCTAGCTATACCTGAATTCAAGTCGGTAGCTGCTTTCTTGTCGTGTTTATAGTGATGACAATGACGAAGAGAAACTTTTAAATTAATTCGTATGACAAAAATCGGCAACGAAACTCTATGTGGAAATGGAGAGGTAGCTATTTACGGCAAATGAGGATAATTTAAAGAAAACTTAAAAACTTTAAAAAGCCATTTTCAAAACCCGTCATATCCTTGTTTTTGGTTTATTTTAAGATCCTTTTTTTAGTTTCATATACGTTGGTAGTATAATCCTGTATCATATTTCTAAAAAGTTGAGATTTTCAAACACGGTTAAAAGTTAAAACGAAGTAATGTGTTGATGAAATTTCTCCACCAGAAAGGTTAAATGTTTTTTTTAAAATTATTTAGGGTCCAATTATCTTATATGATGTAAAATAGTAAAGAGGTTGTTATTGAAATACACAGTAGTAATGAATTTCATACTAATATTAAGTTTTCAAAATTTTTTATTCTCTTCTAATTGAATTTCAAAGGACACCCTCAGCTTGCACTCTATAATTTTAAGTTTATAGTAATTATTATTTAAGTCGATAATTTTCGGCGTCATCCGTTTTAGCCGACTTTTAGGATGTTGCTGGATTCACTCATAGATGGCTAAATTATTCCTCAGGAGGTATTGTTGCTTTTTCATAGTGGAAATTCCTTACACCTTGCCAATTTCCCCAATCTTATTTCCATATTAACCTTCGTCGACCACAATATTTCAATCTCATGAAAATAAAAAGATTTCTTCCCAGACAAGTAAATGCTTTATTTCGTGTACTTGGCTGTTAGCTTCGTTCATTCCTTCCTCTTTATCTGCTCATGTAGGCATGCACACTGCAAATAATACTCTCTCACCTGGCCTATATTCAGCACCCGTCGCCCTGGTTTTGCGATTGGTATAACCGTTCTGTTCTTGCCATGCTTTACCCCAAGTTGGCTTTACACCCCTCCACGGTGAATCGCTCTTTGTTCCATTTCACTGGGCTCGAGTTGAATGTTGTATTACCTTTCTTCGTTTTCCATTCGAATTTTTCTAGCTTCTTGGTGACGGTAGCTACGGTGACGGTTCTCTTCTTATTCTCCTATTCTGGCCCTCTTGTCTCTGCTACTGTACCGGGATTTTAGGGATAACGAGCATTGCTGATCCCCCGCTACTGAGTACGATACCCTCTCAAGTGAACTGAGACCGTAGTTGTCAGGATTTTATCCCAACTTTCCAATCCCAGTCTTGGGAAAAGGCAAATGGGGGATTTTCCGTTTTCTTCCCAATTTTATTTTAAACGCGACACCATTTCTTAATAGGCTACACCACTGGGTCCAGACGTCTTTTTGCTGTTGTCTCGCTAAGTTACAGATGATGTGTTGATTTCCTTCTGTCTTGCCCCTACCCTTTGATGTGCCTGGAATGAGTTGCTGCGCCAGAAACCACGTATTTTTTCCTACAGTTCATACCTTGGGATGGTAGGAACCTCGCCAGCCCAACCCATAACGTTAAGGTCGTATCTACGCATAGATCGGATTCTAGGTCGTTAGAATATTTTTCTTGTAGGGAAAACAAACCTGAAAGAATTTCTTCAACAAGTTAAGCCTGTACGATTATATAACGGGACAAGAAATTGCCAAAAGTTAAATAAAATTTTTACTTTATTTAATACGCTCGAGAAAATTTTTCAGATCACCCATAATCGGATGATTCACTCGTCGCCTGCGGTTTTATATGTTGTTTATGAGAAAAATGATAGGTTCACTAATATTTAGCCTTCAGTTAATGCATACCTCAGTCAAAATATTCTAATCATGTGCATACATTATTACCAATACGTCGAAGTCCTTCCGCAATAATTTTAGAAGCATTGTGATCACAGAGTTCAGTGGATACTGACCAACAACGTTGTTATTTGAAACCCACTAACTGTCTAAAGCAAAATAGTGTATTTTTTGTCGAGGCAAGATTTTTGGATTGAAACATTATTTGTACGTACTACTCTACATGTTCTGCTCTTACATTTATATGCATGGATTCTCTTCTGTTCTTTCAATACTGTAAATCTTCTTCATGTCTACTGACTTTCTTATATTATTAAATAACGGTAAATGTTAAAGTGTAAATTTGAGGATTGGGCGAGGACTTTGTGGAGATCCCCTGGCGCTTAGATCCCTTTGGATTCATGTGACAACCCTCGTTTTACCCATGGTGATAGAGCATTTTACCTCCCCGCCACTTGCAGACAGAGGACAAGAGCATCGCGGTAGAGGTCTGGAGGAGGGTCACCCATCCAAACCCCGTCAGGGCCCGACGTTGGTTAACTTCAGTGATTTGACGGAAACCGGTGTTTCAATGTTGTGAGGTCCCTGCCCTAAATAAAGGTAAAATATTACCTAACTAAAATTCATGGTGTTAGATCTAAAAGACTCGGTTTAATGGACCCGTTTTTTGTATTATTACTGCCTATTCCTGTGTGGAAAGTTGTATCTGCCAGCTGACAACCACGATTATTTAAGGGACGTATTAATTGTGGTATTATCGCTCCACTGCACACCACGCTAACATTCAGACTGATCTTTGGTTTCTTGATAACCGTCTCCTAGCTTTTGAAATTTGAGAAAAAACTGTTTTGAAATTTGAGAAAAAACATCTGATCATGGCTAATGAATAAGGGACATCCTTATCGGGCACGAATGGAGTTGTAATGACCATTGAAGATGGAAAATATAAAAGGCGAGACCTAAAGAGATGAATCGTGTAAACATGAAGTGGTTCGCCGGCAGAAGAATTAAGGCAGAGGTTGAATCGAACAATTTTTTGAATTGATGACTAAGAATGATGATGGTGAATTATCGGTAAGCTGTCCATCACGACTCTATAAAAATCTAAGGCCTTTAACTTCGGTTTAGCTCAACTGCAAATTCTATATGTACGTACAGTAAACTCCCGATTTCCGTGCCGATGACCGGTAAAGGGTGCACGGATAAACGGGAAACATGGATAATCCGCTGTTTGGTTTTTTCCGGTTTCTTTTCTGTACGGTGCGCCGCCGAAATTAATGAACTGCCACTGAAATGAAAATAACACTGTCTGCCAATGAAAATATCCTCGTAGGTCGTAAGGTCAGTACTCTGTCAGATCGGGCGTAACACTGCGGTCCTTTATGTTATGCTTAAGCTAATGTTGACGCCGCAGTTCCTTCTGCCCTTCATTCCGTTTGAGTCCTACCTAAAATTCGCGACCCACCGCACACATGACCTTAGCTCTCGGTCTCAGCCTTACCTTGATATCATATGCAACCACGATGTTACGCCAGATGGTGTCGCAAAGAAACAGTAGGAGGATTCTTACCGTCCGTTTAATGGAGAGTCATGTATTCCCGACCATAAATCTCAGACAAGACCGAATAGTTTATGCTAAGGTTTGCGTGCGTTACGTGCAAGTATTCGGTCTCGATAACCAACACTACTCATTTCGAATGTGAAGATGCGGGAATGGGATTTTTTATGAGGCTGCGGATTTTTGAGTATTGTAATTCGGCCTTTTTAAGGAGGCCGCGGGGAGGGTAGCTTGAAAGTTGTAAGTAATGTTACTGGCGGGTAGTGATGGTAGGTGGTGTTGGATGGGGGGTGAATTGGAGTGTATGGCGTGAATTGATTTACGTTGCGTGTACATGTTGCATGCGTCCTGAATGGAATGGGGCTCTTAACTCCTGCACTTGCCGTCTACTGAGACTGGACGTGAGTGGAAAACGCTCCCCGAAGCATGAAATCATTAGTGTCACAGATCGTGCGCTTCGATTTAAAAGCAACCATTGGTTGAATATGGACAGTCACGAATACGTACAAACTAAAACAAGAATGAATTACAAGCGGGGCAACTGGAACGCAGAGGCTTGCGAGAGAACTCGAACGTTTATATCGAAAGCTCAAATCCTTTTCCACCCCTTACTAAAGCTCGTTAAAATGTCTCAAGAAAAATGGGTTTTAACCACATATATGGTTGTAACTAATCTTTACGAATAAACTCGGGGCGTTTGGGCGTGGAAAATTGTCATCTTTATGTGTAATATGGAAATGTAGTACTTCGCGGATCCAATTAGTATTTGAATTGCGGCATGCTCTTAACATTATATTTCAAGTCATGTGAACACTGCGGAACGCGCACGGATCATAAATAATAAAGTTTTTGGAAAAAATTTTAATTTACCAGTGCTCTTCATTCATATCAAGTGGTGTGGAGAGCGATGTTAAAGTTTTAATTCAGGCTGGTATTAATCATACTACAAGTCATCCCATTACTGTGGAGGAGAGGTTCAAGGATGGCATCGGAAGGTGGGGCGATTCGAACGACGAGTGGACCTTCAGGGGGATTAACCTAATTTTAGCAAAAGAAGCGAATCCCGTAAGTTAACCGAGGGGGGCCCACTTTGGGAGCGGTACATCCGTGACACCTTGGCAGAGATAGGACTGACCCTGAAAAATATTTGCCGCTGGCGCTCTGTGAACTCTAGCGACCCTCAGTCCCATTCATTATATTCTGAAAAGTCGGATATTTCGGCCATCCGTATGGGACTTTGCTAGCTTTAACTTTGCATTTACCTCCTCATTAAAATGGTGCGTAAAATTTGTCGAGAATGCGTTGAACAAGAGTAATATCTATTTACTCACGCATATAATCATTTTAAATGCTCTTATTTCCATTTTGAAAATTCACATTTATCTCTCCACAAGTTGGAGAAATACAGTTACATGGTTGGTTATTAGGCCCTAGCTTGTGGTCCTTCCGGCTGTGCTTGGATTTCATGCGTAGGTACACCATTTCATCGTTCAAGTGCTCCCTCCAGTCTCGAAGCGACGCATCTTGTCATGCTGCGAATAAGCTTACGAACATTAACGATCTCCGTGGCGGTAGTCTGAAAGTGGGGATATTGCCTAGAAGAAAAAGGGGGGAGGTATTTGGTGGAAACATTGCACTAAAAGCTTCGCATACATAATTAAATACACGGTTGCAGTTTATTAATGATTGCCTCTCTTATGCTACCTAATGCTGGTAACTTTCGTATTGTAAAAACGACGCATGAAAGTACTAAGTCGATCCAAGAACAGGTGGCTGGATGAGTCCGAGATGGAAAGTGGGTTATGGAAACCGGAAAGCATTGGCACATGGTTGGGTTAACTTGTGGACAATCGGTGAAGAGGCCAGGGTTACCAACAAATGTGGAGACAGAAAACAATAATAATTAACTAGCGTCGTTGGAGGCTTAGACGTTAGCTGTGAATGCTACAATCAGAGGCACATACGCTTTTAAACTCATTTTGGAAGAAAATATGTCAGCACCAAGAAAGCTTTCCACATTTATTGGCCAAGAAAATTCGTGCCATTGCATTGTTACTTGAAGGTAATCTTTTTATTGGATTAGTCGGAGGAGGATTGTTTTATCATCATCATGGGGAAAATCCTAAAATTGATTAGACGCAGCTCTCCACTCGATTTTATTATCAACTCTTCATATTCACATGATTATTTTATTTCATATCCATAACTACCTGCTCCATATAGCTCATTCGAGGTATTTCTTTTCAATTCTTCCCTTTCAATTTTTCTTTGAATATTGTCTGCATCGGGCCATTATGTCTCCAAATATGGCCATAAAGTTGTTCCGACTTCTGTTTTCAGCAGACCTCTATTTTCCCCCACTTTTCATAGTGATTCTTCCATTGCTTTTTTCAGTCCATTTATTCTTCGTAATTCTTCTGTAACACCACATTTCGAATGCTTCTAGCCTTGACCTCTCTGCTGCCTGACTTCTCTGTCCATGCCTCTCTGTCAAAGAGAAGCGCGCTCCAGATGTATGTTCTGATGAATCGTTTCCTTACTTCCACGCTTGTATATATATTCAGTTGTGATTAGATTCTTCATTTGGTATAATGCTCTCTCTAACTGGGCTATACTTATGAAATTCTTTTATCATCGATCATCATAGATAGATCAACCTTTGTCATGCCAGAAATATTTTCTTCCGACGTGCGTACTGCGACAACTATTTTCGTGGCGTAAAGGCATAAAACAAAGAACAGTGCCGCAATCAATGAATTTAGTGCCGGTTATCTAAATTCTATGTGTGGAAAAGGTCCTCTGAACTATCCAATACCTCTAAGACTGAAAATGGAATTGGTGGAAATACTTTTCGCTCATGTCACAATGCTTTAGTTCTGCTCAGTAGTGATAAAAGCCAATACTCTTTTAGCCTAAGTAACAAAATACTTCGATCGATATGAAGTAGATTGATTTGAAGGATGTGAAGTGGTCCTACGTGAAGAAAAACAGTTGAAAGTTTAAAAAACCTCTCATTATCTTCATTCTATCTTGGCGAGAAAAATATTTTAATCGCTACTCTGTTCAATTTCCGATGTGGGACGAAGAAAACGTTGATATCGTACTGTAAGTTTGTTTAATTTTGTGCAACATGTGATGTTTACCAGTAATTGAACCTTGATCTGAATACAACCGATGACAATGCCTCGTGGAAGTTAATTAAGGGAGCAGTAATATCTGTGATTTTATTTTATTTAATCATTTTCCCAAATGTATTCCCGGATACTGTAAATTGTCACGCGACATTGACAGTTCTCGTTTTCGACTACCGATCCATTTCGCGGTCTTTCGTTTATAGTTTCCTCGCGGCTCTCCCATTCTCAAGCCGTCCTCTCTCACTCCCTCTCTCGCTCCCTCCTCCCTGCCTCGCCCCTCCTTCACCAGCAATGTCCCCAACTCAGCCCTATGGATCTCTTCACGGCCTCCTACTCGGACTTTCTGGACAATCGCGGGCGATCCGAAGCGAGGAACGCCGCTCGCTCCGCTCCCGAGGTCTTCAGCGCGGCGCTGCTTGTTCGTTATCTTCCGGGGCGCGAGCGGTAAGGGAGGAGGAGGTGGTGTAGGCAAAGGGGAGGAGACAAGGGGGGAGAGGAACGATGGGAAGGGGTTCTTGGGTTTCCGAAGGGGGTGGAATTGTGCGGGGGAGGATGAGTGTGGGGCGACGTGGCGGGGTGTGTAGGGTGAGTGTTTGTGTGGAAGGGCAGGGTGGAGGAAGGGTGGGTAGGGGTGTTGGGAAAGGAGGGAGGGGAACAGGCGCCGGAGAGAGCGCACCACGGGGCGATGGAGGGGTGGAGGGAGGAAGAGGGTTAAAGGGGTCGCGGGAGAGGAAGAAGAGGGGCCGGCCGGCGAAGCGGGCGGGGAACTTCCCTCGTCCGTCGCTCGTGAGTCGTGTGGAAGCGGGCGAGGAGGGAGGACCCCTCTATCTCTCGCCCTCCCTCGCCTCGTAGACCGAGCTCGCTCTCTCTCTCTCTCGTTAAATAAAATAACCTCGCCTGCGGACGTATCTGAAAAAATCCATCGTCACCTACTCGTCCCCATCGGGGCTCGAAAAATAACCGTGAACTCGTCTCCCAACTCATTTCACACGCGCTCGCCGAGAGGGAGGATTTTTCGCATAAGTTTTCGATCGTGTTTACCAATTCGTATACCCTTCTCTCTCCCTCTCCTTTTTCTACTCGATCTTGGGCTCTCGGCGGAGACTGATTCGTTAAAAGTGTCGCCCAGACCCCGGACTTTTACGTAAAAAAATAACAAAGGAACGTGTACTCTCATTTCGGAGTTTCGGGAGGCGCTGCCCGCGGGAAAAAAGTCGTCCCCGCTCCCGAACAGTCTCGGGATCCGAAAATTTCGGCACGGGGGGACATGCTTCGGCCCCCGGCGTCCGCGAGCGTCTCCGCCGGTCGCGGAAGAAGGGAGACGAACCCTCGGGAGAGGACGGAGAGGGATCAGGGGCGGGGGAGGAAAGGATGACTTGAGAAATCAGCGGGGGGAGGTGCGTTCCGGAAAAGAAGAGGGGAAGGCGGAGGAAAGGGGAGGATCGTCGCGATTTTTCCCTCTCTTCGTCCCGCGCGAGCGTGAACTATTTCTTTTCGATCCATTTTATTTCGTCCGTTGCCATTTTTATTTTCTCCTTCGTCTTCAGCTCCCTTCCAACTCGAGAGGGAACCGACCGCCGCTCAGTCGTCACCGACCAGGCGGGTGGCGACGAGTGAAAGAATCCGTCCGGTAAAGGGCGACGGACCTTTCGAGGGAAAGAAACGGAAGGCGTGTGAGAGAGAGATATAGCTGGGGATTCGACGTCGCGCCGCGCGTGTGTTTTTGTGTGTGCCACCGTGTGCGAGTGTTGTTACTTCCGGCGGTGATCGGAGGGGCCGTTCGCGAGGAAAGCAGCCAGCAGCCGCTACCGCTGCCGTCAATCCCGCCGCGCCGTCTTCCCGTTCGAATCCCCCGAGCCCCTCCCCGCCGCGGGGGACGCGGAAGACCGCGGTCTCCAATCGTCTCTATTCTCCATCTCCTCCTCCCCACTCTTATCGCCGAATACCGAAGGTACCGCACCCCCGCATTCCCTCTTCTCCCCCCGCATCCCTCCCTCACCCATCCCTCTCGACAGTCGCGGTCGCGCTGCAGCCACCGAAGACAGGTGTACGCGTGTGTGGAGAGGGAAACATTCTCCTCGAAGCGTGCCGCAAACACGCGGGAGCCCCGCACGCAGATCGATAAGGGCTGCCCTGCCGTCGACGAGACCCCCTGGGTGGTGCTGTGAGGGACTCAGGAAGAGGGACTTGGAAGGGGAAGGAGACGGACGTCGGAAAGTGTCGTCGTCAGGAGACGTCTTCGCAGTTTGCCGAGGAGCGGTGCGGCTCCATCCCGCGGCCGGCGGACCACGAGACACGGGATAGAGTCTTAGCGGCGTGTGTTGTGATCGCGCCGTCGGCCGGGGAGGCTTCGGTCGCGTCCGTACCAGGCGCCGCCGCCGCCGTGACTTGGATCGCCGTGCGTCGGTCTTCCTCGCGGGGCGCTCGGGGTGCCCCCACGCAGCCGACGGATCTGAGTCGAGGGTCGCGCTGGAGGGGGGCGGGGCGCGGAGGTCGGGGGGTGGGGGGGCGGGGGTGGAATGTACGTGATCTTCCCGGCGGAGGAGCTGGTGGCGGTGAGCGAGGGGGCGTCTGAAGCGGGTCGGCTGGCTGAGGCCCTCTGGAGAAGAGGCATGGCGGGCGAACTCTCCCTGCGGGACTTGGCGCATCCGGCGCTCAACGAGGCGCTCAAGGCGCACTCCGCGGTCGCCTTCAAACTCGTCCGAACAGGTGAGGTCACCCCGTCTTCGGCTCGCTTTTCCGTTCTCACTTTGTGGATGAGCGCTCTGTTTTTTCCGTGCCATGGTTGGTTCTCCGTCTGGAAAGAAACTTGCATCAACCCACAAGCCGTTCCGTACGACTTTTTAGTTCTTGTAGGAATTCCGCTCCATTTTATTAGCTTTAAATTTTCTGGGCGATTTGCAGGTTACTTTGCCCACGCGTCTGTTGAGTGGGCGAGCACTAAAGTGAGAGAACCTTACAATCAGGTGATGTATCGCTCTTTTCTCCAAGTCCAAAATCTGGCATCGTGCCAGTGTGTGTTGACTGGTTTATATTTTTTTCTGGTTGGAAACCGTGGTACGGACCTTTTCTTCAATAAACGTAACCGATCCTACCATGTCGTTTTATATCATCCGTGAACCGAGTGTTAAATTAATTAATAAAAGCGATATAAATGAATATTATGACTTTACTTCATTTTTTTTCGATTAAAGAACACCGAACTGAACTTAACATTTTTGTGCTGAGTGATAAGAGAAAGGGAGAAAATATCGAAATGTATGTGGGGTAGTGAGCACAGGGATGGTTTATTTTAGAGCTTTCAGAAATTCCCATCATTGGTACGTAACAGACCCGGAGCCTTAAAACGCTCCAAAAGTATGCGCTAAACTGTAGATATTTCATTAAAATATGTAGTATAATTGTTTTCTGTTGGCGTCTTGGTGAACGTACAGGAGGTATTGTTCTTTGGAAATGTAGTTTTATTTGTTAGTGGTTGCTTGAGGGACGTAAATGGAACGAAGCTATAAATTATCGGTCGTTAAGTTCACAATAATGTGGACTCCCTCCTTAAAAGCAGCTTCGCTCACAAATCACGGAGAGTTATAATCATCCTCTGCAGTTTTTTATCACATTCACTCACATGTATTTTATTAGCTCCCAATGCAGATTTACATGGTCTGTTTAATTTTCTTAAACCTGGCAATCGTAGCAGATTTCATACCGAAAGCGATTAGCTAAAATTACACCCTTGAGAAATATTTTATCAAGAATGTCCCTCTTTGACTTGCGAACGGGTAAAAGCGTTAACATCATTCACAGAGTGATTTAAACTGATTTTTAGATGCATTTTAAGGGATGATGTGGTATATATCGTCTGCTTTTTGAAGTGTGTTTAGATTCTTACGTAAATTGTTTTCAAGTACTTTTATTTAGCTTGGCTAAGTGATAGTGTTGATGATCTGTGATTTAGATTCGGTAAGACATATTTAGCCATAACTTAGTGATTTTGACGTCGTTCCCCATTCATTTTTCTGAACTCTTAAATAATTTTTTAAACAAAACATATGTTTTCTAAGTATTCTTGCCTTTAAGTTTACGATGCGTCTTCTGTGTGTAGTGAATTATGCATTTGTCCAAACATAGGTGTATTTTTTTTTCTTACGAACAAGTGCTCCACTTCGCATGATTATATTTTACTAAAGGCCTATGCGGCCATGTGCATATTTTCTTGTCTTCGATAAATATTGATGTTTATGTTTGTGTGTTCCTAGCACATTTTTACTTCGTTAAAGCTAAAAAATTAAAAATATTATGCCATGCGTTGACGGATGGCGCGACGCATGCTCAGGCCTTATGGGATCTGGAAAAGAAAAATTTTATCGTGGAAACGTATGAGGATATTGAGAAACTAAAAAATGCAATCACTTCTTGAATAATTTGGAGGTGAATTCAATTTTTTTATTGCCTTACTGAATGATTCACTTTACATATTTGCTAAGGGAAGCTCTTTTTAATTCTATTAATTTTTCACCCTTTGGCCGTTCTATGCCAAAATATTATTTTTATCAGAAAAGTGTTCAGGTTTACTTTCTGTGCAGTGCAGTTTACAGTTTTAGCAGCTTGACGATTTAATCTCGAAAGATTCACTATCTGCAATCATTTAGGAAAGAATACTCTTATTTAATGTCAACTAATAAGAAGCCTTAGTCACTTCCACAGGATTTTTATTAAACATACCCATAGTATGTTTAATAAAAATCCTGTGGAAGTGACTAAGGCTTCTTATTAGTTGACATCATGACAACCTTCCACCACGTCAATGCTTCGAACTTCGATTTTACTCTTATTTAAGGTGAATTAAAGCTATGAGCGGACATGGAATACTTTTGAAGAGAGCACCAACATTTTTACATCTCTTTGAAAGTTGTTTTATTTGCTTTGATAAATATTAAAAGGTTGATGAAAGACTAAAACTCCATGACTCTGTAACATTAAAACTTATTAATTACTATGCAGTGAATATTATAAATATATATAAACTTATATGGTACTAAGCAAGAGGTAGACATTTGCCAAAACATTTTTACAGTTGCAGAAGTACTGACTTTTAGTACACAAATCTTTTAATATTTATGGAAGCAAGGAAAGCAATGTTCCAATAGAGACAAAATCTTTCATTTTCTAGCATGATACTGAAGTGTTACTGAAGATGTTACTGTGTTACTGAAGTGCTGAAATCTGAAATGTTGAAGTATTTTTCATTAATGCAGACTTCATTATATCTGCTTATTTCTGGCCTCATTATTTGCTGGAATGCGTGACTTCGTACTGTTTTCTTTTACTCTAGGAGCGGTGAGAAATATGTCCAACGAAGTTATAAAAATATTGATAGATAAAATCCTTAAACTCCTCTGTGTTTTTGGAATCGGCAGTCGTAACATTTGTTGGGGATGGATATATTTTATTGTAGTCAACCTCGAATATCACAGGGAGAGATAAAAGCGGAAAGTGAAATAAAACCGAAGTGCTTATTGCGGGTTTCTGTTAAAATGTAAAGAAGTTGGTTGGAATGATTTTCTGAATATTTAATATTCATCTGCCTAAGGTACACAATTTATGAATCCACGAGACATTGCTCCAGGGACTTTAGGCAATGGGATCTTAAGACTGAAGCTTGGTCGTAATTAAAACTGTGTAGATATCGTTACAACGCTTTTTTAACCGACATAATTTTTGTGTTAAATAAGATTGCTATAGTCTGTGAGGGTATTAGTAAACCCTGAGATTTTTTAATAGGATGATACCTAATGAATAACATGAATAGGTACTTTATCGGTCATTACTCATTGTAATAGCTCTTTGTACTTTTCAAGATGTTATAAAATGAGGGTCCACGGTTTTTGGACGAAAAAGGTGCATTTTAATACTGAGACAATCCTTAGATGTGTGGAATTGACAACATAATAATTAGACAATATTTCACTTTCGGCGATCCTATACCTACAGTTGATATTAATGCCTGGTTTGAGCTGTAAGAAACATCTGATTAGTTACTACAACTAATTGCATTTTACGCAATGATCGCATGGTTCTAGGATAAAGTCCTTGTATTTTTCCATTCACTTCTTACGTAAGGTATTCCTGTTTTCGTTCCGCAAGTTATAGCCTTCTCCATTGATTGTGACTCTTATATTAACAGTCTGAGAAAAATCAAAGAGGAAATTTATAGGGAATAAATACGGGTAAGATGATTAAACGCCAGATAACCGATCGCAGATCGAATGCTTTATCTTGATAAGAGTTTTGATGCATGTTGTAATCTTTTCCTCTGCTCTTTTTATTTGACATTGATGATGGATTTAATATCTATGTGAACTTA
The DNA here is from genome assembly GCA_933228895.1 of Platycnemis pennipes. Classification (NCBI taxonomy): domain Eukaryota; kingdom Metazoa; phylum Arthropoda; class Insecta; order Odonata; family Platycnemididae; genus Platycnemis; species Platycnemis pennipes. The sequence continues at coordinate 79,751,610 of OW121847.1, read as the reverse complement.
GGCCTTAAATGTAAATTTTTAACGAGCCAGGCCGGAAAATATAATTATCCCCATAATTATATCGTGATGCGGATTGGTCAATGTTCATACTATCTTAGATTCGTCCAATATCTTTTTTACGCAATTTTGGATGCAGTAGACGTTTGAAACATTTACATTTCAATGATTGTTTTTTAAAGCTATCCTTTGATACGATCTAGTTTATGCAGAAAATGCCGAATTCAGTTTGCCAGAATGTGTAGATTAAGGTTCTTGAGTCAGTGAATTTTTCTTGGCGGTACATCCTCCGCATTAACATTTAAAGTCGTTCGCGAAAATTGAAACGCATGATCTTAGTTATAAAAACAACTCGTATTTCTTAGGGTTGTGGGTTATAGATATCTGTTCCACTTCTATCACCCATTCTCCTTCTATTCTCCTAATACTATTTACGTGTTCACCGTTAAATCAGTGGTGAATGACACTGAAAGAAACAAATTTTCGTATTTGTCCACAGGTTTAACAGTCTACAGTCCACAGTTTAATCTTATGCAAACAGTAAAATTATCAGCCTTACTTAACAGATTTAACTGCTATTATATGGTGATTGGGTGACGTCCAGCGTCATCGGATAAACTGATTTCTTTTTCTCTGTGTCATCCCCTACTGGAGCCGGGAATTTCTCTTACTTGCCGTCGATGCCTGTGATGAGGCTACGGGACGATGGGTGGGATGAAACCTGTTGAGGGTGACACGATGTTGATAAAACGCATAAGGTGGCCGTATTAAAAAAGGAAACTTGATGAGTTCTCTCCGTCGTAGTTTATCGTCAATGCCTAATCTCACTTAATCTTAACAGACCATGGTGATGTAGCCCCCATAAAGTTGTTGTGATTGTTGTTAGTAAAGGGGGCCAAATACTGATGTTATTTTTGAAGTTTAAGATAGGTGGGGGTGTTTTTAGGCATTTGTTTTTGGGAATGAACGAAGGGTTGAAAAAGAAGCCTGGCGTTGGGATCAGCCCACTTTTATGGGTGTACAGTTTAACTTACCTGCCGGCGGGCTGAGTGCCGCACTTGAAATGATATCTCCTTGAAGGATGGAAAGCTAAAGTCATCACACCAGCCCGATATCTCATAAGTTACAATGTTGGGAATATAAATTATTAGTGTAAATTTGGTGTTAGTGTGGAATATTTTGTTAACTTCAGTAGCTACTGTGAATGTTGTCTTTTTTTTGCTCTCATTTTTAGGTAAGTGAGTCTAAATTTACTCCTTAGCACAGTGTTCTCTCCAGTTAAAACATAGTTCTCAGTTTGAAAATAACTGCACGGAAACGTCCAAGGAAGTCATATGTTCTTGAGCTATCTGGACTGGACCTAACAAGACCAATCGTAGATGTTATGGTTGCAATTGCCGACTACCGTAAATATTTGACAAGACTCTTTCGTGGGATACAAGGTAGCAATATGAAGTCGATACTAGTGAGTTTTTTACTTGTGCCTCCGAATAAATGTCGTTATTAGTCGGATCACCTTACATATTGAAATATTATTACACCATCATCGTTGTATTTCGAACCATTAATGTAAAAGTGCGTTTATAGTTGATGATAACACTTAAATTTATCTAGATTAGGAAGTGGGAATCTCATCGTTATCCTAATATCCTATTTTCTCTGCAAGCGCCGATTCCGTAAAGGTTTGCGAAGCTAAAAACATAAAAATAGACTAATTTAATTTTACCCGCTTCGGGTCTTTTTGACCTCTGTTTATTTTCTAACGAATAAAAATGTATTTTTCTAATATGTCAGGGTTGAAATGATCAATAGCGTTCAAACGGCAGCTGTCACCTCCTCAGAGTGAGTTACTTTCGTTTACATAATTGTTTTTTTTAACACAGCGTAGTTAATGAGGATGTTTACCTTGGGTTCAAACAATTTAAGATGAGCCCACAGACAGATGCCAAGAGCAATGGAAAACTGCCCCGGGCGGAATTCGAACGCGTGACATCAAGACTGGTGGACTAAGGATCTCCCCGTCCCCTGCGCCGAGCCGTCACCACTTACGCTAGTAATTTAACTTACTCATTTGCAGAGGAATGGTTGACATTTGGTGATCGTCGTGGAAGTTGGCAAAGTTAATTCGCTTGATATCATTCCAATTGATTCAATTGTTTTTCGATCTCGCTCGGGGATAATTGCTTTCTTTCTCAGAATAATAATTTTCTTACAGCTGCCTTTTTATAGTCATTATTACTGCCTTCGGAAACCTTTCACATGTGGCTAGAATGAAGTGAACCAGTTGATTTGGTTGAGAAATGACTTTTGAGTCATCATATGCACATGCGACACGCTACTTGCGCTCCCATATTTTTGTTTATGCCTTTCCAAATGAGTATGGAACGCAATGAATCGATGAAAATTCCATTGTCTTATTCCCTTAAGCAACATGAGACGTTGATCTCTATATATAAAAATGAAAGTATGTGTGTGTGTGTGTGTGTGTGTGTGTGTGTGTGTATGTCCTTTATGCATTACTACACAATTCATCGGATAGCCATGAAACTTTGGGAAGTTGTTGAGTACATTCCCGAAAAGAGGACTACGGAATCGATATTTCAATATCGATACTTAATCGATATAATATCGCTAAAGTATCAATAAATCGTTACATTATTGATACAAAATTGAGGTGAAATTATTTAGTGTTTTAAAAGAAATGTATCGTTACAATATCGATACTGTATCGAATGTATATAATGTGTTTGTCCTTTATGCATTAATACACCATTCATCGGATCGCCATGAAACTTTGGAAAGTTATTGAGTACGCTCCGCGAAGGTCTCTACAAAATCGATAATTCAATGTCGATACTGTATCGATATAATATCGATAAAATATGGATACATCGATACATTGTTGATACAAAATCGAGGTGAAATTATTTAGGTGTTTTTTAATCAAATTTTTATAAAGTATCGTTACAATATCGATACTGTATCGATACAATATTGATAACTTCATGCATTACCACAACATTCATCCGATTTCCATGAAGCTTTGGTTAGTTGTTTTGTTCACTCCATGAAGGTTTGTACAATATCGACACTGGAGACGGGATGTGCATCCCATTGAACTTGCAATTCATTGAAACACTCACGTGCAACATATTCAAATCATCCGGCAAGGGACAAATATTTCAGAAATGCCAACTTATTGCTTGGGATGAATGCACAATGGTGCACAAAGCATCGCTCGAGGCTCTGGATCGATCATTGCAAGATTTCCGTTGAATCCTGAGACCATTTGAGAACGCATTAATATTGCTTGCACGACATTTCAGGCAAACATTACCTGTAATTCCTCGATTGACACTAGCAGATGAAATAAATGCTTGCCTGAAATATTCTACTTTGTGACGACATGTAAAGACGTTAAAATTATATACAAATATGCGTGTCCAGCTGCAAAACAATCGATCAGCTGAGATATATTGTATACCCATAATAATTGTGAAATTAAACATACTATAAACGTGCGCTTTCCATTTAACCAGATTGAGCCACAGCAACGCGTGGCCGGGTCAGCTTGTTGATCTATAAATCGTGACTCTACGGGAACCAAAACAAATGAGCTACGACACGAACTCTGTATCATGTTTTAGGTCGGCTCTCTAAATTTATCGAGGTAGAGAAACTGGGATTTGTTCTGGAATGTGTTTCAGACAGGCATAGATGAATCTCGAATCATGCACATTCCGAAGTTCTTTGTGTTCTGTCATATTTCAATCACGTCGAGTTAGACTGCGTAGCGATGAAATTTCCTCTACCGAATGCTTCCATATCATGCTGCTTACCCGAGATATTGCATCATGTGTCGTTCTCCGCTAGTCCTAGATACAAGCAGCCCTGACATGCCCGACCGTAGTTGACGTCATAATTTTAATGGTTACGCTTTAGTGGCGCTGAGGTACAGTATGGATGGAATGCAATCGGGGTTGATGACAATTCGACGCCACGTATTTGAAGTTCAGAATTTTATGTGTAGTATAACGTGCATAATTATATATTGTTTAAGTATTCTTTTTTGAGTCTCCATTACCTTCATATCCGACTTCGTCTCAGTTTATAGCTCCTCTGATCTTTGTTAAGGGCATTGAAACTGCTATATCCTCTCCCATTCGCGAAATTATCGCTCAGGACCACGTGGAATCAACGTTTACCGGCTTTTCTTTTGGCCAGTATTAGTACATGCACAACGCTGTCTTCTCTATTAGAATGATTTTTTTAATTTTCCATTTCAAAATGGATAAGTATATCAAATCCAATAAAAATCAAAGGCGGTGACGAATCTCTTCATTCATTTCTTTCGAATGCAGTATAAGCGCGCGTGCCGAGTCCGGAAACTTGATTTTAACCTTTTGTTTAAATGTTACTCTTGAGCTTTTATACTATTTACCCACAATGCGTGACGTTGTGGTTGTATTTCATCGGGAAATTAACGGTGTTGGCAATAACCTTCCCGTCGCACACGGGAACGAATCAGTAAAAATGACGTCAGCAGAGCCTGTTTCTCTGGAAAGGTGACGGTTATTGACTAGAGGGAGGGTCAATAATCCCAAAAATCAGGGTGACGTCAGTTATTGATGGCCTCCAAACATGCGGAATCAAGCCAGGGTGAAACTCCTCCATCCGTCTCTTTCCCCCCATTAATCCACTCTCAACTCATCCCCCCTTTTCACCCCTTCTGTCGTACGGAGTTACATCGCTCGAATCCCGAGTCTTTCGATCGCCTTTTCTCTTTCTCCACCCTAGTATAAGTTCCACACTTCTGTCCCTTTCCCTCTTTTTATCTATCCTCCCCATCCCCCCCCCTCCCGATGTTTTTCCCGACCTTTCTCCGCCGTCCGTCCGCGCCGTGCCATCTCATGGGCTTCCCAAACGGAATTAGTATTCACAAATTGAGTCCGGAGCGGCGGAGTGGCAGAGGAGGGAGAAAATCATTCGCGATTGCATGGCTTCGGGCGAAGCATGTATTTCCTCCTTCGATTCCTTTTATATCCCTCTCTCTCTCTCTTTACGCACATTGGTTACTTTTACTCCTCCTGATATTTTCCGTTTCACCTGCACATCTATAAATATGGCCTCGTTTTAATTTTTCCAAGTCTCTCAGTGAATATTCTTGGTCTCTTTTTCGGCGCTTTGACGGAGGTTTTTGCGGGCTTTCCTCCGTCTGCGGGAAAATGCCGATCCAATGCCGCTGCCATCGACGGAGTGAGAGTGTAACTATAATCCGAAGATGATATAATGGTTTACGTAACATTAATGATTGTTTACGGAGTATCGAAGGAATTAATGTCTCTTAAGTAGGGTCCATGGTTCCCTACTTGTGTGTGCTATAATTGCTATTGGGTCTAATTGAAATGTTTTGATGTATTCCTGGAATCATTGACGTCATAACCTCTACAAAGTTGCTTGTGACGCCAAATCAGCTGGAAAAGTTGTGACGAGTGAAAATAATCGCCTATTTACGGGTATAAAAAATTTGACTCAGACCTAACGTAGGGCACCATATGCCCTTAATTTTATTTGCCTACCATATGTTTGGCTTTTAACATGTTTCACATTGTGTAGTGTTTTTGGTTGTTTTTCGTTATCCTTTAAAATAACTGAAACTAGGAAATTCGATGATTTTTCCGTTATCAGCGATATCAGTCTTCTTATCGTAGATTGGTCTTTTATTGCCATTATTTATTTACCGATAAAATGGATTGGAAAATGGTGGCTAATATCTACTGATAAAGAAAGGAAATTAAAATTTCCTTTCTATACCATAAAAGAAGCACTACCTAGAAGTAGTACCAAAAATTATTTTTAGCACACGAAAAAAATTCCAGTTATTATGTCGAGAGTCTAGAGTTGACAATAAATCGAATTAATCCCTTTTATAGGAATTTTCAAATTTCCCAGCTAACATTGGTCAGTTACCCTCGCGGTGGCTTGCAGGATATCGTGTAGATGTTACGGTTTTCAGCAGTGTGCTTGGAAATCAAATGCTGGCTGAAAAAACTATCCTACATGAAAGTTAAGTAACTATCTGTATTGTACTAAGCTAATTGACCGACTCCCAAGCTCATCTCTCGTAATGTAGCATATATTTCTACTTTCATGCCCCAGCCATTACGTATTTGTGGGGTCGAAATAATATTGAAATATTATTTCACCTACTTTTTATTTGATTCGGTTTAATTTTTTTGTAAATGAGCTGAAATACAGCGATAATTACAAAGTTTTGTTTGTTAAAAATTAGACACCGTAAGTGGAGCCGCCTAGTTCTTCCCGGGGAAATTTTTTTCGATTGATTTTTAATCCCGTAATGTAGTTATGTGGCAATAATTAAAGTTCATTTACTTATAATTTAGTAGTGGTTTACGACGGTAATGCATGAATAGTGTGCAGTCATTCCATTCCACACAGCCTTACGGAGGATTGCAGGGCGCTATGCAGATGCGGATGTTTGCTCGTTTTAATGCGGGTGCACACGCATGCTCCCCCGTGTCCTCTCCCCCTGATCTCTTCGTGTCGGACTTCCCTCACTTCCCCGCGGCGGCCGCGTCACCCTCCGTCAGTCGACCCCGCCTCCGAGTTTGCCTCTCCGCCAGCGAGCCCTCCCCTCTAGAGACGGTGCCAATCGCAAATTTTGCGATTGCAGCGACAGTCTTACCTCTCCCCCTTCCCCTCCCCCAACCTTCGCACTTCCAACCTTGCCTTCTCCCGCGAGCTCGTCCCTCTCGCTTCTCCTCGAAATATAAGGGCCCCAAGGTGGTCGGATGACTGTTCCCCCGACTGCGTCCTCATGCATCGGCGGACTGAGTAAATGGTTTCATTCCCGTAAATCCTCCCTCGTTGGCCTCTATATTTATGTTTTACCAGCGTCATCAAATGGAAACAAATTCAAGGACTTTTGTGACGCTCGTTGCCCCATCGTGTTCCTACGTATTTCTTAGCTCTTCAGCCTGTGGAGACCAGGTTGGGAACGTGCTAGCCTGGTAAAACAGAGGTGACGGGTTTGATTCCCACCTCGGGCATCGAAGTCTCAGTGTTGGCATTTGGTGTAAGTTTAGGTTAGATGTTGTGATAAAACATTAGTTGGGGAACGCTTTAGAACCGAGTTTCATCCCTTCTGTAGCTGCCATTACTACATTCCCGGACTTTTTGGTGCAGTGTTATTCCCCGTATATATTTTCTGCCTTCTCTCATTTTTCTAACTCTGCAGACATTTCACGTTTGCTTTATCTCTGGTTGCGCCTAGTAAGCATTAATCCCTGTCTGTTCTTTTATGTTGTTATGTTCTCCACTTATCCCAGCCATAGAAATGCCACGTTTGTATGTTTTATTGACTTTTATTCTCTTATTCACCATATCATTCACTGCTATTTTTGTGGTCCCTGTGAATCAGCTTAAATTGTTAGAATCATTCTGCTGTATAGTATGGGTTTGGTGGCTGTGGCTTTTATTTTTCAGGGTCCGATTTTTCTGATCGGTTAATTTTTAGACTACCTATAAGGAGTCGGTAATGGCATCCCGCACCCTGGTTGAGGGCTCGATATGGCGCACATGCGAGGATTATTTAGTGGTTTCCCCATCCCGTCTTATACTTAGCGTACTTGATTAATCCCTCGGAAATAGAGCGCTCATATGTTTTCTTTCCCCTATCCCTCGAGTGAGTGGAGCTCTGAAGGCTCATTTGAACTATAAATGGGTTTTAATCGCGTTGAGTATTGAAATTGTTCACCTCTAGATCTCCTCTACTTATCATCTAAAAGAAATAGTCAGTGTCTAGAATAATCTACGGCAGTTTTATCAGTCGATGCATAAATGCATCGGGGTTATTTAGCTATTTTGGGGAAGCGACGTACATGCCTTGTGCTTGCCGTGCAGAATCTCAATATCCAGCACCATTAGTTCCTTTTAAGCCGTTTGAAATTTAATTAGCCGTTCGAAGATGAGGTTTTTAAGGTGGCTGGAGTATTGGCTCGGTATTGTGAGCCCGATGGGAATCAATAAAAAGAGTACAATTCGGTTCATTGTTCTTAGGATCAAAGTTAGAATATGGAACCTGAAGGGTATGTTACACAAATTGCAACTAGCTCTGGATTCTTCCAAATCTCCTTTATAATTGTTGGTCGTCATAATGGCAGTGAATAAAACAGTCACGCTAATTTAGTGTTAATGCTGCTTCTCGTCGAAATCAATTTTACTGCGGACGTCTGTAAAAAAAAACTTCGTACAAACGAGACTTTTCTATAGTTTTTTATTTAACTTCCGGCTAATTCACGTTAATGCCTATTCCGCATTGATTTGAGCTCTCAACTCTTCTTTTATTCCCAATTCGGTGGCTGCCTAATCCACTAATGGGTCGAAGTTCCACGACGCTTGTGATGGCTAATTAAGGGAAGGCCCCGATGACAAACACAGTAAGCTATTTCATGCAGCGAAATCAATAGGATTCGAAATTTTGACCTCTTATAACCAATGATTGTGTGCTTCACCTATTTAGTCGGCATGAATAATGCGCATATACGAGGAAAATTGAAAAATTATATTTACAACTATAAAGCATGTATGTAGTTATCTTCATTGGAGATAATTTTGGATTATTAAGCTGGCTTGCAAAGCTTACGCATGCATCTATCTTCCTACAAGGATATAGTGAACACATTTCCAATTCAAGGGATTTCCAATTTCCACTCTGTTTGTGCTTTGGAAATTTTTCGGGAAATAGGGTTCAGGTATTTCCGTAACCCAAGTTAATATGAAGAATTTTTCGCGTGCCTGTTAAATTTATGGCCTTGGCAATTCTAACCAAACCATTTCTTCATTTATATTCCACCAAATTTTAACCTGTGTGTTGTTTTTGATTCTTAATTCAACGATTATTTTCGTAGTATTTGCTGCCGTTCAAACAGCAAATTTCACTGAGGGTTTGTGCACCTTATGAAGAATACTTTTTTTATCGTCTGGACACAGTAAGATTTCAGTCTTGGAATTTGCAAACTGAGGTATTATTATTAGTTTTCTACGGTAAAGATAGGTCTAAATATAAATTCAATTCTTCCCACAGCCTTCATTTCATTCTAACCAAGTACCCGTTCTCTCTCTTCCCCGCTTACCCAATATTCTTTTATCAATCACGTCCTTCAAAACACCAATGCCCTTTACTACCTTCTCCATCCACACTTTCTACCTTCTCTTAATGTCATCAATCAAATTTCTTTCTTCTCCTACCAATTCCAGTTCTTCATTGTTCATCCTCCTTCCGACCCTCTTTACTTTCTCTATCCTTCTCGACACCCACATCTCGAAAACCCTTAGTCTATTTTCTTTCCATGAAGCCCATGTTTCCGCACCATATAGTTACACGCTCCACATTAACGCTTCACTAGTCTTTTTTTTCACTTCCCTGCTTAAAGTTCCTATAATTAGTTCACGCCTACGAGTAAACGCTTCTTTTGCCAATGCGATTCCCATTCTCACTTTAATGCTGCTATACCCTTTTTCATTCGACACACTACCTAGATAGCTAAATTGCTCCACCTGCTTTAGCTTCTGCCCCCCTACTTTATATTTAAACTGGCCCTTTTTGATCTTGAAAATCTAGTTTCTTTCGTTTTTCTTTCATTTTTATTCATACTGTTTCATTCGGACTTGTTTCTTTGTAACGCATATGGTATATTTTGTAAGCCCTGGGCTGACTGGCTGACTAGCGCTTGGTTATCCGCGAACCTCACCAATTTTATCAATTTTGCGGTATCGCCCAGTGGACTTCTTAAGTTTAGCCAAGGAAATGAATCACACCGGCCTTTACTCCTGCTTGTATCTCTTTATTTAAGATTATATTTATTCTACCATATAGCTTCTGCTCCAAGCCTACATTTCTTGGCTTGAAGTTACATATTGTTGATTTTCCTTCCAAGCATTTTTCTGAGTCAAAATTAAATCAAAACGAATGAAAAAGCATCCACGGTTGTACTTCCCGGAGTTCTCTCCTCAATGCATTCTATTTAGGACCAGTTGACAAATGAAGAACCTCTATCACTGCAGGCATTCGTACACGGACACTCCGGATGGCCTCTCGAGCCACCACTCCAACCCAAGGCCCTCGGAGGTGGAATTTATTATTTCCTCTTGATTGTAACTGATGGAGTGTGTATGTGTAAGGTGGTTGCATCCTCTCGCGGATCATGATATGTGTGTGTAGGTAATATTGAATGGGAAGTATAATTACTGCCGATGAAATTGGCCGGTGTGATTCATTTTCTTGGCTTAACTTAAGAAGTCCACTTGACGGTCCTGCAAGCGAAACCGCGCTCTGTTTTCATTCACCTAACTTTGAGGGGAAGTTTGAATTGGAAATCTGCCAGTATTCCGTCAAACGGAATAAAAGGAGACCACATCCTAATCTCTGGGAAATGCTATTGCTTCATGGATTCTCCCATGCTCTGGAAATCACTTTCAGGTAATGACGCAATGGAAATGATTTTTCAGTCCTCATTTTCTCTCCAACCGTGAGAAATTTGGATATCGCACACGACAGCTTTGGGGAAAAGTAGTAGGAAAGAAGGGTAATATCTTCTCGGATACGTATATCATGAATGAATTGGGACTCACCTCTAGCCTATTTAAAAAGATTTATTTAAATTTGACGGTAACTGTTGCTATCAAATCAATGATTTGGTTTGAATTACCTGGTTTGAATTAATCTGGTCAAGGGGATTCCATTGTTATTTAATATAAATAAAATTGTCTCCATAAGAAGACGTATTTTATGCCAATGAGGCGGGGCCTAAAATCCTCCCCAATCACCCCCATGGGGTCGTTTACAATATTTTGTTTATTGCCGAATCTGATAGTTTGTAAAATAAAAAGACCTGTATTTTTCCGTTGTTTGATCCGTCAATTATTTCCCGAGTTATAAGCGGCGAAAAATGATGTTTTTAACCCTTTCGGAAAATTGGGCGTGGTGCTCTGACGTATATCGACTCCGTCGAATCACAACTGAGCCCGCGAAGCTAATTTGCCTTATCGCAATGGGTGGGGGACACAGCTGACTCGGCCAATGGGAGCGATTGCGACAGCATCTGTGCGAGCAGACCTTCCGAGAATCCCCCTCCACTCCCTTCCCTTCCTCGAAAAGCAGTCAAGGACGGGAGGAAAATGACGTCATTGTTATCACTGCAGCATTTTCGGTGGGCGTCACCTTTTGCTTATTAAAATTTTTGATTTATGAGTGAATGGTTGTGGTTAGAAGATTAATTTTTTTACTAAAATTCTTGTTTCGTTTCCATCTAACGATTTCGTGTACAAAATTGCGATTTCGGGACCGAGTAAACGCCCCCATTCTGACTTCATTATCACACATGGGTAGCATGCGCATGCCTCCTCCCGTACACTATTGCTTCATTGGGACTGTTGATGACGGCGAATGAAACTTCAGAACGTTACAAAGTTTCGAAGGTGGTGTTGGGGAGAACGGACCACGCCTGATCCTGTTGAAGACTCGAGAACGCTAAAATCAAATCCTGTGCTGGGAAAGCACAATGGGGTTGTCGAATTTGATATGAAATAGTTTGTAACCTTTTACCGTGGCATTGTATATGGAGCAACCAGTGGAGGATGTGAAAGAGAAAAATTTTGTCAATGTGTAGAGGTTAGCCGATTGGAAAATCTTTTGGATAGCTGGGTCAAAATAATCTTACGATTGATAGCTTGTGACGATGACGATCTTTGTTTAGCTATTTCGGTCAAATGAGATTTTACTTCTGTAACGAGTCGCTAGAGTAGTTGTTCCTAAATGGTGTGCTGAGGCACTTCCGGGTGCCGAGATAACAGCAACGGGTGCCGCGAGATCATTGCGGGAAAGCGAAAAATGACTATCCCCACCGACTTTTGAATTGGTTACACTCACACCTGACAGAAGGTGAAAGTAATGGACGCACTTCTTCCAGCCTAGGGACTATAAATCGCAGATTATCCTTAGAGAGGGAAGCCCGGTTGGATGAATACAAAAATATAATAAGGGTGTCCCAAGATTGTAACATCAGTCTGAAGGATGCCGCCAACGTAAAAAGTTTGGGATGCACTGCGCTAGAGACTCAATATAAATGGCTGGATTCCTTCTAGAAGTCTGTGGTAGGAAAGGCTGATGTGGGTCGACAATATCGTCGAGCGTGGGAACAGCTGAGATTCCGAGTTAACAGATCACACATGTCGTCTTTAACCCCACAAAATTAATTCCCCCTTGGAAATCAAATAAGTTCCCATTCCTATTTTTGTAGAAATAATGATGATGTTCCGCAGTGTTATGGAAGTGACGCAGCCGACTTGCATGCGTGTGCGTGCTTCCATGAATCTACTTTGTACGATAAGTAATTGAAACTGTATTAATTTGCAAATTTTCCTTTTGTCTTATCGGAATTCCACCTATGTTAGCAGGCTAAATATCAGTTCTCTGGTTCATCTGAGATTTATTTGAAAGGGTATGGAATACGGACGAACACCTAGAAGTGTACTGTGCTACAGAAGCCTGGGGAGTAGGGTTAGACAAACCACATAGAAGCCGTAAAATGCCCAGGTCGATTTTTACTCTCTGGAATACAAATGGCGTGCATATAAATAATAACCTCGTGGTCGAAACATTTACATTTTCTGAAATTAAAACTAGTCACTTCCTTTAAAATTGAACTTCCTTTCATTGAAAATTTGATTCTCGCCTTATCCGAGTTTCTTTACACTTGTGTGCTTAATTTAGAATAGAATGTCAATGATGGAGTTTACGTCCAGTGGTGAATAACTCGGGGAAATAGTTTACTCCGCTCTTTTTCTTTTCATCATGCAGATTATATTTTTTTTAAATATCATTTTAATCATCGGCTTGAACAATTTGCTTCCCAACACCATAAAGAGGTATTATTTTTAAGACGCTTTCGGAAGGCATGTGAACCGCTTAGTTGCATGCATGACACTCACGACCCTGCAATATCGTCCCCGTTACCCCCGCGGCCAGGGAGCTTGCATCCTCTTCAGTGGGCGCCAGAGCCTATCCCTGCGTTCCCCTTTGCGGAGCGCACGCGGCCCGCCCTTGCTCACCCGTGGTGCCTTACCCCCTTCCTGCCGCCTGAACCCTGTCCGGAGCTCCACCCTCCTCCTCTCCCATCTTCGCTATTCGCCACCCTTCACACCTGTCGGCGCATCGCCTCCCTCCTTCCCCCCCCCCCTCCCACGCCGCAGCGCCGCCCGACTTTTCCCCCCTCGACCCCCGGTCTGGTCAACCCTTCCCGCTTTGTTCGTTCGCTTCGACGCGCTTTCCGATGCTCTCTTTTTTTTCTGTCTCGCTCCCTCATCGTCCTCTCCCTTGTTTACATCCCCTCCTCCCTCTTTCTACTTCTCTCTCTCCCTCTCTATCTCCTTCCCACCACCCCCAGCCGTTGTGCATTTTTTAACGGATGCCCGTTCGCTCGTTTTATAGGGCAGAGCCACAAGTGCGGGCTCTCGTCGTCCGGGGTTGTTACCAGCGCCCGAAGTGCGTCTTTTTTTTCATTCCCTTCGCCGGCTGCGTCGATCGGCGGGCGGCGTAATTTTCGCGTGGATCCATCGAATGTGACGTTTGCTGTCCGTCGGTCTAAATTTTAGGTTGAATTGTTTCCATGGTCGGGTTACCTACTTTTTACGAGGTCGAAATTGCCGTATATTTTTGTGATCGAGGAAGAATTTAAAGATATGTGTATAGCGGTTATGGTTGTTTTTTCCTGGTAAAATAACATTCCCTATTATTTTTTGGCTTGTCCATAGCTAAATTTAAAACAAATCTTCATAGTAGCTAGAGTTGTTGGCGAAATATGGAGAAATTTAACCAAAATCGTTTCTGTGCCAAAGTTTCTGAGAATTGTGGAGGGAAATGAACCTTCAGAAATTTCCTTAGCCTTTTAATTGTTTCCATTTCCTCTCATTAGCGTACATTTAAGTCTTTTCCGTCAGAAAAGAAAAACTTGTGAAATGTTTCATTATGTTGTTAATAGGGTAGCTCTCAGAGCATTATACAACTTTCAATTTCACGATTAATTTAGGCTGTGTAGCCTAATGATCTTAATCCAGCTCTGTTGTCGAATTATAAGTGATTTATTTACTCATTAAATACCTATTAGGATTTAACTCGATTGTTTTGTTGCTTTATGCACACGGTGTAATTAAACTGTAATTCGTTTAAATAAGTATATTTGCTTTTAATTGAAGAAAATTGCCCATTAGGAGTAGTGAAGGTGATGTACATGGGTTTTGTGATGAACAGAAATCCCATACAGTCACCAGAGTTAATTAGATATTCGAAGAAAAAAGCTTGATGTGAAGAATTTTTTACTCTGAGTGAATATTTCCTGATTGAGGCGCTTAATTCTGCATTAAATATAATTACAGTCTTGTATATAGGCAAAAGGTATTCTCTTATTTTTCTTACTACTGGTTGAATTTTTATTGTTGTGCATTTGCATTTTTTTGTGTTGCAAAAGGTTATCTCAGTCTTTTCGGGTAGCATGCTGCTAGGTCTGTTAAAATATTCTCTTTATTCTTTACTTTAATTTTTTTATGTATTATGTGCATTTTTTGGTACCCATCGATTACACCATTGAAAAGTTTTTTTATAACAGTTTCTATACTCCCAAGTTTAAACTGGCTTAAGAACCTCTGTAGTTACCTGACACTCCCTTCCAGTTCCTTTGCTCTACTATCATAGCTTCACTCTCGTTTTATTCCTCTTTAATGTTTGAAGAACAATCAGAAATCTCATGGAGCGGCTCAGGGAATACTTGTCCGTAACATTTACCGACTCGAAAAATTAACCCTTACAAATATTTTAGAACTTTTTTAGAAATGAAACACTTAACATTTTTTTCATTTCGGGAAAATTTCTCCGCGGTCGAATCTATTTGATTCTAAATTACTAGGAGCATTACTTTCACATGTCTCCAATGCATGCTTTCTTATATCGGTTTGCTCACTTTTATGTGCCGTCATTCCTTACTAAACGTGTTATGCCTTTTGCTAATACTTCAGGCACTACGTTTTATGACAGATAACTACAAAGTATTTATTAAAGATAATGTTTCTCCTCTCCGGGTGCTTTCATCATGCTTTTGAAACGCACTAAGGAATTAATTTGACTGCATGGAAAATGTATCGGTTTGTTCTTTTTTTGCTCGAATTTGGAGTGCGGTTATTTTGAATTATTGCTTTGAGCTCCTCAGTGTATCTTACAGGAACACAGCGTTTCTCGTAGGATTTTGCTTTTCTCCTACGCTCAGATGCAATGTCCGTAACGCTCTATAGATTGCTAAAGCCCTATCCATAATATAGATTGCTACAGATTTGAGTATTCTTCAAATAAATGTTCGAACGAGCAGAAAGGACGCCTTCACGAGTATTTCAAACGTCTTGCCAATTTTTTCCGTCTTGAAATTTTATCTCTGTCTCTTTGTCCCTTAATCATGTTCTAACATACGTACCACCAAGGTAATGACGCATGTAAAAACTTACCTTAGCGTATTGATGTTGATAGCGTATTTCCAGTATGAATGGTCATAGTGAGAATCTGAAGAATCCTCCTACTGGGTCTTCAGAGTAGATGGCAATGTATAAAAATGGAAAGGGTATCGATTGGTTGATTGTTGGTTATTTAGGGGAGGCGACCGACAGCTGAGGTCATTTGCGCCATATAGGATAGGTGGGGAATTGGGTAACGGTAGGAGTTTTTAGGGAACGGAGGAAGGGTGGAGAGAAACCCGGCGTCGGCATTAGCATACTCTTAACGAAAGGCGCCAAGGGGACCACGGCTTAACGTCCCATCCGACGGACGGAGTACTGTACTTGAAATGCCCTCCACTAGGCACTGAAGTGGGGACCGGATTTCCACTGAAAAATCTGCCACTGCCGGGAATCGAACCCGGGCCCTCGGGATGGGAGGCCAGTCGAGCCACCACACCAACCTGATCCCCCCAAGGGTATCGATGGACACAAATAAATTTCAATTCCTTATTTGCATTGCATTTGCTTTATCATATTCAGAGGAGAATTTGTGCTCAATGCCGATATTCAGAAAACAAGCCCTGTTTTACAATGAGCTTACCAATGCCATAAATATTAACGGAACGGCAAGCTGTAATCAGATTAGACCGACTTTTAAATAGAAATGCAAACTTTAATATTTCAACAGCTCTTTGTAAATGACATGCTGTAGTGTTGCTCTTCTTTTTTTTTTTGGCGTGTTAAAACATTTTTCGCGTTACTGACAAAGGAGAACCACCATTTTTTTGTTTCGGAGAGCGCTCTATCATCCTCTATTTTTGATTTAGACGCCTTTTCACTTTCGGGATTTCAAGTTTCAGAATGAATATCAAATATAATAAGCAGCTGCCTTCCTATCATCTTCATTGCGTTATTCTTTACTCTGATATAAATTTTCTTTTCAACGATTTCCATCCTTACTTCCCACCTCTGATTGTCACTTCTCGAATTTCAATGCATGTTTTCTGAAAATCTACAAATGACATTGCCAGTGATGTGAAAATCAATGCTCACTTATAATATCTGTCTATATTTTTCGTACTGGATTATCAAATCATCCCGCCACTCAAATTTCTAACTGTAATATTTTCATTTAATTGTCAATTTCTATCTGTAAAAAATACGCTCGAAATTGTACTTTCTTTTACAATCGTCATTATTTTGAAAATGTCACGTAAACGTATCCTTCGTGAAGTTATTTTATTTTTACGGCATTTGTCGACGGTGTTGTGCACGTTACGCCTCTAATTTGCCCCGGCCTCCGTCATTCGTCCCTTTGGCCATGTCCACGCGAAGGGTGTAATTATGAATTCAATGGGAGGGTTCGGGACTCGCGTCATTACCCTTATCGATCCGTCTGCTTCTCTCCCTCTCTCCTTCAGTCACTTGTTCATGAATATATGTAATAGTGCCACCTGTATATATATCTCGCCGCATTTGTTTTTTAAAATATCACGCTCGCCTCACTTCCCTTTCTCTGCTATATCCTCGTCGCGTCAACTCACTTATCCTCCCTTGTCTTTAATTACTTATTACACGTTTCCCCATTCCGTCGGTTTGCTCCCTACTTTTATTGAAATCATTTCGTATTCTGCTTAGCTTCTACATGCAAATGCGAATGAAATTAACTTCCCCAGCCCAAGAGTTAGTACCCAGAGTGAGTGCTTCTCTTGGATTGTAGTTGAGATTGAGTAAAACGAGTATTTCGTTTTTATTGCCCCGTCGCATTGCAAGGTTATTGAAACGAGTCTCATAGTCTGGTACTTTGGAAGGATATCTATTGAATATAGGGATAAGAGACATTAAGTTTGGCTTTAGCATGGAAGAGCGCGTTATTGGCTTTCGAAAGATTGTTGGATTTTCAAATGCGTGATTGTGATTGAACAAAAAGATGCTGCTCTATATTACTTAAATGAAGGGAGGACACAAATGACGTGTTCTCTACGGTGGGAAATAATGGATGTGGGGTGAGATTTTAGGATTTAAATGTCGGATAAAGTGGGCACGTGAATGGATGTTGAGGATAAAGATATATGTATAGGAGAAGAGGAACATGAGGGATAAAAAGAGGAAGAGTATAATCGTTTTGGAGGGAAATCAGAAGGAATAAAGGGGAAGGAGTAGGAACTAAGAAGGTGGAGAATTAAGTTATAGTAATCATGCGCAATTTATTTTGAGGTAAAGTGTTTCCTTTAACCGCAAAATTGTCTTAGGGTCCGAGAAAAGCTAGACTCTTCCAAAATAAAAATTATCGTAAAGCGAAGGCAAAATTCGCAAACTATCCTTGGGATTTTTCAAATCTGTCCTTTTTATGGGATAGGAATTTTCAAGGGATTTCATACAACTATGGGAAATTATGTATAAATTAATCTTGAATTTCATACTGCCTTTCTAGTATATTAGCAATCACTTTGAGTAATTCTTATCATATTATTTATTTATTTTTCACAATCAATTTCGCTGAAATATTTCAAGCAACGGTTCTCTTTATTATGTATTTTAAAAAGTAATCATTATTCACCAATCCGCAGTCTTAAACTGGGGTCCTCTTGCTTTCAGAACATTTAGTACAGTCGGGGGTTGCAATTAAGTTTTCGAGGCAAGTTTCTAATTGTTCTGCATGCCATTTAAATGCTATCTCGAGCGGCCATTTGTGGGGACTTATTTAGTTTTTATTGCCATTTTGTCTTTGCGTGTTCGCGAATCCTGTTGGACTTATTTTTGGCTCACTTTATTTTTCTTGCTCCTTTTTTTTTGACTCGTTGGGCATTATTTTCTATTCCCGTACAGCCTTTAAATGCCAAGCTTTCTTCCTGTAAATATAAGGATTTCGTGTTAGAGGAAGGGACCCACCATTTCCTTTTTCGTTTACCATTATTTGCAAGAATATTTTTTCGTTTATTTTATTTGCGGCTAATGGGAATGTTTTTTACTGTAGAATTTTTAGCCACTCACCTCTCCATGAAATATTTAATTATTTAAAAATCATTATGAAGGAATAGGGAATTCCTTTTTGATAAATATTGAAATCTAACTTGTTACAGCTTTCAAAAACTACTAAATAAAGTCAAAATTTGAAAATAGATTTGTTTTTTAGTATTTGAAATGAACTAACTGCTATACAATTTCATTTTAAAACATCCCAGTTGTTCCTAGGTCTGATCTACATCATTTGCATTCACATTTGCAGAAATGCATAGAATAAAATTAAGACTAGCGCCTTGGAGTTCATAAATAACATTTTGAAGTCCTTGACTTCCTGGAGTCTACATTCTTTAAGAATGTACAGTGTGCTGTAATCTCACTCATTGAAGCTCTAATGTAGTAATGTTACTAATGTTAGTGTCGCAACCAATTGTAATAATGGACTGTATGTATACCTTAGAAGCAATATTTTCCTTACGTTACATTTCTAGATTACACTAAATTTAATAAAATGGGTGACAATAGACAAACAAGATTTTTTTTGTCTATTGGTATTCATGAGTACAAGTTGGCAAGGGAAAATTCTAACATATTTATTCGAATTTAGGATTTCCCTTTCATCTTCTTCATATGTGTTGACACGTGGTACATCCTACTGTGGGATTCTCGATATTTCAGATGTTAAGATCCTCAAGTGACAATTCAACAAGACATAGTATAACCTAAACTGTTATGATTGTCTATTTGACTCGTCTAGTATTTACAACTAACGACAAGCTGTAAGACTTAAGTCTGATTTTGCCAGCGAGTTTTCTGAAGTGTACATAGAATCTATTGATGTGAAAATCCCGAATGTCTTGGATCATAGAGTGAAATGTTGTGAGAAATGGAACTCATCCGTTGTCTAGCATTGAAATAAACATCTCGAGTCTGACTCGAAAAAACAATTATTATTACGTCATATTAGGTTGGTACTCTCTGCGCTCTCTAAGCATGTATTAACTAAGTTACCCACGATAGTTTATTTTAGTCATAGAAATATTTGACATTATGCAGATAACCTTTGCAGTACTAAATTATAAAATTGTTGTAAATTTTCTCCAAAATCACTTTAATTTACTCGCCTATAATCGTGTAGAATTTTAACAATGACTTTACATTTTTCCCGATTTAGAGCATGCACTTGTATATGTAGACAGTGATTTCCATCGGAAGAAATGCCGGTATAGCCTTTCAATCACGAATTCGTTCTCTCCCCAGATTCAGGTTTACGTCATGGACTCAGTTGGCTGAATAAAGGAGTTAATAAACTTAATTTTCAACTAGGGTCGCGCTTGGCTGATTCTTAAAAAATGTTGCGGAAGCCATTTAGAATCGGAAGGCCGAATGCGAGGTTCACCTTACAATTTCATTTTCCTCTACTGCATTTCTATAGTTAACTATCATCAATTCTTCATCGACTTCCATGATTGGATGGAAAAGATTCGTAACCGAAGACGTTTGATTTGTGTTTTTTAGCTGATTTTGGTCAATATTCTTTCTGTCGACGTGGACATGACGGACTGCCTACTCAAACTTCTCCGTTGTCCTTCCTTCTAATTCCGATAATCCTAAATATTACTTTTCTGAATCTCGCTCACATGATAAAATATTTCCCAATTTTTCTGAGGAAAAATCAACATCTCCATCGTCCCGACTAGCGGCACCTACTACTATTTTTGTGTTGTTTAATTTCGCTATGGTTTGTAGTTCTGTGTGGGTCATTACAGTGGGTTATTATTGGACCACTACAGCGGAACGTTCCATCGGATAACATTCCGAAATTATATTTCCTTCTTTACTGCTCACACTCAGGACTAATGTGAATAATAATTTGTTTTTTATGATTTTAAAATTTTATCGTATCATATTATCATCTCCTTTTCAGATATGCATTCCCTTTTAGTATTTTAATTAATTTTGTTATCCTTTCCTACTTTGTTATAGAAGCCGATCTCGAATCTAAGCTGTCTCATTGATCGCTTATAATCTGTGGGTTTAAAGAACGGCATTTTAGTGACATTTGACATGGATCCTTTTGAAAGATATGTTATTAAATGTTATAATTTTCTTCTGAAATGTCCTTAAAACATATTCTTTTTCTTTTCTTACAGCACTGATTTCATATATCTTATCTAATCCATTATCGAAAAAATAAAAACTCACTTGGTCAAGTCTACTGATTATTTAGTCTTATTAGCATTGACACAAAACTTTACCTTTTTGCTATTTTAGAGCATGCAGTTTTAGATGCAGACAAAGGTTTTTGTCGGAAGAACTGTTCATATTGCCGCCCTTTACGACTTCGAGACGTGAATTCCTTCTCTCCCCAGATTAAGGTTTACGTCATAAACTCCGAGTCTCAGATTGGTACTCATTCCTCCTATTGAACATTTAACACTGATTAATCATCAGTGAAATTTGCCAAGTGAGTTTTCCTTTTATCCGTAATGGATATGTTCCTCAAAGTTAAGCCAAAAGCCATTTCCTCAGTTACTAATTAAGTATTGATCATAATGGATTTTATACAATCATAAGAATTACTGGATAATACATTCCGGGGGAGGCAATCGACGGCTAAGGCTGATTGCGCCTTTTTATGGTAGCTGGATAATTGGGTAGAGGTATGATTTTTTAGGGTTTAACGTCCACACCATGGGGCATTAAACCTCAGTTTAACGTCCCATCTGACGGAAAGAGTAGACGACTGCATTCGACAAGTTCTCTAGAAAGCATTTAAGTATAGGTACAGGTATACCGATGAAACATCTTTGCTACTATCGGTTTTGAAACCCAGGCTTTCGGGTTGGGGATCCAGTACTCAGTACGCATCACACTAACCAGATCCTCTGTGAAATATTTCTTTTTATATTAATAGCAATATAAATATGCTATTTTATTTTTTTTAAATTTCCAATTGGCCGCAGTCTTCACTGTCCATATTAAATGTTTCGCATCAGTTCCTTAGGTGAATTAAATGAGTAGGTTTTCAGACATCTAGGAATAGCAAAAAGGAGCGATTAAACATTTTTGTGTTTAATAAGCCCAAACGCTGGTACATTGGTTGGCGATTCAGTTAAACATGAACCCCTGAAAATTCTACGGAAAGTCCATCCAGAATCTTTTAGTAAAAGGTGATATAGAGTCACTCCCTATGCCACAAATCGTGGCTTTCTTGTCAGTTAGTCTCTCTTGACTGGGTGGATTCCATCTGAACAACAATTATAGCTTAAATATCACGGATGACATAGGTGGGATGTTGAGGGAGGAGTTGAAAGTGAGTACTGGCTCGTTTTGTGTCTATTGTTTGCCTTATGAACTAAAAAACTTGAGTTTTATCAATTACATACGTGAAATTTACAAATTACTTATGTACTGAAATAGTTTTGTGTCTGTTAATATTGCTGCAAGTATTTTAATTCCTCATCCTACCAGTATATTTTCCGAATATCTGGTAATGGCAATGGCTAATGTATAAGATATTTCCCCGTCACCCAGTTGAATCAAATAATATCCGGGAAATATAAGTGCGATTAGTGGTATGTGGGTTGGCCAATTAGTAGGAAAAGAAGTAACCTCAAAAATTTCAATTTAATCAATTACTGGCTAAGTTTTGGATCCAGCTCCTAAAAACGCGGGTAAATATTGAGTTGAATTTGATTAATTGTCAAACATGGCTTTATCGATTTATAATCAATCCGAAACGAAACGGAATCCGGAACGAACCGAGGAATTGTGGCGTGAAATAACCCACTGTTGGGAAATCTCGTAATGTACGTGTGTGGCTTAGCGATAAAGTGTCTCAATGTCGTGGATTTGAGCATAATTGCGGCACTATTTTGCCCCTGTTCATACATTTCCTGGACAGATACAGGAGGATCCTGGCTCGCTTCGTATACCACGACAAGTGGCAGTCTCACCGTCTCTCGGACGCGGTACCGCAAGGAAGATGAAAGGCAGTGATTATGTCACCCACTCGTCCTCATGCAGTAAGAGACCTTCCATAGGGACAGCCTTCCTTCCCTTCTCCCTTCAAAACTCGGCCCAGAGTGTGTAGGAGTGTGGAGGAGGGGTGAGGAGAATGAAAGCAAAGAGAAGAAAGGGAAGGTGGTGGACAGGGAGGGAGAAAGTGAGGGAAGAGAGAGGGGGAAGGCAGAGGAAGACAATATAGAGAGGTAAGATGGAAGAGATGTGGAGAGGGAAAAATAAGGGAATGGATGATTAGAGGAAGTGTGGGAAGTGGGGAATAGAAGGGAATAGGGGAAGGGAAGGTAAGCGGCTGATAAAGGAGGAGGAAGAGGAAGCTGGAAGAGGGAAGGAGAGAAATAAGATATTGAGAACAGCGTGAAAAGGGAAGAGAGGGTAGAGATTTTTGGCGAAAGAAAGTGGAGGGAAGATAAAGAGAGAAGGAGCGAAGAAAATAGGGACAGGGGCCAACACCAACCCCAACCCCTGACTCTCCTACTTCGATGGAGAAGTGGGAGAAAACGTGAAAGGGAAAAGAGAGGGGGATAAGAAAGAGGAATAGAAGATGAGGAAAGGAGAGAGGAAAAGATCATCATCATCATCATTGGTCAACAATCCTCAGTTTGGTTTGACGCAGCTCTCCACTGAGTCCTATCGGCTAATCCCGTCATATTTACGTATTTATTCTCTTTCACATCCTTCATCACGTGTTCCATATATCTCGCACGAGACCTTCCTTTGCCATTCTTCCGTTCACTTTTCCTTCGACGATTGTCTTCATCAGGCCATCGTGTCTTAAGATATGGCCGATTAAGTTGTCCCGTCTTCTTTTCAGGGTATTCAGAAGACTTCTCTTTTCTCCCACTCTTCTTAGGACTTCCTCGTTCCTTACTCGGTCGATCCATTTAATCTTCATCATTCTTCTGTAGCACCACATTTCGAATGCTTCCACCCTTTTCGTTACCGCTGCTGTCATTGTCCATGCCTCACTGCCATAGAGAAACACGCTCCAGATGTAGGTTCTGATGAATTGTTTCCTTACTTCTACGCTTGTATTTCCAGCGGTAAGTAGATTCTTCTTTTGATATAATGCCCTCTTTGCATGGGCTATTCTGCTGACTATTTCTCTCTTGCTGCGTCCATCGTTGGTTGAAAAGATCATGAAGATAAAACAAGAGGAGGAAGAGAGGATATGAAAGGTATAATAGGTGAGACGCATGAGTGTAAGATAGGAATGGAGAGAAATGCAATGGAAGAAAGAGGGAGAGGTGTAGGAAGAAAGTGAGGGTGTGTGAGGAGGAGGGAGGAAGAGCGATCCGCCATTTGTTTGCGCTGCTCCCCGCCCGCTTTTATTTAGAAATCCCGAGGGGCTCTCTCTCTTTGGGGTCGAGGGAGGGCGGGAGCCGGGACTCCGCTCCGTCGCCGCCGTTTCGCCCGGGATCCCGGCCAACTCCCTCTCCCTGTCCCAAACCCCACCCTCCTGTCTCCTGCGAGCCTTCAAAAGCGCCGAGTGCAATAACACAGGTATTTCTTCCGCGCGCACTTCCGTTTCCCTCGCCCGCCCAACGCTGAGCCTCACCGTTTGCTCCCCCTGCTAGCATCTACTCCGATCGCGGTTGATCCGCATTCTCACATTTCGCCAAATATCTCGTCCTAATTCTCGGCCTATGTTCACTCGAGGAATTAATGGAATATTCGTGGGAAGGACACAAATGGTTTTCAGCATTGGAATTAACTCGAGGAAAGCGGTGAAAATGAATTGTCGTTGCTCTATTTTTGTCTGAAGAATTCATGTAAGTGAAAGTAAGATAAAGTTATTCTGGTAAAAGAAACAAAATATAGTTTCCGCATCGTGAATTATCCTAATGGGCAATGGGTACCTCACTACCGGTTTTGATTTTACTGGTTGTGAGGGTACGAAAGGTATCATAAGACCATTACTCTAAATGTGAACATTTATTCACTCCTCCTTTTTACTGTCATAAGTGAGCCGCGTCACTGGTTTGAGTGTACGTATGTTAAAGCAGGATCATAGGGTTGTAACCTTAACGAACAACTTCTTCAATGTGCTGACGTTCAGAGTACCAGTACATTCCCTCGTACTTTGCGCGAGCGTTTTTGTTCGTCTGGATTTAGAGTGTTAATGCTTTGCAAATATATGTATCTAATTGTGAATATTTATAGTTTTAGTCCCACGAAAGCTTGTGGTTACTGAATATTAATGAACGTACATCCGCTTTCAGGAAAACATATGACAGGAGACAGGAGCACATATGATCTCATCATTCATGCACTCGTTTGGTGCTTCATAAAATTGCCCCGATGCAGCATTCTTGTATTGCTATAATACCTTTTAAATTTTAATTGGAATAGTTTCGTTTCTGAAAATACTCATGGTTTAAAATAAAACTTACGGTAAGTCTTCTGGAAAAAATTAATATTTTTACAATTAATTGATGTTCGGAGATATTTGTCGGGCTCAGGTTATTGAAAAATTCTGCCTTTTTCTTATTTCAGTCTCCAACTACAAATTCATGTTTCTGTCGCATTTAAACTTTTTTGTTTATTTAATAGATCCTGGACACACCATAATTATTTATTGCGTCTATAGAAGGACAATGGAAGCATGACATGAATTATGTGAGTAGAATAAATATTGGCATATTTATACATTCTTTTTTGGATACTCCTTTCAAATTACCATCAATGGTAACTATTGTAGTTATTTTTTTAATTTGTAGTTTTGCTTCGGGGGTTTTTATTCTCTGCGACGAGGATCAAATTTTGCAGTTAATTTTCCTTATTAAATGACCGTTCATAACGACCTGGTTGTGGGTCACCTTTCCAACTACAGAGAATGAGAGATTTAAGTTTTTTGGAATTTCAGCATTTTCTACTGTTGCGCTATTTACCTGTCACATTTGTTCGATTATTTTGTTTATTATTTGTGATATTTGCATTTCCCTGGTATCTCTTATTTCAAACTTGATTGAATGCACAAATTCTTTTTCTCTAAAGAAGGTATCAGGTAGGATATTATGCCCGGATTTACGATTACAATGTTTATTTTTATTCTTTCTTACCATATAAGTGGTGCATATGTGGCAGTATTATAACCCGCGTTGTTCTTAGAAACCCTGAATCACTTGATGCATCTGGAAATTTTAACAATTTTTTTGCCTATAATTATCAATTTTTTAAAACACTGCAAGATTTAGGAAACACCCGAATTGAGGTAGATGTATTTATGGTGCGAATACAATGACAAATATTAAAATTAATTATTTGTGATGACCACCCTCGTATTTAAAATGTCAAGAATCCTTGATGGTCTGTTTATCAGCAACGTGTTCTGTGCATGGTGACAGGGTGCATTAAAAAATAACAGAAATAGTGCGCTATTGAAGAACTATTTTATCACGTTAGAGCTCCAAATAAAGGTAGAATGACGAGAAGGTTATGAGCGTGATGCAGGGAGTGGATTTTATGGAGAGAGAAGCTGTGTAATGATTAACTTGATGAATTGTGGTTTTTCATGAATGTAGTTGGTGTATAAGTTTTCGGAGGGCCGCGCCTCGGAATGAAAAAGTTAATGGATGATTTGGAAGTCCAAAAGGGTGAAGTCTAATGAAACCTCTCTCTCTATCCTCGCTGTCTCTCTTCACTGGCAAACGCGTTTAAAATAATTATGATTTATGCATTGGGGGATTTGAAAAAACTTAGGTAGATAAATATAATTGTTATTGTTCTAAGCCACACCCTATAAGAACACGTACTTCCGAAGAATGAATTTGCTCGAGATTTTCACGTCATATTTAACCAGATATAAAATGAAAAATGAGTAATACGATACTGAATGATGTTTAATACAACATCATGCTATACCTGTAATCACACGTAATTGTCTATATTGATCACTATGTGTAATAGTAGGATTGCCTCCATCATTATAATTGATTATATATTTGTTTAGTTATCATTAAATATATAGTCAGGGAAATAGTTGTTCTATATTGATTGATTGTTTCGTTTTACATTGGATTCATATAAAATATCCCAATTAGAAGAAAGAAGGAAATTTCACCTGGATAATACAGCGGCTTCCTTTATGACACAAAACGAAAAAACACGAGCCCAATCCACAAAACTAAATTTTACTACAACCCGGGTTTCACTGTATTACAGCATCGTCAGGATACCTGGAAGTGGAAGTAAAATTGTTTTGTTGATTTGGCTCGTGTTTTTTCCTTTTGTGTTATCATGTTTCGCATCCACTCCATGTCGCCTAAATCTTCAGAATCCCTTTATATTATAATTCCACCATTGCTTGAATTTTATGTTTTGATATTAAAATAACATCAGTAATAAAGTCACGCTGCTGTATGAATCTAATCGCCTCAGTTTTGATTCTTTATTCCGATCATTCGCACGCCGCCGTTGCTCCTATTGAATAGGATTTTCAAGACAGCGAACTTTCTTGCCAGAAAACACATGTTGATTTTGACACCATATATGTTGAGCGTCATCTACTACTTGTTGTACACGATTGTTTCCTAAAGGGAGCACGATAGAAGTTTTCCTGTGAAATCACAACATTCATTTTTAATGGTGATTCAACATGAAATCCCTTATAGTAACACCGGGAAAGTATATTCAATAAAGCACCTTCTCCGCCTTGTGGTGAAAGCCCCAGCACCATTATTTGAACGAAGTATCATACTTGCATGGAAGCTAAGTTGATAAGGTACTTGATAGAATTGAGATTTACTGGCAACCAACCCGGTTTCAGTAGCTGTTTTTTTTCAATGTGTATATGAGTCCGGAGGGAACTGTTCTCTCGAATTCCGTGGGAATTTCAGCCCCCCAAAATATCTACGCAACCTCAACATGGACAGGAATAAGACTTCGCGGTCCGAAGATGGGATTAAGTTCGGAATCGGGGAACTGAAAGGGGTTGAAAATCGATCGACCGAACGACGGCATGCTTTCTTTCCGACCCGAAACATGTCTTTTGCAGCGTCACCTCCAAGCACACGTGCATGCGGTCGAGACTTGTGGTTTGCCGACGATGACGAATGATGTGTGCAATGTATTCTCTCGTATCTGTGTCGAGAGAGAGAAGTAGAAGAGGGCGGTCTTTTTTTCGGTCTGTCGTCGGTGTGCGGGAGACGTGACGGGAATGGGAGGACATAAGATTGAAAAAAGGCACCAGGGAGGGGTAGTTGGTGGATTGGAGGGGAAGGAGGATGAATCACTTGATAATACGGAGGGGGGGAGGGGGGGGGGCGAAGCGGGGATTCTGGAAGACTCAGCAGATACGAGCAGATGTAAGGGACATGACCCCTTTTGTTGGCGTTCCTTAATGAATGACGGTCAGGGAAGTCTTGAAGAAAACGTTCTTGGGAATGATAGCCTTCTGCGACTTCACAATACGAGACTTCACAATTCTCGTATATCATGCCACTTGAATTACTACTTCAGTTAATTGTAATTATGCGTGTGTCAACTTAAATTAGGACATAAAATGCGATTAAATGTAGTTATTCGGGAAGAGGACAGACAGATATGACCATCTGCATTATATAGTAAGGTGGGCTATTAGCTATAGATAGGTATGTTTTAGGAAACTGAGGAGCAGAGTACACTGAGGTAAACTCTTACGTCGCCGGCATTAACGTACTCATAGCAAAACACGCCAAAGGGTCCAGGATGAAACGTCCCATGCCGCAGAAATATTGAATTAGTAGTTCTCTCCACATAGCACTGGTACTGGTAGGCCAATAAACAATCTCTGCCTCTAAGTCACCCCACCAATCTATCAAATACATAAAGCGCTTACGTGCAACAATCGTACACCATTATATAAACAAAACATTTTATGTTGCCAATAGAAGATGGTGTAATATAGGTAATTGATGTTATTGAACCCACCGAAATGACTCGCGAGTAATTTGAAATGTTTAGGTTGGTATTGATTTTAGCCATGTGGATTACGATGCTATCGAAATGTATGGGATTTGGATGCATCGTCATATTACTTTTGATCGCCAAAAAGTACAGAAATTCATATGGCAGAATAAGGAGGACTTCGGAATTTCTGAAGAATCTATCACGAGTTCGGTTCGCATCAATTTTGGGAGAGAGCCTGACTTCAATTCTCTTCCTTCTGTGAGATAGCTATAATTCATGTCCTCTTCTGGATGGACTCTGCCCGTAACGAGTATTCCTTTTCATAGGATCAATCCAGTCTTTTCGCTGCTTGTCCTAGTAGAGTTCGTTCTTTTTGGTGTTCCATCTGCTAAAGTTTAGCGCATCGTACCATTTAGCGTAAGCCATCAATTCCTTGGTAAGCATAACATTTAATCCCGAGGTAGTGGAGGAAGAGAATCATTTTAACGGATAGGAAGGGGAGAGGTAGTGAATTTATTGTTGAACTAGAGGAATAGCGTGGGAACAGAAATGCCCAGAAGTGTCGACGGAGAGTAGAAGTGGTCCTCGAAAACCTACCCTAAGTGGTAGAACATCTCTGATAATAATATAACTATAATGCTATTGTAATAAGAATTACCGTCACTCAATTATTCTCCTCATTCTCAAGAATGTTACGATTAGAAAATGACGTGGAACCTCCCATCCAATCCCTTACCTCTCCAAATCGAGTACCGCAACTACTTGTCGAGGCTTTTTTGTATTATTTTAAAATCAGCTATTACGTTTCAAAATCTGTCTTCATCAATAATGGTTTGTAATCAGACTCCACTTCATGCTACCACAATGTCGATTGTTTGCCATAAAATAAATATGTTCCTTTTACTCATTTGTTTTTGCGGTATATGTGACTTTTATTGTCCTTCTGTTTTTTTACAAGTATAAAATGTTTTATCAATGTTTTTACGAGGATTTTTGAGGCGTTGGTGGAAGATTTTGAGTAAGAATTTAGCAGGAAGTGTTAGCAGGATAATTGTAATTTTCTTTAGTATTCATCACAGTGGATATTTTTGGAGTTAACGCATTGCACTACTTATAGGGCTATTACAGATACAGTCCGAAAACAATGGTCTTGCCCACAGTTTGCGCAGTAGATCGAAAATTCTTGATAAAAACAAGTTTCAAATTTTTTAAAATTAAATTCTGAAACAGGCAAAGTGACATTTTCCTCCGCGCAAGATATAAGAGTTTCCTTCGCTCAGAGTGTAACAGCAAGGCTACTTGGTCAGGAGGAAAAGAACGAAGTTAGGTCCATTTCCTTTGCTATACGTCGCTATTTATAGTTGGCCTGGGAAACAAACAACAGCAAGACAAACAGCTTTTGAGCTTCATTCCTTAAGAAATTAGGTGAAGGAAAGCCGTGCCTCATCGTGTTTGTAGAGACCATGAGTTAATGGAGCTTTGGTTTTAGTATTTTATGGACGAAAAACCTCGTCTCATGGTAAATGCTCTTAATAGAAGAAACTTTTTAGAGGTTGGAAACTAAAAACAGATTGTGTGAAATATTGACGTAGATTCCGTGAAAAATGGTGGATTGTGTTACAAGTAGATAGGCAATAAATAATTCTGATTTATTTTCTAGATAGGAGTATGGACCTACTCTCTGTCAGTTCCGCTTTAAGGGTTCATAGCGTTTATATTTTCCCTTGAGGGCTGTCTTAAAGTGACCATTCCACTTATCACTTCTTATATGCTTCTCTCAAAACATGATATAGCCATTACTATGGAGACTGTATCGTAAATTGTTTATATCTTTTTTTTACGATTTTGTCAGTACGATAAAAACAAAATCAAAACCTATGAATGGTTGCTCGGGGAAAAAGATTTTTCTACTCATGAGAAGAGAATTGATACCTTGAAATGATTTTATCGTGAGTTTTAGGTTTTTAATGGTTTTCTGTTAAATTAATATTGGATAAAAATGCTTCAATGCAGTCGTATTATGTATTGTGGTTGGGTCTTTTATTTTTGAGTGCTGCTTATGCAATTTAAAGCATAGAATAAAAAAGTACTTATGCATGCTAATACTCTTATTACAATACTTCTTCTGTGCTTTCGGTATTCATTAAGTTACTGCATAGCCGTAAGTCTTATTTGTTGATCACCGAGTCAGATACTTAGCAACTTTAAGGATTCTAATATGTTTTCATAAGTATTTAAAAGCTTTCCGGAAGTCGAAATATTCTCGCCAGTGTGCGTAATGACACGGAAGTTATCATTTCATATTTCTTTGGTGTATTAAATGCCAATCCTTTATTGTTCTGAAACATTTGGCGTTTATTAAATCCGCACATCTCAGATGTTAGAGCAATCCATGGAGTTTTTCGCGGTAACTTTTTAATAACCAGCTTGATATAATTTCGTTCCTCCGGAACCATCTCGACTCCTGGTTTTCTTTTCGTGTTCCCCAGACGTATTAACCATCTCCTTGCCAAGGGCAGGCTTCCATATATTATTGCCGCCAAGAGGAGTGTTTTGATGGCGCGTTTGTTGTAGGAGAAAGAGAGAGAGAAAGGAAGGTTGGGAGAAATGAAATAAAGAAACGTTGGCGCCTCTTGGGTCCTTTTGTCAAATGAGGAATGTATGTCCTTACTTCGTAATGAGGCGAACAAGGGGAGAGAAGATATTGAGCGAGATACTTGATTTATGGCGGTTATTTGATGTCAGTTAAGTTCTTAGTTAATTTTTTCTCGACTTGTATTGTGCCATAAATTGACTTCTGTTCGATACATCAGACAATATGTTTCGTATCAAGCCATTATTGAAGTTTATAAAAAATTCGTTGACCATGGAATCTCAAGTAAGATTCGAAAGAGAGAAGGTACCATCTTCAACTATTTCGACGCGCTATAAGTCTCAGTTGTTGCCTTGACATGTAGAGAATAGGACAATAGAGGAGAAAGTGCGCTAGATGGTACGTTTACTAATTCAAGAAAGTCTCTCGGTTTTCAGTTCTAATCAAGATAAACACTCAAGTTAATTATGTTAGGTGGTCACATTTAGAGAGAATGTAATGTAGGGAATGCCTTTATTCCTACATACTTCTACGTTAATATACATTAGCTGGCTGCGGTATCCAGTTCGGTTTGATGCCGATCAGGTAACCCAAATTTTGTCGGCTTGAACCCCTCTTCATTACGTGCTTTATTAGGATTGTTTGGGCTAGACCACGGATAGGATCTTTTTAAGTCGGATGGCTGAAATCAATTTCATGTTATGTCATTACGCCGTATTTTGCTTTGTGGGTCACATGCATACACTTGCGTCATTTAGTACACCTATCAGTTATGTTATTATTGCGTATACATATATTTCTATGACTTCAAAACAAGAATAATGAGAAAGTGTACCTAATTCTACCTATACCTAAGAGTACCCAATTTCACTGTTTCACATAGACTATAAGGCATGGGGACGCTCAGCTGCATCGCTTTCTTGTCATTCGTGACAATAGGGTAGTTTCCTATTATTTTTTTATTGTCTTGATCGAAAGTTTATAACCTCTGGAGTACGTGTTTTAAGCCGTTCGATTTTTAAATGACGTTAAGTATTTTTCCTCATTAATTAAAAAGTGAAAAAAATAAATGGCGCGAAAACGCGACGGCAAACTATTGCATGCCGGTTAATCCTACGTGTGACGGCAAACTATTTCCTCTACCTGCCACCAGGTGGTGCTGCGGACGCTTCCAAATAGACGCCGCACTCCGTTAAAGCTTATGAACAAGTATTGGAGGCATATTTATTCCGTTAATTAATTATAATTAACTTGTATTTATTTATTTAACATTACTTATGCAGTTGATTCATTTAAAATCAGTTAGTATTCCTTTCACAAGCATATCATGTAGTTCGCCTATCGCCACACGACCTTCACGCCATGCTTCGTCGTAGCAGAAGACACAACGAGCAGGACGTCCTTGAGCCTATAAATTGACTAATAATACCATGTTTAACTGAGAATTCTTTTCCAACATTGATAGTTTTTACAGGTTAATACTAATAAATATTCACTAGAGCTGAGGGGCCCTGAAATACAACGGTAAGTTCAGGAGACGAATTTTCCTATGCTTCGCAACGTAAACTACCTACCTGTTACGTCAGCTTGAAGGCAGCGCACCCCGCCATTTCAGAGCCTTTTCAAATGGCCTTAAAATTAACATTTAATTCTCTAGTAAACTGGGATTTCTCAATACAAACTTTTTGCGTAAATTAAATACATTTATGGCAGGGCACAAATCGCAATTAATGAAGTCTGTTTTCTTTGATGAAGGAAACTACCCTATTCTGTAAATGGCCGCACTGGAGACCACTGGAGTCCCAAGATTCATACCCCAGGTTTTCAACTCCTGCATTAAACGGTGCTGAATAGCATCTACGGAATACCATACAAGCTGCGATGTTGTGTGGCAGCAGTGAAAAATAACCATTCATGCGTCACTTACAAACTAGTAAGAGGCTCTGCAACTTTATGGAAACGTGTTAGATACGCAAATGCGAGGCACCTGAAATTAAATGATAGGTATCTTTGTAAGGGCTTAATGGTTGGCCTACTGAAGACAATCATCGAGGGAAAAATGAGTGAAAAAAATGGTAAAGGAAAGGCCTTGTATGAGGTGTATGGAGCAAGTAATGAAATATGCGAAAGAGAATGATTACGTACGAATGAATACTAAGAGCTCAGGGGATAAGAGAATCGAGTGGAGAGCTGCGTCAAACCAATCTTCGGATTTTAAACATATGGTGATGATGAGTAATATTATAATTATCAATTGGTTAGGTATTTATTAAAATATATTTATTTATATATCCCACAACGTGCATGAGGTTCTTGAAATGCACTACATAATACATAATAATCTTTTATCTGCCAAACCTTTTACAACATCGCCAAATATTTTCTCTAAAGTTTCGCGGGAAGTGTGACATTTTAAATGAATCCGTACCACTGTATATCTTATATCTCTCCAATCTTGTTTTATGATCAAATTTAGCGCAATACACCGGCATTCTGAATATATTTATAACATCATCGGGAAACAAATCATATATAAGTTGGAGTTGGACATCCACAGAGTATAATTATGAAACTATGCTGAAGTGAATAATAGGTTAAATACACTTTTTCGTCGGTTTATCGTTATGGTTTTGAATATCCCCCGTGATGTCGATAGATATTTACCTACCTACCGTTTTGGTGGCAATGACAGTCAGCGTGCAACTCAAAAAGGGGGCACGCGACAACCGTGGCCCTTGAACGCTTGGGAAGCGAGATAAGAGGGTCAGAGAAGGAAGGGCCTCGCGGGAAGGGGGCGAAGTTGAGAAGGTGGCAGGTAGGGCGAGAAAGGGGGAGGGATGGAGAGGAGGGGGGTCGCTTTATCCGCAGGGAGAACTCTTGGCGCAAAGTGCCTGTTCCGACGGTGCCAAGAGAGCTTCGCTCCTCATATTTTTTTCCCCGTGGCGTGTAGGCGAGTTGCGTGTGCGGTGACCTCGAGGACGGATAGGTTGTATGGGGAAGTGTAAGGCGATATTTGTTGGGAGAAGGAAAAGGTGAATCGTATATGGGAGGCAAGGGAGAGGTTGAGCAAGGTTGTGAGCTCGATGAGATGTGTTTTGGAGTTCGGATCTGTCTTGTCTCCTTGGAAATCCGCCGTTTCCCACCCAGGGAGTACTTGCCTACCTAGTGGCGAAGTGCGTGACGTTTTCGGGGATGGCGTTTTCGAGATATTTCGCTAAAATTAATTTTTTTCCTTTAACTTTTGAGAGAAAATCATTAAAGCCGCACTTTTATAATATTAGATTAATATTTCGTCCTTTCATTGGAATATTCCTCGATAAGTATCATTATTTCTTGGTTTGAAGGCTTGTGAGACATGAAGATAAAGGTTTTTCGATTATTACAATTAATGTGTTTGTTGGCTCATTATCAAAACTTACGCAAGAATGTATGGAGACAAACGAGTGATATTGAATATTATATTATTCACGGTCAGTTTAGCGGATTATAGTTTATATGTCCCTTGAGCAACCTGAGATGTGCTTGAAGTAATGGTGTATCGAGGTTGCTGGCTATTGTTTTAACATGCAAGGCTGTTTCCTGTATCGATAACCGGTCATGTGGATGGATCTGCTAGTGGACGTGTTTTGTTTGGACTTAGTTTTGAACTAATGGGTGACCCGTAAATTTTAAGAATGGACAACGTTGACCGGAACAACCGTGGCCAAAGTTGATATCCCGCGTTCTAATCCACTCCTGTTACACGATAATGAAAATGCGCGCATTATTTTCCACCTCGTAGAATATGGATAGAAGTTTTGTATCTTTCCGTAATACAATTAGGGTAACGGCGTTAATGGCCGCTATCAGAAGTGTAATAACACTTGACCCTTCACTCACCGTTCATCCTATTCTATAGTCTGTTTCATTTATTTTGTATGTTACATGCTTAGCTCTGTAAATATTTTTTCAGAGCTCGATAAATGAATAAATATTTATGCCTGCCTGCACGAGAAATTAATGCGAATTGAATTCGGTTTGCGAAAGCTAATTTGATTATGGAACCGTATAACCTGGCAGCTACTCTTATTTTGGGGATCTGAGATGCAGTTAGATGTTTGATTACCTTGTTCATTCGGGGACTGGTATTCATTTACTTTTAATTCGTGTTTCCTACTCCAGTGATAGTCACATTTTCTCTCTCTGCCGCTTTCTCTCAAGATATTTTGAAAAGCATTTGGCCGGTTTTCTAAGAGTTAAGTTAAAATTATAGTTGTATTCAGACAGTTTGGCTTACCATCATCGCCTTTGTACGTAGAAATACATCGAAAATGCGGTTTTTGCAGGCGAATTTTAGTTTCCCGGTAGGATAGAAACTTCATAAACAGTATCGTTGGTGCCTTGGGTTTCTCCTTGATTTTCTCCTTGTCTTTTCAAAATCACTGTAAACTCCTGCGAGTATAATGTGAACTATTGAAGCATTTATGATAAACAATATGTGGTAATATATTGATGATGTGATATTGGAAGTAGTTGACCTTTGAAGGACGCAATAAATGTTATTCCGGTTGGTATAAACTCTTAGTCGAAGAAATCGCCTAATAATTACAAGGTTTCGGGTTCGATTCCTGTCGTGGGTTTACAGGGTTTGACGATCACTTGTTGCATCACTCCGAGTTGAAGTAATTTTCTTTGTGAGAATGCCATCGCACTACTAATGACACGCTGTTTAGAAAAAAAATCAGCTAGTACGAAGAGAGAAAGAAGAAAGCGATATATAATCGCACTAATAGCAGTTGTAAGAGTCTGAAATTTTAATTAGGAGGGAAAATTTTCCCCTATATGTAAATGAATGGAGTGAAAATTAGTGCACCCGACAACCTCCTGAGATTTTTACATCCATGCGACAGAGTTTACCCCACCCCCTCAAAGTGTCTCACCAGTGGTCCTTGTCTTAATAGGTCTTAAGGGCAGAAAAACGGGAAATGTAACTCCATTCATTGTACTTTGATTGTGGACTGATGAAATCAGTGTTAGAGGAAATGCTCCAAACCCCCCTCTATTTACTTCTAGTTTAAAGCAGCATGAAGGAAAATATGAATATAATAACATATGGTGATAAATTAACAGCGCGTTCAGTTGAGGAATGGGCTACTAGCTCTCCTGAAATTTCACAGAAGTTAAACAAAATTTCATAGTTTTCGAAGTTGATGTCAGAGGCTAATTAAACTGTAAGGGAAATGCTATGACATTGTAATGGTTGAGGTTTTAGAATAGGAAAACTTGGTTCTTCATAAAACTGGCGTGCTAATGAATTGACGCCTGAAAAGTTATGCATTCACATCAATTGATATTTACCTTTCATGAACGCATTAGTATCATCTTAGAACTCTGTCTTGATAAACACAAAATTTATTGGAAGTATTTAATGCGTAGCTGAAGATATTATTGACTGAAATTGAATTAGGATCTAATTATATTCCGTGAACAAACTTTTGTAAAAAATGGTAATGGACGCTGAGAAGAAACTTGGGGATAAATTATCCCTTTCCCATTTCTTGTCAAGCGAGAAATTTTCTTCAAAAATGCTTGTAAAATACTAATACATTGAGAATTTTTAATGGGTTTTTGTCATTGAAAAACGTTTCATACTCCGAACTTTAAAATGAAAGCTGGATTAGATATGTTAGCTTTTGATTTTCCGACATGTACCACTACCGTAAATGTGATTTTTGAACGGATATGAGCTGTCACTGACATATACCACTATTAGATTATTGTATTTTACTCAAAAAATGTGAAAAAGTCACCTTTTGTTGTGGAAAAGAACTTCCAGTAACAAACATGCAGGCGCTAAATAATATTTTTTAGAGGAAATTCCAAAAAATAGAATTTACAATATCTTCTATTAGCGTATTTCCGCATGACTTCGTTTATGGTCTGATACTAATGAACAAAGAAGGAAATGGTGCACGAAAAGAACTTTTGTGCACCATTGACGTAATTCTTGTCGTACCCACATATTCAATACGTTGAACTTTGAATTTTGAACTTGAAACTTTGAATTACTCGAATGGAGGTTGGTAGGAGAATTCAAATCGTAGTAGGTCATGAGTATTATAACATATAGCAAAGAGAAATTTCAACTGTTAGCGTGAAATTGCAGTGTGGTTATACATTTATTTTAATAGATTCTTATCCTTCCGGTTCAATTTTGCGGGATGCAGTGCTAATGAATGACCTCCATCTGGACGCACTATTTAAAAACCGCTACTACGGAATGTCCGTTTAAATTCTTGTACTGTAGATGCCAATGCTGCGCCTGGAAAGCTATAAATTGGTGTATTGGTTATTTTTTATGACTCATTTATGTTTTGGAAACTTATCCATAACATATCGTTTACCATAAATATTTCGCTATTCGAGATGACGTGAAAAATGTGTGTACGTCTTAGACTCGATAAATAAATGTCTTTTTTCTGCCTAAAATCCCTCCGTGCTTTCGATCTCAACGTCTGGCAATTGTGAAACCATTTAACACGTTTGAAACTTTGTGAACGGCACTGCTAGTATTTATTGTCCCAGGAGGGTGTCATTTAACCGCCCATTTCCTGCTTGATCCTTGGGCTTCGTCCATCCCACTTAATTATCGAGGTAGTGTTTCTGTATCCGATCCCCTGGCATCCATATCCGCATTTTGAACCTCGCTATGAGAGCCTGGCCTAGGCGGGAACGAGGAAGGAGGAGGAAATCTGGAAATAAACCCCCGTGGAATATTCTCACCTGCGTTCCACATCCCACCCCGTTATTTTCGCCATACTTGCAAACCTTCCTCGAAGAGCCGCGTGAATCTAGACAGGGACGGCGAACCTATTCATCCCAGGGAGACCGGACTCTGCCCAGGCACTCAGCTGCTTCATTTGTTACATTTCTTGTTGGCGTTAAATATGTGTATACAGCCCTGACTTTGGAGCAAGAACAATTTTGAAGAGACCTTGATTGATTTTTCCGATTTCCTTGTCTCATATGTTTAAAGGGTGCTCTGTTATTTGCTACATTGCTCGCCTCTAATGCGTGGTAGTACTTCATAAGAACGCTGGTCTCCACCTCAGTCTAGACGAGCGGTCCCCACTTTGAATACTTGAGTACCGTCCATTAGTCCATTTCCATAATCTTTATCCATGAGCTCTTCCTGAGAGATCCAGATGAGATCCTCTCACTAAAAATGTTTTGTAACTTATGAAGCTGCTGTTCATTTACTGCCGAATCAGAAGTGTAGTAATTAACAATGTAATTATTAACTCGTCGATAAATAATACCAGCTGTTTGCCCAACTCAGGATGTATAATTTCAGACGAAAAAATGGTTTTTTTTTTTCATCCGCCATTAAAAAACTTTTCTCATGTACCCCTAATTCATCGAGCTCGTGCTCCTTGAGGTACGCTTACCCTAGGTTGGGAACCGCATCTCTAGACAATGGGGTCTCACGGCTTGCCCGAAGAATTCTTGAGTTGCGCAACAGAGGGGTCCTCCGGAGGGGGGGAGGCCCTTTCGTGTCCTCCTTCCAGAAATCCGGTCTCGCTCTTGTTCGGGCGCGACACGTGCGGCGCCCCCCTCCCCCCCTGGTGGCATTCCCGATGTCTCACGCACAAATGGCAATCCCCTTCGACTTTTCCGGGCGCCGTGGCGCGACATTTCCCTCGCTGGTGGTAGGGAAGGATTGGCGGGAAGAGTTAGGAGGAGCGGGAGGGCCCTTGGGCGAATCAGGGCGGGACGCAAGGGGAAGGAAGAAGCGGATAAATAGACGGATAGATGGGATTTATAGATAGTTCTTGCTCAGAGAGAGGA
This sequence comes from Platycnemis pennipes, assembly GCA_933228895.1. NCBI lineage: Eukaryota > Metazoa > Arthropoda > Insecta > Odonata > Platycnemididae > Platycnemis > Platycnemis pennipes. The sequence continues at coordinate 79,712,756 of OW121847.1, read as the reverse complement.
GCTTCCTGCCTCGACGTAGGCAGGCTCATTGCCACGGCGTTTGCGACGCGTAGACTGGGGAGGGGGCTGTGGGGGGATGGGGGTTGTGGTGCGTTGGAAGAAGGGGCGAGCCGGCTGGTTAGCTGCTATTCCAGAGTTAAAAGGGAAGGTATCGTGGGGTGGGGGTGATTTCAGGGGGGCGGGGGAGATTGATTGTGAGGAGAATAGGAGTTGGTTGAGGAGGAGGGGGGATTTCGGAGATGTCGCAGTGGAATCGCAGTTGTAAAGGTTTCGGCTCTCCCTTCGAGCGCTAAATAAACAGAGACGAATCTCTTCCTATCCTTAGCTGCCTCGTTCTTCTTTCCAGAATATTCCCCTTAGTTTGACGTCACAAGTCTCTCCCATCGGTCAGCTTGGATGTCTATTTTTTTAGCAAAGTATGGCGGGGATTGTTGCCAGTCAAGGGTTGTTGAAAACGCAGTGGAAGATGAAGGCTGTACTTCGGCTATATTTTTATTCACTTCTGCCAAAAAAAACTGCCCCGTATCAGGGATACAAAAAATTAAAAAAAATGAGTGGACTGAAATATGTGGCTAATCATTTTTCAGAAAAATTTCCGATATAAGTGGGTGAGCGATTTCTCCCGAATACATTACAAAAAGCTCTGAAAATGCTCATGTCTACCTGATAGAGAAAACATAATTATATAAGGGGCGTATTTATTTTATATTCAGAAGGGATATAATAGGGGAGTTAGACAAAAAATTAATGAATTTAAAGAGGAGGAGTTCCACCAAAAAAACTGACTTCACGGTGAATACCCTCCTAAAAGAGAAGAATGACCACGTCGTTGAAGCGTTGGAGCAGTGGAAGGTTATTAAGAGGAAGGAAACCACACGCCTCCATTGCATTACGTTCCTCCCTTACCACTAGAAGCGCAAGCGTTTTAGCAGCTGGCCTTAGACTTCGTAATTACCTGATAAGGTGAAGAGTATATTGAAGCTCTCATGTTGTATGCTTTCTATAAGTGAAGGACATGTTTCATGGGTGATTAATTGAATGCATTTTGTTTTTGAGGTGATCAAATAATTAAACTGTGTGTGTTTTGTTATTACGATGCATTAAGGAAATTTAAGTTTTTATTGCCTTTCATTAGTTTTATAGGTGTCAGTTATTTGGGCCTGTTAATTCCGTGAATCAAGGAATTAATATCTGGTTGGTTAGGAATTAATATCTGGTTTTTCGTAAGCTTTGAAATTGATATGGAAATATATTTTATTCACTCATCACATATTTAAAGGCTCAAGTTTGGGGCATTCTTGAGTAACCCCCACTTCTGTCGAGAAATCTTGAGGATGATTACTTGCTCATCTGATCTGTAACTCGTGGGGAGATATTATGTTTATTAATTCCACGGTTCTCCGTAATAGTATCGGTGTAGATAACCGAGAATATACTCATTTCAGAATACACTTGTGTTGACTGAATTCGAATTCATTAGAGAAAACATCAATAGAGTCGTCAGCAGCGGATGGGAGGAGGAGATGTGAGGGAAGTTTGTGGAGTGACTTGGGAATGGAGGAAGGATCTGATCATCAGGAGATGTTCCCCTTGTTATCCACGAGCCTCTTTCCTCCCTTCCTCGACAGAGCCCGACCACGTCAAACCCAGCTCACTCCCTCCCCACTCCAAACTTCTCCACTTTTGCGGGATCGCTGTAAACACGGGGTTCTCGTGCAGAGTGATTGACTTGTGGGGGAGGACGGCGACGCATTCTGCTACCCCACGGACGGCACATGCAACAAAGGATCGCGGATATTGGTTCCGTCAAGGGGAGGATTGTGGGAGGAGTGCGGCGCAAGGAGTCACCGCGAGGGAAAAATATGCAGGAAATGTTTCGGTGTGTGATTTAAGGGCTTCGGCCGAAAGGATTCCTTTTCTAAATTATGCTGCGGGCATCGTATCAAGGGGCAGGGGGAAGAGGCGGGCGGAGGCGTGGACGTATATAGAGGGGGGAAGAAGCCCCGGATGATTTCGGAGATACAGAGTTCAGGTTATCGATGGCGTATCTCGGGGAGATATATATGTATACAAAAAGGTGAGGTGATTGATGGTGCAGGAGAGGACGGAAAACTTATTATAGCGAAAGGCAAGGAAGCAAAAAGAGTCGAGCATGCTTCCAACGAGAAGAGTCGTCGACGGCGGAACAAAGAATCGGGAAATAGTTGAGATAAGCTTGAATAGGGAGGGAGGAAAGGGAAGAGGGCTACGAGCAGAGGGGGGTGATGAGAGGAGGAATAGAGAAGAGTGCCGTGGATGGACTGGAGGAGATGAAAAGGGTGAGATGGGGCGGGCAAAGTTTGGTTTGTTGTGATAGCGCTCTTCCTGCTCTCTAGGTGGTATTTCATTTATGACCCCTTTTCCTTGTCACTCATAACCCTATCTGCGACTTACGAGGTGGTTGATTATTGGCATAAATTGAAGGAGGTTAAAATATCAACAGCCAAGTTTTGCTACGATGAATTATATCACAGTCTCGGATTTAATGCCTTAGATATTTGCATGTTCGGGGATAAGTTTAAAGACACCGAGTACGTCCATCTTCGGGTTGTGGGCAGTGGGTGGGCCTCTAGATAGAGTGGTTAGATACCAAAAAGCAAGGTTACTCGTAGAATAGGCAGTTGTGGACACAGGGAGAGAGACGGCAGTCCAAGGGGTTTTCCCTTGGGTAAGTTAAGTCACTCAAATGATAGGCACAAAAACATGCCGTGACTTGGCGACGCGACTATTATAACATCCTTCAAATGTAGTAATGATGTAGAAATAACAGCGGTATTAATTTTGTCTACATTTTTGGGATTTCGCAACACTGTGCAACGAGAGGCTGCCAACAATTACGCCTTACCCGGAGAGGAGGGCAGCAGTCCTTCGTATGAGTTAAGGTTGGGACCGCAGTTGTCGGCACCGCGATATTTATTTCTCTACAGGCATGATAGCATTTATTTTAACGGCAGCAGTGCTACGATGTGGACGGCAAGGGGAAACCACAACATTATTATCCCGAGGAGTTGCAGCAATCCCACTTTTTTCTTATCTATCGATTGAGAAGAATGGAAAGGGAATGACATATATGGGATGATTCCCCATATATGTCATGCCCTTACTGAAGGATGTGAAAGAGATGAATTATGTATATTTCAAGAGTTTAGCCGATAGGAGAATCGAGTGGAGAGCTGTGTCAAATCAAACTTTGAATTGTTGAAATACGACGATAATGATGATGAATACATTATTGAATTTTGCAACCCACCATCATCAACATTTGCATGAATATTTGCATCATAGATAGATGTGACTTCTCGTAATTTTCTTTCAGAGAATACGGGGTGTAGTGGTTTAGGATGCCCGTATTTTTCTCTTTTTATACAAATTCTAGAAAAAAAACTTTTGTTAACTTCTAGGGGGAGAAGCAAGAGTGTATTGAAAGACGTGATTTAGGGAGGAATGTTTGGCTAGTGGGGTATAGGGAGGAAAAGGACGGGTAGTTTGGATGGAGTAGTGAGAGATAGGTGTACATGGTCTCATAAAAATATTGTCTATGTAAACTTCCCTTGACCGATAGAAAACTGCTGTTGGGGGTCGGTTTGATACAGTGGTTAGAGTATTGGAGCCCCAGGACCTCTCACCCAGAGAGTCCGAGTTCGAATCCCGGCAGTGGAATATATTTTTCATTGGCAAATCGGCTCCTAATTAAGTGGTTTGCGAAGAGCATTCGAGTTCAGCATTCCGCCCGTCGTCGGGCGGGACGTAAGCCGTGGTTTTCTTTCTCTCCTTTCGTTGAGACCAGGCTAATGCCGACGCCGGGTTTCTCTCCTCTGATCCTCCTTACCCGTCCATTCGTATCCTTGTATGTATGTACATTGCCTCCTGGTCTGAAGCACCTATTACTGCGGGCACAGGCTTAAAAAATTACAGCTAGATATAACACTGCTGTATGCTTATAGACGGAAGGAATTCCGGTTGATGGCAAGAATACTCACAGCAAAGGATCGAGGTGGACGTGATGGTGAAATGATTCATAGTGCGCTATTTCAATCGACCTTTTATCAATTCCGACTTTGAAATCGACCAACCTACGCCAGAATCTAAGCGCGCAGGTTTGTCGAAACCATGTTCGAAATGTTTAGGACGTTGTGTGTGTGTGTGGTGATACGTTGTGGTTTCTTAAATTAGAACGAGCATACAAATTTTTCAGTAAGTTACGCAACTTGATATTTCGGATTGAGGGAAACGTTTGAGAAATAAATAAACAAATGAATTGATTTCAAGTTCTTTCAATCTGACCGATAGACAGTATAGCTTCTAATTTTTTGCGGTTAATTTCTTTTTCGTCGAATGCTGTGAGGTAGTAGCTGGTGATTCGGTTTCCTGGTCAAATTTCCGGATAACAAATTAAATGGTAAATTTCCCAAATGCAAAGGTCTTGCGAAAATGGCTCCTTTTCTATTTACACGCATTCAATTCCAAAAAAATTCCAAATATTTCCACGATTTGACGCTTTTTAAGTTGTTCAATACATTGCTTCGTGTAAAACGATATCTAGAATTAGTCCAGGGAACTCCATTTTGAGCTTTGAAGTCAAAATAGGTTTCCGGAATCAACTGCGTATGACACCTGTCGGTACTCGAGCTTTCGCGGCCATTGCAGGGCGCATCTTCAGGAAATATAAAAAGATTGGAGAGCGGAGATGTATTTAAGTTCCATTTTGAGAATCTTTGAAGAAGGGGAGATGATGCTGTTTGCCAGTGACAACCTGTCTTCATAATCCATGTGGAGGCCGACATTCTAGTTCACTATTTGACTTGCGGTTGTCCACTTTCATTCTATTCTTCCAGTTCTCGGCTCGGAGATAGAAGTTTTCGTTTTTTTTGGAAGCAGTGCATTCAGGTGCGTAATTACCCTTACCAGTTCTCAGATCCCTTTTCGGATTTTGAGTCCGGGAGTCAACCACAAGAGGAGAAAAAATCAAAGCACAAGGGTCGTTTGTGAGCCGTGAATGAATGACCGGCAAGAGACACAACCTTTTTTATCTTCAGCCTAATTTCATGGAGCGGATTGCAATTTTACTTTGATTGGCGAGAGCAATTAACTGAGCTGTTTGCGGGTGATTGAATTCGATACTGTCGGTGTAAATGTACGGAAAAATGTTGAGGAAGCGTGAGCAAATATTTGAAGTGCTCGCAATCGAAGGAAATTCCAGGAACCAACTGGTCCTCGGAAACGATCTCCGCTGGGAAATTCCTCAGAAATTCTGGGATTTTACGTCGTCTAAGGCGGAGGATGAAAGTGAACGCAAGAAAGGACCCGAGAAATCAAATAGGTGATCGTTGTGGGATGGAAAAGAGGGATTTAATGTGAGAATTTCAGCAAGTGGAAGAAACATAACGACGTTGAGGCTTAGGAACTCATACCAGCTGGTGAAGATGAGAATGGATTTGAGTTAAATCAAGGAGAGACAATGATTGAAAAAAATGCAAAAAAACGACCCCGGAAGAATTTATAAATTGACATTGAAGTTGCCTATCCAAAATTCCTCATATTTTACAGAAACTGTTATTTGACCCAGAAAATTGACCAAAAAACACATTAAAAATTCAAGGAAAGATTTCAAATGCCTATTTAAAAAAATACTCAAGGTTTTTAAAAATGTGGCTGTTAAGGTGGCTTTCTAAAAGATTTTTGGCGTTTATTTCCGCTAAATCGCTTGCCTTCGATAGCGGAGCTGGAAGAGGGTGGCGTTGTTATCTCTAGGCCCAGATTGCGTGGATATATTTAAATATTAACATTTCGTTTGGTAAATACTAAGGAGGGATTATCCCGAAGCTGCTATGTTCATATAAATAGATTATGCGTTTGAAGGATTCATTGGGAGACCCTTCTCAGAATAAATAAATGTAACTAGGTAACACTAGGATATAGAAGTGATTGTTAAGGAATGTTAAGAAGGCTGGAGAGGAGAAACAGTAAATATGTAAAAATAATTTACCAATTCTTAATTGCTGGAGACTGAGAACATATTCTGCCCGTTGCCGAAATTAAAGTTTACCTGCCTACTTAAATCTTTAAGGACGTGCTAGGATTCGCTATTTGGAAAGAAATCCATCTGGGATCAATAGAGTGAAAGGAATCATTGTTTTGTGTTTATTATCATAGTAAATTATTTAGGTGGCGTAGTTCAGGATGTGGCAAATAAATATTTTTATATCTACTCTAAATTATCACTGAAAAATAGTATACTGATGCGTTTAGAAATGTCTTAAAACTAAGGAAAATACATGGATTTTTAGAGCATTCATTAGACCCGGTAAAGGGCAAAATTTGGTTTTACCATATATTTTTATTGATTATGAGGGGAAAAGTTTATGTTTCGGTGTCGAGAATGCAATATGTAAATCCCTATTGCCTAGTTTTGTACAGTATTGTAGGTATTGCCATGATTGATTGTATATTGTGTGGGTGAAGAGAGGAATAAAAAACGATTATCCCTGGTCCCGCTCATCGTAAAATTTTGTACAGGAGCGAGTGTTATCTCTGCTTGTCAGCCGCGTAACTTAGTGCCGATAATCATAGGCGCCTCGTCGACTTGGGTGCCATCCATGTAACTCTCTCCTTGACCCTCCAATCTTCACTCCGGAGGGAATCTTGGGACGTTGGGTGGAAGCCAAGGGTACATACCCTCATAAGTACGTAGGAAATGTATACGTATACCCTACGTACGACGTAGTCAAGCCCATACGAAATACGTCCGTGGCATATTTTTTGTATTATGTAATGACCTTGCTTTATATTTGTAGATGTACATGTACTTTTTGTGTGGTAATCGTTTTTCTAAGTTGCAAAACATTTCTACCTTTAAAATGTTGGATCTGAAGTATACTCGCACATTTATGCCCGAAAGCTCAAAATAATCTGCCGTAATTAGTAGTCTGATTAAGAAAAAACTCAATTATTTTTAAACTAAATTTCAAAAGTGCAGTTTAAAAGTACTCTTCAGTGCTTTAATAGTACAAAAACTTGGGTTTTTGAGGTATCTCACAGAGCGGTTAAGAGATCCATCTGGGTGCCGATCACCATTCCTGCATTGGGATAACTCATTGGAAGGGTGGAGATTAACCCGGGGTCGTCTCATTAGCCTACCCTCGAAGGAAGACGCTGCCGTTCAACGTCTCAACCGAGGGATGGAGTACCACTCTTTAAGTGCTTTCCACACGGCACTCAACTTAGGACCACATTGCGACTGAAAAATCGTATGCCTCTGTCGCTATTCAAACCCGGGCCCCTTGGATTGGAAGCTAATACTTCAGCACACTCACCGGATCCCGTCTGCTCCTTTTTTTAGCGTAGCTTATTCGACTGGGAGAGGATACGAGGCACGGTGCGTGCGAGGGAGAGATGCGATAAGGAGGCATTCAATGTGTGTGTATGGGCAAGAGAGGATTCGTAGTCGGGGATGTGTTTGCCGAGAGGCTCCTGTTTGCAGCCGCCGCTGTGGCTCTCCGTCTTGGAAGTGGGACGGATGACTCCCGGTGCCGCGCGCGCGTTCGACGGTCGGGTTTGTGGGCACCTCATCGCGCCCCCAACCGTGTTTACGGGATAATGGTATGAGGTTTGCATGGGAGATGAAAAGTTTGTGGCGGAGGGAAAGGTTCCATCTGAGGGAAAGGTTGGGGGAGGAGATCGAGGTGGAGAAGACGGCGGTGAAACTCGGAATTATGGTAGAATGGAGAGCGCGACAAGACGCGCGGGGAGGTACTTGAGACAGCGCCTAGGTTTGGTGAATTTCCAGGTGCACCTTTCTCGACTTGCTTGACGCACATATCGACACATTTCGATCTTGATCGAGTTAGGATCGTTTACCCGTATCTCTTTTTACGCTTGCAGGAGTAGGGATAGAAGTTGGTTTTCAGTGTTCGCGACTGGGGTTATATGCACCATATGACCTTCTATACTCCTAAGACAAGCGTTGTATCGCGCATGGAATCCGAACCCGCAACCATTAGGTTGCCAAGCTGGCGTATAGCCAATCTGAATTGTATGGCTAGAGAGAGAGAGAGAGAGATCATTTATGAGCTATGATGAGTCCTCATCATTCCTTTGAACTTTCATTTTGAGAAACGCAGTATTCTGGTGTTTAATACTTGTGAAATTCAATAAAAGAACTCTCTAGAACTCATCAATTCACCTAGCCGATGGCTGAAGGTCTCACTGGGATGTGTGGAGTTCTAGATATGCTGGATTTGTCTCCATTCTACAGCGATGGTGGAACTGGGAATCGTAATCGGAGGAATCCTCGCTTTGCCTAGTTATTGGAGCGACCTGGATTGGATCGTACGTTAATATTTATTCACCGAAATCTCGGCGCTATGGTTTGGAAAGGGCGTGTGTCATGCACTACATCGCTTCTGACTTAGGATTAGCGAGCAGTTTGTCTCTGCGTTGGGTAAATCGTATCATAACGGCGCCCGCGTTTGTGTAAAGGATTGTGTGGAGGGCGTTTCAAGACTGAGACATTCATTGTACGTCTTAATCTGACCTAAAGTGGTGCAGTACTTGGTATGATTAACATTTAATCCCAATGAAATGAACGAATTTTATGTTAGCATATTTACCACATGTTAGGTATATAACATTTTTTGTTTGTTTTAAAAGTATTTTCTGCTATTTTGTATACATACGCCCACCATGAAAGCAGTTACTTATCTTTTTCAAGTTAAAGTTAAACACTTCAGAAATGTACTTGGATCACGCATTGAATACCAAGTATCGTTATGTCAAGTGTAAATTCTGGCTTTGAAGTTTCGAATCAAAGAATTCTTTCTGGTAAAATAATGTGTAGGCAGGAAAAAAATTAACAGGCTTCTGAATTATAAATGCCAAACAAAGCAGAAAACCTTTGGCGTGTTACCCTTTAAAAATTCTGCAGTTGTGGGGTAAAATTTTTTCTCTCCTTTATATTTCAGGGCATGCTAAAAGTTTTGGAGCATAAAATGTCGTTCTATTCCGTATTTTTGTTTTCAGAGAGTACCAGGCAGCCATTTAGTTTCCGGAAGAAAACTACATACGAAAATCATGCTCTCTTACCTTTGGAGTGTGTGAAAAATCATTTGGCTGTATCCGCGCGTAAAATGGGGGAAAATGCTGATGAGGACAGTTACGTCGCGTTGCTTATCGTGTTTTGAGAAAACCGACGTGTTGAGCAGCCGTGAGCACATGGGGGTAGAAAAAAGAGGCTATTCCTCAGGGCTCTCATTTCGTTTGCTCACGCTTTGGGATCCTGAATGAGTGAGAAAGGGAATCTTCTCTTTGGCTCCGTGATCCTGGTGTGTGAATCTCCGAATCTCACCGCTTTGTTGTGAGCTTCGGAAGGCCTTCCACCCCATCCGCTTCGAACGCCTTTTCAGCGTATCACGTTCCCAACCACCCTCCCTTTCCTGCCCCTCGAGCATTCTTCCCTCTTGACACTTTGCTTCGTTGTCATAGGCCTGAAAACGCATACGTGCCTGACTTGAGATCTTTGTGCCGGCCATCTGGCTTCTCCGCTTATTTGGCCTTTGATTCCCTCTTGCCTTATCGTGTTCTCCTCCGATGCGTCTACCCACAGAAGGGAAGCGGGAGACATTTTCTCCCAGGGTGTTCGGCCCTTTCTCATTTCCCTACCTTCACTCTTTCTCTCTCCTCTCTCTCTATCCCTCCCTTTATCCTCCTTTTACACCCACGCAAGCAGTTCCGTGAACAAGGCGCGACCCTCCCTCGGTTGTGATATCCAAATTTCTCTCTCTTTTTCTCCTAAATTTCCCCTATAAAGCCCCCTACCACCTTCAGTTCCACCACCTATTTCTTCCTCTCCATTCGTCATCCTCTTCCCGCGGTATAAAAGGGATTCCTTCACTCCATCTGGACAGGTGGCGGTGTGACACTTCAATCCCTCAGATTGGAGTCGCATCCCCTCCCCCATCCCTCTTATCTCCTTTCCTCTCGTTCTCATCTAGTCCGTCTACCATCCTCGCCTTCGAATCATTCGGCCCGACACCCGTTCCGGCGCTTCTATATCTCTCTGGAAGATTCTACTCCCATCAAATTTCGTGCGTGTCAGTTGAAAAAGAAAAACGTGTTCTACGGCTTTTATTTGTGGTTTTGTTCGTCCTGGTGATTTTTTTCGGGTTGAAATCGTATACGAGAGCAAGCGAAAGCCCTTAAAACCTTTGTGACATATTTCTCGTGATTTTTTAATACACAGTTCCACAGATACTTAGAGTTTGATTCAGTGGCGCATACAAGCAATCGACATTTTTGTTAGAATACTTGAGTTTTTGTGACATTAATCATAATATAGCTTTATGCGTCTAAAATTAAATAATTTGACCGAAAAATGCGTAAAACGTTTAATAATTTCCCATCAACAAGGTTTAATAAAACTGTCATCATTTTGTGGGTCATTTTTAAGTGTTTCTCAAACAATGTTGAGGAAACAAGTACCTATTTTACGTCTGGTTTCTAAAGATAACTTCCAATATGGGCAAATTTAAATTTGTAAAATTTGTAATTTAAATAAATTAAAATTTTAAAAAAATAAACGTTCTTCAGTATGAAGTGTTATTATCATACTTTAATAAAATGCCATCACGCAATTGCATATTATTCTGGGTGTTGTACCTCCGATAACCTTAAAACGCAATGGCGGTGGCTCAAAAATTAATGTCCCTCTTATTTACTCGTGTATAAGAATGGTAAAATTTTCTTATCTTTCTCTATTAGATACTAATGTAGAGTATGTCTTGTCCCACATGGGTACCCAAATCATTATCTTAACTCGGATCACATTGGTGGATGCTTCATGATGACTTTAATTTTTCCACTGGTGTTTACATGGCTTTTCCTACTCTCTGATACCAATAACTCAATTGATTTCCATTGGTTTATTTAAGTCAAATTTGAAAGCACAGGTTTGTGGATAAGAGAAGTTGGTGAGGGAGTGTACGTATTCAAGTCATGGGCTGGAAACAAAATGAGCCCGGCGTTTTCAGCGATTCGGGCTTTCCTCCAGTCATTGTAAACCCGTGCTACTCCCTGTGTAACTTTATTGAGGGATAGACGACCAGATTCCGCTCACGTCTCGCCGAGGGCAATTGAGTGATTTGCGTGTTGGCTCTGTTGAGAGGGAAACGACAACTCAGGCCTCAGCCTGAGTCGTCGTTAGTCTTTTCCAGCGTCGGTGAGGTAGACATTCGGAAGAGACTTCCCCTTCCTTCTTTTTTTCCCCTTCCCATCTCCCGCCATTTTCCTCCATCTCGTGACTCCGCGTCACCCTATCCTCCCTCCCCCGCGGCGCATTTACCTTGAAGAATGGCACCGCTTTCCCTTGACATCGACGCTGTGGATCCCCTCTACACCCTTGAAAGTCGCGTGAACCATTCTTCTCAAACGATTGCTACCGTTTAAAGTATCCTTCGGAGAAAGTGTAAGGTACTTTATTCCCTAATCGGAAAAATCTTATCATTTTATTTTTTTTCTTTGCCAATCCACGCAGCCAACCGATATCAGTTGTTTTCCAGCAGAACTGAACGCCGAGGTAGTTCAAATGGTAGTTACATTGATAGATTTAGTAATTAGGGACACATCCATGGATACCTATCGCGAGTCAATGTTTTTCGCTTTAGCCAAATAAAATATGCGTTGCTGAGTGATGAGGATGGTTGCAATACTGTTTCGTCGCCATCTCATTTCCTAATCGATTTCTTATGCATTTATTATTTTTAGAGTAGTCCTTACTACATAATATGATGAAACTGATGGCTTCAGTAGTGAAAAAATGAAAGCAGTACTTAGAAATTGATACTCTATGATTTATATAATGCGACATTTAATTACCTAAGTTTGAAATTGTTGCATATTTGATGGCATATATGTTGATGGTGGATACTATGTAAAATAGTATGATTACATTGTTAATATAACTTTTTGAAGTTGGAACGATCATTTTCTGGTAGTGGTGGATTGTTTTACAGCACAACATTTATCTTTGCATTATTTCATGGAGTACACAAAATGGAAAGTAAATTGTTGTGAATAGATTTTTAAGGATACCCCGCAGCAAAAAAATAGATAAGCATGACAGTATTTTCTAAGATCGATGGTTTACAGTTTGGAGTTTTGATACTTTGGAATGTGATGGTTGTATTAGCTCTGGCAAAATTTATCTTATTTTTTATCAAAATTTATCTTGCAAATCTTATTTTCAAAGTAATGTGGGAATTTTAGAGAATCGTGAAGAGAGATGAAAGTGATCGGAGGTACGACAGATAAAAATGCAATCGTGGAAAATTGTGGTCATGTTATAAATGGTTTTGATAAGATTAAACTACACTAATGTTTCCCATTACATTTCTTAAGTGCATTCCGCTCTTATTACCAGATGCCCCACCAATGTGTTACAAAAACGAATGGTAAGAGTCAAAATGGTAGTCGTGGAAATTCATTAGTTTTTCGTCAGCTGCCGCGGGCGTAGGCACGCGGAAACATGCAGAATATTCTCTGACACCTTGCGGTCTTCTTTTCCTTGTTGAAAAGATAGGCATAGCTTTAACCCTGTAGCCGGAAATGACCTTTCGAGTACTTCTGTTCAAATCTGTACGCCAGAGCGGCTTGCTCAGCGGTTACGAAAGTTGACCTCTGGAGTGGAATAACCATTTTTCCATATCCGGTTCCGATGATTACTTTTTGGATGGCTTACACAATGAACAGAGAGAAGTGAGACCGTCGGTAGATTGCTCTTAAAACAATCCGAGGCTCCTACTTCTCTCCGTCGTCAACACCTCGTGGAAAATTTTGAATCCCAGTTATTTTTTATCCCAATTTTTCATAGCTTTAGAAGGTTTCTTATGTCACCTTTTCCTAACCACTCACCCCACACTTATCACTTCCCTCTCTCTTTTTCTCCCATTCCCCTTTCCCTCCTTCTTCGTCGGCGACAGTTTCATCCTGGGGGATGTCCCTCTCGCCGTAACTCCCCCTCCTCGATTACCAAATATTGGGCGCGAATATTTTTACCAAGGTCAGATCCCCTTTTATGCCTTTGCCACACTTGTTCGCACTTTTTCATTCGGATGAAGAAAAATGTGTGGCGATGAGCCATCCAGTGGTCGCGTCTGGAGCGATTTATCTCCGAGGGTTTTCGGGGATTATCATGCTTCACATCTTTGCGTCAGCTCCTGTGTTATTAGTTTGTCTTGGTTAGAGATACCGATTATATGTACCGTTGGACAATTTCTCCGTAGCGTCAAATGTGCATGAATTTTATAGATGCTGGCAGTTAAGGATGTTTCGGTTATTTTTGCAGGCGCGATACAATTTTTTGGCCTCTTGCCTTTGATATTCAATTCTGCCTTCTGTCTAAATTAATGATCGTTTAATTCAAAGATTTAAGTTTATTGATGCTAAAAAAGAGTGATCTTCGCTTATGAGGACGAATAGAGGACATATCTTAGCGTATGTGCTATAATTCGCGCTAATGAATTCGAATTGAAACCTGGTGTTAGGAATACTAAGTGGTAAAAGTTATTTTATTATCGTATTACCGAATTATTATTAGATCAGTATTTTTGATTCAGGATGAAACACAATTAACTTTAATCTAGCCAAACTCCCAATAGACGCATACTCCCTTGATTTACTGTAACCACTACAGCAATGATATATCCTTGAATTGGTTTCCTTTCGTCTTTCACGGTTTTGGTGAATATATATTTTTTCCTCGGAGTCATCGCGGGATGCAGATAATTTCTTCCATGACTATGGAGTTAAAAGAGATAATGTTCCGATTCTCCTTTAATGCAATTCATCTTGATAGGAGTATTACTGAAAATTTTCCTCTTACTTATTTCTTGTAACATTCCCCTCCATTATATTATTAAACCAGATTTTATCAAGGGTATTGGAGTGTAGAGAGTACTTTGCGAAAGTATGAGTATTTGTAGGCTTGTTGCCTGGGTAGATTGTTCAGAGCTTGTCATTCAATTTGTGTGACTTATAGGATTACTCGGGATTATAAAGTAAGCAATTTTTAGAAACTATTTGGGGCGAGAGGATGAAGTTTTGGGACCAGTAGACGCCGAACCTATTTAGGACCGAAAAAAAAGGGCTCAGGACGAACATCACACAATCACCTTGCTGTACTTGTACCTGCTTGTTGTGATCCAGCAACTGGGTATATGTATGTTGGATTATTTAATATGATATGACGGAAAATCTGGCGGCTGAAATAATATCCATTTCTTCAAGAAGACAAATTATTGTTATTGATTTAATGTATCCCTTTAAGTCATTACCTACTCAGCGTTCACCTGTGTTGAGTAGGGGCCAAGGTGTACTTTACGCTCTTAATCATTTTTTCCTTGTTTTTCTACATCAGCGGCTGAATTTCAGAGAGAATATTCTTTTCCTGAAATGTCTTTTTTTCATAATAATAAAAAGTATTTTCCAACTTACGTCAGAGCTATCGGGGGACCAACAGACAAGAATATTGTCAAATTAGGTACAGGCAAATTTAAGCACGAGTTCAAGTTTGAATATTAATTTCGGCTTGATAGGTGGTGGGTCAGCGTTTAGTTTTGGTACATAATATTGGAGTAACGTACGTGAGCTTGGAACTGGTAACGATGACTTTTAATTTTTCAATGGTTTTTACCGGGAGCATAAATCGCCAAAATATTCCAAAGTTGATTCTCAACCTGCGTAAAAATGTATCGAAACAACTTGATACCCTACTACAGTGCCTGCCAAATCTCTGTCAGTACAATAAGTGGTTTTGTTTTGCGTTTCCGTCTTTGAGTGAAAAAAATAAACATTGTGCATAGGTCAAAAATACGATATTTCATGACTTGCGTTAGGGTCTTACCGTAAAAAATGGTTTGTTCTTGCTTCGAGTGGATGGTATTAAAATGTTTTAGTTAGCATCAAAGTTTCGCTCAAACCTTAATATGCACTTATGATTGAAAATAATATCATTATTAGATGAAAAACTCGTGGTATTACCACGAAGAAACATTTATTATAACCACGTTTCGAATGTCAGTGCCATATTTAGGTGAAGTAGAAGATGAGAATAAAGGAATGCGCTTTTTATGTCTGCCAAAGTGCTTCTTTATCCTGATAGGATTGGCCTGGTAGGATGTTTCGAGAAATTCCATTAAAATGCAATCATCCAATTCATCAAGAAATTTTTTGACGAATTTTCAGTAGAATATTACATTTTTTGAAACCTACAAATATATGAAGATAAAACAGACAGAAAGGATTCTCAGACTGTTGAATTTTCTGTCATACGACCCATTGTACAAAAATGGTACGAGATAGGTCCATATCGACAAATGGGTTTTACGAGATTTATAAGCACTTAAGGTGATCCTCAAGGTTTATCTCGTGCTATTTTGTTGCTGAGAAGAGAGTTTTCCTTCTCGTATTTTGCGACGCTCGCAATTGAGACTTGATGGAGGGAAATGACGTTTAGGTAGTTCCTGGATGTTTCGTTTTTGACTCCCCTATATTGTCGAAACACCGCATATTCTTCCCTCACTCCCGTCACTTTCCTTAGAATATGATACGTGTCGTTGGCGGGGGTGGTGGCAAGGGCTAGGTAAGGGGGAACCTTCACGTCTTGGCGGAGGCGAAGTGGAGAGGCATCTCACAAGTGCTTAGCGGCGGAGCGAGGAGGAGTTAAGAAGGCCGAGAGGAGCTGGTGGTGGGTGGCTCTAGCCGGGTGGGGGAGGGGGAATTTGAGGGGATGCTCGGTTGAGAGAGGAACAGGTGAGAGAGAGAAAGAGAGACCCTAATGAAGGGAGCACCACCCTCAGACACGATGCCGCGTACGTCAGAGAGCGAGAAATGGAGTGGAGAGGGAGGCGGGAGCGGTTGGCGAGGCGGTGACTTGAGTGGATGGGTGGGGTGTGTGTCTGTGTGTATCTGCTGGGAAGTGGGGAGGGGAAGGTGGACTGATTGCCACAACTCGCGGTCGCTCTCGTGCGAGCGGCGATAAGGAAAGGAATGAACACGCGCGCAATATTGTCAAAACCAAGTGGTCCCCGGGAGGGATGCCAGTCGGGTGCCTGGGGTGCTAACGGCTGAAGACAGGGCCGCCCACTTCTTTCCGGGGGGCCGAGGATCGCTCTCTCTCTCTTTCTCGTGGGGGAGTCGTGACCACTTCGCGTTATCCTTTCGGTTGATCGTGGAATCGGGGGAACGGCAGGATCGAGCGGACTCGTAGATGATGTGAGTGATCGTGCTACTCTCTATACGATGTGATGGAACCGATACTTGATGAACAAGCCAGCACAAATGACAATATTCTGGAATATTTCGTGAAGCCGGCGGGGGATATATGTGTATTGATTCATCATTTCGGCGGGCTTCCATAAGGCTGCAGTGAGAAGTAACCTGATTAGCTCGGTTGGCGAGCGTGACAAATATTCACCGAGTAAACGATTCGCAGTTCTCGTCCTTATGTAAGAAATTATTTCACGTTTTTTGTTGATAGTTTTCTACAGATTAGGTATTGACGGTGTTTCCCTTCTCAACTTCGCCTTGCGCTCATCTTTGGGCTCCATATCTACGCTATGTCTCTCTTCAGTTTAGCATAAATCCTGCAATCTTCATTTTATATGTTGCAAATTACCTTTTTCTCCCTCAGTGCTCGCCTACCCAGCCTCGGTAGGCGAGCCTTGCCCTCATTCTGCCCTCGGTAATGACCTTGAGCATTACATATCCCGTAAATATCCTTTCCATCCACCTACTTTTACTTCTTTCTTCCCCAACCTGGTCAGTACTTACTCGTTCGTCCGTCTTTCTGTTAATCGCTTTTTCTTCATTTAACCCACACTCACACTTATAAAGTTTCCAATCTTTGCTCGTCATCTTTCCCTAGAGTCCATGTCTCAGAAGATATCAGTTTAGAAAATTTCAAAGAGAATTCTCAACCATATAAAATTGAGTTACCGGTTTTAAATGATGTACTACGCATGCAAATGAATTAGAAATCCATGTAAATATATTTTAAGATTTTAAAGACTTTAGATATCATCGCAGAAAAAAATGCTAGCAGCAATTACATTCAATGCATGCCTGTAACAATTAATTAAACTATGCTTAGGTATGTGTGTTGGTATTAAAAGTACGTTTTTTCTCCTGGGTGGGAATTAAGTCTCTACAAACGACAACAAGTTATTTGGTAATGCTTTCCGCTCTGCATACTCGTATTTGATCGCTGGATCGTAGGTAACGATATTTAAATTTGAATTGGTGATATTATCAATTGATGATATCAAAGAGTGTGTTCATTTCTCTGTTTCATAGATTATATTGTATTTTCTCTTTTTTTATCTTATCCGTATTGGTCGCAGGTGCTTCATTTTTGAAAGCTGCAAGGATATTAAAAAGATGTGAGTCAATGTCTCATAATTTGGATAGGAGATCATTGGGTGGAAAAGAGTGGGCCTTAATTGGATTGTTGCTAGGAATATACCACTTGTCAGAAAAGGAGTGCGAAGTGCTATTAGAAAAAGACAAGTAGATCGGGATTGAAAATGTGATATAAGAATGAATCTGAGATTGAAACAAATGCTCATTTTGGTCTATAAATAAGGTTCTTATTCAATTTCCCTAAGGTGCAACATGATAAAATTAATTATCAGATTAAAATCTTGACCGTATTTTGCTTGCATAACATTCTAATGACTTATATGGAAGGGTTTTCGGGAGTTTGGGTCCTTATGAAAAAAATTTTAACTTTTGGCCGACATTTTGGAAAACATATTTTTTCCTAGGAAACACATATTTTCCGAAACGTCGGCGAAAAGTTAAAATTTTTTTCATATGGACCTAAACTCCCGAAAAACCATCCACATATTAAAAAAAGAAAAGAAAAAGAGGTCTGGAATTCAACTTACCAGTTCTAATTACACTTCATCTTTCAGTATTAGATCATTAGAGCTGTGACATACGTGCGTGGATGAGGCCTTTTGTAGCATTACGTTTTAAAACGGAAATCATTCAGAGGAAGTGACAATGCCATTTTTATAGGCTCTGACATGTTTTGCTGAAAAGAAAAGTTAAATGGCTGTAACAGTGTGCCTTTTTAAGTACAATGTATGAGAAAAAAGTGGCTTTCTTGTAATTGAAATATGATTAAGTTCATAAATTGTTTTACATCACTGCTGTCGGATTAGGAAAAAAAGGTTGGCATTTAAGAAACACGCGCTTTAATCCATCCTTACCTGATGACGTAAGTTTATTGTTTTTTAAGATTTAGTTTCTAGAGTAATGTGTATTTCCGCATTTACGGTAGCTAATTGTGATTCGCCAATATCGATGGCTTTCATTCTTTCTGGGAATGCAACGTACGGCGATCCGATTCAACCGATTCCAGTGGATTGTGGATGACTCTCATCGACAACGTTCACATCACCGAGGCACGAAATGAAATGCACCCAAGGCCCGCGAATATATACCGTGGCCGTAACATGTGACCGGGGAACAAAGAGACATAGGCGGTCGTTGTAAGCGACGCGTCGAGTGTTGACGAATCGACTCCCAAGGACGCAATCAAGGGTCTAGTGCTCTGGTTCAGTGTCTCCCACATCGGAGCAAATAGAGGTCAGAGCTAGAGAGTGTGTTGAGCTTTGAGAGAAGGATGTGCCCGTGGTTTGCGGCCTTAGCATTTTTCTCCTTTTCCATTTTCTATCCTAAGCCCAGATTTGACCTTATTCTCCTCCTATAAAGCCCGTCTGACCCCACTCCTCCCATTTACTTCCTCTTAGACCTACTACTACTAGCCTCTTAACCTCTTGGTGACTACTCTTCTATCTCTGCCCCCACTGAGATATATTGGTAACCTGCAAAACCGCGTAGAAGAACTACCCGTCCCGGCTGTCATTATCGCTCCTCGCTTTGAATCTTTCATTCTTATATTTTGCTTACCTTTTATTCATTTCATTCTCTCTCTCTCCCCACTCCTGTTCAATCCAGTTATTCCTTTTCTTTCCCCCATAACTTTCGTAAAGGATCGAAAATGTCGGTCAGGGCACCTGCCGCCGCAGGCACCGTAACTGTCGACCTCATGTCAAAAGCAAAGTTTGGATGCAGTGGGGAGCCGGGATGAAAAAAAATAATAACCGGGTCGAAAAATTGTACGTTGAAAAGGGAAGGAGGGGATGATCACGTTCCTTTTCGACCTTACGAGATCAAAACAACCAACGTAACCTCATAGATGAACGTGGTGATGGTTCGGTAGGGGGGAGGGTTGGAACCTCATTCCCGGCCGACAATTCCCTTCGCTTCTCTCGCTCAATCTCTTCCCGTCTGCGCGCTGTAACCGTCCATGCCTCGCTCTATCTCGACCTGAAAGGAAGGGATTTTCATCCTCGTTCTCTAGTGGAAGTGAAAATCTCGCGCGCTCTCTCTCTCTCTCTCCCCCCTTGCATTCGCTGGAGGGCGGAACAATCAAGGCGCCTCGGGTAGCTGTGTAGGGGAGAAGGTTGTCACAGCATAGCGAGGCCGCTAGGCAAGTCATTAATGAAAAAGTGCCAAATTAATAAAGGATGTGGAGAAGTAAAAAAAGAAATGCGAAATAAAATAGCGCAACCGAGGAATCTAGGAACCCGTCTCATGAAGTGTTATCTCTCTTGACATTTTTTTAAATTTTCCATCCTTGGAGGGAAATGGAAATTTCAGAGCCGTTAGCATAGGCCGAGACGCGCTAAGTCCTTTATCCTTCGCGAGGGCTCAAATATTAAAATGGAATTAAGTGTGCGAGTGTATGTTCCCACGGCTGGTTTTTACGTCTAAAAATGGGAACAAAGCCTGACGCAAGGGCTTCTTTTGTTCCGGCGACGAAGCCGATAGCTTGTAGCTTGCTATCTTGAATAAGTTGTCTTGCGAAAGCCTAATAGATTTTCCTGGGAAGTTACCGTTTTCTGTTTGCAAAATTAGGAAGGGTGAGCTAGCGAAAAATGAATATATAGATTTGTCATTTAACTTTTTACAAAGAGTTGGTAACGGAGACTATAGGTACTGAACGACGGGATTGCAGAAACGGACTCAAGTAATCTTATTTTACAAATAAATTTATTGTATGTACTATTAAAAGGTGCATATGAGTAGTCTCGGTTTGCATCAAAAAGTGAATTTGAGGCCTTTTGCCGGATGAGTGACACAAGTACAGCCAGATTTATGGTACCTAATGAAATAATCTGACGCTATATCCATGTTTACAGTTCTATCATATTTAATAGTTTTCTCCTGTTTCATTTTGTGATACAGAGGATGGAAACGTTCAGAGGTTTGGGTTGTTTTGGTGTATGCAACCATGCCAATTGATATTAATTGAATAAATGTATAGTTCACATCATTATTAATAATTTTTCATCCGAAAAAGGAATTTCACTTACCGTTCTTCACGGGTTATAGTGTAATAGATGATTTACTTTTAGGAAAACTTATACTATGTCTTTGCGTAGTTTTGCAAATGAGAGAGAGTAGGCAGCACGGAAGAGTTAGGAAATGAATTGGTGCTCTGGATGGCATGATAGACGATGCTAAGGCTTGAAGAGAGATTTAATATATGAAATGTGGGTTGATTAGGAAGGGTACATGGGCGAAGAACAGCAGACGGACACTACCTTCAAACAAACTCAACAATTTTGGTGGTGAGTACTCATGATGATTTTCGGATATTTTTCATCCGAAGAAGTTTAATTCAAGTCGATGCACTCTGCTCCCCCCTCGAAAATTTCGCCTGTGTTTCGTCTCTCTCGTTGCTTTAATCATCCGGAGGTCGGATCGCTTTCTCTGTCGGAGAGGTGGAAGGGGGAGGATCGACGGATGGTGTTCCCGAGCGGTCACCCCGCAACGCCAATCCGGAGAACGCCCCCTCCACCTTCACACCCGCCGCCTCTTCTCCCCAATTGCAGCAGCGTAGCCCCTCGCTTCGACGCCCACCATCGCCAGGTGTATCTCTCCGCATTAATCCGGATCTCCACTCATCTCCTCGCACTCTCTTCCCTACCCCCTTCCTCCCCTGTCCCTCCCCCAGAGCCCTCTTTCCTTCCTTCCCTCTCCCCCCCGTGCGCACGTCCGTGTTGGACCCGTCGGCCGCGAAAGGCGCGACGCGTTACCCAAGACGGGTTTCGGCGCGCGCGCGTGTCAAAGTGCTGGCTTCGGGAACGTCGCACGTGCACGAATGCTCCGGCGCGGTCTTGGAGCGTTTCTACCGTCAAACTTTCCGTTTCCATGGCTATAAACACGATGTTGGAGGCAGGCTCTGTGCTTGGCTCATTCAGTGAGCAGTGCATCACGGCCATTTTATTGCTTCGGCTAGTCGGTTCCGCTTGGTGGTTCTTTTACGATCCTGAGCGAATTCTTGGGAGGCGGTTATTCTCAGTAAGATGGGAACCCGGCGGCCAGATTTCAATTTAAATTTTGTTTGTGAAATTCACTCCCTGATTTTCATCTCGAATTCCTGTCTGTATCGGGTGCCTGTATTTCGGCCTTTAGTGCCGTGGTATTAGAAAGCAGACACCGTCATTCAGACCTTCAAGGTCGTTTTTATAACAAGAATCTGGACTATATGGATTATGTTTTGAAAAAAATGAAAAAGTGAGAAATTTTCGCATTTCCATCAGCTTAACTCTTGGCTTTTTTGCAAGAGACTCTGACAATCGACGAACGCTCTTAATCTGACCTTTTAATGAAGAACCACATGGTAGCAGATTACTGGCACGAATAAGTATATAGCCGTATAGTCTATTGAAAGGAACTATTGATCGGTAACAAAAAATAAATTAGTGCTATCATTATGATGAAATTTTATTTACTTCAGCTCTCCTGTCAATTCTCGACTCCTGTAACCTATAGATTTCTTCACGTTTCTATCCCATTATTAATTGTTTTTAATGTTATTTTTCTCATGTAGTTTTCAAGTGCGGAATAATAGTAGAACACAACTTGCTTTCTAACCGAAGTGAAATAGCTGTTTCAGGGGATCGATCATAGGCCTTTCATAATAAGCGCGATCGCATTAATTTTCCTTATTTTCATTTTCGCTCCGGAGAACAAAAATGTGACTCCAATTCTTCAATTCAAATTTTTTACTGCGCTTAGAGTCATTAATCTTAGTTGTAAGAGCAAGCTATTACGACGCTTAGTGTGAACAGTGCGCTTCTAGATGAGTTCGCGTTATTGATAGATAACGATGGCGCAAAGGAGGATTAGCCGTGATCTCAGAAACATGCATGAGTGCACAAAATAATTCAATACGTGAGATATGGTTATTACGTGCCGGCCGCGTTAGTAAAGTCGGTAGAGCCGACTGACAACAAAGGAGTCGCGAGTTCGAATTCCACCTCGAGCGTAGTTGTTGTGTATACCTCAGGATTTAGCTTAGGAATAGATTAAAAAGTGCTGCAAGTAATTTAAGCCACAGAAGATGTAATATATTTCTAACGCTACTACTCGAGTTGCTTGGAGGTTAGGGTATTCGTTTCCCTCGGTCTTTCCTCCGTTTCCTTCTATACCCCTGATAAGACCCTCATATCCTCGATGATGCAGATTACCTAAAACGCCGGTTACTTTCACCCAGTGACTGTAGCAAATATTAAGAAGAATTTAAATATTTTTCTCTCTGTTTCCCGAATTATTGAAGCGCCATGGATGTTTGCTGGCCAATTGGAAGAGTGCCTATTGAAACTTGCCTCGGGCATGGATGGCGATAATCACGTAAGTCTATTGAAGTAATGGAGTTATGATATGTGATGACCTTGGCAAGTCGTCCATGGATATTATTTCTTAGGGTCTAAAATAAACCCATTGGTAGTGATCGTCCAGGTGTGATTTGTGCGCTAACGACTGTGCGGCGTGATGTGGAACGTTATGCACTCTGACGTACGAGGTGTCGCAAGGAAATCATTAAATCGAGGTGCACACGCCAATAAAAGCATCGAAATGGAGTTCGGTGATTGGGGTCCGTGTGCCTTTGAAAATCAGGCATAAATGTACGGCGATCCAGGTCCGTAATAAAGGAAGGCCTTGTTCGTTGGTGATCTGGCTACCTTGAAAACTCAATTACGCGCTCAATCGCTCTTCCTTGTGCCTCGCGAACGTGGATTCTGATGCTCCAAATCGTATTCCAACGACTTTATCGGGCGGCTCGAGTGGATGGGGGCGGTTGTAGAGGAGGCATTCTTTTTACTATCCCCCTCGTTCCCATACGCTCCGTCATCTCCTCTGTGTTTTTTAAGTCTGTCTTCGCACTTATAAGTGCTTCATACCTGGAGGTAAGTTACAACGAAATGAATTGAAGGGCCGGGAAGAAGGGTTTGGGAGAAACCAGGCGGCGGCATTAGCCTGCTGTCATCGAAATGCGCCAAGGGGACATCAGCTTAACGTCCCATCCGACGGACGGAATACTGAACTCGAAGTACTTTCCACAAAGCACTCAAGTAGGGGCCGGATAACCTATACAAAATAAATACCACTGCTGGGATTCGAACCCGTGCCCTGGAGGTAGAATGCCATTACTATACAAGCCACTACAACAGCTCGTCCTCCAGTATCTTCTAACAATCTTCCATTCGGGCCCTCCCTCCCCCCTTTGCCCTATGAACCTCCCTTTATCACTCCATCCCTCACACATCTCCCTTTCTGGGGTCGCCCATGCCGCATCAACCTTCCGCTCCCCGCGCCACGAATCGACTCTCCTCTCTTCGGAACACGCGCGCACGCTGGGAATAGCCGGGGGAGGGGTAGGGGCAATAGGGGCGACAGGGGTGGGGGACGCGTCGGTGGCTGGTTGGGGCGGCGCGAAAGGGGTAAATGTGGCGGAGGTTAAGGTTGGTGGGGAGGGGAGTGACTGGATTAGTAGGAGGAGGACGGGAGAGGAGGCGTCGGCGGGTTATAAAGTCGGGGACGTTGGAACCCAGTGGGAGGTGATGGGTGAGGGAGGAAGTTTTTTGGTGGGGGAAGGGGGAGGGTGTTTGGACCGTTGGATCCACAGGAGGTGCGTCCGAATCGTTAGTGTGTGTGCGTTTGGGATGGAAGGAGTTTATGCACATCAAGAATATCACCCTTGTTTATCTCCGTTCGACCAGGGGGGAACGAATGGAGGAGTGAGCGCGCGGCGTTTTCCTCCTTGGAGCACGGGAAGATTCCCTATCTTCTTAACAAACGTTTGAGTGGGTCGTGTGGTGAATCTCTAGCCCCCATAAGTGTTCGAGAACTCTGAATAATCAACTCGCTTATTGTACTGTCATTTTCGTGTAATATTTTTTCGGGGGCGTTCCGGTTCCTAAAAAAAGAAAATGCTTTCTTATTTTGAGTTCAGGCTGTGAATTATAAAATGGTTAATTAACTCGGCTTAATCACTCTGGATGAAAGAAACAGTTGTGGAGTTATGGGAGACCACATGGAGGCGTTGAGGGCGAAGTTGCCAAAGTTTCCTATT
Organism: Platycnemis pennipes; assembly: GCA_933228895.1. Classification (NCBI taxonomy): domain Eukaryota; kingdom Metazoa; phylum Arthropoda; class Insecta; order Odonata; family Platycnemididae; genus Platycnemis; species Platycnemis pennipes. The sequence goes on along the minus strand of OW121847.1, from coordinate 79,688,233 downwards.
GGCTCCGGATGTCCATTTGGCGTAAAAGGGAGGACGAGGTATTTTTGAGTTGTTTAGGACCTTGATCCGGATTAGAATGGTGTCAATGCTTCTCCCTTACAACTTTTTTTGACATATCAGGGATATTTGTTACTTTGAGTCAACTTGATTAACTTCCTCACCATTAACCTAGTTAATGTGGATTTAATTTCAAGCATTGAATGGGAATTTTGTGCTTACTTTTTCTAGCAATCACAATTCTCATCAAGTTTCTGTATGAGGATTTGGTTTCTGCCGTTGATGTTCATGTAGCCTATGTAACTTAACGTTATCGTGCTATATTACAGTCTTAATTTGAATACTGTATATTCTCGGACATTTCTATTGCTATCTCATATTACTCTTCGGAAATGTATTGCAAGTTAAATTTTACGGTTGGCATTCTCATGTCTGGCTTTATTCCTCAACATATTCTTAAGTTGAATTTAATTTTTCAACAGTGAGCCAACCTTACCAGTCTTCTCTCAGACTGGTGTAATGCTCCATTAAAAGCTTGTCTTCCGTGGAAAAATATCGTGTCATCGATTTTAGTACTTGCTCGCCGTCATCTTGAGATTTTTCTATGGTGGCATACCTCTTTGTAAAGCTCCTTTTCCGTTTTTCATCATTTAGTGATAACTTTTCAAATTTCGCATTTGCAGATATAATGGAGTAATGGGAGGAAGTGTGAATAAGTTAAAACTTATAAGCAGTCGAGGCAAGTTTTCGATGATGATTTTCACAAGTAGGCTATTTCGGCTTCCCCAATTTGGTAGACACGACACCCATTAAATTAAAATCAAGGAGTTTGTAAGGAGCAACGTTTAGATCCTTGTTATGATTTTTTATCTGTTACCAGCAAGAATTCGGCGACTGATTTAAGTTTTAGATCTATGTCGATATGAGTAGCTTGAAAAATGCTATCGCTGCCTATGCTTCAAGTAATTAAGTACCTATAAAATATTCTTTCTTTTCGTACTAAATAAAAGTTAAAATCTAGTAAATCCCCAGGTACTGCAACACCATTTGGGTCTTTGAAGTGTATGAGGTTCCAATTGTGCTAAAGGCGTGGCTTTTAGTGGTGCACTCGAATTTCATCACCCGACAATGATGTCTTCCGCACATCTCATTGTTCCAGCAGGATACTCTTGGTGAGAGCAGAGGGGGTTTAGCGACGTTCCCGTTAAACGCGTAACCACATCCTGCTTCGGCCGTCAAGTTGTTTCCCTCTTTAATGCTCCCGCGGTAAATTGCCCAACTTTTGGCATTGCTTCCCCGCACATAAAGGAGTCTCTCACCACCTGAAGAGGAAGAATGCTGGGCACTTTGCACGTTGAGCCGTGAGGGTGATGGTCATCCAGTACAGAAGAAATACCCTCAGGCGTTACTTTGTAAAATTGAAGCATCATGGAAATAAGTCGTATATACCAAGTCATTTTTATTTTCATCGTCCTTCAGTACATTGTAACCTCCTAACTAAGGAGGTTACAATGTACTGGAGGAGGAGGCGTCACATCAGATTCGAGAGGCCAGGTCGGCCATATTGGTAGCCACGGACATACGGGATTACTACTCGCAGTACACGTGGGTGAAGTTATTTTCGCACGCGGTAAAACTAAAGAGTCGTAAGATGAATAATGGGGTGCATTTTTAAAATACGCCTTGTAAACCGAGGGGAGTGCGCAATCAAGCGACCAATATGCAGTTTCAATAGGTTTGGTTTCGAACCAGCTTTTAGGAATAAAATTGACTCCAAGAGGGATCAAATGCATTAATACCTGCCTTAAATTATCTTAGAGAGAGTAACAGACACCGCTGCGATAGTATTTGGGTACGATTTCATTGCTATTTTTAAATTGAATACACATGCAGCCTTCATAAGAGGCCGTATAAAACACAGTGTTTCGTGCCCAGGAGGTGGTGCCTAATCCTGACCAAGCACCCCCATTCTGGCTTCATTGTCACCAAGAAGCTAGCACGCCAATTCCTCCTCCAAATGATTGTAAGCTCTTTGGTCCCGACCGCGAGCGTGTCTGGGAAGAGGGTCGTGGAATTGAAGAAGTAAGCTCTAAGGGAAGGGTAAAATGGTCCACGCTCCTTACTCTTCGATTCCCATTCTTGTACGTACCTTTCCTCCCGGTCCGAAACTAAGGAGGAGAAGAGGGTATTTGGGATGGGCGTAGGTGAGAGAAAGGCACGGGAATGGAGGTAAAGGCAAGGAAAGAAAGGAGGGGAAACGTGAAGTGAGATTAACGAGGGGATGGAATAAGGGGATGAGGTTGAATGAAGACGTGAAGGGGAAGGGAATCTAACGGGAGGAGAGAAGAGAACGAGGTCTGTATTCTTTATTTCCTGGGAGAAATTGGAGACATAAACTATATTCTTCCTGCTATCACGCCTGTACTAATGCCCCCGCGTGAAGTTAATCCCTCCATAAAAGCTTCGTAATCTGCGGTGTTTTCAGCGGTTGGATTGTGCATTCGGGAAATAATCCACAAAGCGTGGGATTAATTGAGAGTATGATGTTTTTTATAGGCTATAAACTTGGTAAAGTTAGGCTATGGACGGTCTAATAAAAACTTTTACACATTCTTGAAGACTTCTGAAACACTTCTGAACGTTACAAACGACCTTTACCGTACATCATTGCCCTCTTCAGCTCATTATTTCCACTCTCTCCTGTTCCATTTACCCGTCAACTATCTCTTTCTCTATCCTTCTTAACCCCTGGAAGGCAATATGGCTTGGAAAGTATGGCTTGAAAATGCTGTTGCTTGTTATTTAATAAAATTAACTGTTTCCGGCGTAACTTTGTGGAAGTCCAACATATTAACAAGGAAAGTAAAACTTTGTATCTCCACACAATGTGCCTGATGATGCCCTAGCGGGTGAAACCGGTCGTGTGAGTGTTTAACAGTTTGTGTGGAAATACAAAGTTTTAATTTCCATGTGAATATGCTTGTTATTTATTTATCCATAGTCGTTTTATGCCTTCTGAAAGTTTTCTTCATCTTTTCCTATTCCTCTACAATTTTTCTCTTATTTACCTTTTCCAGAACGTATTATCTGCGTATTTTTTCAATGTCCTCACTCTATAAACCCCCATTCTGATGTCACACTGATTCCACTATTATTTGCTATTCACTCAAAACGACCAATTATATGATTTCCTGTAGCTCGTATTTCAATTATTTCTCTGAAGACGCTATTACGAGACGATGAAAAGTGTATTCTGCAGTAAGCACAATGCTAGAGAGCTTAGTGTTTGGAGTGGATAATTGTGAAAACATGTATGCCCGGGGTGCTTATTGAATTCACTTTTCAACAATGATTTTGCTTTATATGGACATCACGCCTTTCCATTTCATGATACCTCCAGTGTTTACAGAATATTTAGTTATTGAACAATTTCTGGCTTTTTGATCAATAATGGGGTAATTATATCAATTAATGAGGAAAGCTTAAAAAAATAATGATATATTTATTAAAACCATGCACATCATCCTTAACACAACCTTCAATCCTTTTTCTGGGTAATATTTTATTATTTCCTCTGCGCATCTTGTTTTTTTCCCTAAGAATGTCTTAACTTCACCTGTTTACTCCAAGTATTGTGGCAATTAACTATCACCATACTCATCTCAAGTCAGCTGTCCTAAGATTGGTTTGACGTAGCTCTCCGCTCGATTCTCATAACGGCTAACCTCTTCATATTAACATAATTCCTCTCTTCCAAATCATTCACAACATGTTCCATATATCTCATGCGAGGTCTTCCTTTTCATAGCATGAAATACTGTTGAGTAATGTCGAAAATTAAGGAATAAACAATTGATGGATATATGTGCTATATTCGAGTGGGTCGTTGGTAAAAATTGGACCGAGGGGTCAGCCTTGGTGTCTTTCGTTATCGGCAGGCTCATGTTAGCATTGAAACAAACATAAAACACTTATGTGACTTCCACAGTTTAATAACATATACGACTGGTTTCGGCTGTTAGGCCATTATCAGGTCTTTTACGTTTGGCCATCATCATGTTCAACGGCGAGTTTCTCTCCATCCTTCCTCCCCTCCCAAAAATCCTACTCTCATCCAACTGTGTATCTACCTATCCTATTTGGCGGAAAAGATCTAAGTCTCTTTCACCCTCAACTATGCTAGAATTCAAATATCTATGCGGCTCAGGGCTGAAGGATATAGGAAGCTCTGCGGTACGTTATGACAGGAATACTAATGAGATGTGAGAAAAATGCCGTCAATTTTCGGTTAATCCACATCTAGGAAATATCCTGCGAGCCACCGAGAGGGTGTGTTGCCCTCATGGTATCATGTTTGGTGAAGATCACGAAACATGCACTACTTGCTTGCAGCTAAGAACTGTGCAACTACTTACTTCATGGAGACATGTTAGATATAAGGGTCACATGCAACTAGATGGTTGGTATAAAACTGATACTCTGCGGGTCTGCTGTTTACGTTGTGGGGGTCAGTTTGGTGTGGTGGTTAGAGAACTGACCTCTCGCCGGGAGGGCCCGGTTCCAATCCCGGGTGTGGAGGATATTTTTCAATGGTAAACCAGTGAATTCCAGTGGCGAACATTCGAGTACAGTAGGTACTCCGTCTATCGGGTAGCACGTTAAGCCGTTGTCCCCTTATCACCTTTTCGTTACGAACAGGCTATTGCTGATGCCGGGTTTTTCTGCGTCCTTCCTCCTTTCCCTTCCATTCGCATCCTTGTTCCTTTCCTCGTTTGCATCGCCTATTAGTGCGGAAGTAGACTTGAAAACACAGATGAGTTCACGTCATACTCGGGTATGCTGTGTTGCCAAGTTTTCCCTCACTTTCGATTCCATGCCTACGTCCCTTAAGGCATCGTTAAGAATACATGTGAAAACTTCTACGTGAACGCGCTCCACCTTAAGGACTTCCACTCTCCCAAAGAACGGAGACGCTCAGACTGTCAAGTAAAGACCCGGGGCACTCTGTCGCAAAGATGTTTATCTACTGCTTATGCCTGCATGGATCTATATGTTTTAGTTATAGTGCTTAGGAAACTTTTGCGGTCGAGGTTTTGGCATTTTGCGGTGGGTGAAAAGGAGCAGGTGTGACGAAGGCTTGCGTGTGGGTTTTGGGGTTGGATAGCGGGGTAGGTGATGATAATTGAAGGCACGCAACAGGGGGAGGGAAGACCGGAACGCCTCGCCTGGGTTGAGGCCCAGGGATATACCTCCTCTCCCGGGCAGCGCGGTTTGGTTGGCTGAACTGATGCATGCGGAGGATTTTCCGGGGTGCTGAAGGCGTGTGCGTGAATGCGAGGGGGCAGAGTGGGGTTTCGTGGAGGGGATGGAGTTAGAGAGCTTGGAGTGCGGGGAGGGGGGAGGCACGGGTTGCATGGGGAGGAGAAGAGGATTAGAGAGGGGGAGAAGGGGGCTCAATTGGAATTGCAGGGAGGCATTCAACTGGGTGGGACGGTGGAGAGGATGTAGGGAAAGGATCTGAGACCAGCGCAAGATCAGAAAGGCGGGAGGGAGGGGATGCTGTTGGCAAAAGGGGAGGTGGGGGGCCAAGGGTCGGCAACCTGTGGCACGCGGGTAGATGCTGTATGCACCCCATCGTCTTGCGGTAATCCCCTCCCTCCCAGAGGATAACATCATATCGTTTTTGTAACATCAAAGTTATCGCTGTAATCTGTTGATTACTGCGTGCCCCGTTGTTTGCGTTTATATCACGGTTAAAAAGCCAGGTGTTGAATGAAGGGCCGACTACCCGACGTCAGTAAGTCGTCGGCGGCTCTTTAAAAGCAGTGGAATCGCCCTAATCAGCGATTATCCGTGGACGGGGTGTATTCCGCTCACGTTCATGCCGCGTTTAATGCATGAAAGGGCTTGCATCGGCGCTGTAATCACTGTTTATTCGTGTCATTAAACGAATTACTCAAGAGTGCTGATTCTCTGTGCGACGAACATACCATTAGCAGATTGCTGCCTCTGGATTCAGGAACATTACGGTCCCTTTGTGACATCTGGCTTTAGATTTTGTGTCGTAAATTGTATCATTAAACCTCTCTCACGGAATTTTCCGGACATCACATTATGTGGGGAATGATGATGCTCTTTTGCCTATGTTTCTATTTCGTGAGCTTGTGACTCAGAAATGGATCATCGTTTTTGGTTGAAATATAGCAGTAACGGACGGTGTATGAATCGAAAAATCTCACTCAAAACTCTGGGTGACGGACAGCATTATTTGATATGAAGGACTAGTTCAAATATTCTATTGGGTACATGAACGGAATACATCATCGGATTTCTTTATAACTATATCAAATAAGGAATCAAGAGGAAGTATATGGAAGTATATAGAAATAACAGTATCACATTTGTTCCAATTCTGACTTAACAGTACCTTAATTGATTTCTCATATTGACACTAAGTAATCCTTGGCAATACATCGTTTTTAAGGATCTTATTCTTAACTTTTTAGTACCTTGATTTTTAAATCCTGGTTGAAAATTCCGTCTGTAAGTTCTTTGCTAAACATTTTACCATCTCTGGAAAAAATCAAAAATTCATATTTATGGCTCGGATGCTGATTTTCATCAAATTTTTTATAGAAAGACCACCAGTTATTTTCACTATTGCCGGGAGAAATAGAACCAGTGTTTAATTTTGCATACCTGCCCAGCAAATAAAGGTGTGCATCAGTACTCTCTGCTTATTGCTTTTTGTTCTAATTAGTTATGATTGCTGAGCAATGACTGCCGCCATTCTAGTTTCATAATGTCATCAAGGAGACAGACATTGCACAGTTGCTTTGATGTGGACGGGCAATGTTCTCTGAAATACTCTTGAATTACAAGAGGATACCGGAGAAATGTAATAAAATCGGATGTCAGCGAGCACAAAACTTCTTTTTTTAGCTTCAATTTAATTTGTATCAATTTAGTAATTAAATGATTACGCCGCAGATACCTACTGGCTTGCTACGTTTTTTTCTTGCTTGATGGTCGAATTTCCGCTGCAATCTACGGCGAGAATGTGGGAGGCAGATCGTATTCACAAAGTATTATATCCTTCTCTAATTGAGGAATAATAAGTACGTTTCTGTAGAAGCGAATCCCAGGGTAAACATTACTCATTTGAACTTCTTTCATCTGCACAAAACGAAAAAAAACGTTGATAATGAAAACGGCTTTCAAATTTTCTAGCACGTCTATTTAAATAAGAATACTGTTTAATGCGAGTGACGAGCTCTCGTGGATGGGACAGATGCGGATACGTGTTTATAAATACAAATTTCAAATCGGAGTTTGAGTGGTGTCAACGATGTAATTTGGCCCGAGCTATTGTGAAAGTCTTGTCAAAACATTGCCTACACGAATAATGACTAATTTATCATGTTTGACACATTAAGCACGTTGATTCTTTTTTTATTGGTATTTATTCCGTCGCCTATTTGCAGAAGAGGGTAATTTTTTCCTGTCATTAAATAATGACCGTTCTTTTTACAGGAAACTAATTACTAAAGTCATGTTTTAAATTAGAATCAGGAAGATTAGCAGAAAATTAATGTACATTTGAGAAAAATAATGATTGTTTAATGAATGTCACTATTTAACTCGATGCTAAGTTACACGTTGATTTTGGTGGAAAATAATATAAAGTAAAGAGGTAAAATGATACAAGGGGTACAAAGAAGTAAAATGATACAAAGTATTATTACATTGATACATGAGTTTTACAACTAGATGGACTAATAAATAAGCTCACTCAGTAAAAACGACGGTGAACGAGACTCTTAGAAAACCGAAAGAGTATCTATGTTTTCGTGGTCCACGCCCCTAGGAGTATTTTCAGATTTTCTTTAATTTTTAGCCGACGGTTTGGCTTTTAAATGTCATGATTGTGGTCATAATAAAATGAATTTAATGTAGTTGTCAAACATACAAGCACTCAAGGAAAGATTTTGTAGGATTACTTATGTTATTTAATTTATTACTTTAATTTACTTTTAGTATGCTTGAACTCGGTGCTTCTTCTATGGAGATTCTTTGAAGCAAAGGGATTGAAATGTTTCGGTACGATACAAATTCTCTACTTATTCTCCAAGAAATGTGGCATTTTCGGTCCGCATGGATTTAAATCTTCAGTTTCCTTTCCTACCGTTTCAGCCTCATCAGTTAATTACAGCCTGACAATATGGAGACCTCTCGGTCTTACTTCGCCTCGGACATTGGTTCATCGTAGTGTTTATACTTTTTCGCGGGTTATGATCGTACTAAAGAAAGCCAGCAGTGTTTTCTTTCTGCTTGTTTGTCTTATTTCCTCCTCCAGGGCTAACCTGGCTCCTCAGACTCTCACATTCCACGGCTGCTTTCACATCTTTCCATGGTTGACTCGGTTCCTTACACTTTCACACCAGCTTTTGCTGCACTCTGCCGCGGGTCAAGGGTGCCTTTTATACCCTGTGTTCCATCCCATCCAAAACCCAATTCGAATTTTAATTATTATGCAGAAGTCTTTGCAACATTCTGCAAGCAAACGTGACATTTTTCGTTATCTAAACAGCTAAAATACTTTTTACAGTCCTAACGTAGAGGGATTGCATGTAGGTATTTACGATTTTATTGTTGCATCAGTAGAGCTGCCTGTTGTGTCTGTACTCATCATTATATATGCGGTGGAAACGTTGAGAGACGACTAGGTCTTTTTGAGGGTATAAAAGAAATAGGAGAGCGAAGTGGAGTGTTAAAAGTTGTGGATAACCCATGTGGATATAGGTAACCAATATAATACGGGTTTGAATTCATTGCTAGACGCGTTTTAATTTGTCGCGAGAGATATGCTAAATCGTAAAAAGCAGAGTTATGGCATCTTGAAATAAAAAGAAGTCTAAGTTATGCAAATATATATATATATATATTTCTTATCCTTATTTATATATATATATAATCCTTATATGTATACATGTATATAAGGATTCGCCACTTTCTCACTACTCGCCCTACTCCTCACAATCCATCCACTGAATTCCTTCTTGACCTATCCAAATTCGTCCTCACAAATATATATATATATATATATATATATATATATATATATATATATATATATATATTATATATATTGAAGTTTTGAAGTTGAAGCTTTCGACTGCCTCTGCAGTCTTCGTCAGCCAAATGACTAAATTAAATACTAATTAAAAGGGGCATTAAGCAAGGATAAAACTTCTTTTTTATAAAAAAGTAAAGATTAATATTTATATAAATTCGCTGGATAGCAAATATATAGAGAAATAGTTAGCATATTTCCTGCCCTTTTTATAGCAAAAGATGGGACATTCATCTAAGTTAAAAATAGCATGGCAAAATACGTAAGCCAAAGGGAAAATTTCCAGCAGGAGAGAACTAACCACCGGCACCTTGAGAAAAAAATGTGCAGATAGGTTTATTGAGATATAGAATATTGCATTCTACGGGTCTGAGACTTGAACTCTGAGGAAGAGCATGAATAGATTGGATTCCTATGAATTGTTGACTTGGAAGGTTGGCAAGTAGTTTCTGGGTTAAATTATAGGAGCTGGAGAATGTGAAAGGTACCTTGGGGCAATTGGATTATGGAGATCATTCTTGAAATGATAAGTGATTGAGATATAAGGATATATATATCTATAAGTATCACAGACTCACAAATGAACTGTGGCAGACAAGAAACTCATCAGAAGAAATATGTAGTGTGTGGCAGTTTCATAACCGGTGGTAGGAGGCCCAGTTGTTGGCCTTTGACAACCTGAGTGAAAGAATTAGTTCTTCACATTTATTTTCTTAATTCCCCAATAGTCGCGATCATTTTGCTCGTAAAAACATGGATACGCTTAGGTAAGTCTTAGGGAATCGCCACCTGTAATGGTTGTGATTTTATATGACAAGTACGGATGGAATCCTCTCTGTATATCAATGCTGAGTTGATATTCCATCTTATAACTGTCGAATCTAATGGCGCGCTGAATTGGACGGTGGCTGAGTGCTTTTTAGGGTTCATGAAGAGATTAGTAGCTTCATGAGAAGTTAGTTATGTAGGCAAAGCTTGCATCCGAGTGCTCATCCTGAGCCACAAGACACTTTAACCGGACGGATTCCTTTTGGGAAGCAAATGCTTACTATTTCTTCTTCAAAATATGAAGCGAGGCATTTTATTGAACAGAGTTACATTCGAGTGCCTACCATGCTTCGGTTGTTTTCGTGCGTATCGCATGCGTTAGGCAACTTTATGAAAATCGTATCGTCAGCGTATACGGAACCTTAGTGAATATGGAAGTTTTGAGAGTTTTACCTCAAATATCGCGAAAGTGAAACTCTAAACAGGCATTGTTTCGATGATTTATGGTTGACTGATGTTAATATGCTTCAGGGATATAGGGATTTCGCGGAGGCGTTCGAGAATTCGAAAATTATTTTGTTCATTATTCCAAATTATGCGTTGTATTTTATCTCAGTTCAAAAATCCCAAACGTAGAATATTGGGATGAACAATGGAAGCGAAAGAACACGCAGTAATATCAGATTAAATTTAGAGAAACTGTGTTATCAAAATCTTGTAGAGATTAGATCAGCATTCAATTCCACTAAAGTTGTGTGGCTCTAGTTTTGCTGAATTCAGAGATAATTTACTTTGGCACCATTGTTCAAAAGAATTGTTTTTGAAATGTTGCTCAATCAATGGTTTAAAAATTTGGCTGTATGCTTACTTTGTCGGATACAGCCGAATACCGATAAAAAACCGCGTCAGTTCAGCATTTTTTTTTCGGAAATAAAAGGTTTCTTTAATTTTCAGAAAATGGTATAAAATAATCGGCCTTTAGTGAAAAATCTTGCCATCTTGTATTGATTTCTTTCGTAAGATCGAGAAATGGTCATCATTAATGTGTTCATTTTTATTATGTCATATTTTATTTCAAAGTAGTAGTAGTAGTTATAGAATTGAGTTTTAGGTTGTCCAACTGGCAAGGTTATATCGCACCATCGAGCATAGCATCTAAGACAAATTGACGTCCATTTCGTGATAGGGATTTGAACCCTAGAATGGGATTTGAACCCTGGGTTGCTAGGCCAGCGCTTTACCGGCCTGGTTTCCCCGTTATTTTCTTTAAGTTTCTCAATATTTCAGTGTCCGTGGATATGGGGCGACAAAAGCAGACAGGTGTAGGGAAGAGGAGTAATAAGGCTACAAATGAACTGAGGATAAAAAGAGGGCACGTGGAAAGTAAAGGAGTGAAATAGTAGAAAATACAATGAGGCTGAAAGGATGAGCCGGGAGAGGATTGGGATTCGACCCAGAGGGGAAAATGAACGCTCGAGACCACCGTTGCTCCGGCTAGCTTTTGTTTCTCAGCGTACAATCCGCTTAGAGCCAGTCATTTATCTGGATATGCGAAGCCTCAGGTATTCCTTGTCGGGGGCCCCTTAAATCTTCCGCTCCAATCCCGCTGATGTTATGAGACCGACCGCTGTTTTGCGGACTTCGCACATGCGGACTCGCCAAAACTGAGTTACCGGATCCCCGCGACGAGACAGAGGGGGAAAAGGTTGTTTTAAACTCCCAAGTTCAATAAAAACGCTAGTAGTGATGTTTTTTTTGCGGTCTCACACAAGCGTCTTAAAAGCTGGAATAAATTGAACTTAACGTTAAAGAGTGCATCCAGTATACGATATTATTTGAAGAAAGGAGGCCGTGGTCGGAGGAGACTTGGCCCTAATTCCAACATCTGATGCGCGGAAATAAACCTTATGTATGTGAGGGGGTGGGGAGCGGGGTAACGTACGACTCACCTCTTCAAGGTGGCATGAATGCATTGCCAGTTTATCTAGTCACGTGGACGTATTCTTTACACCTTTTATGCCCGTGGGACCAAAATACGAGGGAGCTTATTAAATTAGTCGGAGACAAAATGCAACGAGGTCGTTGGAGAAATAGGTTACACTATTTTCTCGCGGAATATTCTGGGAGAAAAACGACCAATGATTAATTAACTGGGCTATATTTCCTACGGTAGTTTACTTTTTTGATATTTCTTTCTTCCTTTATTAAATCATGCGGGTTCTTGAAACATTAAAATAATAATGGGAGTATACTGACCGGGTATGCTTGGCTATGAGTACTGTGCGTGTAACTTCTTTATTCTTAGGCTTTACTTTATTAAATTTTGTAAATAAAAATTTGAAGTCCTTGAGAACTTTTTTTAGCTGAAATAACCACATTAATTAAACCTGAAACGAAAACAGCTTGGGAAATAGTAGGGGCCATATAATACTGCTTCAAGCAAATATACTCGCAATTGATTTTAATTGATCTTACTTTTCTCTACCTGCGGGGGCGACCTGTGGGTCGCGAAGTAATTTTCTTTTCGAATTCTTGATTTTTATCGTGAATGATGAATTAACATATTGTGGGTGGTTATTTTAGCATTTCATGCTTGTCTATCGTTCGAATATGTGGTGTCGTAAGTTCATCTTACTGTCCATTTCTGGAGTGAAAGAGACTGAGATAAATGGAGATTTTAAAAGAATATAATTGTTGTCTGGACGATTTAGGCGGTGGAAGAATCATGGTGGAGAGCTGCGCCAAACATATCTTAGAATTGATAGCTAGTGATGATGATAGCTGCAGAGTGTAATGATAACGTGAAGTTCCGACGTCAGGGCTGTTGATTGTTTATGACGATGCGTTATTCATTGAAAAACTCGTTTGAGAGATGGATATTAACTTTCAGGTCACGTTTTTATCACTTTGATAATTTATATTTATCATTTTTGTATTTTTATTTTTGGGGATCCATTTCGTCCGCGTTCCACTTCACGTCCGCCCCTTTCTTCTTTCCTTTGCTCTCGCTTCAATTTCTTTCTCATCTCATTCAATATTCAAAGCCGGCGCCGGCGCGGAAATCCCTCCCCCGTATAACCGAACTAGTCATCGTCATCACGTCCTTTTCCGCCAGGCGGCTGGAAAGGGGCATTTCCTCACCTTTCCCCATCCGGTCCGTTTGAGAGTTTCATTCCTTCATTTTGTTTACCCTCCCCTGATTTTACTTTCCCTCGACTCGCTATAGCATTTACCCGAACGGCAATCGATCGATCGCCGTCGGGCCATCATGCCGTCGCGGGGAAAATACTGCCTTGCCGCATCACCCTCTTGACTCGCTCTTCTCTTTTTCTTCCCTCGCCCTCTCCTCTCGTGTTTATTTTGGTTTCCCATCTCCAGTCTCATTCTCTCCATGCGTCCGGCCGATTTCTTTCCTCTTCCCGACGACACGTCATTTTCGCATCTCCCACGCTCCCACCTTTTCTTTTTTTTTAAATCCGGACACGCCCTCGCACCGCGATCTTCATCTCACACACCTCTCTCTCTCCCCCCTTCCTCTCTCTCCGCTCATGCATTCCGCCCTCGTTCCGCCATTTATCCCTCCCTCTTTCCTCACCCGACTGTAACACCCAGCTCTCTCTATCTTCCCTCTCATTCCAGTTTCCTCTCTTAACCTTCGCCGTCTTCCCGAGTCCTTATAACTGACGTCTGGCTTCCTTTCGTCATGCCAACTCCTCCTTGCTCCTGCTCTCCTGTCTGTCCACCCCCCCCCCTACACCCCTCCACCAGCCTTTCCTAGACTCACAAACTCCTTCGCCTGGCTGCCCTATATGTATCCCGCGCGGGCGATATTTCTCTTCCGTATCCCTCCCGAGGGAATGGGAGAGAGCTGGATTCTTTTTTCTGCCTCGCAGTCCTATTTCTTGTCCGGTAGCTTTTTTCGATTCCCACCACCCACACAACTCGCTCCCTCCTTGAGAACGGAGGAAGGGGATGGGAGCGAAGGATGGGAGGAAAGGCGAGGAAGACGAAAAAAGGGAAATATATATATGATAAGAAACATTCCTTGTAGGCGCAAGCCTTAGGATGGCCATTTTAAAATGTCAAGGAAAGGTTTTGGTGATGGATATTTTTACCGTCCTCCCGCAGCTTTTCAGGAAATAATATGTATTCATTCCCATTTTGTTGGGCATTAACATTTTTTCGCTACATATGCTGTGGGTCGTGCAGGAGAAGAGGAACTGGAAATAATGGATGATTTATTTACCGACCCGAGTGAGAGTAGGCGAACGAACTCGGAACTATTGTGTTGTCCCTGGTTTCAGTGTGCTGCGACGGGGCCATTCCATCGCTAAGCTCTCTTTGAGAGACGAGCGTTTCATCGATTTGCCGCTTGAGGTCGAGGGAATTTTTGTACCGAGGAAACCTTAACCACCGTGATATAATGATGTCTAAGTTTTCCAATTTTTTCGTGCCTTTAAGTTTTAGGTTTCTTCTCGAAAAATGACGATTCAGATACCGAGCGTGATTCGGCGCTTTGCTGTATCGTATAAGTTTTTCCCTCGTGTCTGTTATTTCGTTGGCGAAAAAGAGATATAGTGGGTTAAGGTCAGGAGAAAAGTTATTTTTTGATGTCGTATGTTCAGATTACGATACAAGCCCATCGAGCCATTGGCGTGAAGTACTTGAGTGAATCGTGTCCGTGATGAGCCTCATACTGCACTTCGACCTAAATACGTTTGATTCGACGTATTTTGCTGAATCGTTGCACTTTTTGGGTCAAATGCAAGCGAAAAGTTCCTTCACAGGATCCAACATATTTTAGAAATGTTTTCAAGAATCATGGTGGAACCTTTTAGCTTCAATCAGGTTCGGGTTTTTGGAAGTATTGGCACGGAAAAGTCTATCTCGAAATTATCTAGCCAGGCAAGAACTTCAGTCTTGACATTTATATCTATTCACTCATCATTGATCCATGAAGCAGAGTTTATCTCCTCCTCGAAAGTTTTCCCAACTTTTTCATCGGAGAGAAAATATAGCTCTAACACCTTACCCTCTCCGACTGTGACCAACAACGTATCTAAATTCGGTTTCGCTCCCTGCAAATATTGTTCGGAGCATCCTGGGAGTGGGCTGGAATGTTTATAGTGGGCCAGGAGGTCTGGGCAATATTGCTATCTTCCGCAAACAAGCGGTGGGAAGCAATATCGCGTGTCAACTTTATGGAGAGACGGAGCGAATCCACCTGCCGTGAGGCGAAGTGCGAATCGGTCTACAGCACTCGGAGAATCTTGCACCTTTCTGGCGGCCTTTAATGCTCCTCTGCTAATATCCCTCGCAAGTTTTTCCTTCTCGCTTACAAGTGCCACGCTCCTTTAGGTCTAATGTGTTTGTGTGTGTGTGCGCGTGTATATTTTTGTTTCTCGTCTCCCGCCTCGTGTCGCATTTTTACTCATTCGATCGCCTGACCCGGTTCCTCACGCGAGCGTCCGGCGAGGACACTCCCCCGTTGACACTCCCGAGTGTTCATATTGATTTTCCTCGCGGTTAAAAAGTTTTATCGACGCGTAAGTGGGAGCATGAATATCGAGTGCCGTCGGTTGCTTCATAAGACTTCCTTTTCATGAGGGCCTGGACGAGAATTGGATTGGTGTGGTGGGTAGATTACTGGGTTCCTATGCCGAGGGCCCGGGTTCCAATCGTGAGTGCTGTGTGGAGAGCACGCCGAGTGCAGTACTCTGTCCGTCAGGAGGGACGTTAAATCGTCTACTCCTTAGCGTCTTTCCTTAGAAGCAGGCTTATTGCTGAGTCTTAGTGTTTCTCCATCCACCATCCGCTCCTTCCTTCTGTAATTACCCACCAAACGTATCCAATGGGGAAATAACCTTAGGTCGTTTTTCCTAAAAACAGCAGCGAGTCAGGGCCCAGCGGGTCCCGCATAGATATTTGTCCCTTTTCCTAACCCAACCTCACATTTATTTCCGATTCGTTTTCATACCGTCTTACCCAATTTTCACGGAAAGACAACTACTACTGGGTGGGATCCTGATGTCTTCGGGTTAGGGTTCTGAGTATGCGTTTGTTTTACATCACCAGTCGAAATGAAACGAATGGTCCTCAACTCAATATTCCTATTATCTGCGCATATTTTGGCGAGAAGGTCGTACATTTGAAGTGATAAATCTTCATTCCATATCTTTAAAATGGAATCGAGTTGGTGCGGTGCTACAGAACCGGTATTTACCTCGAAGAGCCAGGTTTGAATTCCAGAAGGGGCTGTGGTTTTTCAGTTTCGTACCAGCCCCATTTTATGTGCCATGTGTAGAACACTTTAAGTACAGTACGGCGGATAGGACCTTAAATTAGTGGCTCCTCGGTGATCTTTGTGAACAGTAGTCCAATACCAACGCCGGGGTCCTCTCCTTCCTTTCTTTTTTCCATTAAATCCACACCCAACTACCCATTTATAGAGAACAGAGTGAATTACCTTAGCAGTTGATCGCCTTTGTAATAACGAAGCCGATCATATAAATTATCGTATCTCCTCGATACACACGAATCGGGCGCACGAACAAGTTACGACTTTTCTCGTACAACTCGTACTACCCTGTTCCACTACGAATGCTGCCTGGGCTGTGCTAACTGGATTTCAGTTGCAGCATGCGCCTTGTGCTGGAGGGTATACTTTCCAATATCGCTGGTGCTAAGTGTTTCATGTAGTTTCAGAGCACTTATGTTGCACGCAGGTGGTTAGGCACATCGAGGAATCCAGGTTCCGGAGAATTTTCTCTCTTCAAAGGTTTACAAATTTAAAAACAGGCTCCATGAAAAGAGCCAAAGAAATTGGAAAAGGGTAATATATACACAATGGGAGTGGAGAAATTAGACTTGTAACAGTTGTGAGAAGAAACACTCAAATACGACTCTATATTCGGAAAAATTTGGAAGTAGTTACATGATAATGCTATTTAATAGATCGGAGCAAATATCACGGAGGTTTTGCGAACGAACCAGTTTTCGCAAGTCAATCCCAGAATTATCGCTGTGAGGATTTTTTAAAAAGTAAGGGTCACAGGAGATGTATAGATAAGGGCACCTAAAGACGAAGGAGAAGGGACGGAGGTAGGATTACGGATGAAGGATGGTTGGGAGGAGAGAGAGGGAAAGCTTTCACCGATGGCGAAATCAAGAAATTCCTCTTGGGCGCACTCGACGATGGCGCCGGAAGTGACGTTCGCGTATCACGAGGCGCCGGCGCTTCATCTCCTTATTCCGGTTGGAGACGGCCATTCGGGCCGCTCAGTGTTCCGAGTGAGCGGCGACCCAATCTTTCTCTGTCTCCATTTCGCTCTGCATCCACTCAAGAGCCCAGGAGCAATGGACTCCTCCGTTTCTGCCCAACTCCAAACTTATGGATGGCCCAAATCTCCTCCCTTTTGCGCCGCTTTCGATGCACATACATCTTCATAAATTGGTGCTCCTCTTTAGGTCTGTAGTTTTGCCTCACGGTAAAATACTATTCATCACAGTTCATAAAGACTCATTGTTTTGCCGATGATCCCATTTATGGGACTCAGAATGGAAAAGATAGATAAAATGCTTATTGTTGTTGAGGGAGGGAGGTTAGATCATTTTCACCTTCAAGAAATGGCTGATATTTAGTTATTCATGGATTTTTCTCTAGGATAGGAGGATTGGTGGATAGAAACCCAATGTCAGCGTTAGTTGATTCGTAAGAAAATGAATCAAGGGAATCCAAGGTTTTAAGTTCCATCCGACAGATGGAGGACTGAATTTGAAGTGTTCTCCGCACATTACTCAAGCAGGACCGGTCAATTAAAGATTTCTGCTGCTGCCAGGTTTCAAACCTGAGGTCTCAAGATGGATAGCTTGTAAATAAACCTTCACATCAGCTCGTATGCAGTAGGTTAGGTTCTCAGGCCCTCTCACGCGAAGTTGCTTACTCTTACATTTGAGACATTCTATCATCTTCTATCTTAACACATTCAATGGCAATGAGTAACAGTCGTCTTGAGTTGAGTCAAATGCCTTAAGAGTGATTCTCAATAAAGATAAGAATTCAGATTTGATTTTTCCCGCAACTCTTTTTTATTATCTGTAATGGTGTGTATACCACTCTCCGTTGCCATTTATACGGATAATAGTGATGATTGTTTTGGTTTTACGAACGAGGATATATGAGCTATCTCCCTTGACTCGAAAAGTTCCTTTGGAATAGGACCAGTGGCTTAGCTCTTCTTTTTAGCACCGAGAGTTAAATTTTTTTGCTCTGATAAATTCGTACGTTGACAGTTGGAGGTGTCTTTGGTGTGTGGCTGTTTCTTGGTGGTATTTTCTGCATTTGTGGTCCTCATTTTTTATTCCAATCGTTCGTGTACTCCCAGGGATGGAATTCTATGACTCGAAGCTCCGGAGCTAGGAGCTTACTCCCTTAATTGTCTCCTACCGGCATTCTGTAGCTAGATGGAGATTACTCTAGCGCCTTAGGGCCAGAGGAACTAGTTCTGGGTATGAAAAATTTTCGAGCAAATCCTTAAAAATGTGACGTCATCCAGAGAGCCAATAGAATTATTTGTTTATATGTTTTTCGCGAGTCATAAAGCCATTTCGGGTGGAAACCATTGCATATAGCTGCCGTTCAACATGGCTGCCGTTTGTTTACGATAGTTGGCCTAGTCTGACGTATTTATAAGTGTCGTATCCATTTTTGAAGGACTTGTAATGCTTTTGTAATGAATGAAATGCAATTAGAAAATCTGAGCAAAGGCAAGGAAAGTAAATGTGGTGCAGTTAGCTGGCAAAACTATCTCTTTGGGTTTCTCTGGTAATGCCCGTTGTAATAAGACGTAAGATATTTTATTGCTTTGTATCTTTCTTGGCGTTTGTTAGGCGATATATTGCTTATTATATTATTTTATTTAATGAGTTTAATGTTCTTTTACGTTGTTTATAGCCATCGATTCCTTTATTTGAGCTACTTTACCGTAATAAAGTCGAAAGCCCCCCCTCCCCCCTTTCCTTCCCTCTCCTCTCCCCCCCCCCCCCCACTCCCCCCTCCCGCCCGAGATCTGTATAAATACTGGTTGTGTTCTGTCAAACTGCATTGTACGTGACGATGGCGTAACTGCCGAAACCGGTATACAATCTTAAAATAAAAGTCTGGAAGTCACTAAGATATTTTATTGCCTTAATACTTTACCGTAATTCGTCTTGATAATTAAGAAATGCATTTCTTTTTGACATACCTAAGACCCAGACGATGGATACGAGAATCTTAAAGGTGGTTGACGATTGTACTGCTATATAATTATATTTTTCAAATCTGTGTCCTACAGGTGCTAGTGATTAGAATAGCATAAAAGCTAGTGCTTTTATGCTATGCACTTCGGCCAATCTTATAGAAGAGAGAAGTCCTAAAAACAACTGTTTGCCGAAATTTCGCCTCATTTGCAAGTCCACTGTCATATACTTGCCATAAATAACGTACACTAGAGCGGTGCTGGTGAAAAATTTCAGTATTTCTTGAAAACAGTATGGACATTAAACGAGCAGAATGTTGCAGATTCACATCTTTCTCGGCCGAAATCAGTTGTGACTAGTTTACATTGTGTGTTCCCTAAACGTTTAGTGCTGTCATTCGAGTGGTGGTAAAGTGTTTCCAAAATATAGTGCCCAGTGACTGCGAAATGCTTAACTAATAAGGTGTTCTACTTCCTTTTGTGTCTCTGAAGTGTTCATATTGGCGTTAAAATCAGTTTGATGAGAAAATCAGTTTGATGAGAAAGGCTTCATATGGCGTTCCCAATTTGTTTATTGAGCTTGGTATGTGATTGAGTGAGTACGTAATGAAATGCTTTCATTTGAGTGAAATGTGTATAGAATAGTCCTAACCTGTCATAACAATTGGTGCACTCACGATGGTGAGTTACATAAAACTTAAACGTTAATTTATGATAAGTTAATGTGTACGGTATACTCTATCAAGTTGTTGAGAAATGTGCAGAACTTGACTTCCCATTCATTCCCTTCTGATTGTATAGATCTTTTCATTTTTGTCATATGTATGTCCTTAAAGGAGTTCTTAGTCTAACAAAATTACATTTTTACCTGTGCAGAACTATTGTTTACATTAATTAATATCTCAAGTTAAAAGCTTGGTCTAATGTCATAACTTCCTGAGAATATGTTTATGCTGTTGCTTACTAAAGTTGAAGAAAACATACAGTGTCATGACACTAATATGAGGCAGTGTATTTCCGCGAAGCAAAGGCGTATAATGATATTTCAAAAAATAATATTAATTCTTGGGCGGCAGCCAGCTCTTCCTCGAACATAAGTAGCAAAATCCGACGATTGAGCATTCACGTCATGTCGAAGTTCGGACTGAAAGTTTCTTCTGCTAGAACAAAAGACTAACAACATACGCCGTAAGATCCGCGGGAGAAAGGCCTAGGCCGGGCTGGATCTTCGTGAAGCTCCTTTTGGAGCTAGCTGGAGCGCTGGAAGGCCAAAAGCTAGCTAAGGCATACAGAATGCCGATCGGAACCAGAGGAGCTAGCGAGCTACTGCTAGCTCCTCTGGCTCTTTCTCCGGAGATCCAGAATGCTGTTCGGGGCTAGGAGCTTCATGAAGCTCTTTTCTCCAGTTAGCTCCCGAGCTCCGGCTTACAGAATTCCACCCCAGGTGTGCGTTCAGAGCTATGTACTTTAGTATCCTCTCGTAGTAATTGCTGAACGCAGTGCCCTTTAGTATATTTGATGCATATACATATTATGAGGGTACATTTTGAAAGATTTTCTAATACTTCATTGTCTTTGGCGTCCCTTTTTTCATTTGCTTTTTTGTATGAGGTTATGCTCTATTAACATCGGATTCCTGGAACTGCATGACGTCATTATCATGGGTCAACAATCCTATGATTGGTTTGACGCTGCTCTCCACTCATTTCTCTTATCAGCTTATCTTTTTATATTTAAATTATTATACTCTTTCACATCCTTAACAACATGCTCCATATATCTCATTCGGGGTCTTCCTTGGTCATTCATCCCATTCACTGGTCTCTCGACGATCATCTTCATCTGGCTATCAAACAAGTATCACCAGTTTCAGCGGCATATCGCAATGATGGAAGTCTTTTTTTTATCTCGGTCTCAACATGTTGCTATGTACAAAGAGGGGCCGTAAGCTGTTAGTCCTGCAAATCGCCCATAGGGTTCAATGTAGAATGAAGCGCTTTAATGGATATTACTGGATATCTTCCGAAATTAATCATACCTCTAATCCAGTAATAAGTAACATTGTATTTATTTTAATAGATTTTGTGGACGAACAGCTATTATTTCATCGAGAACCCTGAGGCGTGGGAAAAATTTCACTTTTCGTGAACTGCCCCTTTTCGGAATATGATCGTCAAAATGGATGCCGCAGGTTAACGCATTTCGTAATTTTATGCTATTATGTGACACCAAGTTTATCTTCACCGATATTCTCCTTAATCCGATAGTTTCTCTAATTCTCATTTTCCATTCTTTTCCCTCTTAGTTCAACATCCTTATGTGACCCATATACCAAGCTTCTCTTTATAATGCAAACGAGATTAGTGGCTTCGTACCTTTCACAATCCTTATCAGGTTGCCAACCGACTTGGGTCTGAATGACTGCTTATCTGAAGCCCGCCCGTGTCATCTTCCGCCAGCCATATTGCCGGGGGAGGGGGTGACCCCTGACTGAATGCGTGGACATGTGCACTCGATTGAACGAGTGATGGGAATCGGAATTGCGGCAGGGAAAATATCAAGATGGAGGGGCGGGGGCGCGATTTATGTCAATCTGGGGACTCGGATATCCGGAAGTGAGGGTATTCCGTGATGAAATCTATCGATTCAATTTGTGCCGGCTACCCCCTTCCGCGGCATGTGCGGTCGTTCGTTGCCTGGGTTGGCACGTGGGTGAACTTACGGAAGAAGGTTTCGGAGCCCGAGGCGGAAAAGGGTCAGATCGCGAGGCTGGAAGAGACTGTATTTAAAGGATTGGGATCGCTTCTCAGATCACATTCCATCATAAAATGGTAGCTCTTTTGATCGCTGCCAATCGTACAAGCTTGCAAAGATCACCATTTGCCACAACAGGTTTCAGTTATATCGATGATCTCAGTGCTGACATTATTAAACTGTGACAAAGAATAAAACAATACTATTTGCAAACGAAGATAAAACAGTGGCGATTTTTCCGCCAGGTACCGGGAGGAATAATGAGAAGGAAATAATGTCAGCAGTGAAATGCCGTTGATGTTGCTGGAAGTAAATAAAAGGATTAGAAGCAAGAGAGTAGTTTTTGAAAGAACCGGAATGGTTGTAGGTGGGAACTCAGGGAAATAAAATTATACGCACATCGCGGCCCGTCCGATTGCCCTGAAACCTAAATGCGTCATGGACTCGTCAATCGAATGCAAATAGAAAGTTTCATATCCGTTTGGACCAGTCCACACGATTCCAAATAGTTTCTCTTCCTCCAGTTCCAATGTGCGTTTACTGGAAGGGATTCCCTTGCAGGCATAACGATAACCTTTGTCTGTTAGTGTATCCGTAGACTCTTGTTTATTCCACAAGGGTTAAAGTCATTTTAATCGTGGACAATCCACTAAGGTAATTTTATTTTTGTAAATTTCTGATTCATTCCATGTTTACTGTCATTTTTCGTTTTCGTTTTTCTACCTCGAGCTTTCCTTCTGGTTGTGGCATTGCCTTCGCTCAGCTTCAATTTTGTGGAGGATTCGGGATGTTGAATTTGTTATTTGTTAGGCTTCACCGTTAAATAGACTGAAATCGTTTTCTTGACTTATTTGACTGATTTTTTTTTGGGAATTTTGACCCGTTAAAGAGAAAAGTTCGCGTTTGAATATGAATCAATAGGTAAACTCTCAGTGGAAGTAGCCGAGAAACACTTTTCTAATGGTTAAAATGGTGATATTATAGTCTGTTATCGCGGTTACTATGGTATTTACATTTGGTAGCCATAAGTGATCAAAAGAAATTGAATGCTATGGCTTATTGAGGTGTAGCCTACCTATATTAGGAATTAATGTTTAGAGCTCTAGGTTACGTGCGATTCCTCCCTCTAACAAACCTCTAAATATCATCAGAGTTGAGTTAATTCAGCTTTCCGTTTCCAGTATGGCATTTTACTGCTATCATGGGTTGAAATAAACTTCTCACTTCTATTTGACGACGATTTAAAAAGAAAACTGCGATTCTAGAAAGCCGTGTTGTGCTGTGGGGCGTTTCTGCTTTGATGTAATCTGGTGTATGTAGCCAGAGAGCACTCGATATATTCCTTGGTATATCAGGAGAATGTTTTTATTGGAACGTAGATTTTTTATCTTCTTTTTCCATCGAGTGCCCTCAAAATAATATATTTGATCTTGGTATTGGTTATTTTCAGCCTTCCAATCACAGTTCTCGAAATATTGCTGTAAAAGTTATATCCTGATGCTTTCCTATCAACTGGTCTGTATTCTTAAATTTGTTTAATTTACGCTGTCATGATTAGTAATGGACCTTTGCGAAACAGAAGTAAGCTACCAAACACTCATTATATACTACCGGTTTCACTCAATTACGGCATCTTCAGGTGTCTTCCTACTACTTACCTCAACCTGAAGGTGATATAACTGGGTGAAACTGGTTGTACACAATGAGAGTTGTCTGAAATGATGAAGTGTTTGGTTGCGTATTTCTATACCTTAAATCTGTTATTCACATAACAACTTTTCTTCCATCAGACTTTCTTTCGTGCCTCGAACGAGACCTTTTTATATCAGTTTTCAACTGCGTTAATGCAGAAATGTCGTGCTTGATATGGAAGGAACTGAATCCAAACAATTGATGTAACATGCTCTATTTTGAAAATCCATGTCAAAGAGAAAATTTTAGAAAATCTTCTCTGGTTTTCCACCGGGTCAGGCTGTCCAGATCACTCATTTGCCCTGATGACGGTGCCCGAGTCGAGCATCGAAACGTTGGCCGTGGACCGCCTGACCCGGTGGAAAACCCGAGAAGATTTTTTACAAATAGTTCGCCGGGAAAAACTTCGATCTTATTTGTGAAAATTCTATTTCATCAAATCATGAATTTAAAATTGAACGCCGAGCCGAACATTACTTACACGTTTCACGTTTATTTTACCTCGGTTTGCTGTTATTTTTTTCACTTTTTAAACTACTACTAAGCCTTATAGAACCCAGAAATGTGCTTTTTTTTAATATTTCGTAAATTTTTATTCATTTTTTCGCTCATAATAACCTACTCAGAGTTTTAAAAATTGGCTTGAAAAGCTTTTAGAGCTTGATTGGATACTCTTGAGAATGTTTTTAATTTATCTTGAATCGAATAAATGATAATGTAAATTTTATTTAAATATTTATCAAGACTGTTATGAATCACTTGGTGCTAAATTAAGGATCAAAGTTTCACTATAAAGTCAGGAGGAAAAAATGTTGAAGTTATCGATCTATCGTTTTCATCCACGTTTGATAAGAGATGAATGTATGCTTATTTACACAGCTGGTATCTTGCTCCTTTGATAAGATAGTCTGCTTTTAGGAGCCATAATGGCAATTTATGTATCTCACCTGATTAATAATCCATTATTTTTGATTATGTTATCATATTTTTATCCATTTTTTCGTGCCTCTCAAGAGTATTCCTTCGGTGCCTTATTTTGAGGATATTTTGTGGAGATTTAATCATTTTTTATTTGTACCAGCTTTTCCGTTTAAAAATAATGCGCCGTGGAAAGTAGATATCTTTGGATAGGTTCATGCTCACGCATGTATTAAAAAAGATTTGTTCATGAATGGGATTGATCCTTGGAATTACGACAGTACATTTCCCCATCTTTTATACGGGAAAGTCGTTGTTTTTCAGTATTGGAGATGAAATTTTAGGGCCGAAGAAACCAGGACGATGAACCTTGTGAAGGTAGTCAATTATTTGCGTCGTGATGTTTCTGCGAGCGACATCTCGCTTACACTGGCTCTCGGATGTGTAAAGGATTTCGAATTCTCCATTGCTTGGCACAGTATTTTTAATTTACTTTTTCTCGCTGGAACTTTATACCTGGTAAACGTTTCGGATGCTTTACTTTACTCTAAGGGTTTAGTGGTATAGAAACTAAATATTTGGCAGAGTATGATGACGGAACAGGTGTTAGATATCAGTAGCCATCCCTCCTCAGGAGAAGAAAATCAATCGATTCAAAGTCATTGTTGGAAGCGATGCTCGTTTGTTTTGTTCGTATTAATTTTCCAAATTTTCAATCTGAGAATTGATTCGCTCCCAGTTTGTCTGTTATATACTTACTTACTTATTATCTCTCTTTTGTACCGTCTTCTAAAGTTCGTCTGTAAAAAAAGAGATCGGACGACTTCATGATAAAACTCGCCAAATCTTATGGTACTGGCGTACGTAGATTTGGGGAAACAACTTTTTTTTTAGTATGATAACACAGTTTTAATTTTTTTGGCACAGTGGGTCTCATGGCCATGTAATGCAACTTGTGAAAAAGTTCCATTGAAACCGACATTCTTTCGAAATTGAAGTTGAAATTATTTTGAATGCTTTGTTTTTCATTTGCTCTGTTTTCTATTAAAGCGTTACACACGACTACGAGAGAAAATTCTTTTCATGTCATGTTTTGGCTGTGCATCAGTGTGGTATTCCAATAACAGTTGTGATTTTTGAAAAGAAAAGGTATTCACTATATTATCTTTCTGAATTGATTTGATATTTCTTAGCATAAGTGCTAAGAACAAGTGCTAACAACAAGAACAAGAAGTGCTAACAAATGTTACAAGAATATTTTCCCTTGTGAATGACTGAAAATTTTTATCAGTTCCCCATTTCATTGTTGCTGAATATACTCAACTCTTGTTTTAGTTTTTTCCTACCAGTATTCTCTACTTTCACTAAATTTATTCCCTAAACGGTCATTCAAAAGCCTTGAGATTTTTCTGATTGAAAACTCAAGATACCGGGGCAGACTTTTAATATCTTTCAGATTTCCTCTCCACAATAAGCACCGCAGCTTTCTTTCCGCTTTCAACTTATTAATTAATTGGCAGTTTACAGTCAAGTACACGCTCGTATTGTGAAAATGTGAAAATCAGTTAAAAATTCCTATAAATAATTTTTAAATATAATTCACCCTAAATATGGCCCCCAAACACAATGATGTTATTATAAAAACTCAGATTAATACATTACCCTTAAAAATGTATAGGTAAACCTGCATGCTCTATTATGACATTTCAGAGCCTACACGCCCTTACGGCAGTGCAAAGGGTTACATTTATTCAAATATAAGGATATTTATAGTTTCCGCAGGTAAATAGTTAGGTGCTGAGGAAAAATCCGCTAAAGGCAGGGTAACTCGGAACCATTAATTTACGGTGGCCGACGGTAAATGGTATTAACACGGTTGGTTCGGTGTTCGCTCCTTCCATACGGATTTTGCAACGATGATGTCGTAGAGTGTAGAGTCACAGCACCCTCCCAATTCTTCCTTACAATTTCCCCGTTTCCGCACATAGAGGATTTGCGCATCCGCCTGCTGTCATAACTCTTCCACATCTTTTCAAGAGTCTGCAGTTAAGTTAGCTGCGAACGATCTGCAGTTAATTAAGAACTAATTCGATTCGCTAAAATATTTGTCGACCCGCATTTGTAAGCATCTTCATTTACTTATTCGCGTCAATATTGATGTGAGATCTCTCGCATGGATTGAGCCGCCGTTGACCTATATTCAGTAGATGTGATTCGAAATCCGAGAGCGTTTCAGTCGTGAGGCCATGAACTGTACTTTCGTAGCATTGATAATGATGCTTGGAATGAATTATTTTTACTTATAATTTTACGGAGTCAGGGAGAGAGAGGGGTTCTTCATTCTTAGTTTTTAATGAGTGAAGGGCACTTTGATTTAGGCAATTGATTATTTCAAATGTTTCGCTGCTATGAAGTTTAGTTTGCCCTAACCAAATTTGTAAGAAGGTAAAGTGGTATTAACATTATCCATTTGAATGTCTGTTTTTTGAGGAACTTTTTTTTCTACATAACATGTACCTACATTTACTATTAGTCTTATGGTGAGTCTAATCATGAAACATCTTTAGTAAAATGATTGTTTTTAGGCATTCTCTCTTGATTTCATTTTGGCTAAAGTAGGAAAGTATAAAATAACCTGTACTAATTTTTGTATCGTCCAGTCTGGTTACTCCGAATGTTTGACGTAGTCACTATGATCTGATGATATCAAATATTTAACAAAATCTTATATTGGCAATTACCTAAGTGGCGTGAGAAATTCACCAACTTTCCTTCAGTCGTGTTCTCGGTTTTTTTTCTCCTCAAAATTAGATTTCAGTTCAAAAAAGGCTAAAATCTCCAAAAGTGGGAGGGATTTTTTTTAAATGCAGTAAGGGATTGGTGCGTAAAACTGCCACTTACATTCCAAGTTATTATTCACAACAAGTTACCTCAGATCTCTTTTCCCTCTAGCATACTGCTAAATTCCAAATCCACATCTGTTAGACCTATTCAATTCGCAACCCTCTCAGCTTGTGTTTCGAGTCCATCATGTGAACTTTCCCCGGATTCTTGATTTTTCTATTATAGGTTTTTCAACGCACTAAGGAGCGCAGCACGCGTAAGGAGGCAGTTGACACGCGTTGGTGTATTATCTTAACTTGAACTCTCAATGCTTGAAGAGGAGTGATTTTAAACTTAGTGGCGAGGAATAAATTGAAGACCCGCGATGCGTAAGCGAACCTTCTGTTAAACTTTCTCTCCGCATTCCGCTCCGACATTCCGCCCTGCTCTTATCTTTCCTTTTTTAATATTTTTCTCTTGTGTTGCTCTCAGTGACAATGCCCTTTATCTCCCGTTTGTTGTTTTACTCCTCATCCTTCCCCCTATCCCTTTCCCCGCCGTCCCTTCTTACGTTGGCCTGTGGCCATCACCTCACCGAGGAATCACTATCCACCGCTGTTGTTATATTTTTATTTTCTCCCGCGCCTATTTTATCGCTACCCATAAACGTCTAGCGTCAGATCTTTTATATTTCTAGGATGAAAGTTTTTTTTTTCTCTCCCCGAAAGAATTCCTCGGAATACGTCCCTTTTATCATTCCATATTAATGCCTCCGGAGGTTGACCCCGCAGTCGTACGTTTGCGTGTTTGTTTGTTTCCGTGGGTGCCAAAAAGCCATCATTTTATTCGTGGAAGTCTTTGCTTTGCAAAGACCGGGGACGGCTCCCAGTCAGTATTCAATTTCGTGAAACGGACAGAATATCGTTCGGAAGAGAGAAAGGGTGAGTCGTCGTCTCGAGTGGCTAGGTGAAGGGAGAACGGGGTTCGTACAAATTGTTCCGCCCTTGTAGAATTAGAGGCTGGCCTTTGTGACGTTAGCAGCTCGGTAACTTTAGATTCACTTCTGTTATTGTTGAGGCTTTAATGGCAGCGAGTAAAAAGGCTTTTGTAGATCAGGACACATTTTCTTTCATTTGCCCGCTCAGGGATGCTCTTTGATGCTAAAACAACTGTTCATTGTGTTTTCACTGTTAAATCAATCTTTCCCTTTGGAGGTTTCTTCCACAGCTTAGAACTTTGCCTAATTCAAAGTGGATGAGTATTAAGAGAAGCATTTCAGACTTCCGATCGTTTCTCTATCAATGTATATTTCCCAAACGAAGAACGTAATAAATAAAAGGGGGTATACAGCGAGAGCGTTTGGACGGACGTTATTTTTGGGCTTTAGTTGGAATGCCGCTAGAATGCATTACTCATTTCATCGGCCTTAAAGTTCTCACCGTCCAACAATTTGGAATGCTTCTGTTGAATTAGACCGTATACAAATATATAAAGGAGACAAAACTCAATATATGCGATGAGCATATCTATGGAATGCAAAGTATCCTAGGAACTTCAAATTTCTATCACTTCATTGTCCTAATATCGATTATCTTATTTATTAATTTGAAGGATTCGTGCATATTTTTACATGTAATACAATTTCCTGCTAACTAAGTATTTGATTTTCATACCATTGGTCTAATATCCGATTCATTTCTTTGATACATCAAAATCATATGGGAAAACCCTCGCTCCATCCTTGAGAAAGGAATACATTTTCTTTGGATGTATTTGCAGCGTGTAGTTTTGAAAGGTAACGAAATATGAAACTATGCGGTTTTGCCATGTGCAGCTCCTCGTTGTTAAATAATTTCGGGAAGCCTTCCACTATAAAGATACAAAAACTGTGCTAAGTTTTATCCTGTAACGCGACTCCCGCTACCTTCCTCTAGCATAAATAGTTGACTTTCCGATTAGATACTCTTAAAAATAGAAATGGGAGTCGTTGTCTTGGCTCACTTTTGTTGTCTCTCAATTCTGTAATTTCTCAGGAAGATTTAAAGGTCATATCAAATGAGCACCATTTGTAATCTATCTTTTGGGCTTACACTGTGCGCCCCTAGGTTTTCCGCAAGGCGTCCCTCTAATGGAGCCGCCAAAAGTCTTATTGGTCCCCCAATGAGGGAGTTGTGAGTTTCCCTCAGAAGTAGTTTCCAGACCCTGGATCTTGTTCGGCGTTTCAAAGGCTTCTAAAAGCACGTTTATCTATCGTTGATTGGTATGAAGTGTGGTATATATAGCCGGGTAGGAAAAGCCACTAATGAAGCCCCAGCATTTTATGCCAGCGGCACTTCCCGTGATAAATTTTCTCATTAATATTTAGATGGGATCATTTTAGTGGATGACACTCTTTGTTGTGCAGAATTGAATTCTCTTTCTTTGGGAAAATATTGCGTCACTGCAATTTTGTTTAATTAGACTTATGGATTGGTGTATATTTTGGTCAGAAATGTTACATTTAGTGCTCTGAGATTCTTTGAATAATCATGAAGTCAAAAATTAATCTTTAAATGCAGCACAAAGGTGGTGCAAACACAGTAATAACAGTAAAATTTAATCTCTCCAGAAAAATCCGATTGTTTCATTTCATTTTTCTTCTTTTTCACCCAGGACTCTTTATCTTTTGCTCCCTTGTGTCAGACAAGTAAAATATAAACGCAGATAAATGTAATTTGGCTGAATAAGGGAACAACGGTCTCGGTTTTCGGAACTGGCGTTTAGTTTTCCATTCCAACGGCATTCATTACACACTCATGGCTCATAAAAGGCCCGGGGTTTTGTGGAATTTGGCGGTAAGCACAGTGCCGTATTTAATATGTAATCAATGGTCTCTTCGGCGGACACTTAAGTTCTGTCTTCACCCGCGATAAAATGAGCGACGAAATATCGGATACCCTAATTCATGCAAAGGTTCTGCCTTTGTCGTTTGCTTTTATGTATTACAAGCAAGGTAATACATCTTGAAAATGAATTGATTTCCAGTGATTGTTTAAATAACCTGCATATATTGTGGGTTGCGTGTGGTCTGGTGCGTTGATCGTTAGTAACTGCGCCGGGGAATTTTTGAGGAGAGGTCAGAAATACTGTTGGGTAGTAAAAGAGACTGAATTTTCTAACGATCGTAATTGGATGCGTCCAGAGCAGTAACCATCCAGTTACAGCTTCAAATGTATGGCAGATTTTTACAAACATTTCGAAAGTCAAAGAGGCGAGAAGGATTGAAAATACCCGGTTAGATTTTTGGTTTAAAGCCTTAAAACATAATAACAGTATTCGAATGCGCCTAATTTTGTAATAGATAGTTATAAGTAGCATACTAAATTGTGGGAGCATAATTGGGCGGTTGGAGTGCTGCTGTACAAATGGAAAGATTTTATTTTGCTGTACCTATCTAGGTCCCTCTACGTCCCTCTAAAAATGACAGTCCGTGGAGCATTAATGATATAAAGTCGTGGAGTTGCTGTCATTATAATTTAGCAGCGCATTTGATTAAGAAATTATCTCCTCCAATGCTTTCTCGAGTATTCGTAACCAATTATTTTTTCTTCCATTAATAAATTGATTTTCTCGTGTAATTTAGGATTCCGGTGACAGAATATTGATTCTATTTTGATGAGTTAATATTGAGATATCCGTGTTACTGAATGATAGTAATTGAAAAACTGATGTTTTTAAGCACGATTTCACATACGAGTTTAAAGTTCTCGGTCGAAGCACAACATCATTTATGTAAATGTCATTCCTGAAGCAAATGATCCAGAAGAGGTGAGAACGAATTACTGAGGGTAGTTCAACAGTGCGGGTTGATATGAGTACACAAGAATACTTCGCACTAATTAATTTTATTATCAACGTTATCTTTTTATCAAATGTGACTGTAAATGGAATTTTCCATTTAATACGGGAGTAAAGCAAGGAGATGGTTTGTCTGCAACATTGTTCATATTGGCCTGGCACTGGGCAGTGAGAGGAGTTGACCCTGGTGGAACAATATTCTATCGGAGCAGTCAAATACTGGCGTATGCAGATGATGTAGTCATTGTAGCCAGATCTGTAAGGCAGTTGAAAGAAATATTTGGCTCACTAAAGGAAAGCGCAGGAAGAATTGGACTGGAAGTTAACTGTGATAAAACAAAATACATGTGTATGTCCACATCTGAAGCTCGCAGACGACCTCAGACATTAGATATCGACGGAGATAAATTTGAGGGTGTCTCATCCTTTAAATATCTTGGAGCATTGGTGACTTCTGATAACTCAATAAGTGCTTGCATAAAAGACAGAATCACTGCTGGCAACAGAGCGTATTTCGCAAATCATAAATTGTTGAAAAGTAGACTGGTAAGAAGAAATACTAAATATAAAATATATAAAACTCTAATAAGACCTGTTGTCACTTACGTATGTGAATGCTGGACATTATCAACATCAGAGGCGCACGCACTTAGATGTTTCGAGAGAAGGATCCTAAGGAAAATTTTTGGACCTATACAAGAAAACGGAGTTTTTCGAAGACGATGGAATGAAGAATTTGACGACATCATAGAAGGCCAAGACATTGTGAGATTTGTCAAATCACAGCGGATCAGATGGATGGGGCATTTGATAAGAATGCCAGAGGGGAGAGTGGCCAAAACAGTATGGGAGGGAAAATTATTCAGTGTAAAAAGAAGAGGACGACCAAGCCTAAAATGGCAAGACGGAGTGGAAGCAGACCTGGCTACTTTGGGGTGAAGAGGATGGAGAAAGAAGGCCATTAAGAGAGAGAAATGGAGGAAGATTGTAATGAAGGCCAAAGCTGACAAAAAGCTGTAGCGCCAAGGAAGAAAAAGAAGAAGAAGACTGTAAATGGAAAGTAATAAGGAAGGAATATTCGAAGCTACCGGTATGATTTGTAAATGATTTTCTGGAACACTTTAATGTTGTTTTACTGGAAATTCCACTTTTGTTCGTTTACATACACACTTTAGATATTCTGAATACTATTTTATGCTGTGCGTCTGATTACTATCTTAACTATGGATGTCAATCTCTTGTCACTTTTGAAGGTACGAGAAAAAATAGCAGTATCTCTGAAAAACAAAAATTGTAACAAATGGTAGGATGGCGATTGTAATAGATAAATATTATGTTGTGGAAATAGAAAAATTTTCGACAGTGCTCATTTCCTATTTAAGCTCTCTTTTGAAAAACATATGAAGATATCTTACAATTAGATCAACCTTAATTAAGCTTAGATCGAAATAGTGCTATTTGTACGTGGCTCGAAAAAGACATTTTCACTAGTTCCTCTCTTTTAATTCAGATTGACATTCGGCTATGCGTATTGGATGTATTCAAATTTGTAGTTTTCTTGTTTCATGTTTCTTAGCTGCGTTTCTGACATGAACATTATACACTAAAATACTTTCTATTTAAAAATATGTTCAAGAATAGAGTATGAAACTAGAATGAGTTTGTTATCAACTTTTTAACATATGACCTTTAACCTTTCAAATAAAGGCTAAACATTTTTAATTTATCGGTGATCGCATGTAGCCATTCCGTTCAATTTCGGCTAAAATAATAATGTTTCAATTACAGGCAATGAAAAGGGTTTTTCATGGGGAATGAACTTTCGTATGGAATCGATAAACATTTATATGAAATTTTGATGCGTGGCATTTCCTCTTATGTGAACATCATCTTGTGGAACTAGTTTTTCTGTTAAATTCATCTTATTTACTTCTAAGTCGTCTTTTATGCTCCATGTATGCTTTGTCTGTGCATAGGGAGCGTAGTTTGTAAAATTTAGTGGTTTGACGTCCATAGGCTTACATGTGGAATAGATACGTTCTACATTATGATGACTCAGAAGTAAGGATTTAGCTTTTGATTAAGTCTTACGCGCCATTTGACATTTTCATGCCTTTTTCCGTAGCTGTGTTACTATTTAGGTATTGCGCACTATTATTCCTCTCCAGAAAAAGTTAAGAAAATATTGTGGCCCATTTATGTGCTCATTAAGCGGTGTATAGCTAATAAATTGTGAAACCTGCCTCAAATAAGCTGAAAGTTTTGGAAGAGACAGAAATGTTCTAGTTTCGACTGTGTGTAGAGTTCTGGGAATGTGGGGAAAGGTGCAAGAAATATTTGAATGCTAATGATTTACTATTAATTATAATTTTGTCTTCGTCCATAGCTAATATTCTGACGCTAATTCCGTTATCTTTATTAACCTACATAATAAATACCCTTCCTTACCAACCTAAAAACCTATACTTGATGGCGCTTCTGACCTCAGTTTTCGGGTGTCTATCCTTACAGTTGCCAATAATATTAGTACTAATTGGTGCGGTTCCGCTTTTTTCACTCATACTTATGAAGTTTCTCCTCGATTAATTATAACTACGTATTTTCCTTCTTATACTCGATAATTTATAATGCATGCCTGGAGATGGTTTACACCCTTCTACACACTGCGATGGCTTGCGAGGTATTTGTAAATGAGAGCCGTAGCGTTTTCTTTGCAATGTGACGTATTATAAAACAGTGAAGTAACGTGGAAAAATTTGATTTATGCGTTGTAATAATATTGTGGTTTGTATCTGAATTTCTTCTTCGCGTCCTTAGCTTAGGCGTTCGTGTAAATGCAGCAATTTAACAAATACAACTGCTCCGTTTAGCTGGCGATTAATGTGTATACCTTTTATTTCATTCAGGATAAACATTATTTTCATGTTGCCATTTTCCATTGAAGATGACAGTGCACTTCGTTGTTGGTTTTCATATAAAATACAAAGTGATGCTCTGGAACACGTTTACCCTCCAGCAGTGGATCTTTAAGAAATTTGTTGAGTTTGGAACTCAAACAGCCGGGTACTTTTTTTTACTATTATCGACAAATTAAGGAGCTTAACGAGAATTGATGCTAAGGCTGGAGGGTGATTAGTCCTTCTACGTGAGTTAAGATTTGCCGGTCGTCACAATACCAATATTGAATCACGGATATTAGCAGTGGGATTGTGTCTAGTTGCTCGAGGTTAGAGCCAGTCCGTAAGCTTGTGAATTGATCCGTGCGTTTTCGGAAGGATATAATCTCTGGCTGTTCAACTCGGGGAGTCTTCGTAAATAACGTAAATGCAGATGCAATGCATGTACGCGATGCAATGAATTTCGACGTTATTTTGGATTTCAGATATAATAATGGCCTATTTCATTCAGGAACTACGTCATCACCATCATGTGGAAGGCATGATGGGCTAATTATGTTTTCCATTATGAACTTGACGGCCAAATGAATGATTCAACGTGCGAGGGTAGTTTAGCCTTATCGCTGGCAGGAAGGCCCGCGGGTGAATGTCATTTCGTGCTATCTTTCATCTTTTATGCTATCGATTGGATCTCGCCCTTTACGACGGTAACTTGGCTCATCTAACCAATTCCGTTAATAATTACTCGTTTATTCTCACAAATATTCTTGCCGGTCTTGACTGTCTTATTCAAGACGGTCTTGCCACTCCTTCAATAACTGTCCTTTTTATGGATTTTGTTTTGTACTGTTCTCTTGCAATGTGTTCTTCTTGTAGTTGTCTATCTTTCGGCATTGACTTTCGTAATTATCATATTTGTAGGAATTGTGTCACTTGTCAATCTAATTGTTATCTTGGAAATTATTTTCCAATAGATAGTTTTTTTCCTCTCCAGCATAGCTACATTTGATAACATTTGATTTTTATTTGTGTCATAATAAAAACATTGAGGGGAACTAGAAATGGCTTGAACCTTGCTGAATTACGTGACTGACTAAAAGCTTTGTCATAAGGGTTGAAGATTCAGGAGTACATAGTAGGTTGTAGGCTCACCATGTTATATGCATTAAAAATTTTTGTGGCGAGACTGGTGGAGCCACATTGGAACAATGAAGATACATTATACGCATCATGTAAGACGCTTGGTCTAACGCAATTGAAAAAAAGTTATCTCTGAGTTTGAATGTTGAGTATGGAGAAAATGATGAGAGTTGTATTGCATTTACTTGTTTTCTCTGTTGAAAACAGCTTTTTTTATGCTTTCTGAATGCATCCTTGAGCATGCTCAAAGATCCTCGTGCATTGGTACTGATTTCAATTCATAAGTTGAGCAAATTTTGGAACTACCATTTTGTGTGGTGACATGAGATTGACAAAAAATTAAATTCGTTACCGTATCTTGATTCTTCTTCATATCAAACTAACTTTTTGGCTTGACTCCATGAGGCCGTCCTTTTTCCAAGGGATCATATTGTTTTGACATTCTTGCGGATCAATTGGTGCGGATCATTGGTGAAATTTAATCATATCAAAGTGAAATCATCTTCCAAATAATATAAATTGTGAGCAAATATTCACCAATAAATATGTATATCTCGTAATGAAGTCAGCAGCGGCATCCCTTGCTCTGATTTGTGCAAATTTTCGAGAGTAATCGTTTTTTTTTCTCCATATGAATGTAATTTAACTTCATAACCTTTTAAACTCCGTAGTTTCTTTAAGTTGATACAATGTTGCTCAACCAACATATTTGGCTTGAAGATTGCCATCTTTAAATGCTTTATTTTTAATCCATTCAAATTAAAACGACTATTGTAATAGCCTTACGGATTAAGTTTGTTTTCTTCGGGGGTCTGTCAATTCCGAGTATTTCCTTTGGACGTTTACTCTCCGTCTTTTAAGAAATATTACCTCTAAAATGTTTTCATTACGTCTCTACCATCTCTCAATTTGCCGAAAGATTTTTCATTCGTGCTTATTCCTCTCTTAGGATTACCTTATTCCATCCTGTCGTTCCGCTGCCTCCTACTTTCGTCTTTTCTATCTACCCCGAAAACGACGATTGTCTTTTGTTTTCCTCCCCGTCCATTTTAAGACCTAGCACGGTTGATCAGAGCAATCAGTCCTGTCTCGTTATGGGAATAAAACCATGTCTTATTTATGCCCCCTGTACAATGATAAGATTTTGTCCACAAAATTATCAGTTTTCGTTTTAACTCGAAGGTCAAAAAGTGACCAGCTCTGGCGTTACTTATTAAGAACAAAAAACTATCTGAAGAGATATCCTCCTCCGCTTGCCAATCCGGAGGTTGCGGATACAATTCTAGCTTTTTTACCCATAGCGTGGCTCTTTGGCTTCATACCGAATAAACTGTATCTATCTAAATTGGGTGGATATCTTACTTGGTGGCAAATATGAAACGCTATATATATATATATATATATATATATATATATATATATATATAGTAACATTTTTAATAAGTAACAAAAATGAAATTTGGCTTTCATGTTTTAATACTGAAAGACTCAGTGTGTGAATTCGTTGTAAATTAGAAAATTCAATGCTATTGAAATTTTACTCACTCACTCAGTGATTCAACCCGAAGGTTGGTTTGGATAGGTGAGGGTAGAACTCACTCCGGACTAAGCCACAGGCGTATGAATTTCGCACAATCAGGGTAGGGGGGCCAGTTCCTTTCCCTGGACCACCTCGCTCATCGAGGATTTTTTGTATCGGGGGCGTCCAAAGGTTTCACCCGGATTTGAACTCGGAACCCTTCGATCAGTAGCCAAGCGCTCTATCCACTACCTCCCACACTGTAACTTGACGACAGAATATTGCTTTCACTCATTCGTATTTTGACCTTTTAGCACTTTGAGGATGTTCTGAAAATTGATTCTTGTTGACATTTCTGAATTTTGTTTCGGTTATCACTGTATTGTTGTTAATAGGTGTTGAAATCACCGTAATTAATTTTAGTGAAGGTATTTAAGTCCGTTTAAAATGTTCACATATTCATGAATTCTCTCGGCGAGTTTCAGGAGTAAAAGAGGATAATAATGAAGTTTATAAGAGCTTAGTAAATGCGTGCTCTTTTACATTGTTTGTTTTACTTTGTGTGGTGCTTCAACTGATGAAGTCTTTGGTTACTATTTAACTTAATATATACCTAAGACAAACACGACGTGCATGCTCGACGTGGTATTCGAAACCCCGACCTTCCGTTTGTCAAACCGGGGGTGATCAACCTTGCTACTGCATTGGACGTATTATTATCTTATTTCTTACCTCCATTGCATAATATATCCACTTATCTTATCCTCTCAGATGCCTATAAGTTATCTAAGAGGAAGAGATGAAGTGAGATGAAGCAGAAAAACTGCGGGAATAAAGCTCCTTCGCACCTTTGCCGTAAGCTATTTCAAGCCAGAAAACGTCCCTGCCTGTACTCCGTGAAACTTTTTCACAAGATACCATAAGAGAAATAACGTTGCTATCCCCTTAACTGCTAACTTACTCTCTACTTTGCGATTGACTTTCTTTGCGGTTCCATATAGATATGTAATGAAAGAAATCTCGAAATGAAGTGGAATTGCAAAATTTTATTTCTCCTAGTTGAAGAGCTTTCAATGCATAAGCATCGTTCTTTACGGTAATGAAATAACTACATTATTTTTTATTCAGGTATAACTAACTAACTGGCGAATTCAAAGCTCGCGAGCGAGCCGCGAAAACTTTAGCGGAGTTACCCGCTGAATTTCACGATAACAAGATATTTCACAGAGAAAAAAATAAGTCACCTTGATCGGGATTCGAACCCGGACTCCCTGAATTCCGGCCAGGTGCTCTACCAGTCGAGCTACCAAGATGTCCTCTTTATATCATCTTGGAAGGACATCTTGGTAGGACTTTATTTCTCAGAGAAAAAGGACATCTTGGTCGCTCAACTGGTAGAGCACCTGGCCGGAAAGCAGGGGGTCCGGGTTCGAGTCACGGTCAAGGCGAATGATTTTTCTGTGGGATATCTTGCTAACTGGTGAACGATTTATAGTTATTCCAGTTATCCTCAGTTATATCCTTCAACGCTTGAGCGCCAAAAACGTTCTTTGCCGACCGTACCTAAATTACGTAGCACCCTCAAGGGAGTGTGCTGGGAATTTGGTCATTGAATATTGAGTGCTTTTTGAATCCTCACCGATTCCGTGTGGTTACCTCCAAATTTACCATCAATTATTAGGCTTTAAACTGCTCCAACTGCTAATGTTAAATCGATTTTACTAGCCTACGTTTTTTACTATGTAATTCTTTGGGCATACCTCACATCAATACCCGGGGCGTGTTTTACCCACGACCGTTGGGTTGAAGGAGATTGATCTGGGTACTACGGTCTTGCTCGTGGCCTCAAAGTGTAGATTCTTCCGAATTTCCTTCCTTAAATCTCAATTCTACGAGTTGCCATAATTCAATCCGCAGCATGCTGTGGCAAGGTTTCAGTTTGGAGTTAATACTCGGAAATGACCGAAAACAGGCTCAGGAATAGCACCTCCTATTTGTTCCTTTGTGGAGCATCGTGTAGAAGGACGGTGAGAGTTGTATGAATTATTTGGAAGCGGTGAATGTTAGTGAGGAGCTGGACTCGCGTGACCTGGCTTCCATTAAGTGAGAGCGAGGGGAGAAGAGAACGTTGATTGTGCGCGTATCATTATTACAACGGAATGCAACGGAGGCTTAAAAATACACTTCGGCGATGAATAAATTACGTAGCCACCAGTTTCTGTTCACGGTCTGTCTCTGTTGAAGCTTCAGAAGCATCCCGACCTTTCGTTCGTTCAAAATTCATGTTCTCGCTGTAAAACATCCCCCAACGCATGCGCACCACAAACGTTCTTTGCCGACCGTACCTAAATTACGTAGAACCCTCAAGGGAGTGTGCTGGGAATGGGTTCGGCAAAACGCCACTGGTTCCCCCGAGGAGTTATCAGTTGTGCTGCGCGATAAATATTTTGGGATACGGCAAATGAAATTTGTTCGGGACACCATTCATAAGAGAATTGTGGTGGAGTCCTCTGGGGAGGGGGGAAGAGGCTTTAGAAATGGTGACATGTCATTGTTAAAATGAGGGACCGGCAAAAAAGCTTTTGATTCTTCGTTTTGTAACTGCTATTCGGTGTGGGAATTGAAAAAAATAAAGCGTGCCAATTTTAAGAATATATACAGGAAATTGCTGGTGTCTACCTCCTTTAAAATAATTGCAGTGTAGGCAGTTATGCCTGCGAAAAACTGCTTATGGATTCAATATTCCATTAGATAACAATAAAACTGTTTTGTGATATGGGTAGGAAGTGGTTTTTAGAAGTCGGATTAATCCTTCGTCCTATCTTTTAGGGACCTTACGCTACAAAATTGGATGTGGGTAAGGGAAACTCGGAGGAATTGAGGCGCAGCAGTGAAAGCTATTAATGTTTAAGTGAAAATTTGGGCTGATGAAAGTCGAAATATTGAAAAACTATATTGTGTAGGAAAGATGATAGATAGCTCTGCTGGATATAGCATCATTTTAATAAAGATTATTTCAATCGCCACAGAATCGATATTTTCCCCTCCCGAAACATTCTCTGTCGATCCCTTCATTTATTCTCTCTGCGGTTCTCTAAAAATTTCCCAAAAGAGCGAAATATCTTCTAACGCTATAAAATCATCGAAAATTGTATTAGGCAGAATTTTAGAAGGAAATAGCTAAAACTTTTCGCCTGGTGGTAAAAGAGGTGCGCAATTGATTTTTTTTCAGCTTAAACGATCCTTTATTGAACCTCTGCTTTTGCTAAGGAATAAGAGGGACTGTCATTGGGTTGGTGAAGCAGTCTGTGGGGCTTGCTGTAGTGTCTAGAGCAATTGATACAAAATAAATTGATACATTTGGGGCCAATATTTTCAGCGAGGAGTTAGGAGCGAGGAGGATGTTTACCCATCTGAATTTCTTCCTATGTATTCAATTTATTTCGCATTAATGTGATTTCAATGTTCTATTGTCTTTGAAGAAATTGGAAGAAAGGGCGTGGATTAATTTCGAGGAAACTTCTCGAGGAATCAGGATTGGAGAGTAGGAGAGGTAAACATTAGTCCAGGGATCGTCAAATATCTCTGCATTCGCCGGGAGGGGCGTTTAAAATTTCCTGGAGTAACAAAACATTCATTCCTACTTTATCATGGAGATGATAGTGTCTCCAATTGATGTATGATCAATAATTAAATTTAATTTAAGTCATAAATTTCTCTTTATCTTGAAATAGAGGTAATTATCTTGTTTTTAGGAGTGATAATCTTTCCTCGGAGAAAACTAGATTCAAGTCCTGGGGAGCGTCGGCCGGAATCTCTGTCACGTACGACAGAGTCAAGTTTTGTTTGTTTGTTTAACTCCGTTGTTAATTTGGCAGACCCGAAAAAATAAGTTGCCAAGTTTGAGAAAATTTTGTACCGTAATTCCAAATTTCCTAGCGACAAAAAGGGGCAATCAGTCGAAAGCCAAAGCTTGAAAACACGTTTTTTTGTAAATTGAATGTAACGAAATGAGCTATTGTACCTTCTTTCATTTTAAGGTGGGAGGTGAAGGCAAGAAAAAATAAAGTACCTACGGAAACATGGAAACGGTAATGATAAATTATGCGTAAAGCTCAGAATAAGATAAAAACTTGCAAGCAGCATTTAGGAGTTTTGAATCGAGAGGGAGCACTTTGTGTGAGGAGTAAGATATATTCATTAAAGTTACAAAATACATTTTCATGAAATAAAAAAAACCTTCGTGTTCCTTCCATTCAAAAAACCTTCCATTCAAGGAATAAGAGATAGTGAGCGCAGTGTTGTAGTACATTTTGCTTCATTCTTTAAGTAACTGTATAGGGTTGGCTAAGTTTAATCCTCCAGAAATATAGCAAGTAATTTGCGTCTTCGAATACTGAACACGAAGGAGTTGGTGTATAACTGATTAATACTTAAAAATTTGATTGCACTTGAGGAAAAACGATTGCTCTAGCGATTAAGACATGGGGAAAGTAAAGTTATTAGTTAACCCCTCAGAAATAATAAGAACATTCTTGTCAACATTGCAATACTTTAGATAATTTCACCTGCCATGTAGCTTTCGAAGTGAAATTTGACGAAGTTCAGGGGATTTTTTAAAAATAAAATATTTTTAAAATATACAATTTTGCTAATGGGATTTTTATGTAAAGTCCATCGTAGAATCTGAATGCACGTTGATTACGTAGTACTTATTCAAACAAAGGAATTTGAGGCGGAAACGGATTTGATTATGATTGAGTTCTCATCATCACACGTGCTCTAAACATGAACGAAATTGTTGAAAAATCTGAATGAAAAATGCTGTAGCTGGGGACTATGATGCTCTCTGAAAATATTGCGCTTTAATGATAAGCTAATAATTAATCTAAAATCGTTTCTCTTCAATAATAATGATCTATCTGCCGACTTATTACGTTTTTGATCTCGTATGTAAATAAATCTAAAGATAACGATGCACATGATAAAATAGTTATGTAAAATAGCTAATATGGCGAGCATATAACGAGAGGAGTGGATTACAAAGTCCGAAGTATTCAATATAATTATTATTTTATTATGCCGTTATTTTGCCGAAGTTCTGATATTTATGTCTCCTAAATGTTTATGCTTGGTTTAACTCCTAGTACAAAAGTTTGAGCTCAATAAAATCATTTCCGGAGGTTTAAGAATGGTTGAAAGTCTTTCTCTTCTGGGCTTCGGAGATGAAACAGTGGAGATAATAGAGGCATCCCGAGTAGCAGAAAAGGGAAGATAGGGAAGCTGAAAGCTTTCCCCTTATTCATTTGTATCAATTTGAGTGCTGAATTAGTTGGAAAAGGCAATTATAAGTCCCTCAAGCTTATTTGGAGAAATGAGCTTGGGGGACTTGAAGAATTTGGAGAAATGAGACGTCTTGAAGCGGCTCAGGAGCGGAGATTGGCGACGAGAAGTATAACGTCGGTGGCGGTGTGCATGCCGGCGTATTTAGCGGCAGGT
Organism: Platycnemis pennipes; assembly: GCA_933228895.1. Taxonomy (NCBI): domain Eukaryota; kingdom Metazoa; phylum Arthropoda; class Insecta; order Odonata; family Platycnemididae; genus Platycnemis; species Platycnemis pennipes. Next base: position 79,646,017 of record OW121847.1, on the reverse strand, counting down.
AGTCTTATTTTTTGAATAAATAAAAAGTCACAGAGTTCATAATTATTTTCAAACATTTTAATAAGCATAAAATACTTCATATAACTAAATATAATAATATCCTACATAATAGTGCCGTGCCAAACACAGTAAGAGACCAAACCAAATGTCAACAGGACACTAGTCAGCTTAATAGTCAAGATATTAATTCCAAACACAAATACAGAAATATCGATTACATTGGTAAGGTCTCGGAACAAATAGGTAAAATATTTAAGAAAACGGATTACAGATTTGACTATAGAAATAGAAAAACCGTAAAAACATTTTTTTTCTCCAAAACTAAGAGTCCTATAAATGCAAAAATGAAAAGTGAACTTGTTTATGGCATTCCATGTAAAAACTGTGAAAAATTATATGTAGGTTAAACGGGTCAATATTTGAATAATAGAATTGCCAACCACAAATCTTACATAAAACACAATAGAATAGGCTGTGCCCTAGCACAACATTCAACAAACAGCAAACATGAGTTTAACTTTGAAAGTGCTGCCATCCTGAAAAGTGAAATAAAAGGGAAGAAACGCCAGATTAAAGAAATGATTCATATATCAAGACATACAGATGCTTGTAACAGGAAGACTGATATAGACTGGCTTAGTAAGGCCTATGGTAACATCATCAACCTAATGCCGGTATTTATTAAATAACTGATAACTATGAAAACATACATGGTATATGTATAATTATATTAATTGTATTAATGACATATATTGTTAGGTATAGTTCAAACTTTACTTTTACTCATTTGAGGGATCTATATGTTGTAAATCAGTTGTTCATAAAAAAGATAATGTTGGTTTTTAATTTTCATTCATTGTCAATTCATTTGAGATCTTTATATATAGTAATTTTGATACCCAGGTATTTTGGACAAAAATAGAATGTCGTTTTTACTTAAGGTTGTATTATCCACCTGTAGATGTCTTCTTTATTATACACTATGACATGCACACCATGAAGTTTTTTTATGCTTGATTTTACTTAAAGTGCAATGTTTGTGGCATGGGTGTATCTCGATATGCTAAATTAATGATGACCATTATAATTCCAAGGTAATTTATCAATTTTTCAATTACATTGATGTTAATGTTCTATAATAACGTGTTGATGTACCTTCAAAATCTTATTGTTATGTAGCCCTGAAGATGGAAGTATTAAACTCCGAAACGTCGGCAAAGAATGATATTTTTATTCATCATTGACCTATACTCGATAATTGGATGGAGATATAATTAAATATTTATAGAGGCCAACAGTCACAAGTACAGAATTATACTTGTTTGTTATCATAGCAATACTGCCAAAAGTAAACATGAACAAATCAATTTGTCCTTTGGTGTGGAGCATGCATGACTACATTATTGTGACAACTATGGCCTACGGCTGGTCCTTGAGGGTGACATATGCATGGTAATAAAACTTCTTTTCCGACGCGGAGAGGTTCCGTACGATTTTTTCTTAGCTCTTAGAGAAAACCAAGAGGAATTGCATACGCGTCCACTGAGAGTGCTGGTAGTCGACATACATAGGTATTTCCGCTTCAGATGGATATCACAACACTATCAAAATCTTCTTCCAGTTTGAGTTCTCTCTACGATCTACAGCAACCTCAATAAATTTGTTGCAGCGTACAGAATTGGTAAAAATTTTGTTCCCTGAGGAATGATATAAGTTGCTTTGGGCATAGCGAAGAAAATATGTTCCGGTAAGCTAAACCTTTTTTGTCAGAGAACGTCAGAATGATTCCACTGTCTAATTACTATCAAGTTAGTTGGGAGACTCCGGGTCTGATTCATCTGGATCAAAATTTGGGTCACCACCTCTTGCCTCGTCCTGTTAATGTCACTTATAAAGACATTTGAGTGAAGTAATTCACTTTACATGTGTGCTTCTTGCCATTCTGTCTGTAGAATAAACTTTCCAAAATACTGCCAACCTAAAGTGGACCTAGGTGACCCATGCAAAACGTAGACTATGTAGTCTAGAACACGATATCATCCATCGCATCCCACATGTTGTTTGCATATCGTCACCACAGTAAAAATTAAGCAATAAGGGGCTAAATGCCCTTGAAAAAACACTCACAGCCGGGCAGAAAGTGCTGACAGACAAACGGCAGCCGAGTGAAAAACCAAAACCATGGAGGGGGCGATTGCGCGGTCAGGCAGATCCGGAAGCAGGAGAGAGTCAGCCAGACAATGGAAGCAGGAAAAATTTCGAGAGGAAAAAGGTTTCTTGGACCGGGATCCGTTCTACGGACCTTTGGCTTGCCGGTCCAATGTGCAGACAACCACTCTACCCAGGAATCCAGCTGCAATAGCAATTTTTTTTTACGAAACCTATTGGAGCTCATTCACCTTTATATACGGACCATTAAGGATGGTATACGTGAGGCGAATTGTGCTGGCAATATCCAATAAAATTGTTTGCCGTGCATAACGACAACTTAAAATCTTACAAAGACCGGAAAGTCGCTTTCTGCCTAGAGCAATCGCTGCAGCGGCGCCCATCTCTACTCAAAAGTGATCATTGTTTACTCAGAAATCATTGTTTTCATTGGCATCTCCCTCAATTAGATATTTCCATGAAAATTTTAAGTGGCTTATAGCTTTGAAATTTGATTGTAAACTTCATTATATAGTGAAATAATTCATAGTCATCATCATCATGGGTCAACAGTCCTAAAATTGGTTTGACGCAGCCCTCCACTCGATTCTTCTATCGGCCAACTTCTTCATATTGACGTAACTCCTCTATTTTACAACCTGTTCTATATAATACAATATAAAATAAATTTGTTACAGCGTACAGAACGGCAAAAAGTCTTATACATCCTTCACAACCTGTTCTATATAATACAATATTCAATATATTTGTCACAGTGTACAAAACTGAAATAATTCATAGAAAAATAATATGTTTGTAATTTTGAAATTTTCTCAATTATGTCTTCGTCATCATCGGTCAACAATCCTAGGATTGGTTTGACGCAGCCCTCCACTCGATTCTTCTATCGGCCAACCTCTTCATATTGACGTAGCTCCTCTCTTTTACATCCTTCACAACTTGCTCCATATACCTCATACGAGGCCTGCCTTTTCCTTTCTTCCCGTTCACTTTTCCCTCGACGATTGTCTTCATCAGGCCATCGTGTCTTAAGGTGTGGCCTATTAAGTTGTCCCGTCTTCTTTTTAAGGTTTTCAGTAGACATATCTTCTCTCTACTCTTCTTAAGACTTCTTCGTTTATAACGCGATCGATGCATTTTATCTTCATCCTTCTTCGGTAGCACCACATTTCAAATGCTTCCAGCCTGGACTTCTGTGCTGCTGTTATTGTCCATGATTCGCTACCACAAAATAGAATTATCCAGATGTATTTCTAATGAAATGTTTCCTCACTTCCACGCTTGTATTTGCAGCTGTAAGCAGAATCTTCTTCTGATAAAATGCACTTTTCCCTTGGGCAATTCTACTGGCGATTTCCCTTTTACTCTCTCCATCGCTGGTTACTCGGCTTCCCAGGTAACAGAACTCTTCCACCTCCTCGATTTTTTGTTTTCCTAGTTTAACATTGGTCCTGGCTTCCTTTCTTCTACTGCACACCAATACCTTAGTTTTCTTTTTATTGACATTCAGATGATATCTGGTCGTTGTTCCGTCCATATTTCCTAGTGTCTTCTTTAAATCTCCTTCTGTTTCTGCCATGACTGTTATGGCGAATCGTAGCATGCTGATTTTCTCCCCGTGGATATTCACTCCCGGAGACTTTTCTTTGACTTCTTGGATGGCTTTCTCGATGTAGACATTGAATAATACGGGAGATAGTGCTTTGTCTTCCGTAGCCTTGTCAGCCTTGTCTCACTCCTTTCTTTATGCTTACTTCTGTACTGCTGGGTCCTGATTTGATTATGGCCACATGGTTTTTATAATATAAGCTGTGGATAACTCTTCGGTCATTGTATAATACTCCAATTTCTTGCAGAACCTTTAGTATCATGTTCCAATCCACGTTGTCAAATGCCTTCTCCAAATCTACAAATGCAACAAACATCGGTAGATTCTTCTCTATTCTCTTCTCTATAAGTAGCCTGAGGGCCAAAATCGTTTCTCTTGTGCCCTTGTCTCTTCTGAACCCGAATTGGTCCTCATCCAGGAACTCCTCAGCTTTTCGTTCTATTCTTCTGTAGATGATTCTCGTCAATATCTTCGAGGCATGTGTCGTCAGGCTTATGGTCCTAAAATGTTCGCAGTTCTCAGCCCTCTTCTTTTTGGCAATAGGGACGATGATATTCTTCTAAAGTCCGTGATATCTCTCATATAGAGTACATATCGCAGATTGTTTTTTACAGCTGAGTAAATGTCTTCTCTCTGGCATTTTTAAATAGTTCAGCAGGAATATCATCTATTCACGAAGCCTTATTTATACTCAGATCCCTTACAGCTGCGTCAAATTCAGATCTCAAGATTGGGGCTCCCAAATCATCCTTATCTACTTCATTTTCCTCTTCGATTACCTCCGCTCTAAGATAGCTTCCATTCTACACTCTTCCAAGTATCCTTCCATCTCTTCACTTTAACCTCATGTTCAATTAAGAGTTCTCCATTCTTGTCCCTTTTGCTGTTACATCTTGCAGCCCATTCCTTGAAGTGATTTCTCACCATCCTGTAGGCAACTTCCACATTTCCTTTTGTGAGGTTGCTTTGTACATCTTCGCGTAGATCCTTCATCCATAATTCCCTAGATTTTCTCGCTTTGCGTTTTATTTCATTCCTGATTCTTTTGTAGCGAAGTTGCCCTTCTTCAGTTTCCACATTTTTGTGTGTTCTTCTCTCTTAAGTCAATTCTAAGACTGCTTCTGTAACCCACGGCTTCTTCTTGACAACTTTTCTTCTCCCCAGAGTTTCTTTTGCTGCTTCTAGCCCGAGTTTGATGTTCTTCCATCTCTTTTTCACTTTCAAATCCTGTTCAATTTTGTTTTCCACTGCCTTCTGAAAGGCCAGCCGTTGTTGAGGTTCCTTAAGTTTCTCTACTTGCCATACGGTCTTCATTGATTACTGCAATTTCTTGAGTTTTAAGTGGCATTCCATCATGACTAAGTTGTGGTTACCGTCGATATCTGCACCCGGGTAGCTTTTGCAGTTCTTCACCTAGTTTCTGAACCTCTGCTTCAATAAAATGTAGTCAATTTGGAATCTTCTTCCTCTCTCCGGGCATTTTCCAGATATATTTTCTCCGTTTGTAGTTTTTAAACAATGTGTTTGCCACCACCAACATGTGTTGTGTGCAGAATTCTATAAGTTTTTCTTCTCTCTCATTTCGATTTCCCAAGACATATTTTCCTGTTATTCTTCCATCTTCACCTTCGTTAACGACAGCAATCCAATCTCCTAAAGTAATTAAGTTTTCTTCACCTTTTACGTGCTTTATTACTTCCGTGATATCCTCATAGACGTCTTCCACTTCTTCATCTTTGTAGTCCAACGTAGGCATGTAAACTTGTACCACAATTGACTAATAACAGTTTTTGGGGTTATCCGCGTTTTTAGTCAAAAAGTTGTACTACAATTGTATCGGTAGGCTTGGTCTCAATCTTCACCATTATAATCCTCTCACTGTACTGCATGAAGCTCTTCACGTGCAGTCCTGCACTCTTCCTGAGCATTATGCCTACTCCAGCGTTACCATTTTTTGATCCAGTGTGTATAATTCCATAACTTCCACTCCAAAAGTCTCCTTCTTCGGGCCATCTCATTTCACTGATTCCTAATATGTCGATGTCCATTCTTAGCATTTCCACCTTGAGGTTCTCCAATCTCCCGCAGGTCCGAAGTGATCGCACGTTCCATGTTCCTACCCTAAATGACTATCACACTTGACTGATGTACCCTCTTGGGTAGTCGCCGTCGGGAGATCCGAATGAGGGACTTTTTTACCTCCGGAATATTTTAATCAAGAGGGTTCCATTACGTCATGATAAGAAAGAAAAGAGTGGAGTAGCTGCGAATCCTCGGGATAATAAAGTGGTGGTTTCCCGTTGCCCTCCACATCGCAGTACTACAGCCGTTAAAGTAAATGTTACCACGCCTGTACAGAAATGAGTGTCGCTGTACCGACCACTGCGGTCTCCACCTTTCCTCATGTGAAAAAGAGCTGCTGCCCTCTCCTCCGGGCTATTTGAAGCATAATTGTTGGCGGCCTCCCGTCGCCAAGTCACGGCATCTTTACAGGTTTGTTGTATCATTTAAAGGCCTATCGTAACCAATGATAGACCAATACCACCTCGGAGTGCCGCCGAATTTTGTCCACGACTGCACATTCGACGAGTAAACGCGCTTATCTCGCGGCTAACCTCTATATCTAGAGGTCGATCCATCCGCAACCCTGTGGACTCACTCGCTGGCTTTAAGCTCAGCCCCGAGAATTGCCTTAAGCTTGGTTATTTCGTAAGTGAGGAGCCCAGATATCATTTCTTAATACTCATAACTTTTAATCTTCATATTCATGAGTGTTTAATAAATGTAATTAGAGAATACTTTTATATTATGGTACTAAAAATAAACTATTTAAAAAAATTATGCCTAAATACTAATTATCGATTTGATATTGTAGCTGTTGCACTTGAAAAAGCCACAACAAATATGTATTATATGAATTAATGTCTAGGTATTCAATTTAGATTGTTAATGTTTATTTCATTTTATATTTCAGGTAAAACCCGCCAGACCAAAGCTCATAGTTCTTCCCGAAAGCATGCCTACGTGAGTACCCTAGGAATAAAATGTTCTAGATGTACCGTGAAAATATTATTTGTTGCAATCAATGCTCTTGTATACGTATGACGTATTTAAGTAGGGAAGCTAGAAGCTACTTAAAATGATATTTTTAATAGTCCCGCAGCCACTCGTTTCAGTATAAATAGGTACATGTTAAAAAAATCGACTACAGAATTTTCGTTCACTAAAATATCCCTGAAATTAAAAACATAAAATTGAGGCGTGAATTATAATGGTTAAAAGTTATAGAATTCCGCTGTTTTTAAGCCCTTCATAGTAGCTGGAAATGTTTCCTTTACCGACGAGTTCATGGGATGTGAAACTTGGCAGTACTGCGTGCTGTACACATTTTATAGTAAGTCGTTTGTTACGTGCATGACTTCCTTCACTACAGCTGTTCGAAAAAGCGGGTTCTTTCTCTTCAATGCTTCGCATAAGAGTTGGAAATGTATTATTAAACCTATGTGCAGTTAGTGTGTGAGGCCTGTTGTTTTTGTTTATTCATAGGTGTGATATTTTTTACGAGTATTCATATCTGCGTTCTAGCGGTATAAAAGAGATAGCGGGGGTTTATGCTTAAGAATGTCGAATGTCCAAGTAGCGGATCTATTTTCACCGTTTTTTCATCAAAAGAGCATCGCGTTTGACGACCCGACGGCTCATTTCTGAGGGTGACGATGGATGGTGGATTCCCATTTCCCTCTCGTTATGCTGCTATCGTCGGATTTTAACCTCTCGAGTTTCGCCGGGCCTTCCGATGGCGATGCCCCGGCCCCCTAGCGCTCCTCCCGATTCGAATCGAAGTCTCCTTCTTCCACCCCCGCACCTCCTCCTTACCCCCCCTCTCCACTGGTCCCGCACCCCCACCCGATCCCCACCGCGGCAAATCCTCTTCCCCTATCCCCCGATCGACTCCCGAATTATCCACTAGTCGTCCGGCAGCTCAATTCCTGCCCCCATGAATCTCGCAACAATGCAGGCAGTAGTGCAGCGCGGGGAAGCCTATCACTCACGGGTGGAGCAGGCGAACACGTTCTCGATCTCGACGCAGGATGGCTGTTGTCGTCGACGGCGACAGACACCTCACATCCGTGGTTTTTATCCTCCGGCTCAGCGATCGAAGTTTATTGCGTTTTCCTCGTATATTGCCTCGCCCTAAAACTCATCTCCAACTGAGGGAAGCGGATCATATCTTCTCCGTTCTCCGCAATAAAGTTCTAACTTGGGTGGGAATGTGGTTTTATCGCGGGGGACTACGAGTTTAGACAAGTGTCGGTGGGTCGGAGAAGAGGGAGTGGACTGTCTCTCGTCGGCGGTTGTGAAGTTTTGTCGTTTATCACTCTTGCCATCGCTCGCAGGCCGTCCTCCTAATTGTGTTTGGCGGTGTCGATATGAGACTCGGGGCCGTGAAAAGGGCAGTTTGTCTCCGAGCGGTGCGGATATACGACCCCCGAACTCTCTAAAAAGTGAAACGTGCGCTTAATCCTGGAATGTCGATCTGCGGCATCACTGTGCGACACTACTGCTCTGTCGTCCGGGAGAGAATTTTTATCTCGTGCGTGCCTCCCTCTATTTTGATGCCGGAATCATTTTTATGCAGGAAAAGTTGCCTCAGGCGTTATGAGTCACTGATAGTGTACGGTTGAACGGCTTCGGCCAGGTGCACAATTAACGTCTAGTATTCAGTACGCCTACGCTGGGGTGTGTGCGTGCGTAGGTCTCGCTCCGTCTCACGAACGTCACGCGAAGCGAAATCGCTTGTACCTCGATTAGAGGTTGGAAAGGCTCTCTCTCTCTTTGCTTGTTGTACTCGCAGCTATCGTTGATATCACTGAAATCATTTATGCTGTAAATGTTATTGTTTAGTGCTTGTTACACACGCTGCGATCTTTCGATATATCGATCTCAAAACCTTGGCGAGAATAACTGTTGTACTGTCACAAACTTTTTGTACATGGCAATTGCATATGCTAGATACTTACGGTGAAACGAGGTGAAATCGATTTCTGTCGTATATAAAAGCCAATAAAAGATTATATCGTGTTTTTAGAATAATGTAAAAGTAGTTTTTAATCTCTTGCAAATTATAGGAGAGTAATTATCAAGTAAAACATTAATTTTTTTCATTCTTTGCCTGGTAAAAACGCACAATTTTATTTGAATTACTAAATTGGCATGATGCGTTTTCCCTCTGTTTTAGTGTTTAAATCGAATATATTGAGCTATAGTTCTTCACGCTTGCCATCATTTGATTCATTCATATGCGAGCATGTGGCTACCCACATCACTCTTTTAAAGCGTGACTATCACATGCGGTTGGGCTTAGTAATCAGTGAACCTACTGGCTAGATCAACCTTCTGGTTAAACCCAACTTTTTAAGTCTTGACAACAAGTTATATGCAACGTTATAACCAGTTATAATTTATTCCTATCAGTGACTGAGTTGTGTTTACTCCATTTTTTCTAATTTTTTATTTCAATGTTCATTTCACTTCAGATAATTTTTCATCCCATAAAATACTGAATAAAACCAGTAGCTTTTTCTATTTTTCACCCTGGTAAAATTAAGTAAACAATATAAGTTTGGCCTATAAAGACCAAGGTGAGATATTATTAATGTACTGTCGGAACTGGAAAACTATCAAAAGCTCCAAGGAAGTACCAGTTATATTTTGTAGTAAAATGTTCGTTACCCTGAAACTAGTTTATTTTCTACTGTTCTGTTTGAATTCACTAAATTAACCGGGACTATATTTAACTGCCGTCGTTTATTCAATTTATCTCTGGGCTCATTTTCATTTTATCCCATTCTTTTCATTGTGTATTTACTATTTGTTTCTTGCAAATCTTATGCCCTTTAATCGAAAATGCGTTTGAAGATTTAAGGTCCTGATTATTCCCCCCAAGAAAACGGAATCATCTCTTTTTCCCTCACTTTTATTGCGCGGTGCTCCCTGTCCAATTATTTTGTAGGAAGAATCGACCACCGAAACTTCATATCGTGATCCTTCCATTTAGAAGTGGGTCGATGGGAATCATAATCTTTTATATTCCGTCCCCGGAATTTTTAATCGCTTTATTTAATTCATTCAACCCTCTCACTTCGGATTTCTTATCTTCATTTTTACCACCCATCTCCAGATTCCACCCCACTTCCATGGTTCCTTCTTCGTTCTCCCTGAACTTCTCGCCGCTCTCTCCCCAAGTCTCCCCTTTCTTTTATATTCGCATCCTTTGGAACTATTTTTATTTAATATTTATTTATTTCTCTGACCCACTTCTCATTTTCCCCTATTTTTTTTAAATTCTTCGTATTCACCATTCTTTTCTGAGAGACTTCAGTTGAAATGTGCACTTTCGTAGGATTTGACTGATGACGTGCCTGCACAATCTCTCAAGCGTTATTTTTTTGCTAACGCTTTTCTTGATTCATTAACCTGGACACAAATATGTATGCCATTAGGCGTGAATTTCTTTGGCTTCGTTGTGGTCGTGCGTTTAATGGTGTACTTGGAATATGTTAGGAAGGACATGACGGCATGGTTCGTGATGATCGTCCATAAACCCATGCGAACGCTGCAGCATCTCTGACATTGATCGTAGGTGAGATGATTTTTCCGTCATCCTGTTTCATTTCTGAAAGTGTCCTATTTCAATACTCTTTACCCTTCATTAAGCAGGCAAGATAATTTAAAATTCTTTTCGTAATCAACGGTGGTGCCTGATTTTTGTGCGTAGTTACGCTCCATGAAAACCACCCATTTATAATTTTATTAGAGGTATTTCATTTGATAATGCCAGCCATTTTAAAGGTGGAGATCGGTATAATTGTTAATGGTAGAGCTTACCAAGTAAGATGACGCCTAACGACTTGTGAAATTCACTTACTGTGGGAGGAAAGTGTGGTAATTGATTCCACTGAGGCGCCACTGGCTCACGAGGAAGATTTGGTATCTAGAGAATCGCGCAGCTTTAATGTACGTGGACGCGCCTTAAAAGGCCTCTATTGGATGTCAAGCCAGACTTCCGGTCATTATCTAACGCTCAACCTAGAAGTCGTCCACGTTGTCTTTGTTAAGTTTGGCCATATTTTGGGAGAGAACTATATTCCAAATACTTCCTGGTAAAGGCAGCGTAATTAGTAGCTTACGGAAAAGTAATCTTGGATTTTTATTGCGTATTCTCTAGATTTGTGTCTATTAGTTCTCTAGATTGAAGTGAAAACTTCTTTTTCGTCGATTAAGGGGAGCAGAAATGTTGTGATTAATAGAGAGTGAAAGTTTGGCTGAAAGACAGAGAATTCTCGTTAATCAGTAATTTTTTATGCTACGCAGGTATTGAAAATTCATTTCAGCTTTATAACGTCAAGCTATCGTTAGTACCGTATTGCAGTACCTGAAGTTTGTTTGATTCTTAGACTGCAGCCGTGTTTATAGAATTCATCTTCGCGCGTAAAGGACTATATTATTATATTTTACTTTTTTTATGATAAGATGAAACTGCTAATGTATCGCGTTAATTATTAATGATGCTTAATAATTTTTTCTTAGGATATATGACTGTTTGTTTTACTAATAATTTTCATAACATTCAGTTTTAACTCATAGAGAAGCCGTAGTTGCGCGCACTGCGCTACCGTGCATTGGATGGAAGAAAATATTCTGTTTTGAGAAAGGGTTTAGCTACTGACCTGATCAGGCGGTCCCGGCTGAAGGCCATGGTGCGCGACGGCTGACTTCTCCGGACTCCCCAAACTCTCCTGTGCCTCTCTTCTATCCCCTTCCCTTCCTCGCGGCCTGTCTGTCTGGATGTTTCAGTGGTAGTGGCGCCGAACCCCAGATTACATATGGTGCTGAAGAAAGTAAACTTCTTGACGTAAAAATTCTGCCTAGAAGCGCCTCAATTCCCAAAACATTTTCTGTCTTGATTTCTTGTTGATGTTATCTTCATCATCGTCAGTGTTCATTTTCACTCCACTAACATGTAAAAGATCTATTTTCCTATCCAAAGAATTTTTTTCTGTGAGATTGCGTAATCCTGTTGCTAAAATATTTCATCATGAAAAAGTAAAAATGACTTTGTATATTCCACACTTTTATTAACAATACCGACCGCGGTTTCGACGGCTATAGCGTCATTGTCAAGGCAACATATAGTGTACAACAAGTGCCGAAGGAATGGCCTTAAATACAAAACAGCAGGGGGGTGGGGAAACATATTGAGGAGTGGAGTGGGAAGGGGGTGGATCACTTGCGGTTGACTTGGGCAAGGAGTTCATTTGGTAGGAAAATGGAGGGGGGGGGCCTGTAGGTGTAAACGCTTTCCCTTGGTTGAAGGTTATTGGAGGGGGGGGGGGGAGGGTGCTACGGAGGGGGGGGGGACTGGTGTGGGTTGGGAAATGTTATAAAGGGTGATGCTTTAAACTCTGCCATGTCATTTAAAATAGTTACATTGTGAGATTTGGAGTGTTTTACAATTTCATATCGTTCTAAAAAATCCAGTTTAAAACTTTTGTCACACACATGTAAAACATTAAAATTAAAATCTGCACTATGTCCAGTGTCTGTCAAATGTTTGGCAAAGGTGGATTTTTCATCTCTGTTCTTTGCACTCCTCTTGTGTTCATTCACACGAGTGGAAAACTTCCGTCCAGTTTGTCCTATGTATGCACCATTACAGTCCGAACACTTTAACATGTAGACACCACTCTTTATTGAAGGTTCCAGTGTATCTTTAGAATTAAACAATAACTTATCTAAAGTGGAGGGGTTATAGTAGCAGGCTCTGTAGTTATTCCGAGGCAGTCTTTTAACGATATTGTTCGTCATGTTCCCGAGGAATGGGAGTTTGCACCAATGTTTGGGTTTCTCAGGCGGTATCTTAGTGAGGTTTGTTATGGAATTAATGGCCTTTTGATATAATTTTTGGTTGAGTAGCTTATGAACTACGTTGATGTTGTATCCATTTCTTTTTGCAATGCATTGGATGGTTTTTAATTCCTTACTGAAACAATCGTCACTCAAGGGAATAGAAACAAGTCTATGCAGCATAGCATGGAGGGCCGACAGTTTGTGGGAATGGTGGTGGTGAGAATCATTGCAAATGATTACATCGGAGAAAGTGTCTTTGCGGTAAATGGAGAATTGGTGCCTTTTCTGAGCTATGGAGATGGTTAGATCCAGGTAGTTCAAGTGGTCTGTACCAATCTCCATCGTGAAAATGATTGAGTCATGGAGGGAGTTTAAAAATGTCAGAAAGGTGTTTAACTGTCTCAGACTACCAGTCCAAAGGCAGATGATGTCGTCCACGTATCTGTAATAGTAAAATACGTTTTTTAAAAGGACATTATTTGATTTAAAAAGTTTTTCTTCCAACTTGTCCATGAAAAATTCCGCCAGTAACGGTGAGAGGGGGGAACCCATGGATAGACCGTGCCGTTGTTTGTAAAAATTACCATTAAATAAGAAGTAGTTTTGTTCGATGCACATGGTTAAAAGTTCCTTAAAGTCATTAACAACACCACCGCTACAATCTGCTCTTCTTAACCAGTCTATGGCTATGTCAATCGCCTCCTGCCCTGGAACTGATGTTGCCTTGTTGATATGTTGCCTTGACAATGACGCTATAGCCGTCGAAACCGCGGTCGGTATTGTTAATAAAAGTGTGGAATATACAAAGTCATTTTTACTTTTTCATGATGATACAATTCCACAAAGTTACGCCTGAAGGTATTTCTTCGAAAATATTTCATACTTAATATTATGCGTGGGTTGACTGGTGGTGATTTGCTACAAACATTTGTAGGTGTATTATCAATTTTAAAGTCATGCTTTGCATGGAAAAACTACACTGTACTAACTTAACACCATCTCACTATTCAAATTTCAAGCATCTCATCCATGTATTTTGCATTTTAAAGCATTTTAAGTTTATTCTTTTGTAACTTGTACTCTCTTCATGCATCACTGACAAAGGTTTATCAATGGGTGTTTACGGCATATTGGATGAATTTCGTGAAGAAGAAGGGAAAAATATGTAAGATAAACATGTGAGAAATGATGCAGGTAGTTTGTCTTCATCCAAAAATTCAAGTCGCAAAAGCAACGGTTGATGATGAAATTTCTGTATGCCAGTTGTAGACGGAGAAATGGAAAAAAATAGATCTGCGGATAAATGTTTTTTCTGAGTGCTTGAGATTTCAACGAAAGTACTGTGTATTTCCCATTTTATCTTGAGTTATTGATTATTGAGAATATTTATGGGAGAATATTTTTCGTATTTAACGTAGGAGTTGTCTATTGCAAGAAATCCCCCACACGCTAATAATAGGAAATTTTAATTGACCTCACCGTGGTGCACATCTCCAAATTTAACGTACATTTTTGGAAATCGATTGGTTTTAAGGCCTGAAGTTACTTAATGAGAAAATATGAGCTGCCGCAAAAAAGCTGGAATGAAGCAGTCGTGAAATGTGGTTAATGAAGGTGCACATTCTTGAAGGAACACCACTCGCGAATTTTGGGGTTTCGATAAACTGCTTGATACCACTTAATTCTGGTGAAATTGAGTTGTCATTTAATTTCGAAGGAACTATCATCTAATATAAAAAATAAATAGGTTTTTTTGTACCGGAGAAATTGGGATCACTTTCTGCTTTTGTTCTGCTGTTAAACATTAAAATTTATTGCTTTGATGATTACGCTTCGGTGGCAAGGATTGTTTTATGAATTATCCTGAAAAACCATATCAATATTTGAAATATTTATTTTTAAGTATCGACTCATGTTAGCACTTTAGGCTAACGCTGCGAAGCCTACTTCACTTTAAAATCATGATATTTTTTAATAGTGGCTTAAGTATGTGCAAATTAGTTTTACGTAATTACTCTCTTACGTTTTTATTGATTTTATACCTCTCTTTAACATTTTTTGCCAATTATTCGAAAATGCATTTTGTGAAACACGCTTGTTTAAATGTGGCATTTAGTATCGTTGAAAGCAAGCCCCTTTTTTACGTCAGTATTTCCACTTGCCTTCATATTCAATGTTTTCTCGGTTCTATTCCTCGTAATGGATGATATTTCGAAATAATTTTATTACGCTAGAAACATAAAAATAAGAAAGTCCGTGGCGTCATGAAATCATGGAAACTGATATTTTGTTTTCCGGTGATTGGTAAGGTCTGAAAAATAAAGCTCTCTGCTCTGCTCATTGCTGAGATAATGGATGGTCGTATTCGTAGACAAAGGTTTGTTGCTCTTAGGGAGTATATTATAAATTCCCTTCAAAATATAATCCTATTTCTTTTTCAAAAGCTTCATTGTTCCATGAAAAATATTCATCTTCTATACGTTGATTTAATTTTAGGAAAATTGAGGGCAGCTATCTTTCCAATGGTATTTAATTGTAAGGCGCTTAGTATTGAAATGCTATCTTTTTATTATTTCCACTTCCATTTATAATTTCAAAGGTATGTTAAGAATGTAAGGGTATTAAAACTCGAGTTGTTTTGTGCCCTTTTATGAGATAGTCCTATTTGGACTGAAACGATTGCCATCAGTTCACGAATTGTTCAACTTGGCTTAACACTTCAATAAATTCATTGCATAAAGAGTTTGTTTGCTTATATGATTTAATTGAATGCCCTTCAACCTTGAATAATTATTGGATTATGCAATTTCAAATACTTTTTTTATTTCGTAAAAGTATTTTAGGTAGTTAACTCCCCTGTCTACTTTCGTAAAGTTTTTTAATCTTACCCTGGAGTTTACCTTATGACATTTCTTTGCAGCACGTTACGATTCCTCCCTGTTGGAGTGGAATAAATTTCCTCTTTGTCAAGCGAAAAGGAATTTAGGAATACTAAGATATTTCCCGAGGAATAATCCAATATGCTGTCATTCATGTACAGCCGGTTATATATACTGAGTGTTTACATTCTTATGGTAATTAAATTTACAGTCATTGATTTCGAAAACCAATTCAGGCCTCCATCGAAGCTTTTGATGCTAGTCTCTGAACCCTTCATCGCGTCCGTGCGTGCAATAAAAAAACCGTCCCCATTTCCGCGCTGTTGGTGACACATCCTTTTCATCGGGCTGGTTTATTTACTTTTTTCTAATTGTCGACCATTCCCACTCGTTGTCGATGTCAATCACTTCGCATTCGCTTCACTCTTTCTCCCTCTCTCTCTCTTTCTCGCACTTTTTTCTGTCACATTTTCCGTCGCAGCGGCATTGACCATTTCCTGTATCTCTCCCCCATTCCGTGCGAAAAAGCGGGAGCGAATTCAGTAGAAATGTGTCACGTGTGTTTGCGCGAGCTTGTGGATTATGTGGTCGGAGTGCCTTTTTTTTTAAAAGATCTCACCGCAATCTCTCCATTTCCTCCTTCCCCCGGGAAGTTCGATATATTCCCCCGAGCTCTCTCCGTCATCTTTTTTTCTCTCGATCACCCACCCTCTTCTTCCTTTCGTGGTTCTCCGTCGCCGACTTCTGCAGGAAAACCACTCAAACTTCTTCAGTCGCCGGCCTTGCACACGCATCAGAACTGTCGAGTTCGAGGCATTAGACGGTGGTGAGTGTCTCTCATCCGCCTCGCAAAGCCCCTCCGACGTGTCAGTCCGAGAGCTATCGTCTTTATCGCCGTATCAACGTTACTCCGTATTCTCTTCAGAGAAACATCCTCTTTCTTCCTCCAAACAGATCTTTTTTTCCAGTTGCTTTTATTAATTTTTTTTTTAATTTCCACACCTCTCATCATCTAGTTCTTTCTTCTCTCCGCCTGAATCCAGCGGTATACGGAGGCGAGAGGGCATTGAACTAGAATCAGAAAAGGCGTACGTATTGCAAAATTGGCGATATTTTCCATCGATTCCCATCGTTGTCTCCCCGCCAACCGTCTTGCCCCAACATGTGTCCTTCTAATGCGGACCTTGAAATGACGGAACCAGGAAAGGTGTAAAAATGCTCGGCGGGTTGATGAAGATACCGGGATGTCCCTCTCACTGACCTCTCTCCTCCCGAGTTATTCTTGTTCCAGGGCGTGTTATTTTCTCCGCCCAATTTTATGCCTTTCGGGAAATTTATGAGGTCGTATGTCATAAATGTAAGTTTTCAGGGTAGCTGCTAACATTATAAATGTCGACAGGACCAGAAAGCGTGTGGTGGTGGCTTGTAGTTCACACTTCGTCGGAACCAATATGACCGTTCGGTCTAAGTAAGCTCACTTCAAGCGTTTTCCTCAATTTTTAAGCCCCGGCCGGATGTTTTCATATCTATATTTAACGCCAGTCGTAATTATTAAACTCTGCCGGAATGCCTGTTAACTTGTTCTGTCCATGAACAGGCGGAAATCATATATGCACCTATATATTTATAGCGTAGATGACGTATATCCGCTTCTGCACGGAAACCCAGAATCATCTGGGTTAGGTCGGTGAGTACGCATCGCAGCATTGACACGTAACAAGCCGCAATAGTCTTTTGTACTCCACTTATCGCGTGCGTATTTTATCACCTAAGGATTCGATTTTTACTCTGACGTGAGGGGCATAACCTCATCCATTCAACTACCTTCTTGCACAGAATTGCCAACAGTTATGCTTCAGTCGTTCTGGACTATAAATGTAAATGTTTGTTGTATTACTACACGTACTTAAACTTGACCGATTCTCCAAATTTTTAGAAAATATTTAGCTTATATTTCTGTTAAAAGTAAAATCACATCTTCAAACAAAATCTATGACCAAAGCGAAATTTGAACAAAAATAAATTGCGCCTCGGTTTAGGCTGACTGGATAAATATTCTTTCAGCGTTCTCAACTGAGGATCGTCTAATGTTGTAAAATATTAATGCCGACACTGGGTTCCTCATTATTGGTCGCACGGGTACTGAACTAAAATCAGTGTAGATGTATGTATTGTGACATCGGCGATATTTTCCATCGTTTCCTATAATGATACTACTACATTGAAATGTTAGGTATAGGAGTCACGTGCAACTAGATAGTTAGTGTCTAGCATAGTAACGAAGTGATTAAAGGTTTAAAAGATTTTCACTAATTATATCTGACTCTTTCACTAAATTTATCTGCATTTACATAGCATGCATAGTAATTGTAAAACATGCCTCATGCACTGCAGCCTACTCAAACAACTTTATGCCTACCTATCACTTTGCTATGCTGCATACTGTGTTCTCTTATGGTTCACGGGAAAAATAACAGAAAAATAACACTGTAAATCTATCGGAAATCTATCTCTCTAATCTTGTTTATCTGATCAAACCTTGCGTAATACACCGGGGTATATGTCTAACGTCATCTGTAAAAAAAATCAGCTTACAATTTACTTAAAAGTTTTAGCCTAAATTTTAGCGTGAGTTATGATAGTAATTCCCATCCTAGTTCTTTTTAACTCGTAACACTAATACGATTATCATAACGGCCTTAAGCAAATCTTACTGATCATATGTCCAGTATCGATCTCATATTGAATTACAGTTGCTGTTTACAGATGCGAGTGGGTTTTAACAGTTGTTAGCAGTTGACTGTCATAGTAGTTAACTGCTAACTGTAAACGCACCTTAATATAGCTTTAGATAACGTTGTCAGTCGATAATACTCGATTGTGTTCGATTTTGATGGAGAGCTTGAATGGCATCAGATGTGAAGTTCGATCTTGCCCGAAGGGAGGACGTCTCGGACTGGAAGGAGGAGGCTTCGCGAGACGATGTCTGTCGTCCGACACGAAGCGTGTCGAGTAAACGAGACGTGCCGAGACGTAGTCATTGATGAGAGTTGGACCGGTCTACTTCCTAGCCTCTCGCCTCCACATGTCAATTTGGTGGAGAGGGAGAGAGAGGTGGCAAATGCGGGCTGGTAAGGGAGAGCGTAGGAATTGATCGGTGGGTGTGGGTGGCGCGTGGTCTCGCATTGCCAATTGCCGCCCATGTGTGTGTTTGTTTGTGCGTGCGTATAGGTCCCGTGCTCGTGTGTCCGCTGAGGCTCTGCGCTTTTGTCCGTCAGGTTTGGACGCGTCTCGGCGTCCCCACGGAGGCCGCAGACGTGTCACGACTGCGACGCCACTATCAGGACCTAACGATGATGCATTCTTCGGTTTCATTTTCCCCCTAAGGCTGTGTGTGTGTGTCCTGAAGAATCGATATCTTACCCTGTCCTTACCGTATGATGCATCTCAGTTACTGAGGGTCACGATCGCAAGTGTTGAGACGACCGCAAAATATCCATCCGGCATTAGGCATTGATAAAGAGTGGTCCAGTTGAAAGGCTTTCAGGTTTGGAGTTCGCGTTTATGTCCTTACCGTATGTGGGTACCGTTTACCGTATGTCAGTGAATTTTGATGGGACCTGCGTATGAAGCCGGTCGTGGACGCCAGATCGGTAAGACACTGGCTTTGCAACCCAATGTTTTTGGGTTCGAATCCCTTCCATGGCAAGGATATTGTCTTTGTCCTAGGGTTAAGAACTTAAGTTAGCCGGCGCGATATGACCTCAGCCGTTGGAACATCAAAAACTCATTAGTACTTCAACGGTTAATGAACTGTACATGCAATTTTTGTGTTGAATACTTAATACCTTTGTGTTTTGCCTTAACACCTTTGTGTTGAATACTTAATATTTAATTTGGAATTTTAGTTTTAAGGGTGTTTCGACAGCAAAGATTCGCAGAAAAAGAACAAATCAATCGTCGGATATTTAACATTGACACTCGCTGTAAATTGATTGATCTCAGTAACGCAAAGGAGTGTTATGTCCGACTACTAATTATCATTGTGCGATTGATTAGCTCAATGACTTTTTTTGGAACGTGGTTATGCTTAATGCAATCAGAGAATGTTCAAAATTAAAACAATTATCACTAGTTAGGCGCAACCAGCTGGAAAGTGAAGTTTAAAATATTCTCAAATTCCTGGTTGACAGTATACCCAATAGCCAAATTCATAGACAAAACAGTGGAGTCTCGGCTTGATAATTAACGGTGATGTAATGAGATAAGATCACATCTATTGCCCTTTTCGTTAAATTGATAGCCTATTGTTTTAAGTTATAATCCATTGAAATTTCATTCTTCTTCCTGTTACGATGTGTCGGTCTCAGCATTGATTTTTCCTTACGTTGAACGTTGTAATTTGGTTTTAAGTGTCACTTGTTATGCACTGAATGTTAAATGTTACTTCAACGCCGCGTTTAAGGGTCATGCTCAACATCGCTGTGATGATCTTCTTGAGTTCGAATATAGTAGTTCGCTGTTTAAAAAATAAACGTTTATAAATTTTAGGTTTTTAATACACCTGATCTTCATTGTTCATTCATTCATACACCCACTGTGTTTTTAGTTTAATTCGGTTCTATCTTTCTGGTATATTAACTCCAGAAGTATTCCATCTTTTCTGCCGAAATGCCAACTATCTGTCAGTCCCTTCCAGTGGAGTCAAACATGCTGTGGAAATAAAGTATGTATATCATGTATTTAATTTTGAATTCAATCTTCTTACACAACTTACTGCATTGTTTCTTTTTTACTCTGCACTCTACCTTGTATATTAAAGGTTTTATTTAACTATTTTCATCGTGCTTCCTTACCTGCTTTGTATTTAGCACTAATATTCCTTTCTCTTAATCTGGAGCCATTCTCAATACAATCTTCTCATATCCTCGTCGCCGCTTGGAGGATGACGAGCTTGGGATAACAGCCATTGGTTGTCCGTGAAGGCACGTGTCAGTTTGCGCATGCTTACGTAAGCATGGAGGCAGCTGAGGAGGGGAAGCCGTGGAGGTGATGGAAATTGCTTACCCATGGAGTTAATCGTTTGACCCCGTGTTATGTAACCACCGGCCATTTAGTAGCCCGAACCGATACACCTGGCTGTTAAATCAACACATATTTCTTGAGCACGAACCCTTTGATGAATGAGGGGCGGATAGCTACTTCGACGAGGGCGTTTATATCGCTGAAATCAAAGACTTGAACTGGTGACCGTAACGAAATTGACTTTGTTCATCAAACTTAGTGTTAAAGTGTGCAGAAAAATCTGATTGATAGTTTTATCGCTGCTTGACAGTCAAGGAGAGCTGAGAGAGGACATATATGGGTGGGAACGTTAGGTTGTCGTTGGATTTGTGTCTGTTGCGTGAAAATAAATCGGGCTCATCTGTTGTCTCAGCAGACAATATATTGTAATCATTATCGATCCAACTTTAATTTCTTTTCTCTTCGATTTTTAATTTTATTTATTCACCGCTTTGTCTTATGGTGTATTGATTCCCGAGAATTAGAGATTCAAACCGACCCAACTCCAGTACACCTTTTACATCACCTATTACCCATGGAGTTTATAATATTGTGTTTAGATTTTTACAGTCTATGGTAACGGAAAATTTAATTTTATACTGAAAGTAAATTTTTAGTTTTGGAATGTCAATCTCATCTAGCTTCACGTCCATTTATATGAATCCGACATCAGTCGATTAATTGCCCATGATTTTCGATTCTCAGTTCATTTTTTTGTCCTAATTTGTGTTTACATGAACTGATTCAAAGAATATATCTCCTCGAAGTAATGTTTTTTAAATTCAAGGTTCGATTTTCACTCCCGTTTTCCGTTCGGTATTGGTGGTTCGATATTATTTACCTTCTCGTAGTAGAATTTACGTGCATATCACTGTTTATATCCCCAAGTGATACTTCTCAAGTGTATTTCGGTGCATCATCATCTGAAGAATCGCAGGTTGATGTACTAAGGAAGCTTAGCCCATATTGGAATAAAAGTTACTTTTTTGCAGGAATAATAAGTGGCTGCCATTATCATAGCTCAAGTCAGTTAATTACTTATATTTATCATGATGAAATGTACCATCTGGGCTATGGTAAATTTCCATTGTTCTCTTAAAATTCCTTTAATAGTCTATGCCATTTAATATTTTTGCATTGATTTTCATATATCAATGATACTCATTATGTGACTTAGTGTTTTTAATCCGTCTTTGAACGGTTGATGCCATGTGCATTTTAAAGAAATCCTTTGGATATTTCCATTTCTTTCTTCTTTCAGTGGTGCGGGAAACGGTATAAATTAAAAAATCGACTTGAAAGTGAGATTGAAAGGTACACGTGTCCTTCCGAAGCCGTGTTCATTTGTTTCCAATTTTCGGCGTTTGATGTTTGTGTACCCCACTGCCATTTATCCCTTGTTTAATTTATCCTATAATATCAAAGGCATTAAAAATCATGTAAAATCCGAACCAAAGGTAATGAAAGAGGTGGCAAAGAGATGGAGGAAAACTGCCTGTTATTGTCCTCTGAACGTAGGTATATTTTTGTTGTCGAAATTCGACGAGAAAACTTTCCGTAGAAATACCATAGAGGGATGTCCTGTAAACAAAAATTTACTCTGCACAGTCAGCAGCAGCCTAAAAGTGTCCGTACTTAAGTTTTGCAAGAATATGTTTCCTCTATGTATATAACTGTTGTTGAAAAACTGCACATTTTAAATGGGTTATGTCATCGGTATATCATTTCATAAATCGTGATCTGTATAAATATTTACAAAAATTCAGTTTATATCACTTTTCTATATGTCACATGATTTTAATAATGTGATAGCGCATACAGCATCAAATGCGCACAACTATGTCATTTCGAGGGTGAATTAATGGCTCGATTCGCTTTTTTAGTAATATCCCATTTAAAGGCAGCCTATGAGTAAGGCTGCACTGGATAAATTCAGTTACGGTATTGATTATTTCTTGCTCTTAGGAGAAATCCTCGACGTTTGATTAAAAAGGGACCCTCGATCATAGATTTCCGAGTGAAATAACTAAAATGACAATTGAAAACATTTTACTAAGCGTTCGGAAAATTCAGAGGGAATCGGAACATGGGATCCTCTCATTGTTTTATCGTATTATCATTATTATTTGAAAATACCACGACTGAAATATTTGAAAGAAAAAATAAACTGGTTGGTTGCACGCACTTCTCTACGTCACGTATCATTGAGCGGACAAAGAACTATTTAATCGTGCGGAGATTAATTTTTTTCTAGATAAAATTTCCCCGTTTGACCCCGGAAGTGTATTTCGCCTCGGAGGGGATCGCGTAATCCCTGTTTGCGCTGAAATTCCGGTGACAATCGTACCCTACTATCGTACTGCATTACCGCACACGAACTCACGAATACTCTGGCGTGCGCACACAACAAATATGAGAGGGGAGTAACCGTTCCATCGACCTAGTTCCATCATGCATGAAACCGCGCCCCTTCCTCTTTTCACCTCCTTCCTGTACTCTTTATCCATTCCTCTCCCTCACGCCTGGCTTTTCAAGAAGAGCATTTAATCCCAAACGCTGTAGTTGTGTGCTGAAAGTACAACTTGTGTTGTGCGCTTAGTTCCGCGCTCATTTATTTTCCTTTAAAAAAATTTACATGGTGTTTGTTAGGAACATGGCCTTTTCCATTCCTGCACAGGGCTGCACGGTGTCCGGTTGGAGCGAACTAACAGTGTCCCGAGATTGATATTTTTTTTTTCATAGATCCGTTTCTCTGGAGGTCTTTTCCGGCAAGTTTAAATGCTTTTTTTCCGTAGATTGCTTGGACTCGGGAGTCGTGATGGAAATTAACGAGAACCAAGGTAACTTTCAGCGTTCAGAATGTGATAATTCTGACGTTCTCAATCATTTTTTAGGGTGGATTTGACATTTTAAGTTACGAGCACGTCATTGTTATCACGAAGATTCAAAAGAAATGGAGATAATCCCATTCCTATTGTAATACACTTAAAGCTCATGTATGTTGGGGAATTTTATCGCGCAATAGTGTCTACTTTTATACAATGTAAAGAAAGGTGGTATATTGATGTGAGGGTATACTTATAGCATTTCCATTTTTACTTGAGTCATAACTTGTCTTTGTCTTATTTTTTAAGGAAGAACTCGATTGAGCTTAGCCATTTTTACATAGAAATGAATCTCTAAGACGCTTGTTTATTCAATCAGAGAGCACTCATTGCTGGCTAACGATCGAAATATTATGAGGAAGGCTAGAAGACGGCTCTTTTTGAGTCATTACTGTCATTGCCCAATCGAAAATCAGTATATCCATGCCGTAAGAGGCTCGCGTTCCAATGCCTCATTTAATCCACAGAGTATCCGATTTAAAATTCAGAGAACCTAACCAATGTCGTTCCGTTTGTGTCAAAAAGACACTCGTCTTCTCACCGGTTTTGGAAACATGCTTGCGGTCAACTTTGTCCCGCAGGCATGTTTCTACTTAGGCCGTGATATAGGTACCGTGGCCATTAATTTCAGCATAATTCTATTGGTGTAGTGGTCCATCAACTATATTATAAATTTTGGTTTTTAATCTTATAATGAGCCACTTTGGACGTTTTGCCTCCCCGTTTTAAACTGTATGGTTAGGCTGGATTAGTACAAATGTTCTCCCATTCGTTCTCCGTGCTTTGATATCCGTCATTTGAATATAAACGATTCATTCGCATTCACCGAGAGTTTTTACTATATGTTTTTAGCACTTTTATCCCGCGGTAGATATGATTCCGTCCCATCATTTATTTTTATTCACGGCGATTTTTTTTCTCTTTCATCCCTACAGTGTCGACAGTACTTTTTTCGGTATGAATAACGCTTTGCTACGGATATTTAACGATAGTATAAAAGTCGTAGTTAACCCTTACAGTCGCTATGTTTGCCTTAGACTCTAAATTAGTTTTTTTATGATGAAGAAAGGATGTAAAGGAATTTGATATTCATCAAGTACTTTCCTTCTAACTTGGGATTTCCAGGTTTAGGACTGAGGGGAGTATGTCTAAAAATATGAATGATTTTAGGAAAAAGCGTTTAGCGTTGCGTGCATGTATGTAGAAAACATACATAACGAAAATTTTTTCCATAAGCAGAAGTCTTGCAGAGAAATAAAATTGCAGAGAAATAAAATTCACCTTTACCGGGACTAGAGGCCAAAAAGGAACTGGCAAGGTGAAGCAGTTATCATCCCTAATGCTATCAGGAAGGAGAAAAGAATTAGTGTTGGTGGTAAGTCATGCATTTCCTGTGGTCAGATCCTCTTTCATAAAGTCCACCGATAAATTAGATGCGGCGCTATCTAATTCAGTCGCTATTAGGCCTATTAAGGACGAACAGGGAGAATAGCAGCCTTGTGCACCTGGCCAGAGTTTAGGGGCTTCCAGGTTGAGTCCAGGTAGAAGTAAATGCTCTTTTCTTCTCTAAGAAAAATTGTGCCATGGTGCATATCAGCGGGCAACTTGGTCTTCGTCGCTAGTGTGCAATCCCTGAATTTGTATACGGGAAGCTTGGTTCAGTAAAATTGCTTCAATCATTAGAGTGTACCGGAAGACATACTTGGCATGAATCATGTTTCAGGCCTCAAAATGGCTAATATTAGAGGCGCAATTTTTCAGCTACAAATGTCGAAAAAAATTTGCCATGGTAGTAATAACAGATGTCATCCTGATACTTCACGCTTCAGTGTTTCCCTCGCGATTTTCATTATTCTCTCCGACTCCCGGCCACTCGACTCCAACTGAAACCCGACGGTATCTGTGTGCTTATTACCCCCTCCAACGTTTAGCTCTCTCTACCGACTGTCTGCCGCTCAAATTCAGAACTCGGGCTTCAAAGTGGGACGTCACCTCTTAGGCGCGCTACCCACGTCCTTGCCTTTTGCCGTCGAGGCAGAGGACCGTCACTAACCAAACGAACCTGTGATGCACAACTCGTGGCTTTGACACATGTAGCTCACAGGAAATTTATGGGACTGTCGAAGGCAATGGGATTCGAGTGGGAGGGCTAAAGCAATGAAAGAGTGTGTAAGACTTTGTAAGATATGTTAGAATATGTAAGGGAATACTTGTTAAACTTTGAGTTTTAGGAGACCGAAGAAAAAATAGAATTTAGAAAATAGTAAAACGATAGCAAGAAACGCAAAACGGATAATTCTTGTCTAAAAAAAACACTTGTCTCAATATGGGTAAACGAAAGGGTGGCTCGTGTTTTGGAACTCGTATCTCGTGGCTAACATTTATTATTTGTGTAGAGAGTTTTTTTATTCACCCATTGA
This sequence comes from Platycnemis pennipes, assembly GCA_933228895.1. NCBI lineage: Eukaryota > Metazoa > Arthropoda > Insecta > Odonata > Platycnemididae > Platycnemis > Platycnemis pennipes. The sequence goes on along the minus strand of OW121847.1, from coordinate 79,620,081 downwards.
TCTGAACTTACTCTAAAGCCGAGTTTACACGATGCATTTACCCGCGCAAGTACGTGGCTGGACAGATGCGTGAATAGATGTCTGAGCAGATGCGCGTTCTCGCACCTGAGGAGTGTTTACACCAAGAACCCTATATTGTAAGTTCATGGTTTACACGATGCTTGTGTTAGCGCAATTGTTCGACCATTTTCTAGGTACGCATTACGCGATTTCTTTTGTTTTACTAGTATCAAGCACGGTCGTATATACGTATCAAGCGCCACTTCTACGACGCAGACGACATCATACCTGAACTTCAGTTATTGTTATTGACTCTATTATTGACTCAATAGAGGTCCAGACAAAGCAAGGGTCTAAATATAAAAAGCAGTAAGACGCACGTGAACACCCCGTAGCAAATGTCGTTTATGATAACTACCACCAGATGGCACTGCGAAACGACTACAAATTGCTCGCACACATTCACCAAATTAGAACAGGGGCTATTTTCTGTCCACGCATTCACACATTTGTGCAATTTTGAGTGTTTACACGGTGCAATCTTGATGGTGAATGCATTCACGCATCTACCCGCGCGGGTAAATGCATCGTGTAAACTCGGCTTAAGATATTCTTTAGGCAATTACTTAAAAAGGTATGGGTGCAGACCCACTTTCCAGCTCCACTTGATCCTTAGTCACTGAAAGAATACGTATATGCCATTTGGGAATCCCGCGTCCTCCACGCTACCTCCTCTGACGGGAATGAGCAGTCGTAAATAACAGGAGTGGTATTATAGTTGGATAATGGAGACGATTTTCGCTTAGCGACAACTAATTCTAGTTACGAGTTTTGACGCGAGTCTCTTGTGTTCGGAGACGAGTGCAGGGTGTGGTCTCTGCAGGGAGAAAGTGATGGGTAAATGACGAGAGGCATAATAAACGCCATTTTAGAGAGCAAAATGGACAGTGACCGCACAATGTGGTGGCGCAGGTTGCGGTGCGTGTGTAAGCCAGAGGCGAAACTTTTAATTTGTTTGCAGGCCCGTGTCCCGAGATCCTGCCTGCGTAATGCCTCTTACCTCAGACTGCGGTGGTAGATATTTGATGGCTGGAAATGAGGGCATCGCGAGAGTCTGGACAGGGAGGGTGGGAGAGGGTGCGGATGGGAGAAGGGTGCCGCAGTTTCGAAGCAGCGAATGCTGAAGAGGAGGAAAAGAAGAATACATATTTAAGGAAATGTTGACCGTGTTCCGGTTGGTTTCGCTGGTAAATGGGGTGGAAAATGGAAATGAGGGCCAAGATTTTAATGCTTCGCCCCTTTTATGTAGAAAAATTACTATTTTTGTGCTCGCACCTGTGTCGTGGGCTCCTATGGTGCGCCTTTTTATACCCTATGGAAACTCCTTCTCCGACCACATGATAAGAGAAAATCATATCATCTCGAGCACCTTTGAAGTATGCATGATATTGTCTAGTTAAGCCGCGGCGTTTTCCTGAAATAAATGGAAGGCATTAATGATAAAAAGCCTGAGAAATCGAGTTCAACGCTGTGTGAAAAAGACTCCGAGGAAACTCACTGAGGTAACAATGTTATGGAAAGTCTACCGTGCGGAAAAAAGTTGCGGACGGTTGATGAAACGCAGCCGTTTTCATTCCCAGAACATACTGATTGCCTCATGTGAGGAATTTTCTTTTAAGGTTCAGGCTTTTGTGCTGCTTAAAGAAGAGGCAGGAGCGAAAACACAGCGGTCACGCTGAATAAACATGGATACATCCAAATTCGACGTTAAAAATACAATTGAGCGAAATGAGGGCCTCAGAAACTATGGAGTTCCTGCTCTTTTTCCCAGTGTGCTAGATCTGAGGAACAAAAAATTCATGTCTTCTCAGTCATTAGTTAAATGGGTAGACTTTAGTTAGGTGCTATCTTATCCATTGTTAATGGGTATTTACTTGATGATTCTGACTCATGACTTATTGCTAACACCTTGTGCAACAGATGTATGCCAAAGATCCCAGAGTTGTATCGCTTCCTAACCATGCCTTGTTATAATTAATGCACATTTCAATTCTGGATCCAATTGCTAAAATATATTGCACTGCCGATCATTTTTGGATCTGAGTTTCACTGTGTTTCAATTCAGTAGCATTCTCACTGCTGTAGAATTTATCATCGTGTACACTTCTCTTCGATAAAGGGCAGAGTATACAGTTTCAGTTTTGTGCAGCGCTTAGCGCCGAAAAAAGAGGAATAAAAGTATTCCAACCAAGGAGATTAGAATGTACTGGAGGAGGCATCGTAGTTGATTTGCGAAGCCAGCGGCCATATTGGTCGATACGATAAATGGGCTTGCCTCTCGCGGTACTCGTACAGATGGAGTTGTTTTTGTACGCTGTAATACGTAGAGTAATAATATGAATGATGGAATGTATTTTTAGAATTTGCCAAAGAAACTGAGGAAAGTACACAAATACTCAAAGAAGCGATATGAAGTGTGAATAGGTTAAATGAAACCAGTTTTAGTAATAATATTATAGCCCAGCGGAATCAAATGCATTAATACGTCCCTGGATTAGCCTTAGAAAGAGGAGGGACTGACGACGCTGCAATGATATTTGAGCATGATTCCATTGTTATTTATGTTTTAATACATTTAAAATATGCTTATGAGGCCGTAAAATAAGTAATGTTTTGTACGGAGTAGGTGGGGCCTAATCCTTCCCTAGCACCCCCATTCTGCCCTCAGCGACAACTATAAGCCAACATGCCATTGCCTCATCCAGTACTTTCTAACCTCCTTCACTCCAACAAACCAGATCGTAAACGGAAGTAGCGATTGGCGTCCATTATTTGATGCTGTAAGAGATTTTATTCTCAGCCATTGATTATACCTTTTTAGCGTTTTCTCAAGACATTGTGTAAAGAATAAGGAAAGCAATTGGTTTGTAGTTCGTCAAGAATTGCCTTAATAATGGCGATCATTGGAGGATGTGGGCATGAAAATTTGTTCATTTTATTTCGGCTTGTTTTCAAAAAGTTATGCCCAAATCAGTTATATCTTGCCTATATTTCTCGCGATTTGAAAAAAATATCATTAAAAAAAACTAGTTATTTTCGACGTTATCACTTGATTTATCTTGGAATTATAGATAGATCCATGGTAGCGAAAGATAAATTGAAGAGCAGTTAATTCATAATATATTCGTTAAATGAAAAATATTAATTCTTAGTTACTCGCGTATGACATGTCATCGGTAAAAAAGCAGGTCTCTTACGTTACTGAAATTACTTGTCGTTGAGGGGAGATTGTTTCCTTCGTGTTGCAAATTTACTTCGTTTTAATATGTCTTACACATCTTTCGAGTTGAATATATTGTAATATAGTCTTTCTTAATTTGCTATTAGAGCGGAGTTATTAAGTTCAATAAGAAACGCAAGCATTCCTTCGTAAGACAAGAGACATCTCTTTCAGTGACTGTAAAATGCTGTGGAAAAATCTTATTAAAACTTTCTTTGCTGTTGTGCCCTATTTGAGTAGGCACTGAAGAAAAATCAACAGAGAATTGGCCTATTAATTAATACAATCATCTGTAAATAATCGAACTAAGTTAGCGGGAGAAGTGACTTCTCAATGTCTACGTTTTTTTTATAGTAGCTTTAGTTTGAATTTCTAGTGCAATTGTGTGTACAAGCCAAAGAGTTAACTTTATTTCTTTCATCATGGAGATGCGAATTGTTTTATATTTGTTCAGCTTTTCTTTTTAGTAATGTCTTCACAATTTTGTTGTTATCGTGGTCTTAATGTATATAAAATCAAGCAAAAAGATTCTGTAAGGACCATTCCCTATGGTGCATGTAACTTAAACATTAAACATTAAACCTTTATACGCGTTATACAGGCTTACTTTCGCGCAGTAGAGAATGAGTGACGCGAAAGGGAAATTTATTCCTCGTTTTATTGCAACCTAAAAATTTAATAGTTTTGACTTGTGTAATCCCTTTTAGACTCTCATCTTATGTAAGATTTGTGATTCCTCGGATGGATATTTAATTTCGCCCGGTGAAAAGCCCGTGTTCAAGATGGTGACTTTATTGGAAGAAGAAATTCGATTGATCGAAAAGCCTGATATTGCTTCAGCCGTAGTCACCGCTACTAAGGAATGTGATCTTGGAAGGGGATGGATGTGATGGTGGAACCTCGGACGAATAACTAAATGTGCTTGACCTGGATTTGCCTAAGCCCTATGCTTTTTTTCGATGTAAAATGCTAAAGGTGAAGAGCATTGCCTGGTTCTTGTGTATGAAATCACGCAATGAATTGAAAATTCCCGTTTTAAGTTATCCATCACCAAATCGAGGTTAGTCTCTCCGTGAAATTACCGTAATAGACCTGAAAGTACCCGATAAATTCAACAAGAAATATAATTTGTCTAAATACTCATATACACAGGCGGCCTTAAAATAGCCTATGGAAAAGTAATTGCTGTTTTCTTCGGCTGTGCATAAATGACCCAAAGAAATGATCCGTATTTGCGGTTTTTGCCATTGCATCGAGAAATTCCCTCGGAAAAAAGTTATTATGCGATATAATGTTGAAGACACAATGGAAATTTTTGCTTGATATCAACTATCTCTTCGTGATAATTTATTCAGAATTACTTTGGATCCCCTACCTTGTGGCATTCCGTTGAAGCACAACTTAGCATATTATTTTAATCTAGGTGTACCTATTTCTAAGATATAGTGAAAGGGTTTCATTCATTACTTTAACTATTTCAGTTGTTAAATTATTTGATTTTAGCATTATTTCTTTCTTAATAGTTGACAAGAGAGAGAGAAGGAAGGGGAGATTTTTTCGTATTTATTCAGCTATTAATATTTTTGTGTCAATGATACATTTCATGATTCCCTTCCCCTTATTTCAATTTAAAGGTATTCTGTAGACTTCAACAGTGCTTCTCTCGCAGCTTGTTTCTATTTACCCTAACAACAGCCATATTTAATCATATTTTATGCACCTTACAAATTAAACGATAGAATTTCTAGATGAAAATTCATTTAATCGTTTCCTGTGTGTGTATATAGTTTCCTGATAGAATTCAATTCTTATTATTTTTGTTGAATTGTTGACTCTTTGCAATAGCACTTCATATCGACTTTGCTTCAGATATGCGCTTGTAACCGAGTAGACGCGAATCCCTATTTTCGAATTTAGAAAGGACTCCACTTAATCGTTTGATTGTACGTGTTTGGTGTTATTATATGGGTATGAATTTCACCATTGTATCATGCGTGTTGTGATTTTTTTGAGACAGGGAATAGGAAACTTCACTTAAATCCATTGATTTATTTCAATTGCATCTGCCTCTACCCAAGATGTTGACTAGAATGTTGCCCATGAAAGGGGAATCAATCATATTTTGCTCAACATTTTATTTGGCCCAAAATTAAGGCTGATTTAATAGAGTTAATATTTATGTAATTTGAATTTCATTTTAATCAAAGAATCTAATGCAGCGTAGAAGTGGTTTTTTTCCCCGTCTCCAGCTCTCCGTGTAGGTTCCTCTTCTCGCGTGACCTATTGGTCTCCATGTATTTACGGAGCTTTGGCAACCTGAGAGAGCTTCCGTGCTTTCTCGGCACGTGCAGCAATTCCCCCGCCCACTGTGACCTGTCGCTCAAACTCTCTCTCGCGACCCGCGCGACACCTACCAACCTAGTGGCGCCATTGAAAGTTCTCGCCGTCATTTTCCATTCCTTTTTACGGAGGCTATATAAACCTTGCTTATGGACTTTCCTGTATCCATTCCAGTTTCGGCCGCCTTCATTACGCACCTGGGCGCTCTTGGCTTGCGGAGCTTGATGTAGGCGAATCGGTTTGGCGATGCATCTTTAATCCGGACGCAAAAAAAGATCCGCGACTGAACTAAAATGCTCCACTCTCACGAAGATTTACGACCGCGTCCAATTTTTTTCGTACCACCGTGTTCCGCACGGAAAGCTGGATAGGGGATGTTACTCCCTTATTTTTGTGCTCCACTCTTTTTTTTTAATTTCTACTCCATCCGCCCGCTCAGTGCGCCCTTGCGCATTTAGTACATCCGGATAGTTTATCGTTATTTTTCTCGCCTTTTCCGGTACCGCTTCCAGACGAAAGGATTCGTCCTCCCTTCCGGTGAGACGTGGTTACTGAGGGGCTGGGTTGGTGTAGTGGTTAAAGTTCCCCGAGGCCATCCACCCCGAGGGTTCGGGTTCGAATTCCGGTAATTGAAGATAATTTTTCCATTGGTTAACTGGGCCATACTTTTGGCGCTTTGTGGCTAGTATTCAAGTTCGGTACTCGGTCCGTCGTATGGGACGTTAAACCGAGGTCCACCTGGCGCCTAAAAATCAGCCTAATGTTGACGCTGGGTTTCTCTTCACCCTCACCCTTTCCATTCCCCCTCCTTACCCTTCTTATTCATCTTTACCCCTACCTTGACGTTCTGAAGCGTTTTTTTAAAGTTTGATTTCGGGGATATAATTAAACCTCGTATGAGGAATGACGTAGACTTCGGGAGCCGGGGATGTGGAGATTTCGAACGGAAATGCACTCGCGGCGTTTTATGGTGGAATGGATTTAGAAAAAAAGTTGATATCAAAGGAGGTCCGTGCAGCAAGAAGTCGTGAGCAAGTTGCAAGGAGGGTACATGCTTTCGACCCCGCTCGCCTCGACATTTTCGAATTACTTGAAACGGGCGCCGCTATTCCCCGCCTCAACCGCCCTCACGTGAACATCGATCTCTGGTCTCCTTCCCGTCTCACGCCAGCCTTATTTCCAATCCTTTTATTTTGCAGGGAGGAAAATTCCGGTCTCCCTCCCTCTATTTTCTTTTTATTCTTCGCTTTTCTTTTTCACCGCCACCCGGAAAAGACACCTGGGACGCAAAACAAACGGCGGCCGGGAGTGAGAAGAAGCGGGAATTCGATTTGCGAGACCCGGAGTGGAAGACACGGGGGAGCCAAGCTCACGGGAACCAAAGGGACGAGCAGAAGGGAGGGAGGTTTTGAAAAGGGTCCCGCGGAGAAAGGGATTTCCCTTCGCGAGAAAAAGAAATCAGGTGGTCGGAGGGTCGAGGCGAGAAGGAAGGAAAATAGGAATTGTTTGACGCCAAGGGACAAGAGAGCGAAAAGGCCGGGAAAAAGGATGCGGAGGGTTGGAGTGTGTGCATGTGTATGTATTTTTTCACTCGGAGTGGAGAGAGTAAATTTAGACCGGCGTGGAGGGACGTAATCCGGTCCAAGAGGGATGGATGAAGCCTTGCGGTGGGAAGAAGGACGCCATGGGTGGAAGTTCCGGTCAGGGCACGAACCCTTCGGATAGGGACCTCGGTCCATCATTGATGGGGCCGTCGGGAAAAAAATATTTATTTGGCTCGGAGGGCAGGGTAAACAAGATTGTGGAGTTGGGGTCGCTTGATTATAATTCGGTCGTTCGGAGGACGATGGGCGAACAAGACGGCCGAGTGCTGCGTGGTCGAGGAGGAGACGTATCAGGTAGGAATGCCTCTGGAAAAATCGGGGAAGAGGGTCCAGCCTCGAAAATATGGACTGAGAAAAGTTGCGACCTCTTTGATGTTTACTGAGCACTGGTTGGAAAAGGGTATGAATTGGCCGAGCCCCTCGAGATTCTACGAGCGAAAAAATGATCATTCTGTGAACGTACTTACGTGCTTCTGTTTTACTTCCTGTTCTTGCAGCGTGCATTGAGACCATGGTATCGCATGGCATAGCCGCATTCAGTGATATATCGGTTTTCTTATTTGTTTATTATTTTTAGAAGTAATGCATGCATGTATGGGGATTTTCACCCCCTGCCAACCACCATCGCGGTGGCTCGCAGGGAATTACGTAGATATAGATGTAGATTTGCATGTTATGACACGTCACGTCATTAAAACTAGGAGCGGATGTGAAAAGCTGTAAATATTTAGTTGAACTACAATTGGTAGTTATATAACTATGTATATGCATATACATTGTTATATAACTATGGAATATTGGAAAACTATCTTTGCGTCTTTTATTTATGTGATTTTATACTTTTGTCACGCCTGTGACCAGCTTTATTGTTATTTGTGTCTCGCACTGCGAATTTCCTGTGAACATGTTTATTTATATAAAAATACATTTATACAATAATATATATTTATACAATAATAAATGACTGCATGATAAGTAATAGTGCACCCATAAGATATTGATGTCAGACAACGGGTACTATATCCACCAAGTGGATGCTCTGGGTGTTACGGTTGTTAAAAAGCTAGCCCCCCTTCTCGAGAACCTAGGTTCGAATGCCGGCAGTGGTTGAGTATTTCGTTTAGTTATACGTTTCTGCCTGAGTGATTTGTGGAGTGCTGTTCGAGAGCATTATTTCTTCCGTTAAACCGCGGACACCATGGCGCCTTTCGTTTAGAGAGGGCTGATTCTGACGCCGGGTTTCTCTCCCCCCGTTCTCTACTCGTTAAGAAATGCTCCCACTACTAAAATACTCAATCGATACAAATGAAATTAGCTGTCGGTCGCCTCCTTAAATGACCACAACAACCCGCCAAGCATGGGATATGTGCTACGTGCTAGATCACTCATATATTGTTAACTCTAGAGCCGGGCATTTGTCATAAAATTAATGTTTTACGTTGATTATCTTGGGGAATAACCCGACCGGCTAGAAATATTGTGTATCGTGACGGTGAGGCTGATCCTATTACTCATAGATACCCCTGGCTTAAGTCCCGCATATAGGGATAAATGTTTCGCCAATCAAGGCGATTTTTCATCTAAAAACATAAGGAAATAGGCCGATAAACATCTCCGTGGTTCATAATTATTGTACAAATTTTATTCTACTTTAGGCAAGTGATCATAATCCACCTTGGAATATTATGACTTTATAATACATTATAATATTTGCGCTAATCTTCACGTGGCAAATATTTCATGTACTTAAAGGAAAAGGCGTACTATAAGTCAACATGTCTTTTCTGTATTACGGGTGAAAATTTACGGAGAACCGCTCGCCACTTATTTACTATAATATATTTAGCGCTATCCATCGAAGAAATTCGATATTTTCAATTTAATTTTGTGCTGCGTTTTATTTCTCCTTTCCAAGAATATTTGCTACCCTCTCTCCATAGTTCATGAATTAATGCTGTTCGTGCAAGATACGACACGTACCTTTGTAATCTATTTAAAAAGATCGTTTCCATCTGAAGAGAGAAGAAAAAAGTTTTAGGGTGCTTGTATTTTTTCCATCGACCGACCTCAGATCATGTTAAATCTCTCCAGTGTCAACAGGCTCTCCCAGCCGCGAAAAATTGTGTTCTTTTCATCATTAAGTGACACTGATACGCTTCTGTGCACGAGGAAATTGCTTTTCTTCGGTGCGGGAGTGGATGGAACCTGTTGCTAATTTTTTTGCAAGGCGTTATTTTCCCTCGTGCAGATAAAGCGCCCCTCGAACTGATGAGGAGGAGGGTGGCGCTGGAAGAAGTGAGTTCGCTCCGTGCCTCGAAATATCTCAGCAGCAGTGCTTTGGGCGAGAGGCGTTTTTCGCGAAAGTGTCAAACTAACGGCGGACTATGAATTTTTAAACTTTTTTTTCCTCGTTGTCTCACTGGGGTTGTTTGGTCCTCTTTTGTGATCGGCTAACCCCAAACCACCCTCAAGAGGGTGGTTTTGGGTTAGCCGACACCGTTCTTATACGTTATATCTCCGCGGGTCTCATTTCGATCAGTTGAGCGAATTCTTCTACCGAAGGGATGGAGAGAGAGAGGGAGAGGGGGCGGGAGGTGATGAGGAGCCTGCTGATGATGGTGAAGGCGGAATAGGATCGCTTGATCTCGGTAAGGGAATTTTCCGGCCAGATATGCCTGCATCGACATCCTATTAGTGTCCTCTCAAGTATTAGAAGATAGATGGAAAAAATTACCGCCTACTGCGAATTTAATTCAGATTTGAGGTAAATTAATGCGATGAAAAAAATGTTAATTTAATGCTTCGGTGTGATCCAAATTTTTTTATCTCCCCGATAAACATTCCGATATCACACGACATACTTAAAACCTAATTACTTTTTTCAATCCATTTTCACCAAGTAGGTACAATGTTCTGGACTATTGAAAGCTACATCAACGCGATACCATGCAAGCCACTGCAAGGGTTCTTGGCAGGGGGGACCAACACCAGGTGTACATTATCAATTAGAGGGAATAAGGTTACACTTACTACTATGCAGGCATGTAAAAGGTTTCACTCCGTGAATACACTACATACATGCTACTGAGAGGCGCAATGTTACTATTACGAGGAAAATAGTAGAAATGCAGTTATGATACACATGAAATGTTGGCTATTGAGTACCTATACACTAAATCGTTAGTTCATACAGAATAATATGTACATTTATTTATTAACATAGGTATTTCAAAGAGCATTCATGAGTTAGTGGAGTTAAAGCATGTACACATTAAAAAAAAACACTGCAATCTAATTTCAGCATAAATATCTTCAATACCAATTATGATTTCCAATATATCTTCTCTGTATTCTATTACTATTCCTAATTTTGAGCGGAAAAATATTTTTGAGCCTCTCCATATATCTCTCTAATTTAAATGCAAAGATATCCTTCTCAGAATTCAAAATGTTTATTCATGTTTTGAAATTGTTTGAATGTAATAGCCATGCTTAATTTTTCAGCATTCTCTGTGCATAATCGTGATTGATGAGTGTTTTAAAGTTCTCATTCGCTATCCGAATTTACTTGAATCCATTTCCTGTTTTTTTTTAATCACCCCTAAATCCTGCCTACTTTAAGTTAAGAAGTGCTTTTCTCCGACACTGGCGTATCATCTGTGTGATTCTATATCTTAAATAAGTCTTATCCGATTATTTTTAAGGTAAACGTTACCACCCCAGGCTATGGGGGGCTCAACTATCACTTCAAGAAGTCTAAAAGGGACGGTATGCCAGTGGTGCCAGCCCACAAAATATCAATAGAACCATGAAAAAATCTGATTCACGTTGTTATAAATTATTAGCTAATTTTAAGCGTATGTTGACTTGGAATCGTCAGTAAATAAGTAATTTTTGGCGGTTTGGGTTTTATACAGCGGAGTAGATACTGAGACGCTTAGATTCCCAGAACATTAACGACGGATTAGTCATCGGCGGTTCCTGTACCGTGGAGATATATTAGAATAGCATTTTGAAATCGTGCCTTAATGAATTCAGAATAAATTTATGAGTTTTGTGATGCCCTCTCCTATGCTAAGTTCTACTCCTCAATATCAATTTTATTTGTCTCTGTAATAGAAACACGTTTTTTCGAGTTATTTCAATATATGGATCATGATTCTCGTAATAGGTAAGACAGAATCGCTAAGCATTTACATTGTTAAATATCGTTGTGGTTTTAGTGTACTTAGTTTGTTCGTTGAAATGACATTTTGATTTGCATGTAATTTTTGGAAATGATTTACAGTATGTAACTGGAAAGCTTCTATAATATTTCGCCGCCTTGGTAGCAGATGCTAATGACCTTCGTTTCGACGCACCTGCCATAAATAAACCAAAAAGACCTGGTGATATAAATATTTCCTGAGACCAGAATTTTATTTATCTCGTAAGACAGGATTTTATTTCGGAAATCGGCTCTTCAATCAAATTTTTCCGCCAGTTCCGGGAAAACGTGAGTAAAGTTATATTTTTTTGGGTTTCATGTGCGATATCTTATGGGGTATTTTTATTTTTCCCAAAATTATTTGAGTAGTCATTGTTCATTACTGTATGTGTGGCATGGTGAGCAGTCCTCATGTCACATATCGTCACATCATCACCTTATACATTACTTGTAATTTTTTTTACTTTTGGATTTTTCCTTTTCTACACTCTCATCGGTCATTTGGGGTGAATTTGGCTAATTTTTTTCTCCGATTACGGAGCGCAGCGCTAAATGGATGAGAGACTTGGACTGAGAGGACAGATGACGAGAATAGATTGAAGGCTTTTTAGTCGTGGGAAATGAGGAGAATGGAAAAGTACGGTGGACGAATGATTAAGTTTTAAACATGATGAGTGGAGGAAAGAAATTTGTTGATGGTAATTGCGTGGTAAAGGATTGTTCCATTAACTAGGAGAAATGGTATGAGGACGGCCGGTATCAGAGGAGGAAATGAAGGTAGTCAAGGAAGAGAAAGCCAAGAAAGTGTATTTTAGATGGTGTAAATGATGAGAGGTTTGCTGAAGGAAATAGGCCGTTAAGAAAATACAAAAAGGAATATTCCAGCAAGCGGACTGCAGTTGGAAGATTGGTAACATGACATTCTGGTAACCCAAAGGACTCTGGTTCCAATCCCGCTTTAAGCGGGATTGGAATTGCGGCATGGGTATCGTGTTATTCCTAGGATTGAGTTAGCTTCGGCAGCACAATATAACTTAAGCGGTTAGTGTACATTACGACTTAATTGTACTGCTATTATTGTTCTACATAACCCTTCGTAACGGGTGGAAAACTAATAATGTAATCATGACCGCTGTCGCCGGTTTCTGTTTTACGAGGCGACCTGGTGTAGGCACCACCAAAAGGCCGAGGAATCCGCGGTCGTGTCGCGGAAGAGAAGTCTGCACGCTAACCAGCGGCAGTAAAAGAGAACGCTACGGGGGTTTGGGGAGTGGGAGGGGAGATGGCGGGGGAGGGAGGCGGCGCCAAAAAGATAAGGTTGCTGGGGAGGGGATTTCGAGGGACTCTCCGAAGGGGAAGACGGAAGGACTCGACGACGTTCTAAGCTTCGCACGCGTGCATAAATCTCGCGTTTTTTTTTCTTTCCTTTAAAACCCAGGGAGCGGCTCATTACCGCCGCGCGGGGGGAAGGGGTGGAGCCGGAGGAGGACTAGAACGGCCTCGCACTGAAAACCTCGCCTCCGCCTTCCCCTACTTCCCCTCGCGTCACCCGGTCCGTCACGCAGATCGCCGCGGGGACCGCACACACCCACTTTCCTTCGCCTTCATCTCACTCTGAAATCTTTTCGCGTCGCGAGCGTCGGCTTGCATCTTTCACCCGGCTACGCCTCAGGACTGTCGGGCGATACTTCACTTTTAGTCGTGGAGAGCGATGAATTTCTCACTGGTCGCTTAACCGGAGTCGACTGGGAAATCACCTTGACCACAAGCCGTCTAAGAAGTAAAGCCGAGCTAGGAAATTTAAACGTTGCTATTCTTTAGGCTTAAGTGAAAGCTTCGCTTCGCTCCCAAATCTGTTAGCACCCCATTATTTGTGTCGGGTTTCCGCAAATATTTTTTGTTTTACTTATTAGGATATGGTATTTTTATGGCCTTGTATAGGCCATGAAATGTAATATTAATAATATAATAATATTACTCCATCAAGTTGTAAACAATACATAGGGATAATTAAATTTTGGGTGGGAACCCCATTCAGAATACTACAGCAATACCAGCTCAATACTTGCATGTAATAAATTGTCTCCAGTTGGAAAAAAGGAATTTCTTTGTTACAGAAATAAAATGTACAAAAGTATAATGCAAAGCATGTAGATTGAAAACAACCTCTAAAATACCTCCTCAATATTATTTCACTAGTATATAAGATTAAGGATATTAATGATTGTACGACTATGTTTGTACGACTATGACATGCTGCGGTCTACGAGATCATGTTACATTAAGTGAGTAACACTCCACCGAAGTATTTTTTTCTTTAGTAAAAAGGGAAATGACATATAAGCATTTACAAATGACTATAAAAATATCATGTTTCAACTGAATTCCTTTTTGCTGAAAAATTTAAGGCGATAGATTCAAATACTTTTCAAATGCTATCTAATTCTAGGTAGCTATGAATTTAACGTTCTCTGAAAGAACGAATTGTGTTCTAAGAAATAACTGGAAACGACCCGGGGCATATAAAGGCATTACTAGACAGAATTCGCTAAAGGACATGATGCCCCTAACCTAGAAGATCATATTTTCATAGTCTCAGGAAAGTTTTGGGATGCTGAAGGTGAATTTAAAATGATATTTGTGCATGTTAAATCGCATTGGACCATAGAGACGGAATGTGTGTTCCTTCCCTAAGAATCGGGACCCGTCATCGCAACTGGGGAACAAACTGCCCTAGGGAATATACGAGTGGGATTTTTAGGTAAATTTAGGTATTTTTATGCAATGGAGTAGTACTATATAGTTTGTGAAATTTTAAGAGGCGTGTTTCCACATTTTCGTTGTCAACATTAATATTTCGTACCTATGCTCATTGTGATGAATGCTGGAACAACAGCGCTATCTTTGGTACACCTACGAAAAAATATAAAGGTACTGCTTGTAGCCCACGGGATTATTAATGCACTACCATTTCGTCGTCTTTTCTAGGAAAGATTCGCACCAGTGGGAATATTCTGGCGAAACGAATAAACTTTTCCTCCCCAAGGGGTATTTTCGGTGGTGTCTTGATTCAGATGTCGACGTTCTGCCACTTTCCTCCCACCCGTGTTTCGTCTTCTCCCCCGTTTCCACCATTAACTAATTGAAAGCAAGGAAATGCTCCTTTTTCCTTTTAATGTGCCTCCCCCTTGACGCATGAGAGGGAAAAATGACGTATTTTCTATTTATTCCTTGCTTCCTCGCCCATCTTAAACCCCTCGGCCGTGTCCCATCATCTCCTCGCGCTCCGCGGAACGTCACTCCTCGTAGTTATACCCGTCTCCTATCCTCCCTTTCACTTTTCTCCTCCTATTTCTCTCCCCCCCCCCCTCTCTCTCTCGTCGTCTCCTCTCTCCCGGCTAACTATCAAGCGCTCTTTTTAATGCTTCCTCGTCATCTCTCAAAACACATCCCGTCGTTCAAAGGAGGTCCGCAAGCGCTTCATTTTTTTCCTCCTCGCCCCCGTTTCGTCTCTTTTTTTCTCGTCCTCGCTCGACTCCCCTCGCGCAAGTTCAAGACCGTTAGGTTCCGTTTCTCCAAGGCCCGGGAGAAATTATTTTCCTTACTCGCTAGCAATTATACGTCGGGGCTTACGCTCGCCCCCGTCGTATAATTGCAATGTTCCCGCCGAAGAAAAGAAGAAAATTCCCGGACTTATCGGTAGCGAAATAGTCTCGGCAATCAGTTCTTTTCTCTCTTTTGTTTTTTTCCTATTTTAACGGCTACTTCTTATCAAAGGCAGAAAGGGGGTAGGTCCTTTATTTGCAATGAGTGAAAAAAATGGCAAACAATATTACTCTGTGAGCTCGATGCCTCGCGGTTTTTATTGAAGCAAAAACATTTTCTTTTCGATGGAGGAGAAATTTTATCACATTTGGAAAGCTGGTGTTTCTGAGTAATTTTATTCCCTCTCTCTTAACCGGCAAATGCGGTTTTCAATTATGCATCCGTCTGTTTCGAAAATGGAATTAGTTTATATAGGTTTAAAGCTCGAGTCTCATGCATTACAATTGCATTGTGTTTCATAGATATATTTGGAGAGCCCTTTTGAATTGGGAGGATAGAGAAAGAGAGGACCCGCGTTTTAATTTGTTTCGCGCCATGAATTACCTACATAGTTCTACGAATTGCCCATTTGGAATGTTTTATATCGTAAGCCAAAGGAGATGTCAAAGTTGAGCTGTTCGTATTTCAAGGACTTGTTGGTTGGAAATTTGTCCAGCAGCTCGAAAGTATTATTATGTCTTACTAGAAATTTCACATATGTAACGTAAATACAATATTTTAAAATTATGATGAAACTAAATCTGTTCCAGGCTTTTCAAATGACATTGTTTGTTGATTGTCACCATCATTTTGATGAAATAAGGATCTCTCGGTTGGTAGAACAATTATAGGTTCTCTAACTTTAAGGTTATATCGTATGGTGTAAGTTAGATTTAATCCTTAGATGAAAAGGACATACCTGACCGAGGCGGGATTCAAACCCGCGGCATTTGGTGGACACAATTCAACTATGTAAATCTCTCGGCCGATCGCATCTGTTATTATACATTTTTATGCATTTATTAATTTTCATGAAGGTCTTTTAAATTTCCAGTTTGAAATATTATCGATTGAGATCAAAACCTTAGCAGCATTAACATTTAGAACACAATCAGCATGTCGTTTCAAAGAAAGGAGCTGTGTGTGTGTAATATAATTCAGTCGGGGGTGTCATCACCCATGAAACAGGAGGACATCAGCGGGAATATTCCACTAATATTTTCTATACACCAAGTAATGAGACATGGTTTAGGGGTGGAGAGAATTTTAATGCCCCGGTATTTTGGATCTGCTTATACTGGTAGGTAGGTCTCCTCAATCCACTGAAATATAGTGTCGCGGTACTATCAATCGTGGGAAATTTACCTTCGTAACTATCTAAATAATTTATTCTTAGGGGAGTCATTTTTCAATGCCATTTTTTTTATCCCATAGTAACAGCAAAATTAGTTTCTTGGCGGCTAGGAGTAGCGGCCAAGAAGTATAATTATAATGTTGGCTGTGGCAAGTTTTTGTCACAAATCCGATGCCTATAGCAGGTGGATATGATTTCAAGGGCACTTCAAGTGTAATGCGTCTATCGGATAGGGTGTTGAACCTGTGGTTGAACTACTTGGCTTCGCGGAATTTAATGAGCGTGCGAACTCTAGTGTTGCAATTGCTCTAGTGCTAGTAAAACAGTCTAGTTGTAATCCTTCAGCCGAATATCTGGAGGGGGAGAGGGAGGAGGAAATTTTAAAAATAACCTCGGCCACTCATGATAATAGCTTTTTTTGCAGTTCAAGATTTTACTGTCACCGAATGTGGGTTAACTGAGCTCCAATTTAGCAAATTCTGAGAGTGGTATAAATGTTATTTGTAATGGCGATGGATTAATTTAATTTTTAGCGGTGTAATTTCTTCAGCGTCGTTAGCATTGCGAATAGCATTCAACTAAAACGGAGTATTGGGTGGAAGAAAATGCTCCCTGCCCGATGAGTGTTCCGCCTGACTCGAAAATGTGGAGAAAAAAACACGAACGCCAGTCCAATTTGTTTGCGTGCTCGTCTAGGTGGACGCGTTTTAATCTCACAGGCGTCTTTGCGGTGGATGCCCTAATGCCATTTGACGCGGTCTCACTCGACATATGGGAGTTCCAGAATCGCACCCCCGACTGACGAGTAACTCTGTGGTTTCCGTTTTTATTTATCCCCTTTTCCACGACTACTGTCTTTTCGTATTTTTTTTAAGCCAAGGCAACACCGGACCCCGCTCGTCATTTCCTGTCATTTCTCCTTCGATGTCACTTCAAATATTTCTCACACCAACCTTTCTCACCTTTTTCCGTACATCTCTCTCCATCTTTCATCCCCCAAATCCCTTCTCTCTTTTCCGCCCCCTCGAGCCCCTCTCCCTCACTCCACGAGGCGTTCTCTTCGGGCTTCGGTTCCAGAGACTCGACTAGAAATGGATTTAGAGTTTTTTTCTTCATCTTCTCTCTCTATCTCAATGCGAGAATCACGTCCGCGCGCTTGCTTTTTCACGCGTTGCCCTCCGGTGAGCGAAGGAACCTTCTTTCACCGAAGCTTTTTCGGGTTCAGGCCTCGTGATGCGTTCCAGATCCGGAGCGATGCGCGAAAATAAGAGGACACGCGTCAAAGTGTCCTGGTGGTGCGAGACTAGCTGTGTGTGTGCACTCGGCGCTTTTTTGCGCCGCGGAATGAGAGAAAGCCCCATCACAAATTCGATCACGTAGAGGATTTCAGTGTCCATGCCACTTCAGGCCTTAAAGGATTGATGGAGTGTTTGATGTTGGCCTTTTCCGTCGGAAATCATTCGCATAAAATGTAGCTGTATGCATTACTTTAGACTACGTTTTCTGTGATGTTCTATAAAAATTGAATGTATTACTATAGGGCTCAGGAAGTCAGTGCGGCCTGATCCCAAGTTTAGTCGGGTGATGGGCTACATAAATAAAATACATATCATGGGAAAAAATCATTTGCACTTTTCACAATCTTCCCTGGTGACAACACTAGGTTAAACTATGTACCAGAATACTCATCAGTGTACTATTTGAGATCGACAGACATAAATGCTGTAATGCTATGGATTGGGAGGAGGCTTTTGGCAACGTGGATTGGAATCCAATGACTGGAATGTTGAAAGGAATTGAAGTGTCCTAGTTCGACCGAAGAATTATCCACAGCTAATATAACATCCAAGTAGCTGTGATAAAATCTGGACACAGCTGTGGAGAAGCAAAAATAAAGGACGGAGTGGTACAAGGTTGCGCTCTGTCTCCCGTAATTTTTAATTTATACCTCGAGAAAGCCATCCATGGAATCAAAGAGAAGGCTTTAGAGGGAATATCCTCTGAGAAAAAGATTTGCATGCTGTGTTTCGCTGATCACATAGCCGTCATAGCAGAAACAGAGAGGGATTTGAAGAAGACTCTTACAACCATGGTAAGAACAATGACCAGATATCAGCTGAATACCAATAAAAAGAAAACTAAGATAATGGTATGCAGCCTGAGAGAAGAAGCTGTTAACAATGTTAAACTAGAAAAACAAAAGCTTGAGAAGGTGAAAGAGTAGGTAATGTTACCTGGGAAGCCGAGTAACCAACGATGGACCAAATAAAACCGAAATTGTCAGTAGAATAGTGTAGGCGAAGAGGGCATTCTGCGTAGAGATGAATCTGCTTACAGATGGGAATATAACTGTGGAATTCGAAAACAATTATCAGAACTTACATCTGAAGCATGTTTCTTTATAGCAGTGAGGCTTGGACGATGGCAGCAGCAGAGAAGACAAGAGTCGGAGCATTAAAAATGCAGTGCTACAAAAACACAATGAAGATTAAATGGATATACAGAGTGAGTAACGAGGAAGTTCTAAGGGGTAAGAAAGTTCTAAGGGCAACGCCCTTTTTCGGTTATTTTGTTCTTGTTCCACTTATTTCTATCTTTTTTACATTCAACATCGCCGTATATGTGGGTGATTCATTTTTCTCTTACTAATGTTGTTTTTAATTGTCGGTTAAACATGGTGTCGACTGCACGAAACATGTAAATTACTTCACCTCAGCCTTAGTCATCTTTGTTTTGTGTTCATTGCTTTTCTTTTGTTGCGTTCTGCCAATGTACCTCTCCGTCGCACAACTATTCGACTTTCCTTCATCGTCTGCCTTAACATCTCATTCGAAGCCCTTTTTCCCTGTCATCCATCTTCACTATGCTCTTCAATTTCATGTCTTTCTTTTTCAGGGCCCTCGTGCGTTTTCATGTTCGTTTCATTTCTTTTATGTTCACTGGCTGGTCAGACTTTGAATTTCGCCTACGATAGTTTCGCAGCCTTCACGCCCACACGCCTCTTCGCTCCTAGGTGTGCCTCAGACCTTTTCTCTTCTCTGCCACGCTGTCGCACTTCCTTTTGAAGAAAAACGCCGCGCTCCAATCTCGCACCATCCCATGCTCCCTCCTTCAAATCTGCGCTCCGATGCGACCCGCTTCCCGTACTCCCGACTTTGGGTTGTGATTATTCGCGCTCGTTCGTGCATATGCGCTCCCGTTGGCTTAATTTAATGCCGTTCGGGTTTGCGGCACCTACCTTTGCCCCCTTTGAAGATGAGACTAACGCATCCTGAGTTTCCTCCACCCTCCATCTCCCGTCCCCGAAGATTTTTTTCTCGTATCTCTTTTCCTGCTGCGTCCGTCATTTTCTCGGAGAGTGTTAACCCAAGCGTGAATACAAATTAAGGGATCTTTCTTTGATTAATATTTTATGAAGTTGGATTGTGGTTTTAGTTAACCTGCACGGAATCTTTGAAAATTACGGAGTTCCCTCCAACGGTGAGGATCCGTGTTGCTGAGGGGATCGCTTTTTGTGTGTTCGCCCGTTTCATATGTTCCTTATTTTCAGCAGTCTTCCATTGTTTTCAAAGTAAGATGATAGCAATTAAATCAATAGCTACTCTTTAAAAATCTTGCGCATAGGAAGTGCAAGAAAAACTAATTTAGTAGGTATTGCTTTTTCATGTCATCTAACTCAAAGAAAATCAAGAAATACATATGAGAACGTAAAAAATGTTTATGTGCATTACGTAAGCCGTTTGTTTGATATAAGGTGTGCTTCCACTTTTTTGCTTATACTTACACATTTTTCATGAGAATATCACTAGACAATATGTTCTCCCACTCCACTAGTCGCTTCACCTCAGATATAAATGTTTTTGTATTCGTAAATAGCATTAAATCGAAGACGTGGTTGGAAGAGCGACAGGTACATTCTGCCTGGTGCTCCAAATGATTAACGATATTAAAATAATTAAAAGTAATACCTAATATGTTACCATATTTATTTACGGGATTCTTTGATGTGTAAGTTGTAATAAGCAATCAATAATCACCAATATTCTTATCAATTATTGCTATGTCCGTCCGCCTTAAATGCTATCCTATCCAATTTTTCTGTTTTCCAAAACAATGATTCATTCATGATTGTAGCTCTTAGCTTATGACCATCTAGTCCCTAACCAAAAATAGAGTGTTGCCCTTATAACAACGACTACAGTTGTGCTAGTTTCATAGCATGGCTATAGGAAAATTAGATTGCATTCCAATATCCGTCATCATATTCACTATTTTTTTGAATAAAAAAAACGTTTTCCAATAATGGAATCTATGAATGTGTTGTTATACAAACATTTAAGCTGGATATCCTCACCAAAATGGTAGAAAAACCGGGCATTTAATTACGGGAAACATATGGACCGAGCTTCAGTTAATTCATTTACACTGTCATGAGTTACGAGAAACCTCGTTTTTCTTTGAGTAATTTTTCGATAAATCTTTATCCAGATTAAATGTGAACATCCGTGAGGCCTGTGTATTTCGAATCTCATTAAGAAAATCGTGGATTCAGAAACAAATCGGCGTAACACTACCCTCACGTCTCACTGCACTCGGTATTCCAACTCTAAAAAGCACGCGCTCATCGTGGATTTTGACAAGGTGGCAGCTGAAGCCTTTGTTGAATCACGATCAAGCGTTGGCTAGTGGGAGACAAGCCCGTGAGTGGTCAAAGCGCTTCCCCTCCGAACGGTTGTGTCAAGCGCACCATCCCTGTCTTCACCTCGGCTTTTGCCCTCTTTAACACCTTTTCACTTCCTCTCTCTTTCTGAGGGCCCGAGCGAGAAAAATATTTTTTTCTTTCC
The DNA here is from genome assembly GCA_933228895.1 of Platycnemis pennipes. NCBI lineage: Eukaryota > Metazoa > Arthropoda > Insecta > Odonata > Platycnemididae > Platycnemis > Platycnemis pennipes. The sequence continues at coordinate 79,598,867 of OW121847.1, read as the reverse complement.
TTCTAGGCGCTCTCCAACCCTTATTAGTCGTTCCATTAATTTTGACGCGTTTCACCCGCCTCCTCCGCTCCTTCCTAGTCATTCATCCGTCATCCCTTGCCGCTTCCTTTCATCTGCAATTCACCGCGAGGGCGTGTGGCAGGGGGTGAAGATCACGAAAACACGCACTATTGACATGCAACTAGGGTACTACATGGAAACATGCTAATAATATGGGTCACATGCAGCTACATGGTTAGCATCTACGTACCTAGTAATGAAGGGATTGGTTGTTAATACATGCATCATGTGCTACAGACTACTATACAAAATTTCGTCTACCTATCCCTTTGCTGTGCTGCCTATTGTGTTCTCTAATAGAACGGGGAAAATTACATTTTAAATCTATTGGCACGACAATCAATCTCTATAATCTCATGTATCTGTTGAAATCTAGCAAAATACTCTTGTGTTTTTAATATATATCTAACATATTCAGTAAAGTTATCCTTTTTAAATATTAAATTTCTTTCTCTTCTCTTTGCTTCCTTCCCGACAATTTAACATTCACCCACTTGGCATTCATTCTTAGTGTAGTTTCTCAGCTATTTTCTACGTTGCCTCTCGTCAATCAATTACAATTTACGTTCGGCGTTTCTTTATCCTTCTCTCCCCTTCCTCTCTTTTCTTCCCTCGTTTCGCCTCCTTGCCACGCCCAATCGACGAATTCCTTTGATCGGGAACTTTCGGTTGGAATCTCGAGTCCACCTTTCACACCCTCTGCCACCCACCTCCTCTATCCAATACACATCTCCCTTCGTCAACGCCCTCCTCTCCTACCTCCGGTTTTGATCCATCCCCCTCATTCCGGCATTTCCCTTTTCCGTGAGACTCGTCATCAAACCCTGGTCTTGATCGTCGACTAAAACTTTTTACCGAATTTCCAAAATCCTTTTTTTTTACCCACCCATCGTTTCCATTATAATATGCATCTCGAACTCTCTTCCGCTCTCCCTGTTTTTACGCTGAATCTGGAGAAATGGTGGCATGCTCTGGGACGCTGGGCAATTCCCCGTAAGCTTGTTTACTCTTATCCTGTCAACATTTCTCATATTGTATTTATGGCGCTCTTCTTTCCTATATTATTCCCCGTGCAGCATGTCGTACGGTACTTGCCAAGGGTATCTAGTGTCTGATGTATCCATTTGTTTAAGACGACATCCTTGTAATAATGTGAATTAATGTATAGTTTGGTAATGTAAGTCATAGATTCTGTCAACGAAACCAGTTAATGAATTGAATCTTGTCCTTAAATCTTAATATTTTGATGCATCAGCCATAAATAATCCTTGTGTAATGATAGATATAAGATAAAATTGATTGTCATTTTTGTAGATTGCTTCTTGATTTCCTTTAGTTGATTATTTTGTCATTATGTAGCTATAATTATCTCAAATTCACCGCTATGTTTCAGATATTTTTCTAACGTACGTTGCTACTCTGTGTGCGAACATAATTTAGGTGGTAAGGAAAATGGTGAACCACAATAAAAGTTTACATCATTCCACAGCGTGTCTTTCACTGGTCAGTGTTTTAACAAATCTTCGGTCTTTCCTTCCTGAGTTACGTCTACGTTGTTGAATGTCATTTACTTGAGGTGTATTTGTCTCTTTGCGAATTTTTGCAATTCTAATAACTCCACGGTCCTTTTCCTTGGATAGAAGATCTGTGGACGGTTTTATATACGTTGAGTTCAATAATATCCTTTGCATAATTTGTATTTAGCAATATTTTAACCTCATTACCTCTCTATTTATTAATGTTCTTTTATTTCTTTAATTTGATAATTTGAATTATTCATCTGATGTAGCTAATTCCCGTTTTACCTTCACTTTTCGCCTTATATATATTCCAAAGTCTTCATTATGACGGAAAACCCTCGGACATTGATTATTGGTTTCGCGGGATACCGGCGATAAAGTCTTAAAAATAGTCATAAAAACAAAATTTTCGCATTTAATGTATGGATCTTTCTTGATTATGTCTGGAATTTTCCGCTGGATTTTTTGATGCATGATGAGGTCTTTTCATTAACATATTTAATGAATCAAACTGGGGGTGACATTTTTCGTTCGCTTGCCTGAAGGGATATTGAATTCTGATTGCGAGAAAAAATCTTGAAAATTTTTAAAAAATATAAATTTCTAAATTTCTCTGTGTTTCGCTAAAGGGACCCGTTCCTTTCATTATGCCATTTCTTCCCCATCTGCCAAATGGCCTGGCGATATATCCTCGAGTGGCCCTTGAGGAGTTCTAAAAACCTGAAAAAGAATCTGATCTTGAGATCGTCATATTCGTTAGAAATTTATTTTTATTATTCTATAAAAACGTAGTGATTGACCTGAATGAATCAAGTTTGGTAGAATTATCTTTATTTTATATGCCATTTTGATATAGATTGACCATAACTATTTTATCTATATTTGGAAGAATAGAAGATGTAAAGTTCCGGTTGTGAAGTTACACTATTTTGGTTCAGCTACCTTGATGATAATGAGATTGGCTTCCTGTAATGCCAGAATGCAGTGTGTTCTGTAAGTATAGCGTAGCATTCTTGTAGTAAATTTTGAACTAAAATAAAAACATCTTATATCACATAATGTCTCACTGAGATTGTGACTAAAGGGCGGCGAATATAATCAAAATCAGTTTGGCCATACTCCTGCTAGAATTTGCAATGTGTTGGGTTGGTTGTTTAAATAAAAAAACCCAAATTGGAGCTAGGAACTTTAGTATCTACCATTAGGTAATTTTTTCTGATTTGCCTCCAAAAAACTTTCTAGAGATGAAATGCCTTTTGGACAAAAACATCTCGCGGAAATGAGTAAAAACTCTGTAAATCTCAGTGACACTGTGAATTCCACCACTGGTTTTTTTATGGCACGACCTAGGTTTTGATGTGTCACATTCGCATTTCACTCCTGAGATTCACGCAATATTCGTGACGGGCATTTTCATCAGGGACTGTAGTTAGATCGATGATCCACCTACCTGGACGTTCTGAGGCCGAGAGATTAAATTATCACTCAGTACTAAAACCGCTGCGTACCCAAACACTAAATAGTGAAAAGAGCTTACAAATTAAATCGTTATCCCTGGAGTGCCCAATACAATTAAAATAATTGTGTCCTATGTACGTTTACAGCCACTAACTTTTAAGTTACGCCACCGCACTGCGACTATTCGGCTGTTGAACATTTACGACTCGGGTGAATCAGCCGTTGTAGCTGATGCTGGGTGAAGTTCATTTTATTCGAGGACTGGGGATGATCCACTCTTAATGTGTGCAATACCCCTCGTTCGGCCATATGAAGTCAACGCGAACATATCGTTGGCGACTCACCGAGTGCTCCTCCCCTCCCCCCAATCTTTCATGTTTTCATAATGGCGGAATTAGGGAGTAGAGACACGTCCCGACAGCATCACCGCGCTTGAATTATAATGGAATATTTCTCTTTCCGGCCGCCATGCTGCTGACCGTGAAATAAGCGCGATTAGGAGGGCGCATAATTTTATCTCGTCTTTTTATTTTTACGTTTGGTCGGCCGGCGGACAGAGGAGAAGGGGGTGGCGGGATGATGGATGAGTGGTGGCGAGGGAACGAGAGAGAGGATGAAAGGGAGAAGGCATAAAAGAGGGAAAGAATTTCCGGAATGGCCGCTCCAGGGAGTGTTCGGCAGGAATTTTTTGAAGCTGCAAAAGTCGAAAGGCGTTGGGAGTGGGGGCGAGAGCGGAGAGGAGAATTTGGAAAGGTTTGGGTTGAGTGAGGATCAGGGCGGGGTGGGTGGGGGAGTGTGAGGAAAAAGCGGAGTAGGTGAGGGGGGGGGGTGACTAAGGGAGAGAGTGTGAGATAAAATGGCTAGACGCATTGGTGAGATTACGCAATAAAAGGGAGGCATGAGAGTAAATGAACGAGGTATTTTGCTGTGGTTCCGTAGAACTCACGACTTCCATTCTTTCCGCAGTCGTTAGTCGGCAGTTTAATCACCTCGGGAACCCCAAGATTTTTTTTACCAACAGGTTAAAGAAATATACTCACCATTTCCTACAGGTGATATATTATATAATAGGGTATATTTGAACCAAGGTATGAGGACCATGATTTGAACTTTGGGTCGTAAATGCCATATGTCATGGGTAAAGACAATCGGGGAGATATTTTACCTGCAAATCTTTAGTATGAGGCGTGAAATAGATAGCACTAGGCCAAAAATTGACTGCTGCGGGCGCAGGTTTCCTGTCAGTTTAATGAATTAGGCCAGATGAATTTGATCTCATATCTTCCCTGCCCTTCATTAAGGAGGTTTGCTCGCGACCGTTTGAGTCAAAACCACAGAGAAACTCCGCTATTTTGAAAATGGTTGTAAGCAGGTAAAAATAATACTGCTAACTCTTGCAAAATGCCTAAGCTATCTAAAAACAAAAGTATTGCACTAATGATGCAGAGTAGTCATTGAAAAAAGCTTAAGTGGCACTCAAGGAGGCCACTACTCTAACCACAACACCAACTGATCCCTAAAGTGCTCACCTGCTATTCTTGAGGTTGTTGATTCAGTTCTTGCCTAGGGTACATGTGTTATGTATTGCATTCACACCACTTCTGAATTCACTGGTTAATGCAGTAATTTCATTATTCGCTGATATTGTTATATTTTAGGCGTAGAGTAATTGGTTAAGGGATGGTTATCTAAGTTTTATCGAGCTAAGTTTCACCAAATCTAGTTTTAACGGTAAATTGATAATCCCCTTTAATGTTTTATGACATAACACACACATTCTTGTTTGAGATGACTTACAGAGGGCTGGTCGCAGCTGTACACAAAGAATGTGAAATCAACGTGATTAATTCCCCATTAAAGAGCGAAAACAAAATAGAACTGCCCAAACACTCTCGTCAAACACTCTTGATTTCCTTCGGAATACTTGTTGGTTCATATCCTCGTACGCAAATGTACGAAATAATTGTAAGTAAACTCAGTGCATATTGTTTTGCTGGGATAATTTGGGGATTTGAAATTCCGGGATGAATTTAAGAAGATGCCCGTCTGACAAATCCTCTTGAAGTTAGTTAAATATTTTGAATAATCCATTGATGTGTTCTGTCTCTCCGATAGTTCCTTTTTTACCTCTCTTTGAATAGTAGGAATATGAACACATCGTTTCCGTGCCAACATGATGGATTCGAGGACTTATTGAAATTAACGTCATGACGTCATCTCATGAACACTTTTTAAATATTTTTGATTGATTTTTGTTTTTCCTTTCATGTAATAGATACCCAATTTATGGGCAGAGTAGGATCAAAAAATATTTTTATGAGTCATGAAATCATGAGATTAGTTGTTACTATTGAATTGAATTGAGGTTAGTTGTGATATAACTAAAGTTTTAACAGTGATGAATCAGACGGAAATGACGCTTGTTAGGAGGGAGCTTGTTAACATCGACATATCTGGTACAACTTTGTTAAAAAATGATTGAAAATGAAATAACTGTTTACAACTCTTGTGTCCAGAGTTTATTTCCTCGCCATCATAATTGGGAATTTTATTTTTGATGGAGTGGGGATGGCTTTCTTTAATCATATTTTTATCTCTCTTTGCTTGAATATTTTAGCGGCTGCTTCATATTTCTTCTCCATTCATTCATTCCATCCATTGACTCTTTTCACTATCATAGTAATCTCAGATTTTCGTTTATAAATTGCTTACTGGAATTTAATATCTTTCGTCACTTGTAAGAAAACCCTAGCGCGAATGTTTGATTAAGTTTTAAAGGTATTTGCTAACCATGTAGGTACATACATGTTTTAGATGTGAACATATTGACGTATAGGTAAGTAAATTCCCTCCGGTAGTGCACGTTGAGATACTCAAGTCCTTGAAAGAAAATAAAGCATGGTTTTCGTCTGTATTTTTGAGAACTGTATTATTTCCTTGTCGTTGGCATGGTTCTGAAATACAATTTTTTAACATGAATATTGAAAGAAAATTTGACTCGATTGGGACTAGAGAGTTCCTCCCTCTCAATTTATAAAATAACAAGAAGACACCATCTATTGATGAGTTAGTGCAATGAGCAAGGTGAATTGGTATTTCAATTCACTGCGCTCATTTATGACCCGATCGATTTTTTAATTTTGGATGATTGAGTAAAGAATATGACGGCTGTTTCGCAATATCATCCTTATATTGCTGCCATTTTCCTTCTTCCTGTGAAGTTATTTATTTAGCGGTAAACGGAACCATCATATTTGGAGCCTTATATTTAAAGAGTATTAAGCTGATTTACACTCGTTAAAATATTTTAAACTATCGTTTACGACGTTAAAAAGAGACTGCATATATTGAATGTGTGTCTCAAATAGTTTGCCCAATATACTTTGATTTTTTTATCAAGGCATTAAAAACGCTAATTTAGTGACCATAACATTCTTTTATGTCATCCTCAATTAATACGGGGATAGTGCCCAATTTTACTGTAATTTTTGAAAGTCTTGAAGTATAAAAGTTCCTCTCAGTGTAATTATTTGATAATATGGTTGAGGTTTTCTTGGCACAGTGTGTGTGCATCTGGGAAAAATAATTTCTGGAAAGCCTGGACCAATAAGGAAGACAAAGAATTTTATTCTGGAAATCTCAGACATTGTAACCATAGGAGTCAAAGAAAGGAGAAAAAGGCGTGAAAGAATTCTGTCAAATTGGCTGCTAAAAGAGTTTCTTTAGAGAAAACATTCGGAAACACTGATCAACGCATTGGAGTCACACTTGAAAAACTATGGTTGGGAAAACGTAAGGAGATAATGAAAAATGGCCGTGGAGAAAAGGAAATAGTATGGAGTGGAGATTTTATTTGGATCCTTCTCAAATGTTATTTTCTGTTGTGTATGCTAAACTGCGGTGAATGGAAAAACTGGTGACATTTAGCCTCAGAATTAACCTTTTTTTGACCATAAGACCTCGTGTTTTCGACTCTGTTAGATTGTACCTCTCATCTCCCCTTTTTTAATTATTTGCCATTTTGAACCACGCGTTATCAGTTTAACCTAATGTCATATGCAGGATCGGATTTAATGGGTGTATATTTGTAGTCCTCAAAATAATGAATTGTTTCTTTTTCTCTTCACTTTTGCTCACGCTTTATGCATTCTGTTATTATGCCCCATGTAAAACTTTCGGCTAATCTAAAGTGGCTATAGTAGTTTTGGTAACGAGGTGTTGCATTCTAGATTCTTGGCATGTCACTTGCTATGCTACGTGAAGGCCAACTACTCTCCAGCTGACCGGATCGGGATTAAAGGTGGGGGACATGAGGACCGACGTTTGGACGAAAAAATACCTTTATATCCAAGACTGCGGTGAGAACGTCGTGTTTCTCCAGGAGTCACGCAACCTTCCAGTTGTGTCGCCGCTCCCTCCTTTGCCCGGTGGTCTTGAGGCCGTTCCCAGTCGTTGGAAAAAATGTGTGCAAATTAATTACATCATCGCCGTATTTTTCTCAAATTATGCATCGATCAATACGTGCCTTGAAAGTTTATCTATTTGTCCATGTCCTTTTTTGCCACTGATTTATCAGCGTTTTGCCAGCTTCGCAATCCAGTTCAATTATATGGGCTGTGTTAGGTTATGCTATGAAACAAATTGAATCACTGTTGAATTACCGTGAATAATTTATTGATACTAACTTTAACGTTCCCAAAGATGACGCCTATTCGTTGAGAACTATTCAGTACCTTATTTAGACCACTTATACAGTGTGTCAACCTTTTACATCCTGTATCCAGTTCAGCTAAGCGCTCTAGTCTGGCGACCAAAATGTCTAGGGTGTCAATCCCGCTGCGGGAACTAAATTTGATTTTGTTAAAATTACTTTTTAATAGTATAGTATCAGAAAATGGAGCATGTTAGAACGTATCAATCATTAACATCAACATATTGTTTTAGCACCGGAAGTCCTTCGTATCTCGCGGGTGCTCGATTGGAATCCATAGTCATTCCCCTCTTCAAGCCCCTTTTCTTGATTTCAAAATCCAATTGCTTCCCTAGTTCGAAAAATGTATTTAATTTTCTCTTTATAGGGAAAATAATCGACAGCTGAGGCCATTTTAGCTTCAAAGAAAGTTTGGTAGTTGGGTTTAAGCAAGACTTTTGGTGGAGGAGAAAGAGTGGAGAAGAACACGCCGCAACAGTTAGCATGCTCTTAATGGAAGGCTAGAAGGGGTCGAAGGTTTAGCTTCCCATAATATGGACGAAATACTAATCTTATAGCAATATTCACAAATTATTCAAGTAGGAGCCATAATATTCCTCTGATAAACTTGACCTCTATCGATATTGAATCAGGGTCCTAGGGGTGGAATTCCAGTAGTCGAGTTACTGGCAAATTCTTACCGTTAGAAGTGTTAATTTTATTAATACTCGTAGCTCTATCATCTACCTATCGAAATTTATTACTTTTCGATCCAGTATTTTTCCTTTATTCCATACTGAAGCAAAGCACGTTCGTTGAGTTACTTGTGCTTGATTTCGCTCAAGCTTTACAGTGATAATTATTTGCTCGGACCTTTGGGATTCTCCAGACCGGTAGAGGGAACTTTAAAAAAATGTCTTATTGAGCGAAAGGCCACCTGGCAACAACGTGAAAGTTCGTTTTGTCGACCAGTCTGAATGCAACAGTGGGTGAGTGCCGTATCGACCTTGTCGTGGAGCCTTAAGAACGGGTTTTGTCGGAGGACCACAAATCTGTCGGGTGTATAGTAATACTTCGCATAGCTGTTGCATGTTGGATTTCTTGGACTTGTAATATTTAATTTGATTTTTTAATTTCCTTCCGCTTACATTATGCATGAACTTTCTGTTAGTTAAGATTCATCTACATCCATAAAATACCCTAAAAGTCTCCGCAAGGGTGTGTGGTAGGAATTATCACCATGCATTTAAATAAGATTTCAGAATATAATTTTAGTTACTACTTAACGGTTTCTGTTTTTGTATAATATTCTAAAATGAATATAATTCACCTAAGAAATAAAGTTTCTTTGAATTTATTAGATACTAATGAAAACCCATCCCTCATTTAATAGGATTCTTACGACGGTAGGCCATTCCACACTTCTACTAGTGCCACAACTTCGCCCTGCACTGCCCAGCTCACCAACTTGAACCACATTTGCCATAGCGCACAGGGAAACTCATTCCGATTCTCTCGAGCGAGATGCCACGACTCGTGCTGACTTTTCCGATTATTAGACGCAAAGCACCTCAACTAACTCGCCATGTGCCGATGTTGACTGGCACCGCGTAAAATTTGTCGCGAGAAATTTCGCCTCCCGAGACACGCGAGAGCGGGCCGTGCTCGATCGATGGCTCTTGTTGGTGCAGACCGGAGACCTTCGTCTCTCTCTCTCTCGGGCACGACCGTGTCAACAACGCGGGGGGGCATCGACGTTTCAAGAGTGGCGTGTTTTAACGAGCGCATTCCGTGCTTTAGGCACGAAGGAAAAAGAAAGGCCTCTCTCCGGGACGTCCCCTTCTCACCACATCCCCGAACCCCCATTCCTCCTGGAAGCGAGCGGATCGATGGAAATGCACGATTTTGGATCAACAATCTACTGCTGGATCACGAATTTCTTTCTCTTCTCCCTATTTGGCGAAAGGAATACGTCTACCGTTCCGTTCTAGTGGTGGGACTCTCGGCAAAAAATCCGCATGTCCAAGAAAATCGTACTCCAAACTTTCGATTGATGTATTCAAAGCCATAAAAATAAAAAAGTATTATTTAATAGATATTTAAGGCTAAGGTAAAAATTGACTAATGTTATAGGATTCGAGAACAATTGGTGCAAAAGCTGGTAGGGATCATCATATATGTGCGTCTTCCGTTCCAGAGAGTGGTGGCTTTTCTTGAGTAGGAATAATGCATTTGAATATATTTTACTTCTGAGGTGAATTAGGTTTATTTCAGTATATTACACATAGAAGAACACGTAAAATAGGAACTAACATAATATTTGTGTTCTCAATTTAAATGCTCTTAAGGCAGCATTAAAAGGGGCAACGTTTTTCTCCTGAAAAATATTTGACCCCTGTTTAAGAATAGGGAGACAGTGCTCTAGTCAAAACAACAATTCGGTATTGCTGAAGGTTTCTATCCTTGGAGTCGAAAATGAACACAATGATTGGCAAACACATTGGATCTACCGTATTCGGCTAAATTCGAGATTAATACCAGTTTGAGTCATTTAACTTTGGGGTATGAGGTCATTGGATGAATTGAATTGTAAGTGGCTCCAGTGAAATTGATATTTCAAATTGTGTTATTTACACTATTCTGGGATTATAAGCCTGCGTGGGGATCAGGTTAATGTGGTGGATAGAATAATGGCCTCCCATTCGAAGGGCCCTGGTTCGAATCCCGGCACTGGTGGACTTTTCATTAGCATAACGGCCCCTACTTGAGTGCTTTGCGGAAGGCATTCGAGTCAGTACTACGTCCGTAGGATTGGGCGTTAAGCCGTGATCCCCTGGTGCCTTTCTTTAAAAGCAGGCTAATGTTGACGCCGGGTTTCTCTCTACCCTTCGTTCGTTCCCTGAAAACTCATACCTTTACCCAATCATCTTCCAATCCTCCGGGGAGAGGGGTGGGGTTATGTGAGCTCCAAATTAAATAAAATTGGGCAAAAAGTGATTTTTGTTAGCCACGCATGGAAATTATTCAAATAAAAGAAGCCGAAACGGTATCAGAAATGGATTCTCATAGTCAGTGCTTCGTAAAAAAGCCACTGTTCCTTCCAGTAGCCTCTTTTTCTCCCTCCGCCTCCCGATCTCGTTTGTGGCTCTGTATTTCAGTATTGTTCCTCTGCCCATGCAGCTCCGATTAACGGCTTTTGGTTCTTTTTTTTTGCTCCCATTTTGCACCCGTCCGCCTAATGCTCTGAGAAACATCTAAAGTGAGCGGGAAAAGGCGGAGCGGTGAAATAGACAAGTACACAGTGAAGGACGAGGAAAACTAACTGAGATGGTGTCGAAAACTTTTTATTCGACGGATGTGGCTAGGATTTGAAGGTGAGGGTGTTAACGAAGTGATGGGGGAGAGTAATCTTTTTCGAAATAAGGTTTATTCGTGGTATATTCGTAATAACATCAATCCGGTGCTTCATTTGGTTGGAGTGAGCTACTGACTTTCTCGTTTCCCCTCACGGTTTGCGTTCGTCCTTTTTAATTCTCTTTTCGCTAACTAACCTCGCCCTGACCCCGTGGAGAAACATCACCCCCATTACTCGTCCGTTTATTTAATCCTTTCCCGCCTCCCTGTCCAAATGCTCTCTCCCGCTCGTTCCCGTTCCCTCTGGAGCCTGCCCCTCCTCCCCCCTAACCTTTCCCTCGCCTATAAATCTCTCCTCCTGAATCCCGAAGTGTGCAGCATCATTTTATCCCGAGTGTTCAAAATTTATGCACTTGTTTTATATTTAGGGGCTCGGGCCTCTCTCCACTTCCTGTCGTGGTTTTCGTCCCCTTCTCCCCCATCTCGGACCTTTTTAAAGGCTTTCGGGAAGGTAATGCGAGTCCGTCCGCCGTTGGTTTCATCCCACCCCCTCCCGACTCTCTCCATAGCCCACTCTTCCTTTCAGTTTCACCCTTCCCTCCGTCCAATTACTCTTTTCTTCCAATTTTCTTCCTCACGACCCTTCCTCCTGAGCTTTCCTCCTGAGATCCTCTCCTTTTCGGTCACCGTCTCGCCTCCGCTCGCATCCTTTTCGTCTCCCTCTCGGGACTGTCGTTTGCTATTCGGGGCCGAGTTTATCCGCACGACGTGGGGTCATGAGTCGATGATCACCGATTTTATGTGTTAGGAATCCTATATCTCATGGAATGACCTGGAGACTGCCTAAATATAGGGGTATTTCGTAAATTTTTCAGAATCCGGATACCTTCTGTATTTTTATGGACCCGAAGATCGACTTACGAGCAATAATTTTATAATATTCATCGAATATTTTTGGATTTACCTCCCTTTAAATAAGGTCCTAAGGGAGTATTACGAAAAATTATTGACCAATTCTCTTAGCAGGGTGATTATTTATCAACCCAGCTGATCCTCATTCTGTGCGTGTATGAATATTTGAGTTTCTTGTTTAAAGTTGAATGCCTACCAGTACGGCTAGTTTAAGTTTAGATAATAGTTAGAATTTACTTATGTTGCGGTCTCTGGTAAAATTTAAGTTCCTATCTCGGTAGCTAGCTCAGTTGGCCTGGAAAACCCTAATGCCGCGGATTCGATTCCCCTGTGGGCATGGGTGTTTTGATCTTTGATTTTTCTTAGGATTAAGTAGGGTTATTCGGTCTGATGCATTATTTGATCTTGGTCGTACATAACACCTAATCCTTCTACTTCGTTTTTGTAAGTTGTTCGAAATTCTTCGTGTGACTGGTTACGTAATTATCTAAAGAATTAGGTTGCGCATATTTAGGTTTCTTTTATAATTACATGTTTGAGTGAGTTTTTTAAATTCGTGGCTGTGTGTGGTTAAATTACATTTTCGTCTCAAAAGCGCTCTAAGACTTTATTGGCGCATGGTAAGCAATCAGGATTGAATTTGCGAATATTTTAAGTTTTCTTCATATAAAACCCACAATATCTCTGAAAATATTTCGTTATTTTTCTTTATTCCGCTATCATTAAATGAAAATTAATGAATGCTTAATGAAATAGTCTCGCGGCTGAGCTTGAAGCCACCAAGTGTGTCCACCGGGTTGCGGATGGTGGTTCGACCTCTAGATATAGAGGTTAACTGCGAGATAAGCAAGCTTACTCGTCGATTAAGCAGTCGTGGGCAAAAAGCGACGGCATTCCGAGAGGGTATTGGTCTATCCTTGGGTAAGGTAGGCCTTTAAATAATACAGAACCTGTAAAGACGCCGTGACTTGGCGACGGAGGCGGCCAACAATTACGCTTCAAATCACCCGGAGGAGAGGGCAGGAGCTCTTCTTCACATGAGTGAAGGTGGAGACCACAGTGGTCGGTACAGCGACACTCATTTCACTACAGGCGTGGTAACATTTACCTTAATGGCTGTAGGACTTCGATGTGGAAGGCAAGGGGAAACTACCACATTAATATCCCGAGGAGTCGCAGCTACTCCTCTTTCCTTTATTATCAAGACGTGATGGAACCCTCTCGAGTAAAATATTCCGGAGGTAAAATAGTCCCCCATTCGGATCTCCGGGCGGGGACTACCCAAGAGGGTACATCAGTCAAGTGTGATAGTCATTTTAGGGTAGGAACGTGGAACGTGAGATCGTTACGGGCCTGCGGAAAACTGGAAAACTTAAGAGGTGGAAATGAGAAGAATGGACCACGATATATTAGGAATCAGCGAAATGAAGTGGCCCGACGAAGCGGAAGCTATAGGATTTTACACACGGGATCATTAAATGGCAATGCTGGGGTAGGCATAATGCTCAGGAAGAGTGCAGGACTGCGTGTGAATAGCTTCCTGCTGTACAGTGAAATGATTATAATAGTTAAAATTGAAACTAAGCCTACAGATACCACATGCCTACGTCGGACTACGAAGATGAAGAAGTGGAAGACGCCTACGAAGATATCACTGAAGTAATAAAACATGTAAGAGGAGAAGAAAACCTAATTATTTTAGGAGACTGGAACGCTGTCGTCGGTGAAGGTCAAGATGTAAGAATAGCTGGAAAATATGAAATGGGAAACTAAACGAAAGAGGAGAAGTACTGCTGGAGTTCTGCACACAACATAAGTTCGTTAACATAAGTTACTAACACATTGTTTAAAAATCACTACCGAAGAAGATACACATGGAAGATGCCAGGAGACAGAGAAAGATTTCAAATAGACTACATTTTAGTGAAGCAGAGGTTCGTGAATCAGGTGAGGGACTGCAAAAGCTACCCAGGTGCAGGCATCGACAGCGGCCATAATTTAGTGATGATGAAATGACATCTAAAATTCAAGAGATTGAAGAAAACAATGAAAAACGTATGGCAAATAGAAAAACTGAAGGAGACTCAACATCAGCTGGCATTTCAGAAAGCAGTAGAAAACAACATAGGAGGGGACCTGACTTAAAATCCAGTAGAAGAGCTTTGGAAAAACATTAAATGTGGACTACAGGAAGCCGCAAAAGAAGTTCTCGGAAGAAGAAAAGTTGTTAAGAAGAAACCATGGATCACGGAAGAAGTCTTAGTGCTGATTGAAGAAAGAAAACAGTAAAAGAATGCGAAAACTGAAGAAGGGCAGCTCTACTACAAAAGAATAAGGAATAAAGTAAGTTGCAAAGCCAGGAAAGCAAGATAAATGTGGTTGAACAATCTGTGCGAAGAGGTAAAAAACAACCTTGCCCTTGGAAAGGTGGAAGCTGCCTATAGGATAGTGAGGAACCTCTTCAAGGAACTGAGCGCAAGATGCAATGCTATAAGAGACAAGAATGGAGAACTTTTGATTGAAAATGAAGTCAAAGTGAAGAGATGGAAAGAATATCTGGAAGAGTTATACAACGGGAACAATCTCAGCACGAAAGTGATCGAAAAGGAAAGCCAAGTGGAAGAGGATGATATGGGAGCATCAAGGATGTTAAGATCGGAATTCGACGCAGCAGTAAGGAGCCTTCGGACGAATAAGGCTTCTGGAATTGATAATATACCCGCGGAACTGATAAGGAATGCCGGAGAGAGGACATTGGCCCATCTTTACAAGAACATCTACGATATGTACTCAACAGGAGAAATACCCAGGGACTTCGAGAAAAACATCATCATTCCTATTCCAAAAAAGAAGAGAGCAGAGAAATGCGAAAATTTTAGGACTATAAGCCTGACGACACATGCATCGAAGATATTGACAAGGATCACCTACAGAAGAATAGAATGAAAAGCAGAGGAGTTCCTGGATGAAGATCAATTCGGATTCAGGAAAAGTAAGAGTACAAGAGAAGCAATATTGGCCCTTAGGCTGCTTATAGAGAAGAGAATGGAGAATAACAAGCCAATCTTCATTGCATTTGTGGATTTAAAGAAGGCTTTTGGCAACGTGGATTGATGTTTGATGCTTGGAATTCTGAAAGGAATTGGAGTGTCGAACAATGGCCTAAGAATTATCCACAGTTTGTGTAAAGACTAGGGATGGGTCGGTTCGGTTCTTCGGTTGTCGGTTCCACCGGTTCTTGAGCTTAGAACCGGAACCGGAACCGAGGCCAAAAATAATCGGTACCGAAATAATTGGCGCGAAAACCAGTTGGAAACCTACTCACACTCCGAAAGTGGAGGCTTCTCATTAAAACCTGGTGAAATAGTGTACTTAGATGCTTAAAAGTCGTGAATTATTCTAATTCAGTCTCTGAAAATGATTATTGATTACCTTATCTTACCATTGAGCAATGCAAAGTAAGTGGTAAATTAAGAACCGGAACCGAGAATCGGAACCGAGAACCGAAGTTAAGAACCGAACCGGAACCGGAACCGAAAAAAAGTGGAACCGACCCATCCCTAATAAAAACCAAGTAGATGTGATTAAATCTGCACCCAGCTGTGAAGAAACAAAAATAAGGAATGGAGTGAGACAAGGCTGTGCACTATCTCCCATAATTTTTAATGTTTATATCGAGAGAGCCATCAATGAAGTCAAGGAGAAGTGTTCTGGAGTGAACATCCACGGAGAAGCAATCAGCATGCTACGATTCGCTGATGACATAGCTCTCATAGCAGAGACAGAGAAGGAGCTGAATAAGATGCTAACAACCATGGAAAGGACAATCGCCATGCATCAGCTGAAGATCAATAAGATTAAAACTGAGAATTTGGTGTGTAGCAAGGGAGAGGAGGCCAAAACCCACGTTATACTAGGAAAACAGAAACGGAAGAGGTGAAAGAGTTCTGCTACCTGGGAAGGAGAGTAACCAACGATGGACGAAGCAAGACAGATATAGTGAGTAGAATTGTCCAGGCAAAGAGGGCATTCTATCAAAAGGAGAATCTACTTACAGCTGGAAATACAATCTTGGAACTAAGAAAGCAATACGTTAAATCGTATACCTGGAGCATGTTTCTTTACGGCAGTGAGGCATAGACGATGACTGCAGCGGAGAAGAAAAGGGTGGAAGCATTCGAAATATGGTGCTATCGAAGAATGATGAAGATAAAATGGTTAGACCGAGTGACAAATGAAGAAGTCCTAAGAAGATTGGGAGAAAATAGAAGCCTGTTGGAAACTCTAAGAAGAAGACGGGATAACTTAATCGGCTATATCTTAAGACACGATGGCCTGATGAAGACAATCGTCGAAGGAAAAGTGAACGGGAAAAATGGAAAAGGCAGGCCTCGTATGAGTTACATAGAATAGGTCGTAAAGGACGTGAAAGAGAGAAACAACGTGATATGAAGAGGTTGGCCGATAGAAGAATCGAGTGCAGAGCTGCGTCAGACCAATCCTAGGATTGTTGACCCTTGATGATGATGATGAACGAAAGAGTGTTGGAATTAAAGGCGAGGATGTTTGGATTGATGCTTGATTGCATTAAGAACGTGAGTCCTATCATTCCATGCTCAAACAGCAGAATAACGATCATTTATTCGGAAATATATAGGGAATATGCATTGATTCACTTGGCCAAATGAATTTAGGGTGGCCTGTGTAATTAATTAGCTCTTCTATAGCGTATCAGCAGCGTGGTAAAACGATGAATGATCAAATGTGTGTATTCAATATGATTGGTTGCGTTTTACATTCAGTGCGTTATGCCTTCACTCAGATTTGAAACTGAAGTAAGCCATATATTTTAAGTAACTTGGGAATTTGTCACTTGGGCGCGTCGTTTAAATAAAAAATGGTTTAATTTACCGTCTTAGTCAACTTTCAGTAGGTATATGCCTTTCAATCATGCGAATGTCCGAGTACGAATAACGAATGAGAAATACGATTCAATTCTAGGTAAACTTTACATGTAGGGTATATGAGCTTAACTTTTTTCAGGGATGGATTAAGGGAATTTAATTTAATTATATAATAGACAATATGTCAGAACATATTCTGCGTAAGAATGGGGAAGTCTTCATAATAGCAGTTTTATTCACTGTTGCAATGCATTTAGTCTGGAATACTATTATGTACCTACAATATTCGACCCAAAATAAATTGATATTTAGACGTAATATGTTCTCTTAGCGGTATAAACGTATAGAAACGGCGTTTAACGGCGTAGATTGTGTATTGAAAATAAAATTATTATAGTATTCTACATCCACTCAACCAATAATGATGCAGATCATTTTAATCCTAGGGGTGAAAGGAACCTTTTGACCATTCTATCAAATGAGTTGTAAAACAATGATGGTCGTGTGTGAAGCTTCTATGACTGCTTCTCTTACGTAATTTTTGTTTTTACTTGCTTTTCGGTTGCCTTTATCCGACTTGCGTTGTCTCTCCTCCTGAATCTGTCTCTCCTCCTGAATCTGTCCCTCCATGGAGGGACGACTTCCTATTCCTCCCGAGTCCCAATTCTTCCCAGGCCCGGACTCTTACCCTTTCCCTTGCGTATTCTAACCCCATCTCGACCCTCATTTTTCCTACTCCTTCCTCCAATCCGAGGGAAAAATGGTCTGGTCCAACCTGCAAAACCCCCCGCCCCATTCCTCTCATTTTGTTTACGGTCCGAATGAATTTCGCCTCCCACCCGTAAACACGCCACATTCTACGACCCTAACCGTCGTCGTCTTCCCACGCCGCGCGGCTGTTGTACCCCTTTCCCCTTTTTCCCGCCATTCCATTCCCCTCGCCCCATCCCGCTTGCTCTTTCTATTCATCTCACCGCCATCGCCAACCTGTTACTCTTCTCTCCGAGGCGGCGGAGAGTCCTTTAACCTCGCTCTCCCTCCCCCCCTTTATTCCTCTCTCCGACCTCAAACCGCTTTTAAATTAGCCGGCGCTGATCAATATTTCGTTTCCTGCGGACTTAAATCACGCCTGCTGCACGGCCGAGATCCGTGGCATCCCATTTCCCGCGGAGGTGAAGAAGATGGTGAGATGGGGAGTGGGGATTTCTCCCCCATCGTCGTATTTTTTTTCTTTTCCTCCTTGTTTATTTGGGTCGGGATTTCTAGACGCGTCGTTCAATTTTCACGCGCTGCATCGTAGGGTGGGGAGGCCGCAGTGGACCAATGGAAAGAGAGTTCGTCAGCTCGCTGGAGGGCTCTGGTTCAAATCAGAAGAAGCGTCATGAAACGCATCATGCATCCTGACCCAGCCTGTTAAATGAATGGCGTGCCTCAACTTTCTTGGAAACCACGGGAGGATCTGTAAGGTTGTCCCATTCATCCTTTTGTTTAATTTTCTCTTGCCATCGTGAGTAGAACTGGATGAGCCATTGATGAGCTGTGCCCCCTAGACTTTGCGGAAATAGGATGTACGGAATCTGGAGGCTTGAGATGTTTGCGAGGGAAACAATAGAGAAGCTAGAATTTTTGGGAGGTTGACAACGACAATGAAGGAATTATTGGTTGGATAGTGAAGTAAGCTGCTCGGGAAAATTTGAAGACTGTAACAGAAGAGGATTGAGGACGTTTCGATATGTAAGAAAATATCGAAGAGTGTAATAGAGAATGTTAAGTAAGCAGGCACGTGAGACGGATATCGATGCGAAAGCTTATATAGGAGCGTGTCGTTCATTCGGAAAGATGGTTGATTGTGTCTACCTTCCCTTCTTTTTTCCATTTGACCGCCTTAAACGGACATCTCTAAACCTTCCACGACTAGTATTCCGGCAGCATCCACTTTTCCTTCCCGACTGATTCTTTCCCATTTTTTTTCGGGTGGCGATCTGGAGGCTCAATGGTCGTACCTTACGTGACAGAGTCGAGAAAACCCTATGTCTTCTGTCTTGCGATCGGGTTCTTTGGGGATATTTTCGGCCCAACCCCATTTCGATGCAATCAGAACATTATTTTTTCCCTCCATTGCCCATGGAAACACTTAATTCCTTCAATTCCTCGGATTGCCGTCTGGAAAGATCTCCGAATTTATACTGGAATTTATGTATGTATTTGAATGTACCTGCTTGCGTATTCTCACGTGGATTCTCCTGAAGCCAGTTATTAATCTGCTGGCTGAATGGCGTAATGGCCTGCACGTCCATTCTTCAATGAGAGGGTCCGTGATTCTATTTGCAGCAACGGCTGAGGACTTTTTTTTTCTCTCTCTGGCTGGAAGTCGGCGTCCATTCACCTACCCTCCCGACTTCTCGCTCGTTTTTCCTCGCCTTTCCTATTCCTTTCCGAGAATTCCTCTCCCAGCCCATTTAGAGTCTTTCATTCCCTTCGAACCCCCTCCAAATGTTCCCCCGATATTCTGTCGCCAACCGGTTTCCTCCGTCCGCCTCGTCCAATTTCGGTTAAACTGGTCGTTGGCAATAGCAGTGGCCCTTCACACGCTCCTCTCCCGAAGGCAATTGCGTTGACCCCTTATAAACCCGCCACCTGATGCGCCGAGACCACCTCCCAATTCACCTTACGAGTTTCCGACACGCAAGCTGCTCATGTAACGATACGGGTAAAACACCTTACATTCCGTTTATTACCAATATGTTTGTCGTCATTATTGGCATGTTTTTATAAACTTTGTCAGGTTTAAACGATTGATAAAGTGTTATATGCTTTTTTCGTGCTGCAAACACTTCCAAGTAAAACGTTTCCCCGTGAAAAGTTGTTGAACACAAACGTGGAAGTTAACGAAAATGCCGTAAATGGAAAAAATGTTTGCAAACTTCTTGTTCGAATCCTTTTTTTTCATTAGGTTAAAATTTGTTGCTGTTTGTCCCAGTGCCATTGTATGTGCCTGGGATTTGCAAATAATTATTTTTAAAATAAGATTACTATATCCAGTTTTCTGGCTCCGCAGTAGAATCTGCAGATTTAATACCTTTGCAGTGAATGCAATTAATTTTTAATTTACTTCTCTTTAGGATTTTAAAATTTTTTGAATCAAATTATTTTGGATTCTACTCATTAGATTTCCAGCATTGATTGACTCTCAAAATAATTTTAATTAATAAATGTGAAAATCCTAGACAGGATTTGATTTTTGCAGCATATCCAAGCCCTGATGTAACAGTCAGATTAACTTAATTTATTGTAGTATTTAAGAACATTTTGATTTGTAATTATGTTTAAGATATCGCACCCGTATTTCAGCCATTCCTATGGAACTAAAAGAGGCTAAAATGTTTGATTAAAAGTTACTCATGATTTTATTCCTATAGTTGTTCATTTGTGTACAATGTAGGGGTGAACGAGCGAGGGGATGAAGAATAAAATGTCTCGATAACAATTGGGCCGTACGTTTTTGAAGCCCATAAATAAATGCTAATTCTTACTGCAAGAAATTTAAATTCTGAATATTACTCAAGTTATCGTAATCATGTTTCTGTTTGAGACTAATTCTGTGTGTTTACTTGAGAAATTCCGAAAATCAGGTATGATTTACGTAGCTAATATATATTGCCAATAACACTTGTCATATTATGGTTGATTGTTTAGCGTTTTCAGTTTCCAATCGCGTTTGAATTGACTTCCGATCGGTCCGTAGCAAAATTTACGATGCCCATATATCTGCCACGCAAGGCCCGGGAATTGTTACATCGGTGATTTAAGTCAGGGTATTTAGATATATGTGACTGAAATTTTTACTCTCCAACGCTGTTTGACCATATGATGTGGGGATGGAAAGATAATCGACGCTGTTTACTTGTATCGGTCCGTTTGTAAGGATCGTATGGGAGTTGTTCCAAAACCATTGTTCGGTAACCATCGAGCTTCACTCCTCTCTCTGCATCGATTATTCGGGAACCGGAACTAGACCTCTTACCTCCTAACTGTCAAGCACTCGGTTTTAGTTACGATTGTGGCTCTTGTGAAGGAATACTTTCCGTGTGCACATTATCGAGGGGTGTGCACGCAAGGTACTGCAGTCCGTCCATCTCCATGTTACCTTACTTTGGAACATCATTCAATAGTGCCTTTATTCAGACGGATTTTCAAATGTCGAGGAGATTGAAGTGAGCCGAAAGATAAAATGTAACCGAAATGATAAAGCATTGCGTGGACTTTGATGCTGTGCGTATAGGCTCATCTCTAAAGATAACTTAAGTTGTTGACCGTGGTATACATCTGCCACGATGGTGTACTAAGTAATATGTTGAGAGATTCAACAATAAAAAATAAGAGTTATCAAATGAGGAAATGTTTTCAGGCGTGATGTGATGGAAGTTATCCTTCACGTAAAATGAAAATAACTGACTGAGCTCCGCCTGAAGACGACACTAAGTGTCGAAAACCTGGTCATCTGAATAAAATTGTCTCTGGAGTGCCCTTATTTGCATTTTCCGTAGTGCTATTAAAGTTTATTTAAATGCATCCCATAGGGATGGAACATATTCGCCGACAGTACTTTCCTGATTGAGGTAAGAAGGCACTATGCAATGGATACGCAAAGATATGAACGAATGCTACATCAGCTAAATACGGTATATTACCAACAACTTCGTTACTTAAAATATGTCTGCTTATCTATATTAGCTTGACCAACGCCACCTAGATACAGGCCGGAGCGCTTGGGAGTGACGTCATCAGCAGGAGGCCTTTCAGCCTTATGTACGGCGGGGCAAGATTCTACGGGCGGATCAAATCTTTTCAAAGTGTTTCCATATCTGAAAGACTGAAACTGAATTCATGAAGTAACTTAAGCAATAATTAATATCGCTAGTATAAACTCAGTGAAGCTGATGATGAAAACGTAAAAAAGAATGCAATAGGCATCGTGACCGACATATTTCATACTCTAATTGCCACTGAAACACTTCTATGAGGCTAATGTTGCCAGCTTCCTGTTCTTTGATAGTTATGACCGAAGGGAACTTGAATTTTCCCTCTTTCTACAATAATTCTTCAGAAGAGTAGCTGCAAGTTACACCTCAATACGCATTGATTGACAGTCATTTCCATTTGAAAATCTGCGACCAAAAAAACTAAAGGAATCCTTGCACACTCCTTTAAATATACCCTCGACCAGATCTTATCACTCAGTCAACCGTTCTACTCGGGTAAACACAAGTTAAACAAGCTACACATTGGTTATAAAATGAATGAATTCACCTACCCGAGAGTTCTCGGTAATTTTGTAGTCCTCCCAGGGGATTGAAAAAACCCGTTTCCTCTTTAAGTTCTCCTCTCAGGGAATCTTGAAAATATGCTCTTTTGAACACAGCACTTATTAACCGCTGAATTCACTAACCAAGCACTAAAAAAAGGTTAACGAAGTAAACTATGAAGACCAGAAAAGACTCGATCACAACACCACTCAACACCAGCACAAAATCTCGATAACGTTCAACTGCTCACTACGTGGTCTTACAAAAGAAAGCCCTGGAATACGTAAGAATTACTCTTTTCACACCTTTTAAACCGTCTATAAGTACGTAACAGAGTAAATAATTGTATTTTTCGACAACTGACAGTAAAGTTTACTTACGTAGACAATAAAAATTGTTTCATTTATCTAGGAAAAATTCGCTGATTTTTCAGAGCAATTTTCCATTTCTCGCTTGTTCTGCTAAAATGCGTAATGCTACAAAACATTCCTTATTCATACACAATCTTGGATACAGAACTTTTAAAAACAGGTAACTTTCACCGACCCTTTTGCCGGCTTCGTCATATAAAAATCTATCAAGTAATTTAATTTTTATTAGTATTACCGAAAAGCAGTACAAGGGTGAAACAAAAATTGTTGCCGGTAAAAGATATATGTTCGATGAAGACGGGAACCTCATTTAGTTCTTAGCGAGAAGCACTGCATAATAAAAACGCTACGGAGATTTTCTGCATTCATAAAGTTCTCGGCAGCCACGAATACAATGTGAATAACAAAGGTGGTAAGAAACTAAAAGAAAATAGCTGTCAAGCTTACCCCAAGGTGAAGAATACTGAAAAAATATTAATGCGAACATGAAGTAAACAAGTTAAGTTATGTTAAACCCCAACGGCTTTGAGGAAACTGAATGAAATTTAACTTGCAGCCTAGTACGCCAATATAAAGAATGATATAGGTATGCTGATTACCTGTCTAATTTTGTTTTCCGCCGCGCACTTCACCGTCTTAGGATACCAAAACCACAAAGAAACATGTAAACTATTAATATTGCACAAAAAAGGCCAATAAACGCTTCTACACACGATTAAAACAGCACGTTACACACTCCCAACCATGAGAATACAAATATCAACAATATAAGTCCTATAAACAAGCCGGTAAACAATTGAGCAACAACGGACTTGCCTAGGCCTCCTGGCCGTGACGTCACCGGACTTTCGGCCTCCTGCGTCCCGGCCTGCATCTAGGTGGCGTTGGCTTGACCCGTTTGTTCTACAAGATATGTTTACAGGAATTTCACGTGGAAAAGGTTACTCCTCATTTGAATCAGAAGTATTAGCTAGCATTGAATTTTTTTGTAGTATTCTCGGTATTACTCTGTGAATTGATTGATTCCACATCGCTCCCGAAGTCTAAGGTTGTTATAGCACTTCTGCTTCCCGCCGATAAGTACGTTTATTTAAAGAAATTGTCCACAAAAATGTTGGATACATTAGTTAATGACAATGGTGCTCGATTGGGAAAGTTGTAGGTTCAGTTTTGGGGTGGTGACTTCCTTTTTTGTTTCAAGATCCAGTGGGCATTGTGATGAATTTTAATTCCACTCCATCTAGTATCGATTGATACGTCTGGAAATGATCTTGACGTCGCTCGCAAACTCGTGGCCCAGTACTTTATTGGTGTTCGCAAAGAATGAAGATACACACAAGTCAGCCGAATCAGCAGAGGACATGTCTCGGTACCCACCTCGGTGCGTAGAACGTCACGGAACGCGACGCTTCTTGCCGCCAGCGTCATTTTCTCTCATACCCTTCATTCTAACGAAGGCGTCGCATTTTCTGAGTCCGCTAATTGGATTTCCGCACGAGCACACGCCCAGTGAAGGCAGAGAGGTCCTGGTGGGTGGGGCCGAGACCTGCGAGGAAGGCGACAATAATTTAGCCAATGGCGCGTAGAAAAATCGCAATTTGATCCGAGTCAGGGAATGCAAAACCCTCGGAAGAGGCGGAACACGTCGCGGCAGCAGGAGAAGCTGATTTGTTGAGTGCGTGCGAACTCACGGGAGTGGAAGAGAAAGGGAGAGGTCGGGAACATCCTAATTTAGTGCTCGGACGGGGAGACTCGGGGAAAAGCATATCCCAAGTTCAGCGAGGTAAATAATGCTGGGGGGATCTTATTTTAGTGGCCCGTCGCTGGGTGGGGAAGAGGAGATAAAAAAATAACCCGGATCTTCCGGGTGGGCGCCGAACTCGGGACTTTTTCTCGAGGTCGCGACAAGTTGTTTTTACGTGAGCGAGGATGGGAAGGTACACGGGATATGTATGTTTGGAGGGAGGGAGGGAGGAGGATAGGGGAAATGAATGATAAATGAACGCGGGGGCGGAGGGAATGAGGCATCGGGAGCAAGTTTTGGGGGAGAAGAGGTTTGGTGAGGAGCTAAGTGGTGCACGGAAGAGAAGAGGGACCTCGAGGGGCCCGCGGGGGAGGGCTTGGAATGGATTGAGGGGGTTGGAGGCTCCCCACCCCTACAAGGAGGGGTGGGGAGGACTGGTCGTTAGTGTTCTCTGAAGGAGGCTTCGGAGTGGGATGTAGAACGAACGCAAATAGGTCCACCTGGGCAACGGGGGCTATTTTTGTTTCCTGCCTCAATGCCTCCCCGTCCTTTCTCCTCCTCAGCCGCGCTCCCTTTCTCCCCCAACCCTCCTCTCGATCTCCTCCTCCCCTCTTCTTCCTTCTCTTCCAATTTCCCTCTCCTATCATTTCATCTCCTCCCACCTCTTTTTCCGATCCCTCGCTCGTTTTCACTTCTCTTTCGGTGATTTTTTTTGCTTCCTAGTCTGCTTTCTCCGTGTTGACTGAATCCCGAATCCGTTTTTCTTTTCATTTTGGAATTCAAGACAAAGGATCTCTGTTACCAGTGTGTGTCTAAACTTACACGCAATACGTTCTCCTCAAACTTATTTCAGAGGACTTTTGATTTTTTACATTTGAGTTTTCTCGATGCTGTACACATATTATAGTTGCATTTTCCTGACCATAGGCACCAAAAGGGAATGGAAAATGAAAAGACCTTCAAAAAAATATTCAGTGAATAATTGATGTGGCCTTCACATATCTGATCGGTTATTTTAGTAGGTGTTAGTGGGCGTATTTGATCACGGGCATGCTTCATTGTTCATTTTCCCCATTAAAAAAATATTTATGCTGCCCTGTCTTTTTTATGACTCACTTAAAATCTTTTAGTCACCTCACTTCACCTTTTATAATTCCTATTCCGTCTTCTCCGACAACTTTCTTCAATTCCTTCCTTTTCCGTGTATCTCACCGGCTTTATCTTCATTTTTCTTCTCTGCTTTCGCTCCCTTTCGGTCTACTGTTATTTTCTCGTACTTGTCCCGTTGCTGTGGAGCTGCCACTTTCCTCTCATTAGGTCGTGCCGAAGCTAGTACTGCACATTTTGCATCGGACTCTGAGAGCTAAATCCGTCCCATATCAACCCATTTCACTACGTCCAATCATTATCTGTTACCTCCCGGCTTCAAATTTAGCTGATGACTCAATAAAATTTCACATTAACCGAATCATGAATGCATTTTCTGAACTCATCGACGTTTTCGTTGTGTGTTTATCCTAAGCTCCCTTTGTACTGCTTTACCTCTCACTTTCTTCTATCGTTTGTCTTTCTTCTCAACCCCTCCCTAAGCGTGACTTGACTGGATATTGCCGATTCCCCTCGGGACAAAATGGATTCCTTCATTTCTTTCCCCATTTTCACTTTCATTGATCTCCCCAGAGAATTCATCCGATACGTAGTCGGTGTTCTTTTTGGAGTGGAGTATCTGAGCTCTTTCGGACTGAAAACGGAAGCATATGCATCTTTGTGACTCCCTGAACGCGTGAGAACTAATGAATGCTGAGACATCTTTCGATGATTTTCTTTTAGTCCCTCCCATCCGTTTTCCATTTGATGAACTAAAGCACTAGCTTTTACCCGTAATGATAGATTTTCTACCTATGTAAAAAGTCATATAGTTACGGGAATATGACGTCCGTTTTTTTTAATCTTAATTTTTTCTAGAGCACAGAATCATGTTGGTAAGATATTAGTGTATGTGTGATACGTGGGATTTATTGCCGAATTGATACAAGTCCTGTCAATTGCACTCCTTTGAAATTAGTTTGAAATTATTTATGATGTATTTTTTGAATGGCATAGAAATTCGATTGAGCAGATGGTTACTTGCGTATTGTAGCGTATCATAGGTAAATAAGAGCATTATATAAGTAAAAGTGCCCTATGGTTTCATGCCTATATCAATGTCTCAAGATGTTTCCCATTTTAATAAAGTACTTATATTGCTTTCTTCGACCATATAGTGTTTGATGGAAGCTATGAAGAAATTAATCTGATGAATAAATTAGCCCGATTTTGGTATGCTATGTCACGGCTGATATTCTTAAAAAAATGTATATCTTATTATTCGTCGCTTATCGATGAGTATTTTGTTTTGTCCTAAGATAATTGATGCTGACAGAAATTCCAGTCGAATTTCAAGTGCAAATAACAATTCAAGAGAATAGGGAGGAAAGTAGATCCGTAAATTATACCGTTTAAGAATCGAAGAAAATAGGAAAAATATTTTAACCGAGTGCGTAATTAGGAATGATATGAGATTTATACACATTTAATTCCAATGATTCCCAGGAATTCCTATCATTGACGAAGTTAATGCCTCTGAAAAAATTATCTTTTATGTATTGAATAGCTAGTTATCTATTATTTTTATTCATCCCATTGGAGAAAATTGTCTTAGACCTATAATCTCCAGTAATTTTTTGAATATGAGGGTAATTGAGATCCGATTCCCAATTATTTTCGTGGAACGAGAACGGTGATATAGGACATAATAACCCGAAGGCCGATATCACGTTACGGTCTCGCGGTATGAGGGATGTCTACTCGCGTTGTTAGAGGAGTAGGGCGGAGAATCATGTGCCTCGGGACCAACCCCATCCCTCCCGATTTCACGGTTCCTTCCGGCCATAGTCTCCTCTCTCTCGTCCTTCGTCACTTATTACCTATTGGTTTGAATTTCAATTTTAGACTCAGATTTAAGTACACCTGATGACGTAGTACCCCATTAGCCCATTGGCTATCTCTTAGGTAGTCTTAGGCTCAAATCCTTGGAAGGCTTTTAGGACAAACTTAGTTGAACTCAAGCGGTATGTTATTTTATGGGCATCAGCTCTTTAGAAGTTCCAACCACGTGCTTAATTTGTGCATGCGGCTATTCAGACCACTTATAACTCCGGTAGGATTTAAAAAAAATCTTTCGTTTGACCTTAGATTACTTGCGTCTTGCGTATGTAATAACATTAATGGTAATATTAGGGACTTCGCTATAGGTTTTTCCATTGCTCGATATTGCAAATCTCTTTTGAATTTTCATGAAGTATTCATTTTGTATTTTCACTAATGGCCTGTTATTGATACTAATATTGACGACGTAATATCACTGGAACTAACGCTTGCTATTTATCACCATAACCTAAGAGACCCATCGCGTTGTTGTTCGTGCCCTAGCGTTCTGAACTGACTCCTTGGTCTTTCCCTTCCAAATTCCCTTAATTGAGTTTTTATGATTCCTCAATAACTTTGATCGATTGATTTCAGAAGTGGTGAGGTCTCGTAGGGACATTGTCTGAATTTTATAATTGATGAATTATAACTCTTTCGTTGATTCTAAATTTACCATTACTCTTACCTTTGTCAACTCTCATTTCGAATAACCCTGTTGACTTTAATCTAGTATTTCTTTCTCTCTTGTGACTCTCGTTCACCTACTTATTGTGATACCCGTCTTTATCCCTCATTAAAAGCCATGGATTGATAGCTCTATCCCTCCTCAGCCCCACGAAGACAATCTTCAGTTAATTAATCATTCTTCTTCCTCTTCTTTGTCTCTGCAACTGCGTCCTCTAAAATTCCACATTAATTCCTTTTATTTCTCGGTCTCATTCCCTCTCATTTTCATTACAGCGCTTCCTCTATCTTTGATATTTCTTTTCGCAGATCACAATTCAGTGGTAAATCTGCCAAAATAGTTTATATCAGTGGACCTGTTGTTTTAGTCACTTTTTTTACGATTTAAGAGCAGTATTTTTCTATATTAATATTTTTCCATAAGTTTTGATCCTGTTTCCTTACGAACTTGAATGTTTCTCTTTCGATTTACATTACACTAAGTAGACAAAAAATGAGACTCCTCCAGAGCTATCTCTCCCATTGAATTGAACGGAAAAATCATTGTTATCACCATCGTACCAGGCATTAATTTTTTCTCGCAGAAAATAGAATTTATCTGGAAAGATAAAATGAAAAGTAGATTTGGAAGAAAGAAATGTTGTTTTGCCCGTACCTTTCTCTTGTAACAATTCATAATTTTAACGTACAAATCCATTTCCAACTCTTATTCTATGGTATATGAGGGCGGTATGTGACGTGGATAATTGTCTCATTGTGAAATTGATATTTCAAATATTCATTTCAGAAGAGATTCGCGCGTCATGAATATATCCTTACCTCAATAAAATTATAATGTATTAAAGCCAGCAGAATATGAATATGATGAATCTCCCTCCACAGAATTGGCACGCGGATGAGCAAGGTATTCACTGAAATCAATCATTTAAGCTTCTGTCAGCGAGTCCTTTGATTTGATAAAGATAGTTTTCTACCTTTTTACCTTTTATGGTGTATGCATTCTTTTCTTTCAATAACATTTATCATTAAGTTAATCTATCAGCTCTACTCTTGCGCTATTTAGCTCTTCGAGTTAGCTTATTTCCTATCTCTTTTCTTATTCTATCCGTGATAGCTTTCCTTTTTCTTCCTCTTCCTCGCTTATCCCACATTTTACCTTCGATAGCGACCTTCAGCATTCCATTTCCCCCTTAGTATCCGTTCCTCATGATGTACCATCTATGATTTTGAAACGGTATCTGGACTTTTCTCGGCAATAAACGTGGCAAGATGAATTTGGAAGGATCTTCATCTCGATACCTCACTCGTCCTAAAGGAAACGTTTTCTTAATAATTCCTGCATTACTGAGTCCCCGAATCTCTATCATTTTCACTGCATTCCCTATCATCTCGCGGTTCTGACTATCACGTTTTCTCGCTTTCCACTTGATTTCGTGGGCTTCTCTTCTTTCCCACCTTCCGACTTTTCAGGGGTTTCCATCTATGCCCTTTTATCTTCACCTCCTCCCAGTTCTTACACGTCGATACTCACGCCTTGTACCTTTCTGCCCCCCTTCTTCCTCCTCTAAGCTTGTGTATCCAAACCTTTTCTTCCTCTCCAAGGGCTTTCTACGGTTGATCTATCTCCTGTACCTAGTACCTATGTTTCTTTCAGATCCTCACTAATAGATTTCATTTCCCTACATGTCCCTCTCCTCTGGGGAATATAAAGTCTTTCGCCGTGTTTCTGTACCTTTCTCTCTCTCTCTCTGTCAGAAATCCGGACCGTCTCCAAGTGTCTAGATCAGCCTTTGGGGACATAGATTTCCTGTCATTATTTTTGATTTCCTTCTCTACCTTTCTTTCCGATCTCGTTGAAGCAACGGATATCGTGATGGATACGATACTATCAGTTTTTGAGATGACGGTAGGCGTGATACTGCCCTTCTTCATGACTTTGATTGAGTTTTGATTTTTTTCTTTACTTCGCCTTTTCCTGTCATTATTAGTACTTGGCTTTCACCGCTTAAGATAGATATGGATGCATAAGAGATTTTTTTAAATACCTTCAAACATTCTTGTGTGGCTGGATCAATCTATCTTCCTCTTAATTTTTGTTCAGCTCCACAGTCAGCCATCCTTTTATCATTCCATTTTAACTGCCCAATATTCTCCTCCCATATTCCCTCTTTCTTAGCATTCTCTTCTCTATCGTAGCTTTAAAACACCCTCGAACCATTACTACCTATACCACCCAATCTATTTCTATTTATTTCTAATTTCTATCTATTTCTTCCTTTTTCATTGAAATTCCTCTAGGTACTCCTTTTCTGTTTCCAGCAATTTCGACGTATTCTTCTTCAATCTTCTCCTCTTGCACATTTAAAAAGCCGCCAGTCTAATGTCATCATTTTTATTAAACTTAGTTATTGGAGCCACACAACGCTGCCCTCCATGTCATTGTTTTTATGTACGAGCGGTAGGTAATTTATTTGATCAGCCTATGTGCTCGTACAGTTTTCTTAAGCAGTATGGTGTGACACACGTCAGGGTAAAACTTAGAAATGGCGCCGCCGTAAAGGCAGGGACCGTTGAGTAAGAGTGAAAGAACGGATGAATGCATAATTTTTCAGTATCTAATGGTGGAGAAAAGATGCTTCCTAGTCTCGGAAAGTGACCATTCACACTTTTTCATTGATTTACTGTTCCTTTTTAATTTTTACCTCGATTCCCTTAATTTTGTGTGTGACGATTGTTTGTTACACAAATGAGTGAATGTGCGAGTGTGTCATTTGCTTCCATTTAAATTTATTTGTTTGATTTTGTACGAGTAATTGAGAGCTCTCTTATTTGGTATAAACTCCTACCTTCCCACTCCCCCCTTTTTTCCTCCGCTACTTAAGATTACCGTTTTTGGGAATATTTTGTGCTTTAATTTTGCATTCAGATTGTTATTGAATATTTGTCTACCATTTACGAAAGAGAGAGGTAGTAGGAGAGTCATCAACATTAGTCATCAATCCTCAGATTGGTTTGACGCAGCTCTCCACTGAGTTCTTTTATCGGCTAATCTCTTCATATTTACGTATTTCTTCTTTTTCACATCCTTCATCACTAGTTCCATACATCTCGCACGAGGCCTTCCTTCGCCAATTTTCCCGTTCACTTTTCCTTCGACGATTGTCTCCAGCAGGCCATCGTGTCTTAAGATATGGCCGATTAAGTTATCCCGTCTTCTTCCTGGAGTTTTCAGCATGATTCTCTTTTCTCCCACACTTCTTCAGACTTCTTCCTTTGTCACTCGTTCGATCCATTTTATCTTCATCATTCTTCTGTAGCACCATATTTTGAATGCTTCCACCCTTTTGTTCTCCGCAGCTGTCATCGTCATTACCTCACTGCATAAAGAAACATGCTCCAGGTACACGATTTAACGTATTGCTTTCTTAGTTCCAAGATTGTATTTCCAGCTGTAAGTAGATTCTTCTTTTGATAGAATGCCCTCTTTGCCTGGGCAATTCTACTCACTATATCTTTCTTGCTTCTTCCATCGTCGGTTACTCTCCTTCCCAGGTAGCAGAACTCTTTCACCTCTTCCGTTTCTGTTTTCCTAGTATAACGTGGGTTTTGGCCTCCTCTCCTTTGCTACACACCAAATTCTCAGTTTTAATCTTATTGATCTTCAGCTGATGCATGGCGATTGTCCTTTCCATGGTTGTTAGCATCTTATTCAGCTCCTTCTCTGTCTCTGCTATGAGAGCTATGTCATCAGCGAATCGTAGCATGCTGATTGCTTCTCCGTGGATGTTCACTCCAGAACACTTCTCCTTGACTTCATTGATGGCTCTCTCGATATAAACATTAAAAATTATGGGAGACAGTGCACAGCTTTGTCTCACTCCTTTCCTTATTCTTGCTTCTTCACAGCTGGGTGCAGATTTAATCACAGCTACTTGGTTTTTATACAAACTGTGGATAATTCTTCGGTCATTGTTCGACACTCCAATTCCTTTCTGTTTCAAACTGGTTTTCGCGCCAATTATTTCGGTACCGATTATTTTTGGCCTCGGTTCCGGTTCCGGTTCTAAGCTCAAGAACCGGTGGAACCGAGAACCGAAGAACCGAACCGACCCATCCCTAGTTTTTACACAAACTGTGGATAATTCTTAGGCCATTGTTCGACACTCCAATTCCTTTCAGAATTCCAAGCATCAAACATCAATCCACGTTGCCAAAAGCCTTCTCTAAATCCAAAAATGCAATGATCGTCGGTTTTTTCTTCTCCATTTTCTTCTCTATGAGCAGCTTAAGGACCAGTATTGCGTGTCTTGTACCATTACCTTTCCGGAATCCAAATTAATCTTCATCCAGAAACTCCTCAGCTTTTCGTTCCTTTCTTCTGTAGATGATCCCTGTAGATGATCTTCGATGCATGTGTTGTAAGGCTCATAGTCTTAAAATTTTCGCATTTCTCCGCTCTCTTCTTTTTTGGACTAGGAATGATGATATTCTTCTTGAAGTCCATTGGCATTTTTCCTGTGGAGTACATGTCGCAGATGGTTTTGTAAAGATAGGTAAATATCCTCTCTCCTGCATTTTTAAGTAGTTCTGCAGGAATATCATCATTTCCAGAAGCCTTATTCATGCTAAGGTCCCTTACTGCTGAGTCAAATTCCGACCTTAATATTGATACTCCCATATCATCCTCTTCGACTTCGCTTTCGTTTTCGATCACTTTCGTGCTGAGATTGTTCCCGTTGTATAACTCTTCCAGATACTCTTACCATCTCTTCACTCTTGTCTTCATTTTCAACCAAAAGTTCTCCATTCTTGTCTCTTATGGCATTGCATCTTGCACTCCGTTCTTTGAAGTGGTTTCTCACTATCCTGTAGGCAGCTTACACCTTTCCAAGTACAAGGGGTCTTTGTACATCTTCGCATAGATTTTTCATCCACATTTCTCTAGCTTTCCTGGCTTTTCGACTCATTTCATTCCTAATTATTTTGTGACAAAGTTGCCCTTCTTCCATTTTCGCATTCTTGTATTTTCTTCTTTCTTTAATCGTGTCTAAGATTCTTCCGTGATCCATGGCTTCTTCTTGGCAACTTTTCTTCTTCCAAGAACTTCCTTTGCGGCTTCCTATAGTCCATATTTAATGTTTTCCCAACTCTCTTACATGCTCCGACCTTAAAATGCTTATCACACTTGACTGATGTACTCACTCGGGTAGTCCCGCCCGGAGATCCGAACGTGGGACTATTTTACCTCCGGAATATTTTACTCGAGAGGGTTCCATCACGTCTTGATTGAAAGAAAATGTGGAGCAGCTGTGAGTCCTCGGGATAACAATGTGGTGGTTTCCCCTTGCCTTCCACATCGCATTACTACAGCCGTTAAAATAAATGTTACCACGCCAGTAGTGAAATAAGTGTCGCTGTACCGACTACTGTGGTCTCCACCTTCACTCATATGAAGAAGAGCTGCTACCCTCTCCTCCGGGTGATTTGAAGTGTAATTGTTGGCGGCCTCCCGTCGCCAAGTGACGGCGTCTTCACAGGTTCTGTATTATTTAGGCTTATCTTACCCAGGGATAGACCAATACCCCCTCGGAATGCCGTCGCTTTTTGTTCACGACTGCTTATTCGACTAGTAAACTCGCATATCTCGCGGCTAACCTCTATGTCTAGAGGTCGACCCACCTTCCGCAACCTGGTGGACGCACCTGGTGGCTCTACGCTCAGCCGCGAGAGTAGGAGTGTGTGCACACTAAATAGCCGTTGAAACACGTCAGTAGGCAAAATGTTATCTAAGTCATCATCTTTTGTGTCTCTTTAGTTCACCAAATGTATGCAGTTTATCAGCAAAAAAAGGACGCCGCACGAAATGCGATTCATGCGAAATCAATTAGGTCCCACCATTTGCTTACACTCTGCCTGTCAATTTCTCTGATTAGTAATAATTTAACGGGGGTAATAATGATTGCTCCCGTTGATAAAACACTTGGGATAATGGAAGGTGAATGCACTCTGCGACAAGGCAATAATATGAGCGGAGGTGATACGTGAATAGCAGAGGGGTAGGAAGGAAGGGTCTCAATAATTATTCATCGAGTAATGGAAAAATTCTTTATTTTGAGGGAGTGCGTCTCTGCCAACACATTTATTTTTACCACGAGGCACAGCTATTACGACTTTGATTGAAATTATAATCTACATCTACGTAATACCCTACGACCCACCGTGAGGGCGTGTTGCAGGGGGTGAAGATCACCAAAAATGCACTACGTACATATAACTACGAGATAAAATGCTACTTCTTCGTGGAAACGTGTTGGACATTGGAGTCACGTGATGGTTGGTATTTGCGTAGTAATAAAGTGATTACTGGTTAGAAAGGCATTCCTAAATATTTATACCCTCACCTATATTTCCCTAGCATGCATGGGTTAGTAATGCTAAAACATGCATCATGCACTACTGACTACTTAAACAATATTTCACCTACCTATCCCTTTGCTATGCTCCCTGTTCTTTCATCTTATGGCACGCATGAAAAATACATTTTCAATCTATCGATACGACATTCTATCTTTATAATATTGTCAATATGATCAAATTTAGCTTAATACGTAGGGGCTCTTAACACCGGGATAGCAAACTTTCTGTAATATCACACATTGTGCTTTTCTGCTCAATGAAAAACAATTAATAGATTCTGTTTGGTACCAAAGCAGGGACAGAGATTCTATGAAAAATCCTTCCCACTACCGGTATTCTGGCTCGCTGGTTGTGATTCCATTAAGTACCTACACGGGCCACAAACAGATTTTACCATTGTAAAATATTACGCAATAATGAAAAGGTATTATTTTTTTATTGAACTCGACATTTTGATCGCTTGATAAGGTCAGTTGTGTGCACTATAGTCATTCGATTACATGGTCCTCAATTTTGTATTCATTGTAGGATACATATCATGTTATCTTTTGATTAAATGAGACCTGTGCCCCCAGGTTTATAACCGCTCTCATCGTTATCGGAATATTTGATGAGGCACACAACCGGAATCGACAAGGCCGTTGATGATTGTAACCGTATAATATTAACTTCAAGGAACACGCTTTCGTAGTGCGCGCTTAAAATTAAACCATTAAGCCATCGTCGGTAATTTTATCAATACATCCGAAAGATAATACCCAAATATGCTTGCCTGGGCATATTTGCATTTTTAAACGTATATCATGGTGGAGATTACTCGAATGAACGTTTTTCATCTATGCTGCTTTGATTGCAAAGAGCATATTCATTGGAGATTTCGATAATGAATATTGAATAGTATCTTGGATCAGTTATTTCTAATCGTCCGTTATTTTTTCGTTGACTATACGGAAAATAGAAAGAATCTGCCCCTTACTATGAGTGAGCTTCTAGTACCTTTGTGTTTTTTTGCTCGAAGTGAGCAGGTTGGTGACGATGGTTGTTGGTAGTATGAATAGATGAAGTGCGAAGAATAGTTCCTTGATTTTCAATCACTTTGCAGTCATGTTAGAGGCTGACCGGTGGAGTGGGGATCAACTTCACTTGGGTAGCAAGGAGAAAAACCACTTTGTAAGATTCCACAAGTTTATTGAGACACCAACCTAGGTTTCGAGTGGAGTACAATAATCTTCAAGGTAAGCGCGAAGGGTCAGCGAGCTCCTTATATACCTGCAACTAGTTACTATCCTCACTCCCCATTTTCCATTGTTGCCCCAACCCACGGATCACGTGAACACCTTTGCAGGTATATAAGGAGCTCGTTGACTTTTCGCGCTTACCTTGAAGATGACTGTACTACAATCGGAACCTAGGTCGGTGTCTCAATGAACTTGTGGAATCTTACAAAGTGGTTTTTCTCCTTGATACAATATTGCGGTTCCACCAAGTAAAGCCTGAGGACTTCCTTTTTATTCACTTGGTAGTTGGGATTTTGGGTATTTATTCTTACCAAATTGAAATGTTTCAGGGAGCTATCTTAAGGTTTTTAAATCTTTGTACCAATTCCTTCATGTTTGTTTTGTAGCAGTCATGGTCCGGTGAGAACATTTTTTCATGAATTTCTTTACACGATCGAATACACTGAGCACATTTTGTAGCAAATTGATTTCCTTTCGGTGCAATTCATTCAATCTAATCCGAATTTCTCCCAGCTCTCCAGAAAAATTGAAACAGCTTCAAACTGAGAGTTGCCTGTGCATCGAGATTTCTATGCGTTCTCTCCTTTTCAGTTGTTCGGGAGTGAAATGATTTAAATGTATCGCTCATTGCTCAAATATTTGGGTTTATGTTACTTGCTAAATTGTATTAATGAATCCTGTTTTGATGCGAGCAAGTGAAACCGAAGATTTGACCTGATGAACCTGACCCACAAAATTCAGATTGATGCTCAACGGAATGATGCCATCAATATTTGATTCATAGCAGGTAGCTCAACTTATAAACTCGGTTAGGGAGAAATGGGGAAATAAGCAACAGTCAGCAGTTAAAGGAGCCAATATTATAATAGGTATTATTAAAGCCATCAATGGATAAATACTGCTCTGTGCTTGATTCAGGTGTGCTGTTTCGAATAAACTATTTTAAAATGTATTTTTAAATTATTTTCTTATGAAGATAATTGGACCTCGAGCTTAAATATTTTTATTTTGCAATTTTTTTAAAATTAAAAAAATTGTAACCAAAGAGTCGTGTAGGAAACGAAAAGCACAAATTGATTTTTTAACGTGCCGGTTTCATGTCGATTTATTAAACTACTCGAGACTGAGTTCTCTGCAAGTGTCTTCTTTGGAGCCATGGACATCAAGCCTAGTTCAAGTTGCTGCTCCTCTTTCCGTGTTTTCCGGCTCGGCTTCTCTTACAATTCCACTCACCGCTTAACTCGCCCAGAAATACCCTTTCCGCATGACCTCCCATCCTTTTCCAACTCCGCTCTCGCTCCGTGCTCTAAAGAAAATATCCTTTCAGCTACGCAACCTCGCCTGGCTTTAATGACCTCTTCTTCGTCCTCCATCCCCCTAGGTAGGATTCATGAGATCTATCCGTTCAACCCCTCCTCCTCGGGCAACTCTTTCACCTCCCTCCATTCCCTACCCCCCTTTCCCTCCAAATCCCGATTCCCAATTAGCTCTCTATCAATCGGACCTGTAAACAGTCTAGAGACTCCATTTTCACATTACCTCTCTTTATCCCAACATTTATCTGTGCATTCGGCTTTAAAGGAATCCCTTAAGGAATGAGACAATATTCCACACAGCGCGTTATGCTTATATGTTTGTAACGTTATACATAATTTATGTTGGGTTGTGCGGGAAATGTAACTGCATCTCTGTCATTAGATTTTAGCATGATGATGTCCACCTGCTGTTATGGGTTGCAACAAATTTATTTATTAATGTTGATGCTGGTTGCCATGTGGCAGATGTTTATATATAGATGGCTACGGATGTTTATGTTTGGACGGTTACGGTTGTTGTGCTATGCTTGAATGTAACGTAGCAGATTTGTAAAGCTAATTAAAAAAAAAGAATTTTTGGAAAAATCTGCGGAACTAAACACCTGCGATTAGGGGTTTACGTGTATTTCGGAGATCAGGTTGTGGTGGTGGCTTGAGTACTAATCTGCCATGCAGAGGGCCCCGTATTTGAATCCCGCACGTGGAAGCGATTTTTTGCTTGATCAGTCGCTACTTGAGTGTTGTGCGGAGAGTTGATCGAGAACGGGCTTCGTTCGTCAGTTGGGACGAGAAACCGCGGATCCCACGGCGCCCTTTGTTTAGAGCAAGCTAATGTTGATGCCGGGTTTCACTCCTCTCTCCCTCTATTTCCTGATAAATTTTATCCGTCGTCTGTTCCCTCCTTTTATAAATCAGTTGTTCTTCTTCTTCATTCTTCGGTAGCACCATAT
This sequence comes from Platycnemis pennipes, assembly GCA_933228895.1. Classification (NCBI taxonomy): domain Eukaryota; kingdom Metazoa; phylum Arthropoda; class Insecta; order Odonata; family Platycnemididae; genus Platycnemis; species Platycnemis pennipes. The sequence goes on along the minus strand of OW121847.1, from coordinate 79,560,976 downwards.
TTCGAATGCTTCCACCCTTTTCTCCTCCGCTGCGGTCATCGTCCATGCCTCACTGCCGTAAAGAAACATGCTCCAGATGTACTTTCTAATGAAATGTTTCCTTACTTCTAAGCTTGTATTTCCCGCTGTAAGTAGATTCTTCTTTTGATAGAATGCCCTCTTTGCCAGGGCTATTCTACTGACTATATCTTTCTTGCTTCGTCCATCGTTGGTTACTCCTCTTCCCAGGTAGCAGTACTCTTTCACCAATTCCAGTTTTTGTTTTCCTACTTTAACGTCGGGTTTGGTCTCTTCTCTCTTGCTGCACACCAGTCTTAGTCTTATTATTATTATTGATCTACCAAACGACTACTTATAGATATTCGAATCATAAAAACGTAATTGTTACCTTGTGATATTTCACGACAGAATTACTGTTATTTTAGTATTGGTTTGATCATTGCTATCGAATTGAGTTTGTATTAAAGCCAAGCCGTGCTAGTAATGCATGCAAAAATGTTGTGGTTTTCCTCCTCCAGTCCAGCTGCTTCATCGTCATTGTCAGATATAGCTAAATTTTATCAGAGTCCCATCATGCTCCTAATCATCTGCTTAACAGTGTTAAATATTTCTAGTATGAAACGATCTATTTGCAGCGTTTCCTCGATAGAGAACAGTGATACAATAGTTTTCATTGCACTAATGATTTGACTCTCAGTATTTGCTGTTTTTGTTAACTCAACGGCTGTATGTAGTGTCAGAAATTCATGACTGTAATTGCTACCAGGTGCGATATGCGTGTATATCTTGAGTGCGCGTAGAATCCTTGACGTTGAGATTTTATTGCGTATATAACCGTTAAGGTGCTCTGCGCTAAATTCATGCTGCACATATTATGGCGTGTTGAGAACCCCTCCAAACTAAATATCATGTTCTCAAACGATGAAAAAATATGGTTTGCCCGCTCGATATTTGTGAAGTCCCGTAAACTGAAGTATGTAAATAATACGCAGAAATGTCATATGTAATACAAATTTAATTTAATCTCGCTCATTTTCAATAGAAAAGGAATCGCAGTTAAATGTTTCTCTTTTCCTAAATGTTTAATATATATGGTTCGTATCGAAACTTTCGGGTTCTTCATGTGGAGACTCATGTGTTGCCTTCCTCAGTCCATTGTTATGGCTCATCATTGCTGCATCAGGCGAAGTGGATTTTCGAGTCGTATCGTTGACCCTTGGCCGTTTTACCGCAAGATCCTCCCGATACATAAAACGCACCCCACGTATTGGTGCGTTAGTGGTTTGATCATGGTCCTATTTGGAGCATTAGTATCAGCTGACATGAATAGAGCACGCATTGGCTCGTTTGGGCGAGATTCTACGTCGGAAACCCGAAAGCTTTGGGCTATCTGGTGAGCTCATTATTTGGTTTCCCTGCGTTAGGCTAGTCGTTTATGGGAACAGCATCAGTTTCAACTTCTGAAAGCATGGCCAGTACCGCGGGAGCCTTAATTGATGTACCCGTTTCGAAATTGCTCTGAAAACATGTGCCGCAGAACTCGCTTCATGGTCGGAGAAATTTGGCCAAAATAACCATCATATTTTTGTTAGCCACCTGCATAACACAGTTTTCAGTGAGTGCGAAATATTGTTCAGCCATCGAAGAGCGTTTCCCTCTTTCATTTACCGTTGGCATCAACGATATATTTGCCTTTTATAGTCCTTTTCGTGTTCAAATTTTATGGTAGACTATTATCGGAAGGCTTATAGTTTTGATTATTCGGTAATATATCTAATAACTGAGTGAATATGGACTATTCGTAAGTTATTGTGAATCATCACTGTCACAATTATCATGTGCCCCTTTTGCCATGATCGGGTAATATTGAGTCAGTGCGAATAGTTTTTTTTTTGGCCCCCCTCTTGAGGAGACAGAAAAGACAAGAAGAGAAGTAGATGTTATAACTCCATATTAGGTGAGAGCAGTTAAGGCCATGTTACTCAGGTAATCAAACCCCATATTTCTTTATCTACTCGTACCAAGTGCATTCTGCGTATTGGCTCCAAATATCTCTTCTTTAAAAAAAATGTGCCTGCCTATTCTTGAGTCTATTCTTCCAATTTTCCTGCGTTTTTCGATCTCACATTTATTTTCCCACATGTATTAATTATTAGGTCTATCAAAGTAATCTTCTTTAAACTTCTGTGCCGTCATATTTCCACTGATTTACAAAACAGTATCTTCGTCCGCTGCCACTGAAGCTACGTACGTGACTTCAATGTGTGTACCGTAATGAAAATTACGTTATTTGTATTTTTTCGGTTGGTTTTTCTAACCAACTGCTTGATATATACGTGTTATTCAATTCTACTCTTGCCGAAAGGGCAAGTTACTCTTAATTTTCTGCCTAAAATTTTCCATTTCATTGAAATTCATCTCGTATTTTTTCCATCGAGGTTACTTTGAAATTATTTTCTTTTAATTTGAAAAACATATCTTTTGTGACCGAAAAATACATTTGTCCTTGTGAAAGAAAATATTTTTCATGAATAAAATTTGGAGTGATGGGTCTTCCGTGAAACAGATTAGAAATTTGATCTCACTAATCTTTCGTTTTCTATCTTGGCGGGCTAATGCTTGGTGAGTTAATGCTTAAATGCAATTCTCTCTCTGTATATCGATCTCATCGGAAGCCCTTTTGGGCGTAGTGGCGAAGGAAAATTGCAAATTTTAGAGCGCTAACTACCCCGAATCCCTCCGCCTCGGGATGAAACTTTCAACGACGGAAGACTCAAGCGTTTGTTTTTAAACAGTTTCCCAGTAACGACTCCCAAGTTTTGGTCCACTTATTTCCGTCCCTCTCTCACTCTTCACTGGAATCTCTTAAGTCTTAAAGCAGAAAAAAAAACTAGCGCTTCCCAAAGTTGGCGAGGCTTTGTGCTATCTGAATGTTTTGTCGGTACTTCGATAAATTCCTTTCGCATCCTTTAATTCGGTTTGCTGGAATGTGACAAGATTGGTATAGAAACGTGGTCGGAATCCCATACTATGCATTTTTGAATGCTAAAATATTTGTTTATTAAAATCAGCTCATCAGAATCGAGGCTGCAGTTAGTGAGGCTGTGTGGCGAATGCTTTACAAAAGGAGCAGTGTTTGCAAGTTTACCTCCGCGATCAACTTACGTCTAGAAGTTTGGAATGGATCGACTCCAATGAATCCATTCGGCTGCCCGGAGTGTATCTGCAAACAAATATTTTCAAGGAAAAGCGAAATCATTATTTTGCCTGTGTTTGAAAACCACGTAACGGATTTTTGTTTTGAGTACGAGATGACATTCGGTTAGGGGTTGGCGTCAATGATATTCAACTTGCCAATGTCTACCAAGTAGATCCAGCCAGCGACCTTCCTTTAAATAGATGACAGGAGGATATCCTGTTGGGTTTAGTGATGAGTAGGGGGTTGTAATGTCGGCCTTCTATTCTCCAAGTGCTAATCATACCGTGCGATATCGTTGTCATACGGCTAGGCATAGGCATTTATTTTCACGTGCTCTCCCTTTCTCGCTCATACTCCTCAATCACACATTGATCTTCGTGGAATTTTTAGGCTCACGCTTCAGAAATATTCTATACCCCCAAACCGCGTCAACAAGACAGATAGAAGGGACATATGGCTGAAAATCACCTTTGGAATCGAAAGATTCAAGAAATCATTTTCCTGATCGCTTCTATGATCACAAGTTAAACGGACCTTAGTACTTGCCTTAAAATTTTAGTTTCCTTTCTATTATTTTCATCGATAATTCCTTTTTAAGAAATCATTTTCCTGTGTGCTTCTTTGATCACAAGTTAAACGGACCTTAATACTTACCTTAAAATTTTAATTTCCTTTCTATCATTTTCATCGATCATTCCTTTTTATATCCATCCTGTTTTCACACATGATGACTTGACATCCCCGACCAAAAACCTATTTTGCAACTTGCAAGGGTGACCTGTAGAGATTTGGTTTAATACTTTTGTGTCCTGGGAACCAGCACGAAGTTCAAACACCAGTGAAATTTGTGCTTTTTGTCATTGAGGAAATTCACTTTTACTGGGCCACCCATGATTTTCCGCGAAGTTCTTAGTTCTTGAAAAATCGCTGCGCCAGCATATTTGCTTGAAGTTACGCAAGAGGATTCAAAAAGATTTTAAACCAAACTCTCTGACCCGTTTCCCCTATTGAGTCATGTCCCCTGTTACTTCTGCTACTCATGTCCCCTCTCTTTCGAGATCTATGAAAATCTTTTCACGGCTAGTGATCCTCTAAGAACGCTTTCTTCGCATTGTGAACACTGGAGATCGAAATCCTGCCCTGCATGAAATTTTTGGAAGAGTCCCAATTTTTACTCTGTGCAGTATTACATCCGTCAGCAAACCCGCTAGAAGGTGACAGACAACCTGGTGCATTTCGTTTGGACGTGCTAAGTTCCTCGTTTGCGTTCATCCTTCCTCCACAGTCAAATCTCTTGCCTGTTCGAAACAATTCTCCGAATCTTAGAGACTCGAATCACCAAATTTTTGCCTCTTCAAGAAATTAGTTCTACCAATACCATCCAACTCCTGAAAAGAGTTGACTTTGGCTAGTTGCGGCAGTCAAGTCGATAACGCAAAGGTATTGAAACCCTAAGGATGCTGGTAACAACCGCCTCGTGCATGGTTGTTGAATTCATTGCTGTGTATTCCTTAGGTTGAAAATTATTCTAGACAATATGATATGAACCAATGAAGAGAATCATGAGCAAGAGTGTTGAAGTGAGTGAACTTTGAGATGGAGCGCGGCTTTATACGGATCTGACACGTGGACAATGAGTAGTGAAGGGAGGGAAAGTAGGGAAAAATGAGTAGTGAGATTGGAAGCCTCAGAAATGTTGTTGTGGAAGAGAACCTAGAAAATGCGATGGACGTAAAGGAGGACGAATGAAGTGGTGTTGTGCACGGTTGGAGAAGAGGAGAAGATTGCTGGAAAACAATAGAGGAATAAAGAGTGGGTGGATGAAACAGGAATTCAGGGATATTGAAATTCTTAATATCGTTATTGAAGGCAGGATGCCGGGAAAGCAAGAATGAGGAAGAAAAAGTACACTGGAGTGTATCAAGAGGGTTTAGAGATACATCCCGTATTGAAGGGATAAATAGATTAGGGATGGAGCAGATAGATAACATGGGAAGTAGGGTAGGGACTACTCCAAAACTTTCCCTAACTGATAGAAAACTATGAAAGGTGTGATCGAACTCAAGCAATTGCAGCTTCTGGAAACCGAATGCGACCGGGATTTAAGCCTCTCGCAACGTTTCACCTGAGATTTCTCCCCGTTGCCTTGTTCCCTACCTTAACCCCCAACACCGTCTCAGTCGCCTCTTCTCCTGACTCTCCCGTCGTATCTCCTTTCCTCTGCCCGTTACCTTCCGACCCCTACTTCTCGATCCAGCCTCCGCTCCTCTCCGATATCTTGCCCCCAGCCAACCATTGAGTATACCGACACCCGCTTCGAATCTCTCTGCTTATGCGTCTTTGCGAGGGCACAGACGAGAGCGAGTCTGCAGGTCAACTTTTTCGGGCCAAGGGAGAGAGGCGAGCAAGTAGTGGACATGTTAAAGAGGGGCTTAACTAGTACTCTGTTCGACTTAGGACAAGTTGTAGAACAGAATGGTAATATTTATAGAAGAAATACTGAATGGAAATACTTAATAACATCCCGTCGATGATGAGGTTTAATCGACTTTCCTGTCTAAGATTGTTAGTGCTTAAAACCCGAGAGGGCAGATAACTTGTATTTTCAGTTCTGCTTCGACGGAGTTTATTTCTCATTTGATGAGTTTTTCCTCTTCCGTTTTTATCATTAGAAACCAGGAAATATTGCCGGTTTTGTGTAATTATTTATTAGCGATTGAGTATTTTATGAAATTATAATGTGAAATCCGAAATCGAAATAAAAACTAATTTTCTGAAATCACAGTTCAATGGGATTCTTTATTTTAGATTGACAATGGAGCTGTTGGTTAATTCAGAATAAAAGGTAAAAGGAAATATTGAGTCACAGCCAAACACTTTTTTGACGAAGTCAATTGATCAATGTTTTCACCCATCTAGTTGGTAATCGTTGAATCAAAATGTCAGTTGACTATTCAATTTGGGAGACCTTAGTTTTTTATCTTTCGTCTACGGGGGGCAATTGAAAATTCTATGCTTACCCTTAGGAGAAAGCGTTATCCTTTTATATGTTTCGGACGCCGAGAAGAAAGATACTGAAAAGGTCGTCTCACTTGCATCTTTGGTAGGTTTTTAAAAAGATTGATTGCAGACACGAATGATTGCCGTATTTTATATTTTTAAACTCACAAGTGGCTCATATGCCTTTGTTAGGGATAAGGAAAGAATAAAACAAATTATAGGTGACGATCCTGTACGCATAAGAAACGTGATAAGTAATTTTTACAGAGGAAACTGCCCTTTTAAGTAAAATTTAAATTTATATTTTCACGGCATTGAGTAGTTGTATTAATTTTTTTCCTTTCCTTAGTAACAAATTTTGTTGGAACTTATTTCAAAGTAGATTTGCGTGGAGCAAAATTACTACAGTTGTCGACGCACCCCTAAATCCTACTGCATACTCATATGCCCTTGTTGCTGGCTTTCTCATACATTCCTGTCATTAATTTTTCTGTATATTCTTAACCACGTGTTTGTGCTGGGACGAGGATTGCAATATTTTTGTCCCCTTTTGGGATAAAGAGGTGAGGGGAAGGGAGGTAGGGCATCCGACGTGGTGAAGTGGCAAGAGGCTGGGTAGGGAAAAGAGGGTCCTCGTGGAAGAGAGTATTTTGGTGCCTCTCGAGAGGTCAGGGTCCCGGGGGTGGACGAAGGCCAGAAGGGAAAATTGGAGGAGAGCCCCCTAACAGTCACCATACAACCACCAGGCCCCTCTCCTTTCCGAGTCCTTTTCCATTTCTTTAAAAAGCGTCTCAGCCGGATCTTCGTTATCCGCGCTGAGGGAGAGAGAGGGCGTACTTTGAATTTCATTTCCCTTTTCGAGAGGAAGAGGGGGGAGGTGAGTACTGGAAAGGGGGGGGGGTGGAGGGGACACTCACTCGAGGAGAAAATCCATTCAGCTCCATTATTGATACGATTCGTTCCAAATACCTTCTTTTCGCATCACCTTCTTTCCATGCGCCTCCCCTCCCCCGCCCCTAATCCCCCATCTCAGCCGTATCCTACATCCGAAGGTGTCGAGTGGATTATTTCTCTCCCTAACCTCTGTATTGGCTTCATTAATCGTAATTTTGTCTCCTCCCTCCCCGGAACTCCACCGCACCCAACCCATTTTCCAATATAGCTCGGTCGCTCGATCTGAGCGACCGAATTTTTCCCCACGAGCTGAAAATCGAGGGGTAAAATTCGGCAAAAAGCGATTCGTCATTAATTAGTCAGAGCATAAACCGGCATAATGGCTCCTCCTGCGAATGTTGACGGGGTTCTGCGCTCTGTTCAGAGGGTTTCTTTGAATTCTCTCCGAAGAGCTTTTATCCTCCTTCCTGGATTTCTTCTTTTCAGGTGGGATAACGAGTTGGAAGCCAGGAGAAGCGCCGCGTTATCAATTTTTAAGTGGATGTAAATGTAAGGAGTTTTGTTGGAAGTGAAAGGAGGTGAAATGTCGACCGGTTAAAACACGAGTTTGGGGAGCAACACTCTAGAAGGTCGAGAGGGATTGAGACAAGGGACGCGAAAGCCCTCGTCTTGCTTGTACCCTTCAGGGTGTAGTGACCTGAATGTAGAATACATAGAGTTTAACAAAGATTGATGTTTAAATCTTCATCCTTGCATTAGGATGGCTTTGCATTTACATGACGGTTTTCATTAATCTTCCTATGCCTTCGTAAATATTATAATTGTTTCTTTCCTCATGATGCTTGTGCTATTCTATTTAATTCTGTTTATCAGATACAGAGATTCGCGAAAAAGTTTTCATTCTTAAGTGTTCTCCTCCTTCTCGTGGTGGACGCTTCTTACTTCATCTACCAATAATTTACAGAGTTTTCCAATGAACGCGTATCCCATTCTTCACGAATATTCTTAGTTAATCACGTCGTCATACATTTTGTAAGTATATATTCAATGAAAATATTTTAAAGCATTTTTCTTCCTGACCTTCGCTGTGTCCCGAGTCACTAAATCCATAACGTTTGGTCGAAATTCTTCTCTTTATTGTCGTTCACCTTAAATATGATGTTTCGTTCTTCGAAACCTTGGCTTTCTTGTCATTGAATTATCCCCTAAATTTGATCAAACTCCTAGTTGCGAACTTGTGACTTCAGAATTTTTTTCACCATTTTTGGAGATTCATTTCCTTCGCATGTTAAAAATCCGTTTGAATAAGGTTGATGTTGGGCAAAGAACGACAGTCTGAGTTTTTTATGACCTCAAGATAACTTTAATTTTTTCTGTAATTATCAAAACATTTCTACAATTATATAAAAATGAACTGCATGTAGCTTCATAATATTTTCTTCCATTATAAGTAAAATAAATTAAGCAGATTTAGAAATACTAAGATAACTAAATGGAAATTAATAACTTAGAAGCAAAGGTATTTTGAAATTCATAAATCAGGTGTTTTCCGAGAAACTTAAACGACTCTTGCCATGTCTGAGTATTAAAATAAATCGCTTGATAAACCATCGAAAATTTTATTTGAATTCTCAAAGGTTTAGGACTTTGACTCGATTTCATCCCGTTTTCTTGCTGAATGCTAAGATTTAAAATTCGTCTTCCAAATATTCGTAGGATATTCAGTAAAACGTTTAGAAACGGGAAATGCCTTTACATTTCCACTTTTTCTTTTCCCAAATTTATGCATAGTACCTACATAAATAGTCGGATACAATTTAAATTGCTTTAATTGCTCTTCGTGTATGCTTTTTCAATTTTCACGAATTTCAGTCATAAATTACTTTTTGTTTGTCATGAATGTTTGATTCTTTATGGCAATACCCATAGCCACAACTCAGACAGAGTGATTTTGGCGTGAGGGTCAAATTTGCGTATGTCTTCCATGTCGAGTTGCTCTTAATCATATCTACTTTTTCTCACCATATTCGTCCCATCAGTTAGAAGGAACGCATCCGATATGTTTAAGGCCTCAGTTTATCTTTGTTTTCCTAGATTGTAAGGAGTGCACTGTTACATAAATGAAGCATAATTCATAAAAATGTGATTATTTTTTTATTAATGATTTTTCTATTACTAATCTTATTTACTGATAATATAATTAGTTAAAATCACTTGGTTAATTGGGTATGCCTTTTAAAAATATTACATGTTTTTCTTCGCTGTAGAATAAAAGTGCGGAGTTTTTGATAATGAGTGCTAGAAGAAAGAAAGCTATCTTTAGTAAATTTTTATTATACGCTTCTTTGCGAGAGATCTTGAATCTGTTGCGGTTTATTTCACAAAAATAATTGATGTCACCATGTACTTCCAAATAACAAAAAAAAACACCTAGTGACACGTTGAGGAAATTGCATCTCTTTTGTGATTTACTTTCAATCTACAAAAAATGGTTCATATCCGTTCTTAACTTCTTTCAAGTTTTTAATGGAACTGATTACGTTTGGATTGAAGACTTCAAATCATTTAAATTCTCAGCAACATTTAGTTACTTTCCTTCACTTCGATTTTTCGAATTTCCCTTCGATTTTTATGCACGTATTATTATTGTAATTATATTTGGAATGGGATGTTCGATCGATGACTGACAGCTTAATGTAGTAATTAATTTAGTTTTCACAACAATCTGATTTAATTCTGAATCAGCCAAAATTGGAACTATGAAGTCAGTAATGGATGAGAAATGCTGAAGTAGGCCTGCCTACCTAGGATCCACTAATGGCGGTTAGCCGTTTTCCTCTCCTTTCATAAATGTTTTTGCCTCGCTCTTAAATTTTAAGCTCTTGTCTGCATTTTTGCTTCACAAGATAAACATCTCCCGCCGAGGTTTTGCTTTTCGTGAGTGAGCTGCATGTTTGCCAACGATTGATAACGCCACCTAAGTGTGCACGAAGGAAGTTGGGAGGTAGGATGTTGGATTCGAGCTCAACTTGCTCGAGAGCGAAAGAAATACTTCTATCGCGATTGGGACCCGGAGCTTTGTAGGCATTTAGCTATCCGTGGGGACGAAAGGTGTGGGTTACCGAAGGAATAAATATTTGTTGCGCGCCTTGCTATTTGCGAATAATCCTTCTTTTGCATCTGGAAGACCTATTTAAAAAAATAACTTTCATGGAGGGAAGATTTGAGTTTTTCTCCGCATGCTCCATCGGTTCAATCATTGATTCGGACTATTTTTCTTGCCATCAGCGGTCAACCCCTCGGTTTTCTGCGTATTAAATCCACTGATAAGTTTTTTCTGTGAACGCGGACCTAGTACCTTGGAGCTGAAATAAGGAGATGGGTAGGCGCCTTAATGAATGAATGAATTGATTGGAATTTTGGTCTTGTTGAATTTTACTGCCCATCCATCAACATTTATGCTTATTAATCTCCTGTAGGAAAAATGTTGCATGAGGAATAGTGGAGTATAGTGATAAAATTACTTATTAATTCATTTATTAGCGAGCATATCCTTTAGTTTTTATACTGAGTATTTGCCTAATTACTTTAAAATACTCTCTCGTCACAATTAACTGTTGCAAAGTATGGTTCACCTAAGAGCAGTGATGCTTATAATGATCATGGCACTCAAATTAAAAGCATACTTTAAAATAAAGCAAGAGAATAAACTAGAATAGCATCATGTCATGTAGAAAGATTTGGACTACTCATTTCATTGCACCTGAGTAAACATAGTCTCATAAGGTTGTGATTTCATTTAATTGCTTAGAAACCACACCTCATGAAACCGATCATCATTAACTTTCCCAGTTACATGACAATTTTATCTTTCGTTTGGCTACATTTCAACCGGGAATTTTCGAGAGAGAGAGAGACATATTGTATCTGACTCCCGCTGCGGTACGTACCGTTCTCAATAAAGGACTTATTCGGTGGTCTTTGGGGAGAGAGTGGGTTATTAGCCGTGTGAGGCGCTAGGAAGATGAAGGTTTAGAAAGAAGGAGAGTGAGAGAAGCGGAAACATCGAAAGCCAGGATATAAAAGAATTTGGATCGGTCAGTCTAGCCCCTTAAATCACCCGATTAACCCCGTTCCTTCTCCGCTACTCGAACGAAGCGAAAGGGGCCAGGAGATGGAACGAGAGAGATGAAGGACGAGGCGTGTATGTGTGTGTGAAAGGTTTGCGCTATCAGCTGCGGCCCGAGTACGCAGCCGCTTACGGATCCTGCGGCACGGCGGTTGATGGGGGGAGGAGGAGGAGAGGGGGCGGGATAACGCGGGGGATAAAGGAGGAGGGGAGGCTGGGAGGAGAGCGCACGCCCCTGGGGCACGGAAGGGAAAACGCGGGCCTCCCTTAGCTGGCTGGCGCACACATCGCATCGGTCCGGAGGAAGGGAGTTTCACGCATCGATTTTTTTGTTCGAATCGACTCGATGACTGCTTTTAAGGAATGAGAATTTTAAGAGACCTGAAGAGAGAGAATGGTGGGGAGACACGTTTTGTAATTTGTAGGGCGTGCTTATGGAAGGGGTGATTTTGATCTTGTGCATTTGGTAGCGGATAAGTAATAATTAATTCTTTTTTCTCTTGCTTCCGCGGCTGAGGTCATTTACGACGCGATGGTGTGCGGAGCGTAATATCACGCGGTAGCTCAGAAATCCGTAATGCCTATAATATTGATTTTTCACCTGTGATTACAACGCTGAGGTCATTTCGTACAGGGACCTCGAGTCCTAAAATCCATTGCATAGCCACGCTATAACCGTGTACCGGCGGGGGATTCTCATTTCAATCCTCTGGAAATATTGGCGAATGCGACTTACTGGTCATACCCGAAAACGATTTCGAAGCAATTTTACTGCGTGTTTTCTTTCAATATGCCGATCTTGCACGTGCAAAAACAATTTCGTATTTATTCTTGCATATATATATATCGCTCTATTTTCAGCATTTTTAGTGTTCATACTATGGGACTTTCGATCAGAAGACAACCAATATCATTCAAAAATCGAGTCAGGGATCGGGTTGGTGTAATGGCTAGGGTACTGGCCATTTCGAGAGCCTGGGTTTGATGGTAGATTTTTCAGTGGAATATCGGTCCCTAGTTGGGCGTTGTGCGTATAGTGCCTCGAGTACAGTAATCCATTCTTTGGATGGGGCATTAAATCATGGTCCCCATGGCGCATTTCGTTAAGAGCTGGCTAATGTCGACGCCGGGTTTTTCTCCACACTTCCTTTACCCCGTAAGTAATCCGTTCTCTTCCCAAATTCCCTCCTATCCTTAATGGCACAAATTACCGTAGTTGTAGGGTTGCCTTGCCAAACAATCAAAACCAGCCTACCTAAATCGAGTCGTAGCGTGGAAAGGGTGGGTTACTGAATTTTTTACTGTACTCATCGTCGAAGCAAGTCAATATTAACAATTTTTCTTGTGACCGAGGTGGTAAGGTAATTGTTACAGGTGTAGAATTGTTTTAGGACATCCGGATAAAATAATCTCCGATGAGGTGTTAACAGCTTCACCGCAATGAAAAATTCACGGCGTTGCCGTAAACAGGATGGCGTGCGTGAGACGGAGTTTGGTTTTTCGCGTAGGATCTGACACCTTTGACATTTTTAGATCCATTCTTTTATTCATGGAAGCCGATTACTTATTCACGATTCGTCGTCCCTCCGGGGTGAGACAGGACTCGTTCTCGGAGTCCTCCGGAACGTCCCCTGGGGGTTTTCGCACCGCTTCACACATACTCCTCCAGTGGACGCTCGAGAAGGTTGTGGAGGTAGAGAGAAATTCGGGCCGCGTGAGTTGCGAAGGGAATCGGATGTGCGAAGTGTTTCGGGGGCCGTGAGGCTCTGGGGGTGCCTGGGGACGCAGTTGCTTTGCTCTGCGGATCCGACGGAGGCAGGTCGGTGGGTCACCATGGTGAGTTAGGAGGCGCTGTGAAACTCAAGAGGGGTGGGAGAACAGTGAAGAGGTGTAATTCTAACGCGCGATTCCAGTGTTCAGGTAGGAGAAGAGGAAGGCTCCGTATTGCGCAATATTCCCCGCCTTACTGTGGCCGAAAATCTTGAGGTAATCACTGAAACATGTTCTGCCACATTTCCAGTGGGAACGTGCCTGATAAGAGGTGAAACGAAATACCGGTCGTTAAAGGTAAATAAAGAAGTAACGAATGGACCAAAGTGTAAGTTGATTTGAGGAGAGTGTGTTCTGACTTGGATGGATATTTACGCATTGCGTCAGTTCAAATGCACGGAGTAGTGGAGATTCAGATCGTCCCTGCGCGAGAGAGCACGCATTCGATGGGCGAATTGAGAATTTTTTGGCCATTTTTCATGCTTCAGTAGAAGTTGCAACCAGTTTTCTTATTTTTTCATATTTACAATACTCTTAAATGATGAATTGTAATGATTTTTTGTCTTAAAATTTGATCATGCATCTTTGACGGGTAAGTTCCCCATTTTTCATTCAAAAGTCACTCACTTCTTGCCAGCTATCGTGTGTTTAGTAATATGACCCCAAGGATTAAAATGATTTCTAGTGATCTTAGAGCCCCTCGAGATACACGTAATATTTGGGTCACGCTGTTATTTAAAGCTGTCGTATCGCGAATCATGACGCTCCTTTAGTGTGTAGATTATTCTCTGGATTTTAATGCGTTACAATGTGGTTAGTTTAATTATTTAAAAATGCCATATCTTAGACCCAGATATGAATTTACTTTTACTATAGGGTGGTCATGCATGTCTGATCTGACTTTATAAGATAAACTTGAGTATCAACTACTGACTCTTGTCGGAAAAAGAGATGAAAAACGTCGTTTACACTACAACGCCAATAAAGTATATTTTCCAAAATAATTACGCACAGCTCTTCATTAATTGAAGTAAACCATGTCATGCGAGACGTACTGAATGGATACCATACTCTCAACAATATGGTACTGTTCCACAAAAAATTAATGCAATGCACAATGCGTTTCAGTTGTTAAGCCATGCTAGCTGAAACGCGTTGTACGTTTCGATAATTTTTGTTAGGAACAATGCTATATTGTTGAGCGTTTGAGTCTCCAATAGTTATGAACGAATTTGTTTCCTGCACAGCCATGCAAGTTTTTACCTACCAACCCTGCCATACACCTTTACGGCGGCTCGCAGGGTAATATGTAGAAGTAGATGAACTATCTAGAAGTAGCGTGATTTCGTCCTTTTGTATCATTTTTGCGCAACATAAATGAAAGTTTGTTTTTTGTTCAGAAATGTTTCTAGGACCGAAAAGTGTTTGTTTCAATCACAAAAGAATGTCTACTTCCATAGATAGTGAATTTATCTGCGTGAGTACGTCTGAAAGGGAATGGCACCCAAAACAGGCTTATTTCCTGTAAAACCTCTGCAATTATAATGCCTTCTCTGGAAAGTGCCGGGGCACCTCTCTTCTTGTGGGCATAAAAAATTAGACGTGATTTTCACTCGCGCCCTCCTGCCGGTCTCGTGTACCACCCTCCCTCTCCGGGCAGCGACTCGAAAGGCGACAGACAGCTGGGTGTGGCCAAATGAACCGGCCTTTCGCGAAAATTGTATTCCGGCCCGAAAAGGAATTAGGCGAGGCCCCGTGTTTGGGGACGGGACTGGAGAAGTGAGGAGGGAGAGAGGGGGGGGGGGGGGGGAGAGGTAGAACCGTGAGTGGGGTAGGAGCGAACATTTGTAGTAGTAAAAGGAAGAGCGTGAGGGAGAAGAGAGGGTCAGGTGTCGGGCAGAGTGGGGCGTGGGAGGCGTGCACCGGGGTTGATAGGGGTGGTATTTTTGGGGGTTGAAGGGAAGCGAGTCGGAGGAGGATCGATGTGGGGATAATACTTGGTCCGAGCAGCTGGATGATCGGACGGTGCGGGAGAGGAGGGAAAAAAAGGAGACGTGCGATGCTGCTGGTGCGTGAGGGAAGTGGTGGACGATGGGATCCTGAAATTGAGGGAATGGATTGACGATGTATGCCGACTTGTTCCTCACAACTCCGTGATTAGCGTCTCAACGTAAAAAAACATGCAGATGGATACTTTAGGGTCCTTTGTCGTATTGTGATCATTTTCTCGGACCTTCTCAGCCCCAGATTCTAGGAATCGGAAAAGTGCTCGGGGAGAAAACGAAGGATAGCGAAGGAAAATGTTCGTGCTTTGTGTTGCAAGTGTTATTTATACTCTTGGAAATCGTTTTTTTTCCGAGATCACATGTTAGTAGATTTCTTCGGAGGGTTTTCAGAACTTAAAATGAGACTACATATTCGTGTAGCCTTCCGAGAAGTGGAGGTGGGTAAGCTGGTGCGGTCTTGTTTATCAACTTATCAAAAGAAAAATATACTGGAACGCCCGCGGTTACTCTTAATTCCTCAAGGAGATGTTAAGGTACTACTTCTCACTTTTATTCCACTACCATTCTCATTTAATGTTCTGCATCCTTATTCTTCTTACCCAATTTGCTCTTCTTTATTAAACTCTCCTTCTCTATTTCAGCCTGTGGAAGTAGCAACTTAATTCACTACTGACTCATATCCGTAAACACCAGATTCCGGAAAAATTTATCTTGGGAACACTCAAATTTTCAGTATTTAGCGACATATTGTCTTATCAAGGCTTTTTGTACGTTATTAATTACAAAAAAGGCTATTGCGTTTTTAAAGCCACTCTTTGCTGATCTACTAGTTAATCCTTGTAGGTTTTTACTTCAGTTATGTTCTATGTTATTCAGTCGCAAACGCTGTTCAAAACGTATAATACTCCTACATTTAACCACCATGAAACTTACATTACTCTGGAAGCCGTTTTAATTATGTATTAGTTTATCGCTGGAAAATTAAAAAGTAGGGAAGTGAAATCTGAGAAGAGGATCAGTTGCTGATTTGCATATGATTGATGATTTATAGTCTTAATGTTTGATTATTTATGATAGCGAAATGAATACAACATTATCTATTCATACTGAGAAAAAATAAGCAACTTTCTGGTTATCATATTTATTGTTTTGGCCTCTCCTCCACTTTACCATACACTTCTCTTACAGTTTAATTTGATAGCTCGCCCCTTAGTTCACCATAAGGTGTTGCTGTCTCACGATCTATTCTTTTATCCATTTCTTGTAGGCATTTTGTTACTCAGGGTGCAGTTTTTCCTTTTATTATTAATTCATTTTTCATCTGTGTATGAGAGTGCTTGTCAACAATTTCAGTCTGGCAATAAAAACAAAGTTTGCATGGGAGAGAGGAGAGCATTTTAACCCATATTAAGCCTCTTGGTCATTTAAGTAACGCGATCATAATAGCGGGCGCCTTCTGCTTTAAACCGTTATTTTTTAGTTCAGCAGATGATTAATGGATCTCTAACGAAAGAGGCTTTCCCATAATCGATTTCTAAGAGTTGAAAAGTGTTCTTTGTATTCCTAACTGACATCCATTTCAATACGTTTCGAGTAGTTTTATTTTGCTCAAATTATCATGATATATAGGCTGCAGATTCAACTCCAAAGAAGACGCATCAGTTTATGTTCGGAGAAATGATCATCCACTCTTACGCTTATAGAAAAAAATAAATGCTTTTGGGATTTACTTCCTGGTCTCCTTCGAAGTTGTAATATTTTACCTTCTACTTAGAGATAATCCGCACAGTCATTGTTTAAGGAGATTCTGGCCGTTAGGTTTTTATTAGTAGAATCAATTGCATTTTCCCTTCTTTAATCTAATACTTATACCTATGGATAGACAAGCCCTTCGAAGTACTTCCCGCCGGGATAGAGAAAAGCGGGCTGGTCGAGGATGACTGGAAGGAAGGCTAAGGCTGAGGAGCTAAGCTTTTGGGAGACGAGAAACGGAATTGATTGGATTTAATCTCCCCTCCGTTGTTTTTTCCGACCCGTTCGTCTCTCCTGCCGACCTCACCTCATGCCACTCCGGGTGATGGACTCCCGAAAATGAATGATGCGGGGGTTCTGCCCCGTAAAAATTCCACTCCTGAAGCTTGAGTGCAACCCCTATGGCTCGGACAAAGTAGGCCATGGGATGTGGGCTGGCGAGTATGTGAGATATTGCGCGATGGCCAGATTTATGGGGAAGCGGGAAAGGCTGGACCTTCGACAAAATTGATGGTTTCAAGACGATGGATTTAAGTATTAGTGATTTAGAATGGTGCAATCACTAGTTAAAATAGGTTTTAGATGATGAGAACGCTGAGAGTGCCATGAATGAATTAGTTCTATAAACGAATATGAAGACAAATGAATAAGTGCTGCGTATGGTCAATATGGCTGGGGGTACACATGTTTCTGGAGCATGTTAAGAGAAGGCAAGTTAGTAGAAGAAGCTCGTAGTTAATGGTGATGATACACTGAAACCCATCATAGGGGAGGTGGTTCGGAAATAAAATTTTGCACATTTGGAATTATTTTTGGATTGGAAGATAAAAAGCGGAGTTGTTCCCCGAAGAGTAGAAATCTGCGTATTTAATCCAATGTAGTAGACTTTATTCGAAGCTGTGACGCCAAAACTTTGTCACTTTAGAGGAACGACAGTGGTTGTCCCGCATCATGGTCACCATTTGGACGTCGAGTGGAGAAGTTAGAATGGCAATGAAGAATAGTTGACACTGAAGGAAGTCGTCCCTTGGTATGGTTCTTAAATTCTACGACTTTCCGGCTTATGGCACCGTCTTAATCATACCCACATCTGATTCCACTTCAGACATACTCTCCATACTTTTGCCTTTCCCATAACAATCTCTCAGTGGCATAAAGATGAACAGTGTCCAGCTGTTGAATTTCGTCCATATGGGCTACTAATTCTTAACTAGAGAAACTTTGACAACTGAGTAGTTGTTTTGAAAACTCATTGCTGTCATCTCCTGGAAAAGATGTAAGACTTCGTTTTTTGATTTGCAAGGTCAATTCATCCAAATTGACGAGCAGTTGACGATCAGAAGCAAATTGACTAGCAGTCTATAATGCTAGTGTTGCAACTGTGCCTAGAGTTGTTATATATATTTACATCATGAATTTGAGATCATAAATAAAATGATTAGTTGGTAAGATTCCACAAATTTATTTTTCACCGACCTAGGTTTCGATTGTTTGACAGTAAATATCAAGGTAAGCGCGGAGAGTCCGCGAGCTCATTATATACCCACAAGGTTTTCACGTGATATAATGAGCTCGCGGACTCTCCGCGCTTACCTTGATAATGATTGTCAAACAATAGAAACTTAGGTCGGTGAAAAATAAATTTGTGGGATCTTACCAAGTAATCATTTTATTTACTATCATGCGGTTCCACCAAGTGAAGCCTGAGGATTTCCTCTTTATTCGTGAAAAAAATTTGAAATCATTGAGAATTCTTCTTTGCTTTTGGAAATGGCTACTAATTTCGCTAATCAGGAAAGTAAGATATCTTCTGACTCGATTTTCTGGCTTGAATGCTTGAAAGAAGTGCCTTTACTTCATCCGAATGGACTTTTAAGATTTCATGTTTCACATAATGAAAGGATTTGATCTCGGATAAATTTTTTAAGACGCTGGTCCCTGGCGTTTTTTCGAAATTTCTGGTACTAGCGGAAATATTACGTCATTAATATACTCCAGAGAGGATGGGGATTTATAGTTCAGGCGCAGTAAATTATTGACCGCACTACGGGAATTCCACAGATAATAAAAAAAGACATCGTTTGAATTTTATCCTGGATACCGCGCATCGAATGACGGCTGTTCGGATAAGAAATGCAATTTGAGTGCCCCCTCATACGCTGCTTTTCGGAAAAGTCGAATGCGATAGGAAAAAAAAATTCACGCTCGGAAAATTCGTTTTCCAGGTGGATAATTCTGTGAAAATCCCGTTTTCTCAGCAGCCAACGTCGCGCGAATGTAAAATTTCATTCTCGTTCGTCCCCCGACTTCGACTCGATGCGGAGGAGAGATATATCGGCGAGAAACATGACGGTCGTCGCCCATGCATAGTCACGCTTGATCATCATAGGGTCTCCTCTTCAGCTCTTAAAAATCCCCGAGTGATTCCTGCATCGCTTGTGTGAACTAACGCGCGGTCGTGCGGGGATGAAAAACACCTGAACAAAAACACGAGGCATGAAAACGTTCTGGCGCATGTTCGTGCGAGTGAAGAGAATGCCGTGCTAGCTCGGTCAAAAAAAAACGAAACGAGAGGAAGTAATGAAATTCAGCGCCCCTACCACCCGCGCTGATTCTATCCATACAGCTCTCCTTTTATCTATCTGTCTATCTCTTCATCTACGCCTTTCCTAATCCCCCAGATCTTGGAAATAACTTTCCGTGCTTCCGCATTTTGAGGGGTGTCTGCATTTGTGTGTGTTCGCGAGCTCCCGTCTGGCGCGCGGATCGCAACCCACGCGCGCCCGGGTCCCCTCCGCGCCTATACCAGTAGGTCACTCCTGCGCTCCGGGCACGTACGCGTGCCATTCCTCGTCTTGGTGTGCGTGCGCTGCCGAGCTCCGTGGCGCACGGCAGTAGTCGGGCGGGGGGAGGAGACCATGGTGGCTCGGAGGGGGGGGGGGTGCGGAAAGATGGTGGTGGGGGGAGCAAACGATCAATACGTGGGAGAGAGCGGGACAGGGCAAGGAGAGAATTAATAATTCAACCGCACGGATGAAACGCGGCACATCACCGAGGGAAGGAGTGGAGCAACGCTTCATCTGGAAATGTACACCTTTTTTATTTATCCTCCCTCCTCTCTCCGTGGCGTTTTACGCGTGAATTCAATCTCTCTTAATTTTTTGCAAGAAATTTTATGAGCATTTCCTTTCTTTTTTTTTGAAGAAAATATTTGTGTCGTTATCGATGAGGAAAGGTAGTTATATATGTACGCGCACGAAATGGGTAAATGGGGTCGTCACCGAATTTCGGTGCGTGGAAACCAAAGGATGCTGGAATGGATTATAAGGTGATTTGCATGTGAGGGTTAGTTTTTGTTTTCCTTATGTGGAAAATTATTGGTCATCCCGGTACGTATCACAATTTTTCTTCATCGCCATCATATGATTATGACATTGATCGCACTGGGGTGTCTTTCCGAAAATCTGTGCGATGGTTCGGATGGAAATGAAGATGGAAATGTGTTCAATGGAAGGTCGTAGTACATACTTTATAACTTCTGCAGAAGATTGGATTTTAACTCTGTGGTAGCATTAAAACTCGGATGGTTTGAGTGATTTATCTGCAAAAGCATGGATTAAGTGCATAGTTGCCATGAGTATGGTCCTCATAACTTTGTATTTTAATAAAAAATGACATAGCATTGATGATGATAATGGTGACATAATGTTATGCAGAATAGTGTTAGCGTGATTTGGAACAGTTCTCATCCCCTCAGGTCAGCAATTAATGAACTACTTTAAATATCTAAGGTATGAAATGGAAAAGTGATGGAAAGGAACTTGGAAGTCGCAAGCTCTACTGTGCTAATAAAACGTAAAAACCTATCGAGCTATGTACGCTCTAGGCGGAAGGTAATGCATTTTGGTGCTATTACTGCGAAAGTTAGTGGAGGCCAGCGTGGTAATTTCGATAGCTTACTTGTCTAATATATGATCCAATATCCTTGCCATTTCAAGTATTCTCATTTTTTACGTACGGGTAAATTTTTTTCACCCGGAAAAGGATAGCAGTTTTGTGACCTAAACTCTTTGAGGTTCATTAATTCTTTTGTTCGCTTTGTGGTTACAAGTCTTGATAAAATATGTATTTTTATCATTACTTGCTATAACAGCTATTATGAATTCGTAGAAATGCATGTATTTATTTGTAGCATAGAAAATTGTTTGTTGACTTACTTTAAAACTAAAGTAAACCAATTTAGTTTAATTAACACGAGAAGAATTTAAAGGAATTAGACATATATAGAGATTAAATGGATTTTCATGATCCTCATTGTAGTGTACCTTATTTTAGAAAATGCCTTGGTCTCGTAATAATTTAATTAGCTGATTAAAGTTTCCTAATAATCTCTGGAAGTGAATGTAAGCCATGGGAGAGATAGTGAACATAACGCAGCGTACGCTTGTGTGAGTGGTGCTGCAGTTGAAGGAGTCTCTTTCCGTACCCTCCCATGTCTCCATACATATCGCTGAATATTTCGCTTCAGGCACGCATCTAATCGCGCTCGGGCAGTTTCTACGTCAGTAGCAGAGCTAGAAAGTGAGATCCCTGGGAATCGTTACGCTGAATGAGTCCTTCCCCAAGTTCCTAAATCCCGTTACGCCCGAGGGGAGCACGCACTCGGTGGCTGGAACAGAGACGTGAAATCTGCGCGACCGGGTGCGGGGGTTGAAGTTCAGCCGGCGGGGACGGATGGAGTCACAAGTTGGGACGTCTTAATACGAAATCAAAGACACTGACATGAGTTCCGGAATGGGAGCAAAGGGAGAGGAGAGCTTAGGTAAGAAGTTGGGCGAGGGGCGTTGTTATACCCTCGCGTTTCTGGAGCAAGGTAAACGAAATTTAAACCGATTGAATATGTTAACTCCATTTTAATGCTAGTATTGTCACAGTTGCCGGTGACGCCTTTGCATAACCAGTGACAGTGTCCAAGATAAGGAACTGAGGGCATTGAAACTTATTAGTGTTTGCGATTTGAAAGCCTTGACGCTGAGTCTGACGTTGGCCAGAACGTGTACACGGTCTTGCAGCGAAAATAACGATCGCCTTTTTTATTTGGGGCCCTTTCCCACCTTTAATCTATTTCCCCAAGCCAATGAGTAAATTGGTCAGAGCAAAGCATCCGCTGAGGGCAGTTGCTTCCCATCCGAGAGACAGCTTTTTTTTTCCTAAATAGGTACTTTTACTATTTTGGCCGGGATCCGAGTTGATTTACCAAGCTATGTTGTCAGGAGGTTCGTAACTAAGTAGTTGCGTTCCTTGGATTTAATGTGGTTCAACAACTAAAGTTGATATCGAACCGTCCAACCCAAGGTCTTAATCTCAGAAAAATCATTAAGTCCATGCCCTGATCAGGATTAGAATCCGCGACCTTTGGTTGCAAGAGCAACGCGCTACCGACCTGGCTATCGCCGCCCCGCTGTGCCGCGAATTAGCTTACATTTTTTGTAAAGAGCTCATTTTTAATGCAGATATATCATTTTGAGCGTACATGAAAACTGCTTGTCGTAATTTTTTGCTAGACTGTAATATGAATTGGGATGATGTATGCCTTCCCTAGTCTCTTTTGTGTAATGAATCGACGAGAGAAAGAAATACGAGACCGCGTCGCGACCCAAATCTGGACTGATAATGTACTGCCCTTTCGCCGATCGAATCCGATCGTTTGCGATTGTTGAAAATTGAGGACTGGGGTGAATTTATAAAGAGACGTAGCTTTCAGACGATGAGGGAGATGAAAGACGAAATTCCGTGCCTTCTGATCCGCAGCCGCACATTTTTCTCGCTCCGCGTTTCCGTTCGTGTTTTGGGTCGGCGAAGGATAGACTTGTTGCACTCGACGGAGTGCCCCCCTCCGCTTCCTCCCTTCCGCCTCCCTCCAACCCCACCCCTCTTCCCCCGGCCAACCCCTTTAAACCGCTTCCCTTGGTAGCACTCCAGACTTTCCACCCACGCCCGGGGCACGGCCGACCTCCCCTGCAACCGCCCCTCCTCCCCCGCGGTTTTTTGCGATCCCCCTGTTCCGGCCACGTCCGGGGTGGACGGAGGAGGCTGCTGCTTTGAGGAGAGTGCGCGGGAATGGCTTGCAGCTGACCTGGAGGGCGGTGGGAACTCACCCTCGTCCCTCACCGAACGCGTTTCCGCGCCCTCCCCGCCCTTCTCCCTCTGGCCTTCGTGCCTCGGAACAAAAGACAGCGATTCTCGAGGTGATTTGCCTAAAATGGGGATGAGGTTCTTTTTTCAAAAGTTTCAACCCGCCAAGAATAAGCGGTGGATTTGATTGTCGGGTTGATTGAAGTCGAATATGTTCTTCTGTTGGGCAAAACCATAATTAGAGTTCTACGCGAAATGTGTGTGTGTGGCTAAAATCCAACGTTTTGTGTAAATTTTAAGGGGTCCTATTAGTAAGAGGTCTAATGTCGGAAATAGCTCCTCTGCGACCAATGACCTAGTTACATTTCGGGAACATGAACTGTTGACCTCGCGCTTACCTTCCGTGTGAAATTAATCGGACTTAATTCCATATAATTATCAAAACGATAATTGCGTGGAATTAATGCAGCTTTGTGCGAGAATTTTTGAATTAGTGCTTGGCTGCTACTCGGTAGGAACAGTGAAAACTAACTACTCGCTTATATCCATCTTTTTGTGCGCCTTTGAGCCTTACATTCAGTCTCTTATTTTTCAATTTGCTGACTCGGACTGAAATTACTACATATAATAGTAATGGTGTAATAGCACTCATTGTGCTGCATAATTAAATAACGAGTTTCCTGAATTTAATTCCAGAATTTAGTCTTCCTTGAATTTGCTGTACTACAGGAAAATTAGCAAATTCGGTTAGTCTATTGGTATGAAACGTTTTCTGAAAATATTTTTGGATATTAATCTAAACTTAAGCTTATTAAAATTCATGCTCGCTAGTGCAACGGCTTTTTTGTTGTAAATTTAAACGTATTTAAACGAGCCCTGGAAAAGTAAAAAAACCTTCATCACTCACTCGAAACCGATAGAACTGTGAGCCATGTTTAACGTTGACTTGAAATATTACCTTGTTAACATTAGTTGAAAAATATTTCATCCATAAAATGTTAATTATATTAGTAATATTATCACAACGTATAGAGAACCGCATTTTTCTGTACTCGATTCAGATGTCTTAAGAATATTCGTAAGCAATTCCACATCTTTTATCGATAATAATTTATATATTATTGCTGAATGCATTTTGGCATAATTCATTTGTTTTAAACCTTTGCATTGGAAAGGATAGAAACAGGTTCAATCCTGAAAAATTAGTTGTTTTAAATGATTTTTTCTGGGTGTTTTTATGTTGCTAGTTATCACTCTTCCTGATGTAGAATACTTAAAATTGCCCAATTAAGCTAAATTTATCTGCTTTCAAGGCAAGTTAATTTTACATTTCTCCCTCGAATTTGTGAAAACTCTCCGAATGCCTTATTGATCGAGCAAGTATCACGATTGTTCATTCCGGTATAAATTAAGTTGCCTGAAATTTGGAGTGAAATTCATTATTTGAGCATCAGGATGTACCCTCTCGCACTCGGAAACTTTTGTCTGGTGACATTATCGACGGATTAATTATGGAGTTTTGGATTTTAGCAGTGCTGTTGCAACTTCCTGATTTACTTTCCCCCGAGGGATGTTTCTGCGTGGTCCACTCCTTCCTGACTCGTGTAGCTAACGGCTTCCTACTCCTTGACTTGGGAAACAAACTATTCGCGTAGACTGCTCTCTAATTACGTGATTTGTCGACGGGTGCGAGACTGAATAATTTATATTTTTGCTTCAATGCTATTTTCACTCAATGTGCGCGATGAAACAATGAGCGATAGAGTGTTAAACTGAATTATTTTTCGTGTTTCGATTTGCAACCAATTTGCGTCATGAATTTTCGTGAAAGGGAATCAAGTCATTTCCGGAGTAATTGAATCTTGCTGTTCAAAAGTCTGCTGAAACTCTAAAAAGAAGACGGGACAACTTGATCTGTCATATGTTGTGATATGTTTCCCTGATAAAGAGGAAGGAGGGTCGAGGGAATAGTGAACGGGAAAAATCGAATAGGCAGGCCTCGAATGAGATGCATGAACAAGTTGTGAAGAATGTAAAAGAGAAGAATCAAGTTAATATGAAGAGGTTGGCTGATAGAAGAATCGAGTGGAGGGCTGCGTCGAACCAATCTTAGGGGTTTTGACCGATTATGGTGAAGAGAAGTGGTTTTTTATTTTTAAATATCATCATACCATCATCGTTAGACTTCATCCCAATTTTGGTCAACGTTAGCCCGCCGTATATAAAATTGTAGTGCATATCAAATATCAAACATTAATTTTGTATCAAATTCTGATTCTCTAATACAAGGCATCATCTATTTCATATTCCTGTTTATTTGTTCTTCATTCTGGCTTCTTCAACTCTTTCTGTAAGAATGTTGTCTTTTGCATGTTGTGCGTTGATTTAAGAAGTTCCTACTTTTTATGTTTTTCGAGTTCATTAAAATCCATTATGTTTCCTTTGCATTCGTGACCTGTGTTGATTTTTCTTCTTCTGTAATAGCACTATGGTAGTTTTTAATGGTAGTTTATGGTAGTTTTAATGGTAGTTTATGGTAGTTTTTCTGACCAGTTGATAACAGATGTCGGATTTCAGTATCAAATAAGCCTAGTTTAGATAAGAATTCGTATTTTAGGTGCCTTAGCTGCTTATGATATGTTGACATGATCTGATTCTCGAGCCTCAGATTTGTTTTAACTGTGCCCTAAGTGGGATGTAAACTCGCAATCTTATAGTTACCAGATCAGCGTTTTATTGGCCTGACTACCACGTCCGACAAAAAGGTCTTATCTTTCTTTCCTCTAAGCTCACAATACTCTTTCTTCTCCTAAAAATCTTGCATATATCCAAATACGAATATTTTCTAAATGGCGCAAATAGTCTCAGCTATCGGTCGCTTTCTTCAAATTAACACCAATGGTGGTTTTTATGGCAGTGCACAATTTTACTGCAGGGAAGTCAGATCTCTCCGTAAGTCTTCCCTACATTAAGATGACTCCTTCCTTCGGCGGCCGTTTCTCTCACGAAGAAATGTGAATTTTTTTAGGAGACGTTGCCCGAAGTGAATATAAATCAACTAAATGCAGAGTGCCAACTATGGATGACAGTAATGAGATTCGGCGCCAAAGGATGTGCGTAAGTGACGAGGAGAGAGAAACGGCTTGAGCGGAGAGGAGCGGCGGGAACGGCGTGGGTGCGAAATTAATTTGTGTTATATGTATTTGGATGACGAATGGGCAGATTCTCGAATTTCACCTGCACGAGGACGCGAGGGGTATGTTGAGAAGTGAGGTGGCGTTTGATCGGGGCATAACGCTCCAAAAATAGCGAAGGAATGTAGCAAGTTTTGTATGCGCGCCTTTTCGAGCCCCCTAATGAACATCAATCATAATTGTCTTCATTTTCTATTTGTCGGACGAAAGATGGAACACGCAAGCTCTTATCACTTCATCATAATGATTTTATACGTGGATGCGTGGAGGACTTGAATTGCGTTCCTACACTTTATCGTCTCCTAATTTTCCCGCCAGTACTTATATAGTTTTCTTTTCATACTGTGCGTATGAGTAAATTTTTTATAGAATAATCTCCAGTGCCTCGGATATTTTTCTGGGTTCATGGTTCCTTAATTGTACCTTATTGTATGGTTTCGTCTAAATTAGAATATATTTAGGGAGGATTGCACTTGTACTTCGCCATCGAGATCATTCATCAGTCGTTAAGGCTTCAAAAGGAGTGAATCCTTTGCCGGCTGTGAACGATTTGGGCACGATATGTATGGGTTAAAAAATAGTAGTATCAACTGAGATAAGGACCCCGATTTACTGTAATCGCAGATTCGAAATGTTGCAAAATCTTGTATTCTTCAGCCTGCTTTTTTTTTAGCAACAGACCGTAGTTCGCAAAATCGAAAGAATATCAATAAATGACTATAATGAGAATTGTTAGAAAACATTCTGTACACCATAACATTCGCTCGCCTATTATCAGTATATTATGTATCAGTAAAAGAGTCCAAATCCCCCTGAATCAAAGGATCTGCAATGAGATTCTCGCTCTTCTCGAACTACTTGCGCCATTCCGGCGTGAGCTTTGATGGAAACAAGCTGGCGTGTTTATCTTTCCGGTCTTGCCGTTCTCATGATCTTGCGTCTGGCGGATGGGCGCTCCTAAATCTCGTGATGAGTCATGTTCCTCGCTATATGGAATGGGAGAAGATTACGGAATTGAAGCGAGTCGAGGGCTCCGTGGGGAGTGGAACGGGCCGAAAAGTTACAGTTGCGGGCGGTTGCTCCCGGACCACGTCTTACATCTCAAGTTTGGAACCTCAAACTCAATTACAGCATTTTTGCCTCTTCTAGAGGGTTCGGTTAAGTTTAAACATATGCTAAGCTCACAAATAGGCCACGCGAAGCTAATTGCGAAGTGATGGACAGGGCGCCTCCCAATGGGCCAGAGAAAACCTTTCTTATGAAAAGTTACTTAGCATTGTAGTGGTGATTACTATTCTGTTGAAGTGCACAAATGACATATTACAACCTGGTAGGCCATAGTTTACTCTAAGCCTCTTAAATATATGTACATGTATATGTCCTTTTATGTGTTCTTTATTTATTCCCATTTCCTATCCTACTTCTCTTACCACTTGTATTTTCCTCGGTTGTTTTTTCAAAATGCATGGTTATACATGTATGTATATACTATATATATAGCGTATTGTAGTATAAATATCTTACAACTGTTTCAATTTCTGTATCTTTCCATTAATGGTAATCGTAACGCGAGAAACTTCCCCCACTTCGCATCGAGGCGGTCGTTGTTCATTAAATAGATCCCGTGGAATGGGACGTTTATTTGAATAGATGTTGAAAATGAAAGCTATATGCCCAAGTTAGCCTTAGCAGATTCCCTTCATTAAGACATTTCTTATTTCTTTTCAGGTAATTGCTGTCATTACATTCCTGTAACATCTAAGTGTGCCACCAATCAAACCATAGGCGTGAATTAAGGCTTGCTTTAAAGGTACGTGCTAAATTCGTAATAAAAGCTGGTAGAATTAGCCAGTTTTTGAATTCCGGAAAAAACTCCGTGTTTGGTGGATCTGAAATTTTTTTGGCCTCATCCTACAGGGTGTGGAAATTGTCTCGAAGATATTTTTATTTTTTCTTACGCCCTGTGCTATGTAGCGTAAACATTCTGCGGCATGTAGATCACGTGTCATCTACGTACCCCAGGCTTTCCATCTTAATGATACCATGAATCATCCCCATCCTTACTTCCATTATCTGAGAAGCTAGCGTTTGACTTAACGAAACTCCCAAAGAGGCGAAGGCATGTTTGTTTGCTTCTACCTTCCCACATCAGTGTGCCCTCGCTGTTTGTTTGTGGAGCATTGATTGCTTTTCTTTGACCGCGAGAGGAAATCGCGGTTGAAGGCTTTTCGAAGGAAAGAGCAGAATCTTGGCTCTTCCAGCTCCTTATCCCCTTGTCTTTTTCCTCTTCTTATATTAGTGTACACTCGTGCCATATGTATTTCTTAGCAAAGTCAAAACATACAAGTTTCCTTAAGGGTTAGATTTGAATCGCGAGATAACCTGCTATCAGCTTTCAAAAAGCACTACATGGGTGGCAACGGAAGTCCTTTAGTTAAAGTTGTCGTCTTTTTTGTTGTCTGATGAGTTATTCATGGCTAGTTGTACGATGACTGTGATTTGAGTGAGTTGATTAATTTTTAGGCATAGCGATTTTAATTAAATATATAATTTTCAGTAATTTTCAATTTTGTCTTGAGGCTTTTCTGCAACATGAAATTATGGCGTGTCCAATATTTACCTCTAAAACTGGAAAAAATATTGTTTTTGCTTTGTACTATTTTATTCGACTACTTGTATTGTTGAAATTAACATTAACATTCATAAGCACATACATTTTTACATACCAGGGTCCTTATTCTCTTTCTGAAACTCTCGTGGTATCCAAGGGATAACATAGGTTTTTCGGGACTCACGTTAACTTTTTGTAAACATTCTAATGAGGAAATCAATGAAACGCAACCTCGGTTTCGTTGCTGGGGAGATAACCGAGGTTGCGTTACGAGAACCAGAATAGGGCCCCAGGTTCTTTCACATAGCATTGTTAAAAGGTTTCTATATCACCATTGGGATTGTTACTTTCGCTTAGGTGAGTTATGTAAAGGGGTAATATGGAAAATTACCCCTGGGTCCTTATTCTCTTTCTGAAACTCTAGTGGTATCCAAGGGATACCATAGGTTTTCGGGACTCGCGTTAACTTTTTGTAAACATTCTAATGAGGAAATCAATGAAACGCAACCTCGGTTTCGTTGCTGGGGAGATAACCGAGGTTGCGTTTCAAACGAGAATACGGGCCCTGATATAATCCTACATTCCACGAGGGAAAATCGTACCTCGACTTCCCTGTTTCCTTCTGCAGTACTTGGTTTAGTCAAAGCACTTCTCTATACTCAAGTATTAATTCATCCCACTACGATGGCGCAAGCATGGAATTAATGTTTTCCGTATCGGAACTCTGTGACACTTTACTTCTCGGAGGATATAAAAATATCGAAGATAATCTTAGAATCCTTCTTAATCCTATGGATTTTCATATTAACCTTTAGGAACATTTATTTCACTTCTATACCGTTGGGCCTAGAAATGTATTTTAGTTGTGTACGTTTTGTCTCGGCGCGAAAATTTTGTTTTACGGATTTTTGGCTCTGACTTCTCATATTTTCTGTGGAAATAACTGATATCGTATTGCCAAGCCTTGAGTGTGAACTTATGATGCATTTTTCTGAAGCAATCAACTACCTTTCTCCACTAGAGTATATTAACTCTGAGAAACTTTTTATATTGCTTAATTTTACGGGATAAAAATTATGAAGAAAGCTAATCCTCTTATTTGAAGTTACTTCCTTTATTTTGGCCTAGTGAACATCTGTGAACTTTTTACTCTCACTTTTCTGAAAGTCAGTTATTTTTAATTTTTATGAACTCGTCATTCAGTGTTCGAAGTACAACACATTCTCTGATTCTTCATGAAAATATCTTGATATTCTTCCCATTACGAATTCCGAATAAATTTTTTAACCCTGAATTTTTTTTTGCTACGCTGATGTCTCCATTGTCAACGCACGCCGAATTGGCTTTATATTCTTGGTTTATTTTAAAAAATGTAGTTTTGTTGAAGAATATGCCTTTCTAATTTTCGTTGATAATTTTTTGTTTTGGATCAATTATGCGATTCCAGTTCAATATTTTCACGGGTGAAGCGGAAAGAGTGAGAAAAGCTGTGTATAGTACAGTAAAGGTATTCGACGTCGGTTAGATACACTTTTAGTTGAACGATTCAGATGAAATATAGAAGGTCCTCATTTTATTAAATTTTTGAAACCGTTATTCACCTTTCAACTGCCTCAATCCTTGTATTTTCAGTCCATTAAGATCTTGGGTCGAACCGAGTTCGTGCCACATGGAAGACAGTTATGAGTCTTTTTTTCCAATTCTGTTTTCTGAGCATTTGCTGCGTTTTTTCAGGACTCCTTTTCTAATTCACTCTACTTTCAGGTAATTGCTTGGCCATTTTTCTTAGCCTCCCCATTGCTTCCCTAATTATTATTTATTACTTCCTGTTCAATCACCTGCTCTTATCTATGTACCAACGCAAGATATTGAAACGCATGTGCTTGGATTTTATCATCCGAGGCCTGATGCCAGAATTATTTTTTCTGTGCACGGAGAAATAATTAGTAGATTAGATTTTAGTAGGTGTGCCAGGTAAGGGCTGTGATTTTTACTGACAGAACAAGACTTGACTTAATAATAAGTCTGGCTCCGTGCTCCATCGTTACATGAGATATGGCTTCCGTCGGCAAAAAAATTCTGTTTCACTTCTGCGGGGACCCTCTTTCGATCTTAAATTATTCTTAACGCATGCATCTGCGCTCGATGGAAACGCAGATACCTTCAACTCCCGTGTCCTCTCGACTTTAATAATTACCTGTCGCG
Source organism: Platycnemis pennipes (assembly GCA_933228895.1). NCBI lineage: Eukaryota > Metazoa > Arthropoda > Insecta > Odonata > Platycnemididae > Platycnemis > Platycnemis pennipes. The sequence continues at coordinate 79,530,081 of OW121847.1, read as the reverse complement.
TCTCCCATCCACATCAGGACGACCACCGCGTCAACACCAACCACTCGGCCGCCGTGGAAGAAGGGAGGGGGGGGGGAGAGAGAGAGATGTAGGGAGAAAGGCTGTGAGATGCAGAGGAGGAGGAGAGGGCCCACGAGATGGAGAGAGAGAGAGAGAAAGAGAGAGACAGGAGACGACGACCAGGGGTCGACGTTGGTAATTTAGACGTCTCCGTTTTCTGGACGTCGCGAGGGACAAATTAATTAGACAATATTTACCGAGGCACGTGCGGGAGAGGACTTGTTGGCTTCGTCGTAAATTCATTAGCCTTCTCTCCCGCTCCCCGATTGCCAATCTCGTTGCGACGGGAAGACTGGAGAGAGAGAGGGGATTGAGGCGTTACCCGCTGCCGATTCGTGATGGCGCTCCGGAGGGGGGAGGGAGGGTGGTGTTCGCGTGGGTATTGCTCGGTCATCCCCATCCCAATGCCGTAAGGGTAATAGGCTTGTCCCCCATGCCCTTTACTCGAGTGAGATTGGGTAGGGTGGCGGACAAGTGAGACGAAAGAGCGGGTTGGAAGTGTGTCCATTACTACCTCCTCCCTGTACTCCGCCACCCATGACCGTCGTGCTAAGGGAGGAGTCCCCGAACCCCTTCTCCACCAGCGCCTACACCTCCACCGCCGCCTTCCGTGGGTGGCCCTGCCTCCCTCCGTCAAGCACCCGCCCCTGTTCAAATAGGAGCGGGCGACCTGAGTAAATTAGGCGGATGGCGGCCGGGAGTTGGATGGGGGTCATGGGGTCGTGTGGGCCGAAGGGCAGGCCTCTTTCCCTCTCTCTCCCCTCCAAAATGCGATCCCGTTTACCTGATGCCCGTGATATACACAGGCCCTCTCACCATGCGTGAGCCTCTCTCGGTCATCTGTCTCTCTTCGGCCTTTCTCTCCATCCGTCTCTCCTTTATTCTCCGCTTCTATTTCCCTCCCTGAACGTCATCTCGAGCAAAACGTTTGTTTCTCCAGTCAGCCGGGCCTCCACGAAGGCTCGTGCTTCTCTTCTCTCAACTATTCCTTGAGCTGAATTAGTTTGAATTACCTTTGTGGGTGGGATTTCATGTGGTCAAATATATCCGCGGGTAATTTTAATTAGGATTCATCTCTTTATATGGATCAGTTGATGATAATTGAGCTAAGCAAAATTTATCTCAAAACATACTTGAAGTAAGAATAACTTTATGATTTCTAGTGCAGTTTATCTATACATTGCTAAAACAGGAGAAATTTAGAGGCAAGAATGCACTTGTGTTCTAATTTTTTGGCCAACAATTATCCATGTTATCCATGGCTTATCCTGTCTGAGTTTGCTGATAGAAAGCGTATAATTTTTTATTTAATGCTATTTTTGTTGCCATGATAATTCTCTTGGGCAATTAACTTTAATTTAGTTTTTGAAGTAGAATTTAAGTTCATGTGAAGTATTTCATCAAAGTAAGTCTCTTATTTAACTTCATAATTTACTGTTGCGGAACAAGGAAAATTTGTATTTTATAATAATTCAGCAAATCTTCTCATTATATCTGGTTTTTTCCTTCCCTTTTTCTTCCCTCTGAATTAACTTGATTTTGCTTAGTCGTAAATTTATGTTAGAATACCTCCTCTTCTGCTCCCTACCCTAATTTGAATGTTCAACTGTTTCCCATGTAGAGCGTCGGGAATCATTTAGCTCTCAGTCAGTATGCGAAATTTAATTTTAAAAAATGTAGCGAGCCTCGTTGTCAAGCGTGTAATTTTATAGTTTGTCGTTTTTCAAATGTAAGAGCTGGGAAAAATAGCATTTACTCAACGGGAATTATTGCTAGTAAAATGTTTAGTTGCGCACAGAGAATGAACAGTTTTTGCAGGCTTCAACTCAGCTCATAAAAAAATTAAATTAATTGTGCATTCAGTGAAATTTGCAACTAAGTGGGATCAAAATAGAAGGATCCTAGGCATCACATTGATGTGGATATGTCATATAACACCCACAAATCTTATAAGTAGGAAAGTCACTTGTTGCATTTCATTTTTGACAGATTGTTTACTAAATCTGTGGTCTTGGTTGACGTCAAATGGACTTCAAGTAAAAATCACGCCGCCCTATGAAATGTACGTCAGTGCTTGGAACGAGAGGCTACTGCAATAGTGAAAACTGTAACTATACTAAAAAATAAAAATAAATTGGTGTCTGTCTGCCAGTTTTATGGTACGCATCTCCTCAAAAACTAATGAACCGATTGAGCTAAAATTTGGTAGGATTCTAGCGTATACACTAGAAGGTGCTATAGGCTATATAAAAAAAGGCTCAGGGCCCGGGTTCGATTCGTGGCGCCAATTATGTATTTATATCGGTTTAAATGGACTTTTTCTATTTATGGTAGCGCAAGAGTTTTTTCTTTCGCTCAGTAAAATAACTATATATTTATCGATTTCTTTCATTTTTTCTCTATTTAATGTGAAAATGTTTAAACTTTCATACTCTTTCAACCGATTTACACTTTATCCTCGAGGTTTCCGGGCAATGTGCAATTTACGTTGATATTTAATGTTTTTTTCGGTTCTTTTCCGAGCCTTGCTAAGGCCTTCGCCATTGTCGTCTCCGAAATGAAAACATCGCTGATGTTTAAACAGTTCGTCACAGAGGGATGGCGTAAACAGAATTGTGCTTTTCGCGAGGATATATGAAGGTACTGAAGGCATTGTATGCTACTCGTTAAGCAAGGTCAGCCATATTTTTCCGCACAAAGGTACGTGCTGACTGCTAGCGCTACTCACGGATTTAGAAGGTTTGCATTCGGTTAAAATTAAGAGTATTTAAATGAATGCTTCAGCAGTGTTCAAGTTGTGATAGTTTTTTTTCTTTACTGGTTTGTGCATTTGAACTAACCTTGGACATGAAAAGTAGAGATTGAACGCTTTTGAAATCGTCGTCGATGAAGATTTGATTTAGTTTAACAAAAATCATGGTATAAAATTCAAATCACAATGGAGCACAATGTGTCATTACGTATCCGTGGGATGTTCATTGATTCCATTGCAAGGATGCTAAAAAACGTTCGTGCAAAAGCGATGCCGTAAACAGCATTGTTCTTTTCGTGAAGATATTGAAAGGTACTAAAAAGGGTATCGCAGCTGATTCTTGAATCTATATCCGCCATTTCATTCGGAAAAATCATACGGACTTACTTTTCGTGCTACTCCCTGATCAAATAGCTTTGCTCGGTAAAACCCGCATTTAAGTGAAAGTTTCTGTGGGGTTCAAAAGGTGAATATTTTATGGATTTATATGATAAGAAACTTAAATGAAGTCTAATCAAAAATAAGAGTAGCAACATGAAAAAAATTGTAACATAGTTATAGGTCAAATATACAGTAGAAGGTGTGAATATACGCAACCGAGCGACAATTGCCTGGTTGAAGTAGGCTAAAACTGTAATAGGTAATAAGAATAGAATTTTCTCTAAGATATTGAAAGGTACTAAAAGAGGTATCGCAGCTAATTCTTGAATCTAGATCGGCCATTTCATTCGGAAAAATCATACGGACTTACTTTCCGCGCTACTCCCAGATCAAGTAGATTTGCATTCGGGTAAACTAAAAGTATACTGAAAAATGCTTATACGTCAAATATTCAGTAGAAGGTGCAAATATATGCAACCGAGCGACAAGTACCTGGTTTAAGTAGGCTAAATGTATACTAGGTAATAAGAAAAGAATTTACTCTAATTGGAATAAAATGCATTATTGCATAACATATCCATTGACGCCATTGTCATGAAGTTGTAGAATTGAGACAAACATAACATACATTAAAGGCCAGAGAAAACATTTATTGCCGAAAAGGTGGGTGTTAGCATTTCCAAAATTTTTCAAAAAAAGTTTATAAATAAAATTATGTTTATCGTAAAGTCCCAGGTGAGTCCAGGCATTAATCGTATAGTTACATTGGTTTAAATTGTATATATGGTTCTGATAGTGACTTGGAGCCATAGCTAACTCCATAACACAAGTTTGTTTTCGCCCCTTCATGGTAAATGTTAAAATTTCTTAATACAATTGGTAATTATTAAATTTTTCCCTCACGTTGTAATTCAACGGGACCATTCAGCAATTAAAAATAAATTAATCTCAGTAAATACTACAATCATAATACCTTCTGGGCTTTCAATTTACTTTTTCTGTCTTTAGATTTCATTTATTGACCCACCAGTACGAACGTAATCGCAAAGCCGGCGTATTAACATATCCTTGCCGTGTTCTTGTTCCTTGAAGGTTACGTAGAGCTCAAATCCGCTTAATGTGTTTCGTCACAAGTTGTCATTTCATCTCAATTAACTCGAAAGCTTTTGCTGCGCTTTTACCCTCTCTTGTTTCCGATTGGACTGAGTCGATTTTAAGAATCTTCTGCATCGATGCTTCCAAGTATCGTTGAAAAAGAATTTTTCTACAAACTTTTTCGGCGTGGCATTTTTCTTTCTCTCATTTTTTCCCGTTGATTCTTCCATGTCTTTCCGTGATCCATTCCCTCTCTTTCTTTTTTTCCGATGCATTGTTTTGATGTACTCCATCTTGCCGTCCATTCAATCACTCTCCATTTCATTCCGCCCGCATTATAAGAATAGATTTCTTGCTGGAAACTTTCATCCTCCGAAATGTTGCTCTGCTTCCCCCTTTCTCCTTCTCTATCCATCTCTCTCTCTCTCTCTCTCTTCCTTCCCTCTTTTCATTCTCGACTCACTCTCATTCCCGTGCGCCGGTATTTTTTTGCGCGCTTTCTTCCCTGTACCTGGTTCACTCTCCCTAATTGCGTCTCCGTGTCAATTCATCCCCTTCTTCCCGCGTGGGTGCTTTCCCAATGCTATTTCTTTTTTTTCCGCTGTTTACGGACGGCCCGTGAGATCACCTGCGCGTTTCACGTCAAAACTCTGAACTATCCACAGCTCTTTCATTTCGAATAAGCTCTTATCATAATGTCATTTTTGATTATACTTTTGATTGCATTGTTTCTTCCAAGATTCCTCGTAGGCTTTTTAATGTGTAACGTTTTCTCTCACATCTGTTGAGAAATCCGCAACGTTTAATGTGTAACGTTTTATTCACACATCTCTTGAGAAATCCGCAAAATGTCGTTTGAATTGGCAACTAGGCCTCAATTATTTGATTGATGTATAATTTTAACCCACCGTTAACTGATCTGAATGAGTCATTGACACTTGGAAATATTCATTTAAAACGGCGCAGTAAAATCTTAGAATTTGTGAGCATCATAAAACGTAATTATAATTTTTCTAATTAGTGTTTCAATCATTTGAATATTATTAGGTACCTATCAGACAAAAATAGCTCTTACATAAAAAGTAATTCAGTGTATAGTATTTAAAAAAAATCACTTTTAACTACCTATATTTGCAGTTTAAAGTGACTAGTCGGATATTTCTATCGTTCTTGTGTCTAAACATGAAGAAATACACTTAATATTATTCTTAACCTTGGAATTTGTATTCTGTATCCACCAATCCCCGTTTAAATCTATTTTCATTCAGAGGGATTCATGAAGGGATCGAATAGTATCTTCTCTTGGACCTTTATTTTTCTTCTAATGAAGTGAAGATTTCTTATGCACGAATATGGTGCAGGATAGTGTTTTTCCTTATAAATAATGTATAAAATGAGAAATAAGAATTCTTTAGTATACATTTCGAAATAATGTGCCTGGAGTATGGCCAAAAGTGCGGTGGGCACTGAAGCCTAATGAAAAGCTTGTCAAACGTGATATCCCTGGCCTCTCAGTGGCCTAACGCTGTGGTTCAGTGAAAACCTTTTTGTCTCTCCCCCTTGCATCGCCTCGGCGGGGATAAAAGGCTCTCGTTCGCCTACCCAGCGACATAACATTCCCGTGTCCCTCCCTGGCTCTCAAACCCGTGCGAATCCGCCTACCCGACCTCCTCATTCACTCCTCCCTCTCTCTGATTTTTCTCTCTATCCACGTTCAAACATCGTCTCCACACCTTCCCATGATATAGTGCTTCCTGACATGGGGAGTCGAGGGGATATCAAGGGTGGGGGGGGGGGGGGGTCTTTACAGAGGTAGAGAGAGAGAGGGAGATTGAGGCAAGGTCTTTTGATTAGAGCACGGGACTCGCTAGCTCGAGGCAGGGAGGTGGGCACGCAGAATGGGAGCGGTGAGAGTGTGGGAATCGAGTGGAGATGGAAGTTGTTGCGGGTCGGGAGTGTGCCCGGGAAGGATGAAGCGTGATGCTCGTGCTGGGTTTGAATGGCGCCGAGGGTAAAATGGGAAGAGGGCTGAATAGGGATAGGTTGAATAGGGTGTAGGGGCGAGGAGTTGTGAGGCTGCGGGGAAGGGAACCTGGGGGGGGTGCAATCATTCGCGGAACTGATTAAAGGGACAGGGAAAGGTCGCAGGGCTTTCGCGAAAATTGCTATGGGAACGCAGGCGAGAGGGGTTGCGGCGTTGACAGGGGTGACGTTTTTTCTATTGCTTCCCTGGTTATCGAGTTTTCGCGAGTAGGGTGTGTCCTTTCGTTTATTTCCGAGGTACGGTATCTCCAGGGTCTCACCGACTGCCTGCCACTACTCGTGGAGGGCTGAAGAAGTTAGTGTGCTTACGACGGAATGGAATCTCGCGCCTCATTACTGTCGTATACAAATTGGTGGAAAGTGAAAGGAGGTGCATTCAACGCGGCGTCCTCTTCTTGTCTGTCGAGAGAGTATTTGACCCCGGGTACTCGCGGTTTTGATGAGGTGCCTGGCTGCTCCTGCTCTGCGAGATCGATACGTTTGTGAGCATGCAGTAGGCATCCAAATTGAATTGCTCCAAGCGCTATTATGTCCCGCGACATGTATTACTGGTAGCATTATTTTGACTGATAACAAGACTTAAGTTTTGCCTCAAAGGTTGGTTGGTTGGTTATTCAGGGGAGGCGACCAACAGCTGAGGTCATTTACGCCATTTAGGATAGGTGGGTAATTGGGTAATGGTAGGAGTTTCCAGGGAAAGGAGGAAGGGTGGAGAGAAACCCGGCGTCGGCATTAGCCTACTCTTAACGACAGGCGCCAAGGGGACCACGGCTTAACGTCCCATCCGACGGACGGAGTACTGAACCTGAAATGCCCTCTACTAGGCACTCGAGTGAAGACCGGTTTTCCACTAAATCCATCACTGCCGGGAATCGAACCCGGGCCCTCGGGATGGGAGGCTAATGCCTCAAAGGTTTTATTCCTTTTAGAGGAAGTGATGTCCTAATCATTACTGTGACGTCTGGTCGTGGTCTAAGATGTCATTTTTAGTGAAAACAATAACGTTCATTGTGGCGAATTCCAAATTCCCAAGGACAGCTTCAATAGCCCGGCCAGTAGCGTGACTTGGCAATCTAAAGATTGAGGGTTCAAATCCTGCATTGGACGTTGGTGTATTTTTCATTCTTTGTATTCGGATAGACTCTAAGTCAGATAAGCGGTATGACATAACTTTCGTAGTTGGAGCTGCTTAAAACATATTTTAAGACTATTCATATTCATAAGACGGCGAGGTATCCCACCCACTTTTTATAGCAATAAAATACTAAGTGCATATCCTGGGTATATATCGGGGTGAAGCCCAATTCCATGCGCTCAACCAAGCCAAAGTTATGTGATTATCTGGGTTTTTTTTCTTTCTTGAGAAACTTTCGGCTATAAAGGAAAAGGCTTTGCGGTTTATACACAGTTGTTTTTATTTCAAAAGTGCGTGCTTGGTCGTGTATCATACCTGCTATATCTTAACATATTCGGGCCTTGGTATTAAAAAGGTGCAGTCATACATAAAGGCAAAGTATTTACGGATTGAATAGTAAGCCTTTGGTCGAAAAAAGTTGTCTTTTTATTTTGTAAATTAAGTATGATTTAATCTTGTTGATAAGGAACTCCTTACGACCCTGAAGGTCTATTTGGAGATGCATCTTGCCAATATCGCGAATTGATCAAACTGTATAATATAGGTCTATGTACCCCAATTCAAATTAGAAGGATTGATTATGTAGTGAATCGATGGTGTATTTCCGATTGAATGAATATTCTTTAGTGAGCAACCTCCGACAAATCATGGATGGAATGTTCAGTTGTGGTAAGTTTCTTTTGCTTAATCTCAATGGACCCAAAACATTGATGTATCTATTGTCGCTCGTCTTTTCATCCTTTGAATGAGTTTGGCCCCATGAAAATAAATAAATCTAAGTTTTTGTGCTGAAGATGGGATGATATGTACTAATTTCTGGTTATGCCTTACCCTCTTCACTGTCTTTTTCATCTACTTATTTGATTTAAGGATTGAGGTTAAATACAAGTACCATGTTGCCTACTTGTTATTGGAGAGGTTCCCTTTTGTCCATCCGCCCGTCATTGTCACCCTCACGTACCTAGTAGGCTTCACTCGAATGCGAACGCATACCGCGGCGTTGTCGGCAGTACTTCCGTTCGCTCCGTAAACAGCCGCGGGATCACGGCTGCATTCAGGTTCGCGAGCCTGGGCTTTTGGGCTCGCTCGTGGTGAGAAATAGGTATCCATTATCTCGGCCCTCTGGTGGCCATAGAAGCACGCACGCGCAGCTAGAAGTGTCGTTTGCTAGCCAGTGTCTCTCTCTCTCATTCACGGCTCTGCCTTGAGAGGAAAGGAGGGAGAGGTTGGGGATGAAGGGGGGTGCTGGGGTAGGTGGGGGCGAAGTTGTATTCCGCTGTTCAGAGGAAGGGTGTTGGAACAATAGGGTGGTGCTGGTGGTGGCGTCTTTGGAAGGAGATTGCTCGCAGAATGCCGAAAAATGATCGTGTGAGCAGTAAAAACGGGGCGATCGTGTGGGGAGGGGACCTGGGGGGAAAGTGGGGAAGAAAGCCGTCCGTTGTGGCTGAGGGCAGCTAGGGCCGTAACGCTGTAGCGTCCGCCGCCGACGCTTTATCGGAGCAACAGGTCTCCCATCCCCCTCTCTCTTACTCCTTCAAGCCTTATAGCCCCCGTTACGGGCGAGCCAAAGCTTCCATGCCTATCTGACGTACGATATGTCGGCTGAGAAGAGAGAGAGGGAGAGCAGTGGGGATGGAAGGACGGAGGAGGGAGGTGAATAAGAAGAAAATGTAGGGAGAGAGTGAGGTTATAATTTTATCGTGTATGTTTATATCAGGGGGCTTTGGAGCTTCATGTCTTTGGAAAAATCCGTGAGAGTCTTTCTTTTCTCGTGGTATTTTCAGCTGAGCTGCCAGTTGTGGGGCGAATAAGCAGTATGGAACGAGATTGCTTCATGGAACAATTCGCGAGGAGACTGTATCGGGTAGAGTGAGGGTAAATCGCTATTAATGGTGAGTAGGCCACAGTAACAGATTCGTAATGCGCCGGACTGGTAATCCAATGGCCGCGTGTTCGAATCTCATCTGAGGCTTGGATTCTATATTTATAATAACACTGAGAGTTTAGGTTAGATAGTTCCATGTAACCTGGTAGTCGGAGAATCTTACACTAATGTCTACTTCTACCAGGTGAATGTGGCGAAAATTGAGGTAATAATAATGTGGATAGGTTGGGGTTTTTTTTTAAAGAGCGGGGTAAGGATTGAGACAAACTCAGCGTCAGCATTAGCCAACACATGCGAAGTGGTCACGTCCACTCCGAGAGACCGAATAGGTACCTACTGTTTTGAAGTGCACTCCGCACTGAAAAAGCAATGAAATAGGGAGTGATAATTATTCTACTCGATATAGTCTTGGTAAAGAATAAAGTACTGAGGTTTAGCCATCACTCATTACGGGAAGTATATAAAAATTGTAGTTTGTAAATTTGTTTCCTAGGTCCATTTGTTCTATTTCTTGCTTTAATTTACATGTCGTTGAATGCATAAATACTCCCGATAACTGGTGTTGCAACCAGATAATTGTAATCTGTGACTACACTAACCGATTTACGACGTATTTCAGTTACCGTGAGCACGGATTCAGTGCCGGTGATAATTGATAAACTCTTTCGACGATAGCCTTAATTGATCAAGCAATATATTTACTCGGAAAAGCTCACATTTTGATAACATGCGCTTATATTTCATAAAAATTTTATTGGCTGGAAAACATGATTTTCCTTCAGCCAAACAACTAACGGTACAGTTATTGATTTAGAGGAGGCAACTGTTCATGGGCATGTTCATTAAAACTTTTGCTGTAAGAAATACTTTTATTGAACATTTTTGGGCTTTCCACTGGTTGGGTTGTAACGGTTTTCCCTTGCCTAGCACCTTATCAACTTATGAGGGAACTTTTCTACTCGTATTATCTAAGAATACCGCTCAAATATTATGGTTCGTGGAGCATTAAGCGATGCCAGCAAATATCATCATTGTTGTACTCATCAATTTCACATTATTCAATTTTATATAATTCAAATCCATTTTTGTTACGCAGTGTAACTTTTAGCAACCTAATCTCTTCGTAACTCTTATTTTTACGACCCAAATACCTAATGGGTCGTTGAATTGCTTGTGTTGTCGAAAACAACGGTCGCAAGTGGGGAAATAACTCAGTAGATCAGCTTGACGATTAGAACGGAAGATGACTCGAGTCCCGAAATCCTCCACGGAGCCCGTCCTCGTACGCTAGACGGTAAACACGATTCCAACTCGAGGCGAGGCAGTATGGGGGGTACGACGGGGGAGGACTTGAGGAGGCGTTTGAGGTGATGACCAAAGAGAAGAGAGCGAGAGAGGGATGTAGAGGAGGACGAGAGCCAGGGAATTGTGAGCCTGTGTCGGAATGCCTTTGTGCGCCGTCGAGGAGCAGGGGATGCCAGGGGCTTTTTGGCTGTCGGGGGAAGAAGGGAAGACATGTCCGAGGTGCCAAAGACGCGCACGGCCCATTGGCCGTGATCCCCACCGACGGAGATTCCTTTACGGTGGAGAACAATCACGCCTGCCGGCCGATCCACAGCACCGCCGCGGCCGCGCGAAAACACGCTCTCGGCCAACATTTCCCGCTCCTGCAGTCCCTAGAGGGAGCCCGCCTTCCTTTCTCCCCCGCAGCAGCGCCCGCTGGATTTTAAGTCGTCCTTCCAGTACCATATGCTGCTGGGTCCCCTTCTTATCCGGGAACTCCGCGTCTCCCCGGTGCACGCTGTAGCTCTCTACGTCTAGCGTCCCTTCTCGTTTCTCCCTACGCGTGTTTGTTTGTGTTCGCTAGGCACACTTCCGTGTTGTTTATGTAACGCCTCTCGATTTCTCCTTCCAAGGAGGATGGGCAGGAAACCTGCGGCAGGATTCGAGTTACTAAGGAAATCACGCGTTCCGGCTTCTTCATTATCTCCCTCTCTGCCCGCTCTAGTGTGTTTCCAGTTTTTTGTCCCGAGTGTTAGGGAAACTGACGACACGTGAACGCCAAGGAAAATATCAAAATAGTTTTTGGTGGTATGCACGTATGACCGATGCGCAAATATGGGGTAAAGAGGAATGATTTAGGGATTGGAAACTTATGCGTTGGTGGATGTGATGCGGCGCTCCTCATTTGCAAAAAAGAGAGAGACTAAATTCATAAATATTTTTCCAATAGATTATTTTAATTCCTAGTGTGACATACTCGCCTTCATTTTATCCGAAACTTCAACTTTCCATGGTTGGAATTGAACGTTCTCCCGGCCTCAGTTCACGAGGTAATCGATATCGATTCCTATGTTTCTGCCGGAAGTTAAGAATTTTTCAAAAGTTACTCCACTTAGCTATTGACTCAAACCAGGACGCCATGCAAAAAACTGCAACATTCTCATCATCACTGGCCTATTTATCAGCTTTAGGTTTTCTGTAAGTATTTGGAATAAAAGTGATACCATGCTATTTGTGCTACAGTTATGTATGTTATTATGATTCACAAGTTCTTCATGATATTAGCCCACGATTCAGGAAAACTAACGCGCAGTAGCATACTGGTAAGCTAATGGATAATTAGGCGCTTACCTGTTCTATACCTGCTGAAAAGAAACAAAGACTTGATAAAAAATAAAATGTTGTAAATTCGTCTGGTTAATAATTTTTTGAGATAATGTCTGATCTCTATCCTTCTAATTGATGTTTTATGTCCATCAAAAATAATATTTAAAAGTATAGTGTATGGACGCGAAAGCTTGGACGACAAAGTTCCACACGCGGCGGCTCACGAAAGAGACAACTGGAAATTTGGTTATGGTATTTATAACTCAGCTTGCAATATTCGCTTTGTTGTGAAACGTAACTTAAAGTGATCGTGAGCAATAGCTGCGATATTCCTGTCACGATTTATGTGATCTTCTAATGATTTTCTGATGAGACAATGAATATGGTACCCCTTAGTCTTTTTACACCGTGCATTAGAAGTTTTCCTTATGATTACGCGACCTTACCAACAGAACGTGTTAAATTATTTCGACGTTGTACATATTACTCGTATCCTCTCCATTGCATTTGACGGAAAAAAGGGAATTTAAAATGCATGTGCTTCTCGTCGAGAAAGAACTCATTAGTAAGCTAAGGAGGAGCATAATGCTAGAAATTACAGGAGCACTCCTATGTATGCTGTCCTGTTCCGCGGAATCATCAGTAGGTGAAGGCTTGTGGAAGCCGTTCAGCAGTAAACAGGAAATGGTGAGCTTAAACAAAGTGAATCTTTTGATGTTCCGCTATCCCGTCCCTCTCTGCTGGGAGTTTCGTCTATTGCTATCCGATCTCCATCCACTTTAATCCGGCCACCACTTTTTTTTCCTTTTGCTGTGTCTTAACGTCTGGCCTCTCTCTTCATGCCCTGATCCCATTGGCCGCAACATTTCTGCTCCGGAATCGTGAGATGAAAGCGTCCCCTTCCCTGCGAACGAGAGGAGGTGGGAGAGGAAAGCGGCATTTTAACAGCGTCTAGGTAGCTCTCTAAAATTGCGTAACTCGCTCAAGGCACGGCAGAATGGATTTAAAGCGAGTCAGTGCACGCGCAGTTAAGTGACAGTGAGTGAATTAAAAGCTTTCTTGTGAAACTAAGGAGCGTCGGCCATTACCGAGCGATCCTTCTCCGATGAACCACTTACGTTACTCATTGCATAATTTAGTTTGTACTCGCCGACTTGACGCCTTCTCGTTCTGAATCGGGATTGTTTGCATCCTTTTAGATTTCGCGCCCATCAAAGGCAATCCCGAGAGAAAGGAAAGAAAGAAAAGGAGTGCTGAAATTAGGATCATTTTCTTTTTATGATTAGTGATGAGGGAAAATATATTTTTTAGTCCCGATTGAGATTATTTGCTGTTTAATTCGTAGTGATTGAATTTGTGCTAAAGTGGTATTGACTGAATGCTACGCACTGAAAACTATAACAGGGAAGAAAGGCGTGGTTGACGAATATAAAACTGCAAAATGAGGCACTACTGTCGGCGCAGAAATTATGTGCACTCGAGTTTGAATACCAATAACAAATTAACAGCTAGGCCTACAGAAAAACTAATCACACCTTAATTGTTCTTATTTCATTCTGCGTTATTGGATGGCAAACTCAAATTTTTAAACGCGTTTTCATTTTTTACAACGGTTTTAACGTAAAAAGTGCCGGTTTTTGACGGTGTTCGAGCGAAGTGCCAACTTTGATGACTCGTAAATCAATAACAAGGCGTTCAATTGAAACTAAAGTATTAAGGATGTTAGGTATACATGTTTTCCGTGCACAATGTAAGTTTCCAGTGTATAACTGGCATAGAAAAAAAGTTGGCCGCCAGCGCCAGGCTTCGATTGTCAGCGGATATCAACGATAATTTAATCGCATCCCACCCACTTTTACATTTACTTTTCCTCGATACCCTTATACTGAGTCTAAGGAGTATTATTCACCACTCATGAAATCACTGGTTTATAACTGCCATCAACCTCCTGTGTACGATAGTTTCTCCCTGGTTATTGTGGAGTATACTTCACTCAAGACGCCTCCGAGACCTCCGTTTTCTGAGTAGGAATTTGGAATGATTAAGAGCTATTTATTTTTTAAGCTAGAAAGAGAAAAAATTGGTGATAAGTGCTATCCGGTTAACCAGCGAGTTGCTGATTGTCTTGGCGTGTCACTTCGCTCGGTGTAAAAAGTATCTTCGGAGAACAGCGAGAACATTAGTGAGGTAAACCCAGGGCCAGCAAAGAAGTGGCAGGGCGCCCATTGGTTTGCATTGACCAGTTTACAAAATGAGTAACTTGTAGAAAGAATAATGGCTTTTTTGCCAGAAAATTATTTCCAAACATTGAAAAACTCAAAGCCAAATTACAAAACTTTCCAAAAATATCAATTTCCAAGCTACGAGAATTTGTCAAAAATATTGTATTCCGGAATAAGAAATTAAATAAGAAGCTCATCTGATGGAGTCAAAATCTATTGCTGCATCTCGTCAAGCATTTATCAGAAGAATAAGACAACTGAGAAATGAAGGATATAAAACCTTTTACACAGACGAAACATTTTACGGTCAACATCACACGATGATGTACACTTGGCAAGAAAACATATTTTAAGCATCGAATAATGGCTTCCCAAATTATGACCAATACCGCGGGTAGCGGCAAGAAGTTTATGGTTGGCGAGGCGTCTTCAAGGTTCCTTCCGGCGCTGGTAACAGTGTAATTATCCTACCTAGGGAGTGGAGATGGATTTTTAGAGGGTGCGGGATTGTATTATGTTGGAAAGATAGGGTCTGGTGACTATCCTAAGGAAATGAATTCCTAGCATTTTGAAGAGTGGTTTCGAAGGGTTTTGGCCGTTATTTCAAATAAATTGGCTATCGTCATCGACCATGCTCCATATCAGACAATGCTGGATCCTAAAATAGAAAACCTAAATGGCCTGGTCAAAAGTTAACAGAATACATGGCTAATTGAGAGAAAGATCTCTCAAAAATAAAGCTCAGTGGGTAAACGTTGAGCTATCGTACGAAGGTTCTGGGTTCGAATTCGAAAGAGGCGTTGGGACTCGTCCATTTGTCCCCTAGCTATGTGTTTATCTTTGAAGCACATCTTTTTGTGAAACCACAGACATGACAGAAAAACTGTCTCTCAATCCTGACGTGCGATTTCACACGTTTACTTTAATACTTAGGAAACTTTGCCCTCACAAACTATACCATCCTTCCGGTTGTGAGCAGTGTTTTGGCTGTAGATCATCTATAAATGAAATACTTGCATTGAATTCTTACATTAGTTTTATAGGTTACCTTGATTGAATCGCTTGAAAGTTATCGGTGATAAAATATGCAAATCTTTTATGTCACATCAATGGACTTCGTGTGAAATAAATCCATGTGCGTAGAAATAAGATTTCTTCACTAATAAACACTAGAAAATGAATAATTTAGAATTTTGTTGTGATAAAAATAGTTGTTCGAAGAGTGCAGCTGAGCATGCAGTTTCTTTCGTCTTCAGGAGCGATGTTAGCCTTCAGGCAGTAAGCCTTGCTCCTAAAGACTCTTGTTCGGACGTGAGAGAGACGTCGATCCTGAATATGCTTTATGAGATCCCACGTACGGAAGCCGGCTCAGATCCCAAAATGTAAGCCTCAAACGAAAACTTGGATCGTTATGCATTCCGTGTCTCTTAAAATATTTATCTCTTAGCCTACTGCGAGTCTAGGAACTGAGTCCCATTTATTCAGCTGTGAAGTTTAGACTCGTAGAAATAATGCAAATTTCCTGGTTCATTTCAAAGTTTTAGGTGCCGTGGACAAATAGATGTGCGACTTCGTACCTATTCGTACATATTTCTCGAGCGCAAAACTGGGCGGAAGCGATGGGGGAAGTGGATGAAGTTCGTAGACTTGGGGAGGGATGGAGCGGTCGTCAAAAATGGAAATGTTGCTAGTCGAAACTTGTTGCGCATCGCGGTGGCGTGCTACATGTGCAATTAACATTTTTATTTATATCTTGAAAATATAACTTTTTTTAAATCTCGTAAAGAGAGTTAGAAGGAGAGGAAGAGAGCAGTCGTCGGTGGGAAGTGAGGCAGAGTTGTGTAATTGTGGTGGTTTTTCTCTTCCGCACGGCTTTAAGTGGACGGCCTTTCTCGGTTGACTTGGGAATGCTTCGGAAAAGTATCAACAGAAAACTAGAGGGAATTCGTATTTTCCGCTTGATATTTCGCCTCCGATTTAGCAGAACAATGGCAGGTAAGGTTCAGCATTGAATTGGGCGCTTTAGTATGGACACCATTTAAATTTCGCCCTAGCTTCAGCAGCACATCTACTGCTATGGCAACAAACACATGAAAATTCACGCGTGCATAGATAAATGATTATATGAAGTGAGATGGATTTGGATGGATATGAAATTTTTACACCCTCCATAGTGTATATTTCTCAAAAATATATTATTTACGACTTTAATTTTGTGATCTCATCGTTGATTGATAAAGAAGAAACTTATCGAAAAGATTATGCTTATCAAGACTAATAACAACTCATAAAGATACTATAAAGATACTTTAGGACATTGGATGGTCCGCATACAAGATTAATCAATAACATCTTTAAGTATTCTTTGATTCTATTTTTCCAATCTTTGATTCTATTTTTGCAAGAACGATAGCTAACCCTATTCGGTGGTTTTAGCAGTCACTACTGTGATGGAATTTCTTCTTATGCCACTTGACCTTTTAAGTTGAGTTTAATCTCCAGTTCTTTACTGCCAAAAATATCAGCCCTCTTAAATCCACAAATTACCGAATTTCCAAGAGACTTCTAGTGGAAATAACTGCTTTTTCATAGGGAGTGATAGAATGGACTAATTTAGTAGGCAGGAAACTAGCCGATTCCTTTCTAGTGGGTTGGCGCTGTATCTTGGCGAAAAGGTTGGGGGTGGATGAGTTGAGAGAAGGTGGGAATTAAGAAGGGCCGAGTTGGGTGAGGCTGCGGGAAGAAATAAGTGTTATTTCGAGGAAAAGCATTATTCGTGGGCGGTGGATTTCTTTCTGCCCTCGTTAGGGACAGAGTCGGGAGTTTTCAGAGGTAGGACAGGGAGAGATGCTCGTCGCTAGTTGCTCGGACGCGAGCGGCGGGGATCAGGCACGTAGCCATGGGGGGACTCCAGCCATCCCCGAAATTTTTTTTCCCAATACTTTTGATGCTCTGATTCTGTTGACTGGGCATTTTAATCCGGATTACATAGCGTATAATTCAAGTGTTAAGTGTCTTGAAACGTGATCACTACTTTGATGCATGCGTGTGATTAATAACTCTATTTTTAAATCTGATATGTATGCATGCGTTGAACTTCTGTTCTGGGGCCTGTCATATTAACTCCTTCATAAGAAGGTAAGTGGTGAACTTCAACAGTGAGAAGAGATAGGAATGGGCATTGTATAAGTAAATACCAAGCACTGAAAATTAAGGGAAAAGATTTGTAACATGTCGGCACAGTATGGGCAAAGCTGATTTGTTTCAAGTTACGCTTCCCTGGACTAAGTCTCCCCTCCCCCGAATCAAATTTCTGGCTACGTGCCTGGCGGGGATCAGAGAATTCGCCTTCAATCCGGCAAATGGAGGATATTGGTGGACGGTGGGATGAGATGGAAACATTCTGCCGACCAAACCCCTGTCATGGATAGTGTGGATAGTCTATGGCCGTACTGCATGAGAGAAATCGGTGCGTGAGTGAATTGTAGCAGTTAGCGATGAGATAGGAAGTGCCATCAACGATAATATACCTGCGGGTAAAGTCGCATATCGCACGAAATAATATGCATAACTACATGTGTTATTCGATACTCAAGTAATTAGTTGTAGTTAAGCGCATACCGAGAATTTAAAAAAATGCCTACTCATTGCTTGGAACATGCTGCCGTAGTATACCTACCATTGGGTATATCGTTCGGATACTGATTGTAAAATTTGGGTTTCGGATAGATAGATTTGGGACAAATTTTGTGCATTAAAACTTTCTCATAACTTTAGCGGAAAAGGGTAAATTACTCGAGGAGATGTGATTGGTATCGTGCAATAAGAGTGTGCTATATTATTTATTCCCGTTTGGAAACCAAAGCGTTCAAATTCGTTGAAACAACCTGATGTTCTTGCTAAAAATTTATAGAATCTCATTTTGGGATATCACTAATTCTTGCATTCCAGACGCTTTGAGAAACCTAAAGCACTGGGATGCAAATTGGGAACTGTTCGTTTCTTGTGAACCTCGTGTGTCGCGATCGGAATGAAATCGAGGCGGTATGCTGAACGCGGTCGAGGAACTGATTCCGACGCCCGAGTCCCTCCGCCCTGCGGAATCGAAATTCCGAGCGTGGAAGAAGAAAGGTCCATTGTACACGGCGGGGGAGAAGGGAAAGGGAGAGGGGAGAGGCGAGTGTAGCAACGGCTGTCGTCTTGGTTACCTCAGCGGCCCTCACTCCGTATTCTTCTTCGAAAGGTCGCGTTTCCACTGCCTTCTCTCGGCGTCCGGTCCAGACCGCGAGTGGGAGGAGGTGCGAAATGTCTCAGAGGATGCTGTGTGCTACGAGCGGATAACGTAAATCGTTATTCCATAAGAGTTGGCGGAGGAAAAGGTCGGATTCGGAGTAGTGCTGCGTGGGAACACATATTCTACGTTTTGAGCGCGTGAAGGAGCGAGGCTGAACAGACGGATTTAGATGGGTATATGTATACTTATGGCATACAAGAGGAAGCGACCCGTAGCAGCGCTACAAAAGGGATTGTTAGAAGTTAGTAGCGTTCGCGTTGATGCTGTTCGAGTTTTAAGTGATGACGCTGCGTGTTTGCGTAGCAACTTTTTTTCTTGTTAAATACCTTGAATCTTCAAATTCAACCGAAGGTTAAATGTGAGGGCTTAACTCTAAAATTAATATTGGATGAATTAGTCAGTGAGTTCCATCAACTGGCGTCTCAATATGTAAAAGAACTGGAAATAATCGAAATTGAGGAAATAATATATGAAATCGAAATTGAGGAAATATCAAACAGTTTCGCAAAAAAAGATACTTACCCTGAGCTATCTTTAAAGTTATACAAAGCAATATATGCATTCGCCTGTTCCTGTCTGTTATAAATTCGGATCAGATATTGTACCATAGAATTCGTGGTAGATTACCTTATTAATTTCGTCGATCATCCTAATCTCTACTTTAAAACATTTTTGTCCGTCGATGGTGGATCTGAAGAAAACTTTGTCTGTGTGTGGTGGTGTGTACTCCTGCCCTCAGGATAGTTCAAATTAGTTTTCAATTTAAAGAAACCGGAACGCACATTATTTTCCTTTCCTCGTATTCCCTTTACCCTCTACTGAAAATGCATCGTCGTAATCCAACTATTTGAGAGAGAACACAACCACATTTAAGACGCCATTATTATGTGGTTAAAAGTGTTACATCGTCAACTTCCATATTGTGAAATAAGCGAATTTAATAGTCAAACCTAGAAAGTTCTTCTAAAAGTTTTTCTAATTTCACTAATTCAATTTGGCAGGTATAACTCAATTTTGTGGATAATCCCTATTTTCCGGCATAAGCTTTTCCGAATTTTTGTTGGAAAATTCCCATAAACGACAGTTTTATGTCCTCTTGTTATATTGCAACAGAGAAATAATCTTAAATCATTAATTTCGTTCGGTGTATTTTCTGGTAGAGTGTGTCATTTCTCCATTTTTCGTAAAATCCTTGTCCCTAATTAATAATTTTAACGCTGTCATACTAAAATTACTCACATATTTCGCCGAAATTCTATCACGAGATATCTATATATATAAAAATGAATGTATGTGTGTGTGTGTATGTGTGTGTATGTCCTTTATGCATTACTACACCATTCATCGGATCTCCATGAAACTTTGGGAAGTTGTTGAGTAGATTCCCGAAAAGAGGACTACGGAATCGATATTTCAATATCGATACTTTATCGATATAATATCGCTAAAGTATCAATAAATTGATACATTATTGATACAAAATTGAGGTGAAATTATTTAGTTTTTTAAAAGGAATGTATCGTTGCAATATCGATACTGTATCGAATGTATATAATGTGTTTGTCCTTTATGCATTACTACACCATTCATCGGATCGCCATGAAACTTTGGAAAGTTATTGAGTACGCTCCGCGAAGGTTTCTACAAAATCGATAATTCAATGTCGATACTGTATCGATATAATATCGATAAAATATGGATAAATCGATACATTGTTGTTACAAAATTGAGGTGAAATTATTTAGGTGTTTTTTATCAAAGTTTTATAAAGTATCATTACAATATCGATACTGTATCGATACAATATTGATAACTTCATGCATTACCACAACATTCATCCAATTTCCATGAAGCTTTGGTTAGTTGTTTTGTTCACTCCATGAAGGTTTATACAATATCGAGAATACAATATCAACACTGGAGACGGGATGTGCATCCCTTTGAACTTGCAATTCATTGAAACACTCACGTGCAACATATTCAAATCATCCGGCATGGGACAAATATTTCAGAAATGCCAACTTATTGCTTGCGATGAATGCACAATGGTGCACAAAGCATCGCTCGAGGCTCTGGATCGATCATTGCAAGATTTCCGTTGAATCCTGAGACCATTTGAGAACGCATTAATATTGCTTGCACGACATTTCAGGCAAACATTACCTGTAATTCCTCGATTGACACTAGCGGATGAAATAAATGCTTGCCTGAAATATTCTACTTTCTGACGACATGTAAAGACGTTAAAATTATATACAAATATGCGTGTCCAGCTGCAAAACAATCGATCAGCTGAGATATATTGTATACCCATAATAATTGTGAAATTAAACATACTATAAACGTGCGCTTTCCATTTAACCAGATTGAGCCACAGCAACGCGTGGCCGGGTCAGCTTGTTTATTATATATCTAAGGCAAGTAAATGAAGGAGATATTGAATCCCGTTGTGCATGTGTGGAGAAATTTTCGCATCTTGCTTTACTAAGGATTCAATGATTGATGTAGTAGGTATGGTACAGAACAATCCGATTCCCTTTACTGGTAATAACGATTTATCACATTATCAGCAGATAATTGCTTGCATAACTTGCGGATGGGCTTTGCCTCCATCTATGTAACTTTAACGCCTGTGGGTTTCATAGTAGGTTCTCTTCAGAGCTATTCTGCTCCAAATACTGATTTTTCTGGCAACGATAGGCTTTCTATGAGAAAGTGAATGAATCTTTACGCTCTCGCTCGGCAAAACATGCACATTTCATACATCCAGGGGTAATACGAAATAATAAATTATAAAATATTCCAATAACTTTATACGGGCCATTTCATCGAAGGGGAAAATGGGCTGACGAGAGTAAAATAATTGATGGCAAGGTCCAATGTCTTGAGTGGCTGAAATGGTGCATGGATTCACCTAGACGGTGGGTAGCCATGTAGTGGCTGGTGAAAGTATTATGGCATTTTTGGCACTTGGCATTTTTCAAAAACTTCTACCCATTTCTCCTTAAGGGAATGCTAAGCATCTGCTAAAAAGGACATGGATTCGTTACCAGCTGGTATGAAGAGTTTTATTGTGGGTGAAATAAACATTTTAAGAACTTCCGGATCGCACAAATAAAATATGGAAAATTAGGATAAAAATTAAAAGTATTTAATGGCTTTCCATCTTGAAAGGCTTCGATAAACGGTGAACATTTTTTCCTAACAATAATTATGCAATGGTCTTCAATACAATGGTATAACAGGTAGTTGGAAGTTAGCTATAAGGGAATAATCCTCAGATGGCTATCTTAGCAAGATAGTGCGATAAACGTATTTAGATGCCTCAAATAGTATCTTGTCTGAAAGTAATCAATTTGGGGAGGATAAAGTTTGTCTTCACTTGCCCTTTCTCATTCCGTAGTATTTTTACGAAGGTCATAAAACTCCCATTGACATGATGAACTCGTAACTTTGAATTTAAGAGCACGGATTTGATTTTTCTTCGTCCCGTCTGATGGGAGACGGGAATGTACCGCCAACACATTATTCTCAAAATTAGGTTATTCGGGCTAATCCGTTATCTCTACCGTTGATTGGTACCGGGAAGGGGAGGACAAATCGAGTCTACCCGGCGATTTTTTCTCCAATCTGGTACCTTTTGTGCCGCTCCTACCAAACTTTCCCCTGTGTCTCGAACGATGGAACCTCGAGGACTCCTCTCACTCCGTGAGAGAACGCGAAAGAAAATAATCTGACGCTACGAGAAGATTATTCTCCTCCACGTCTCTCCTCCATCCCTCCTCCCGACAATTTTTTCTCAAATCGTTGGGAACCCGTTGAATAAAAACCTTTGACGACAATAAAAAAAATACGCTCGCCGACTTCCGACTCGGGAATTGTTGGAGAGGGGTGGGCGGAGGGGAACATTGTGCGGGAATGCGGTGTGCTGGTCGGGGGACCGGATTCAAGTTTTCCCGAAGCCGAGGCAATTAAACTCCGAGCTTAAGATTTCGCGGACGGGAAGAGGGATTACTGCGATTGTCGCTGGAGTTGGCGTTGGCGGATCCCTCGGTTTCGAGACGAGGTAAAAGGGAGGAAGAGTAGTTGGATGTGTTCGGGGTTCGTTAAAATAGAGAGAGAGAGAGAAAGAGAGTCGAGTGATGGGAACTTGGAAATAGGTGAAGGGAAGAAAGGGAGAAGATAGGATCGAAGCTTTCAGGCACAGAAGGGCTGTGACGGGCTGGAGTAGGTAGGTAGGTATGGGAAATAAAGGGAGCGAATTTTGTTGTAGGCCCCGGATAACCTGCGGCTTCGTGTGGGAGGGAGGGTCGGTCTCCACTTGGGGTGAAGGTTGGCGGGGCAGTCGTTTGCGAATGAGGGGTGAGATGGCACGCTAAGGGTTTTCGCGGAACTCGTCGAAAGACGGAGCAAATGGGTTCTGTATGGCGGAGAGCTCGGGGCGCTTCGGGAAATAAGATATTAGCGCCACTTATCAACGTTAACAAATGAAAACAACGTTCGCATCGCCTCATTTTCCGAATTTTGGAGACTCAAATCAGTTTACTCCGACAGGATGAGTTATCGTCCCTATCCAATTCCGTTCCCTCACCATTTTCTCTAATTTCTCCTTCCTCATTCACTACGCTCCTCCCTGTTATCACCCTCTTTATCATTCCCGTTTGATTCTCTCGTTAAGTACTCTGTGTGAACGAAGATTTAGTGTAGCATTCCCTAGTACTATTCTCGCGTATCATCACATAGCACGTACGAGTGATTCTCATTTTTCCTTCTCTCTCATTTTTGTGCAAACCTCTAATTCCAATTTTTTATAGTACCTACTTTTTTTACTACTATACGAGTGTGTGGCAGTCATTGATTATTATCCAGGCTTGCTCTATTATTTTACTCGCGCCTAATGAAATATGAATCATAGTACAAATGAGATGTAAAACTCTTTTAAGGGGATTAATTATTAAATATATAATTCTATTCGTTCACTGCTAGTGGTGTACCATTGAAAAAAATTCAAACAAGGCAGTTGCTCTCTGGCTATTCCACTACATAAATTTTGATTGATTTAGGCGTAAAAAAGTTTCGGTGAAAATATTACCTGAATTATATCAAGTTTACACTATTCTATTATATTATACTTTGGCATTACGAAATTTACAAAGTGTTTTCAACATTACCAGGAAAAAAATTGCTTCATATTTTAGTGCAAGATCAAGCGTGTATTTTCGATCGCGCAGAAGAGTAAGCATATATTACCCTGTGGCTTAATTCAATTGAAGTTTCCGTAGAAGGATGGTGGTTACACAAAGATAATCTTAACAGAATGCTACAAATCTATACCTTTTGTCCTGGTCACGGACTTTAGTCGCGGTCCCGGTTAAGTAGTAAAAACTACTTTTTTAAGAATCTCATTGACAATAGTGTATTTCACTCTTTGCAGAGAGGCAAAATGTGAAGTCGCATTGCTTTTTACCTTATCATCTCAATCGCCCTGTGCCATATTAATATGTCTTACTCCGTTGTTTGCTCGTGTTTAGGTTTTATTTTATTATTTCCCGAAGCTGTCTATGTCAAGATAAATTATCTTTTCCTCTGTGGAAATTCTGCTTTGTGCGTATCAGCGGGTTAAGTCTTAAACTTAACTTTAAAGTTAAGAGTTAAATCTTAACTCCGTTAAGATCTGGTAGCTAGTTCGCGATACTTGAGCAGAAACTACAATATGTGGTTGTAAATGTTTATCATTGCCATAGCATTTACATTCTTATCCACTTTTATTGAAATTTCCCGGCATGTATTTGTTTTCCTGGCAGGTAGACGATGCTTAGATGTTTATATGTCTTAATTATAAAATATTAATTTGATGCATCAAGAGGGCCTATTACCCTTTCTCGTGTGCCATTCAAATACTTTTTCCTTCTGCAATAGCCAACACCGTCTTAAACAGATCCATCTACCTTCTTTAATGTAAAAATTTGTGTTCCAGCATGTGATGTTAAATATCCTGGCTGATTCTAATACCGTTATGAACCTATTGTAAGAAAATTATTCACAAATATGTTTTTAAATGAAGGACGATGTGTGAAAGTAAACGTATTATTCCCATTTACAACATCAAAAATTTAAAGGACAGGTTGTATTTCGCTAGACATTTCCCCGCCCTGCTGCATTTGTCGCAGTAATACGTGGATATTGTAATTATCGAAGATATTGAAGCGACAAAGAAAATGGAGTAACTCACATGAAATGCGTTTTATAACTCTTCCTGCTACTGGGGGATCGTTCCCCACCACTGCCTAAGTATGTCGGTCAAATACCAGTAACATTCTCTATAATGGAAAACTATGCATTCCAGCAAGGGTGAAGGGGAAAACTACCTCCAATTTGTTTTCTTATAGCAACGTTTATATTTATAACATGCGAGATGGAATTCAATGGAGGCCTTATATACATTTCTTGTAAATCGCTAGGGTGAGTTATATTTATGCTTGCAAGTTATGCCAATATCATATCAACTCATGTAACTTTTAGCCACTATGACAGCACATTATCATAAAAATGCATTGTGTTAGGGGATTCTGTGAAATCTGAGATGTTATAAAGGAGAATTCGAATATGTTTTTAATTTGTGCTCTTGGTGTAAGGATAAATTACATTTCATGCTCTCTAAAACTTTTATATCAAAGTAAAACTTTTTGTGGGAGTTGATACCTTTTCTATGATGTTTGGCCGTTTCTCGTTTCACTGCTTAAATATGCTAAATTAGAGGATAGGGTATGCCGTAGAAACATAATTGATAATAAGTGTGATTTGATCCAATTGATTTTAATTAAGGTGTGTTCGTATTATTAATCGAATTTGGCCTACATTAGAATAATTTTAACCTATTTATGGAACGCGCCGTCGGCTAATTCTGTTTTGTCCGGATCCACTTTGTGTCGCTAATCCCGCATGACGTGCGCAAGTATCTCATCTGCCGGCTTAATTCGCAGGTCTTCCTACGAAATTCGCGACGAAAACTTTGTTTCGTAACTTGCGGGAGGATTTATGGATGCAGCATTTATAGCGCTTGTCTTATGTTTTTTAATCACATATAATGCGCTTACGGGCAAAAGTCGAAACTATTCCTACGGTGATGACGCGATTTATGCGAGGGAATTCTATCCTAATGTTTTTTCTCCCTCGGGTGAAAAAAATAGTCTTGGATTGTTTTCTCAAGTCATATTTTTTCCCAGGATGCTCTGTCGGGAGGAGGACAGGGTGAGAAGAGGGGAAGAGAGTAAAGCTGCACATTTGAGGAATAAATCATGAGGAGGAGGAAAGCGTCCGGTGTTTCGGCCCGGCTTTCCTGCCCACGTTTTTTGAAGCGGGAGCCAGGGGATCGGGAACGAGGTGGCTGGGGAGCTTGGTTTCTTTTCGGGAGGGAGGCTGCGATTGGCGGGTGGACGAAGGGTGGTCGAGGGGGAGGGATGGGACACGGAAGGCCGGTAAACGGCCGGCGCGGCGGTACGCTCTTATTCTCCCCTTCATCGGCGCTCTGGCAGCCTAAGTGACGACCCTGTGTTTTCCTCACTCAGCGATTCTTTCGCGATGTCGGGTACTGAGGGGAGTAGTATCCAGTATTGAATAAAGGGAATTCTCACTTTTATGCTGCCGTTCGCAGTTTTCAGCATATTTGAGGCCTTTGAAAATTTGGTTCCTTAATTTTTTCACGATTTCCTTGTCCGTCCGTACTTTCCAATCGTTTCCGTAAACATTAAACAGTTATGGAAGTAAGTACCTACATATGATATTGAAATTCATCCCTAAACGTTATGTGCATATATATATATTTTCCTCCCCTCCACCAGCCCCTTCTTCCCCCTCCTTTTTTTCCCTTCCACCCCCTCACTCTACCCGGAGAACATCACTCTCTCCGGATCGAGAATGGCGCCATGAGCGTCGAAACGTCTCCCAGTTTACTTTGTGAGTGTCTCTTTTTTTTTGTGTATCTATGTTTGTTGTTAAGTGTCCTCTTGTGCGAACTATTGTATATATATATATATATATTGATCCCCGTACATAGGACTGGTTTTCTTAATAGTGGGTACCTACTTTCCATACCGGAAAGTGCTTTTGAGAAACTATCTATAGTTTCTCAAAAGTGTAGTATTAATAGCAGTATTAATAATATTGGCCAATTGGGACCGTAACTGGGCTATCTGTTGACTCAAAGAGAAATGGACTCAGCAAGCAAGTAATGTGATAAACTAGTTGTAAACAAGGTGATATTGTAAAACAATTGCCACCGAATAAATGGATTATTATGGAGCATTGTGGAACAATGATTGATTTTAACTGAAGGATAACTGTAATAATATAGGTACCAGTTCCAGAACATGGATTTGAGAAAAATTATTTGATTGCAGCCTGTTTCCTAGGTCTCATAATTCGGGGTTCTATCGATAAGGATAGTCTCTTGGACAGTTCCTGACGGGACCTGTCTTGATGGTTGTTACTTAACACAATGAAGCTCATGTCTTCTGCCGTCCCCCATAATGTTCAGAATTTATATTTGTTTCCTATCCCTCTTAGTTAATTCTATCATCTATCGCAGAGTTCGAGAACATATTGCCATTAATTTATCAACTCTTCGCTTTTTTCTCCCGTTTTAATATCTCTCAGCATTTTTTTCTTCCGTCATACCTAAGGTGACCAGACGTCCCGCTTTTAGCGGGACAGTCCCGATTTTTAACAAGTTATCCCGCGTCCCGCGGGGTTTTAAGAAAGTCCCGCTTTTTAGAAAGAATACACAACAAGCTAGGGAACGGCAGGAGAACGGGAAGGGAATATGGGGTTTTTGGCTTCCATGTAGCTATTTCACCAGGATATGAGTTTTATATTATTTTTGTAAATTTTATAATGCTAAACATTAATTATAAAAATAATTATTGAGAACTGATTATCAGGAACTGCTTATCACAGTTAACGCCTTGATCAGTTGCTAGAATTCGATCACCATTGTATGGACTTAATGAACAGTAGCATTTTTGGGTATTGGCAGCGACGAAAACATTTTTTGGCGATTGGCACATTCACGGGCACATTATTGAGGAAACTCTTGTTTATCTCTCCTGTAGTTGAAAGAATATGCATAGTCATAATGGTCATGCTTATTTTTAGCCACAGAATGGTAATTGGGGAAATGTTTTCATTGTGCGAAATACCGGTGTCCATATGTTGTAAAGTTAATTATCACTAACGAATTAATGCAAGCCAGCAGCTGTATACATAAGGCCTCCCATCAGGCTGTTGTTAGCGAAGAAACGCTGGATAGCCGTCGTCGAAAGTAGTTCGACAGGTCGATTAGATACAGGTTATACACACGGTTTAACACGTAGGGCAAGCTTATATGTGCGCCATGAATGCTTCAGAATTGTAACTAGTGTATTTATAAATGCAGGTAAATCCATTATAATCATTTTCTTTTTCAATTTTGATACTATAGGTGCACCCATGAAAGTAATGATTTTATTGTGATATCTAATTAGTTTCGATAACTAATGTTTTTGTGTGTGGTTCATGAACGCTTATCATGGGTCGCAGACCGCACGACTTGTGATATTTCCATCTCAACCTAAGACGACGAGACAAATTTAAGCAGTGCCAAACAAATGGAAGTTGAACGTTAGCGAGATAACAAATCCTTCGTTAGAACGCCCTTCCTTTGCGGACGTCATGCTGCGTGTATCAGGTTCCGCGAAGATGTTTTTATATTCGAGATTAGCCTCGATTATTTTAACGCTCCCTCAATTTGTAAGATCCCTGACATTTTGATCCTTCGCCAGATTTTTCTGTAAATTTAATTTCGTAAATTAAACAAGGTTGCTACTATACGAGGATATTTTTTCTAAACTTGTTACATTTTTAAGTTCGGAAAAATGTTGGGGAGATAATGAATCATCATATCCGTCTCTTTCCGCACTAATTGGCGCTTCAGATCGGGAGGAAAGGTAGGTACTAAGATGGGAAAAGAGGAGGGTGGAGAGAAACCCAGCGTCGTCATTATCCTATTCTTAACGACAAGGCGCCAAAGGGACCCACGGCCTAACGTCCCATTCAACGGACGGAGTACTGTACACACTTGAATGTTGTCCACAAAGCACTCAAGTAGGGGCCGTATTACCTATGGAAAATATCTTGCGCTTCCGAGATTTGAACCCGGGCGTGGTGAGAAGCCAGTACTCTAAACACTACTCTAACCCATACTTGTGTTAACGGCTATGAAACGTGTTGGTGTTTGTCATAATTTATTTAATTTTAAATTATGTAGGTACTTAAAATTGGAATATTCTAGGTGGACGAGTGGTTCTTCAGTACCTGTACTGATTATTATTGTACCTGATCAACTGGTTATTATTTTATTTCAAGGCTTATAATGAGTATGTCGATTTCAGTAATACGTAGTGTCATCAACGTCAACTGGCAGCTTATTTCCATACGTGAGCCAAATTATGTTTTGATTGAATGATTGTTCGTCCTCTACCGGTTTGGGTAGATTTTGATGGCGTTCTGCTACTCAACTTGACATATTATCCATGCATCCACTCAGCCTTCCAGCTTTTGCCAGCAATCAACTTTTCTCCCAAGCCTTGTTCAGCAACTCTTCATTCGTCCGCATTTCCGCCCATCGCATTTTAGTCGATGGCATAAGAGATACACACCCTTCCTGATTAGTTCTCGGGAAAGCTATGGCCACCAAGTAAGGGTATCATGAACGCCGTAACCCTAAAACGTTTCTACAGACTGTATTCCATTTCTCGATCGATATTCGAATCCTGGTTTGCATTGTGCGATGACTTCGTGCTGAGAAGAGAGATTAATGTTACTCGTGATCAACTGTCGCTTTCGCGGCGATGATGGGGACTTTTAATCGGAACCGAAATCGTTAGATGGAAACGAAAAATGAATTTTAGTGAAATAATTAATCGTCTAATCAGAGATATTCACTCATAAATCAAAAATTTAAATAATCAAAAGGGGACGCCCATCGAAGAAGCTGCTTTGAGACCATTTACGCCATCCAACTCCCGTCCTTGACTGCTTTTAGAGAAGGGAGTGGAGTCGGAAGGTCTGGTCGCACAAATCCTGTCGCAACCGCTTCCGTTGGCAGAGTCAGCTGTGTGTCCCCCATTGAGATTAGGTGGAGTAGCTTCGCGGGTTCAGTTGTGATTGGACGAAGTGGATGACGTAAGAGGTCGCATGCACACCTGAATCGAACATCGAACTGATGTTTTTAACCCTTTTCCGAAAGGGTTAAAAACATAAGTTTTTCGCCGCTTATAACTCGAGAACTAAGTGACGGGTCTAAAAACGGAAAAATACGGGTCTTTTTATTTTACAAACTCGATCAGATTCGGCAATAAAAATAATATGGTAAACGACCCCATTGTGATGCAGATTTTTTAAAGCAAGGAATATATTTAAGGTGACCATGCGTACCGGTTTGGCCGGGACAGTACCGGTTTTCGGGTGCTTGTCCCGGTGTCCCGAAAGACTAAACAAAAATACTAATTTGTACCGGTCTTTGGTCTAAAGTGCGTGATTTTGGTATGTTATTTAACGCAGTGTTTTTTTAACCTTTGTTGTTGTCATTGTTACTGTAAAAAAGATACTTTATCAGCTGCACTGTTTTTAATGTAATCCAGTGGTCTTGGAGGCCATATGGCTCCAGTCGAGAACCGCTTACTTTACGAGTGGCGGAACTGCGTGTGTGGGGAATAACTTTTAAAAGATTCTCATTCGCTCCTTCTCGATGAATGCTGATTGGAGTGGTAATTTATAGTGTGGTGGAACTGTACTCATGAAGAAATTATTTGTGAAAGAAGGTGATTTGGAATTGTTTCGTGCTGGCAAATTGCGTTGGAGCAGTAAAGAATCACGTACTTCAGCAGTGCACTGAAATGTCAGTACCTGTTCTGTAACTATTTATAAGATTTCATTTTTATTCATTTTAATTTGCCATTTTATTTTTGTTCTGTTTATTCTGCAGTATTCCAGGATGTTTAACTTGCTCATCTAGGATATGAAGACGTATATAATTTTAATTGGTTCCACGAGGTAAGATATTTTTAACAACTAATTAAAATGAAGTTGAAATGATTTCCTTTAAACTGCAGTATGCATTATGACTTTCTCAACTAAGAGGGTTTTTGAACATCATCTCGTATACAATGAAACATTGCATTGTACTTCATTGTGTAAATAACATGTTCTATTCCTTTAGGTCTGATTTCATGGTGTGAAACGTCCACAGGAAAAGTATGGTCTTTTTCTTTATTTAGATTTTAAATAAGAGGAAAATACCCCTATAATATCATGGCACCTTGTAGGAAATGTAAATTCAATGATAATTTACAGAAAGAGTTGGAATTTATTAAAAAAGTAAAACCTGAAGATGAACATGAAGTGTTATGTACAGTTTGTAAAACAAACTTTTCAGTTGCCCATGGTGGTCGTACTGTTTTTTACTGATCACATATCATCAAAAAAGCATGAAAGAGCTCTGAATGTAGCAAGTTCAAGCCAAACACATCTGCCTTTTTTTAAAAGGAAGGAAATGAGAGAATCTGATTTTGTTTTAGTGGCAAAAGAAGCTACATTTTTCTATCACTCAGTAATGCATGGCCACAGCTTCAGGTCTATGGACTGTGCATCTCAACTAATTAAAGCCATGTATGAAAAAGGATTTAGCTGTGCCTGTACAAAAGCTGAGGCAATATTTTTAAATGTACTTTATCCATTTATGGAAGAGGAAGTTAAAGCTGATCTGAATGAATGTAACTTTATGTCGTTATCCGCAGATACTTTAAACCATCATGATTTAAAATTGGTTCCAGTAATGGTGAAATACTTTATGCCATACGAATTATGGCTACACTCTTTAGTGATTCAATTTAAACTATTTAATGACACTGTTCTTAGAATTGAAAATAAGAATATATCTTTAATGGAAATATCTGTTATCCTGACCGATTTGAGAAACCAGTTGGTAGAAAAACAAGAAGCCAAGTCTGTTGGGACAAAGGTGTCATAGATGGCTGAATCACTTGAAGGTGAATCGGTATCTGAGACATTCTATAAAACAGTTAATACTTTTTTGGATGGAATGTGAAGTGGAAACTTAAGTAGATGCAATAGAAGTAATAATGAAATATAGAGTAAATTCTAAAGATGAAAGTTGTAAGTCCATTTGATAGAGTCCTGAAGAATAAAATTTTGCTTAAAAAAGTTCTTACATCTGAAAAATATTAAAAAATAAAGTAATTTTTGTGAATAAAAATCTATTTGAAAAGTATAATAAAATATAATTTTATGAGCATTAAAATGAATTAAAAATCTTTTTCCTTAATATTTGATTTCTTTTATTGTTATTATGAATTAAAAATGCTTAATAAGTAGATATTCCTATATTTATAATATACTTAACCCGTACATATGTAGCAGCAGGAAGTTGCACCAATTCGGGTGCTGGAAAAGCGAGTTGTGTAGGACTCAGAGTGACCACTTTTCTAACGCTTCACTTGACCAAAGAAACATGCATAATTACACACATGTAAATTTGCCTATGCTTCAGGAGAAGTGAGTTTGTCCCGGTTTAGCAGATCAGAAATCTGGTCACCTTAGTCATACCGGATATGTATCTCGTATTTCTTTCTACTTCACTAACCTTGGTTATTTTTCTTGCAAACCATTCCTAGGTGTTCTGCGAGATTTTATTTACTTGACATGTTGCCTCAAAAAGGGACAGACATCTAGATATATTTATACTCCTCTTGTTACTCTGTTCCTTAAAGGAGGTATGATGAGGAGGTATGACGTGGAGTGAAGATGGCAAGTACGGGAACATTCGGCTGATCGCGACGTTCTTTGGAATCCAGGGTGATTTTTGGCGGTTGTCGAATATCCTTATGCGGAGGAAGGTTAGGGTGACACGTGTGGAAGGGCGGGAGGAGCGAGAGGGAGGGGGAGGGGACGGCTTGGGAATGGAAATAAGTTTGTTTCGCCTTCGAAAGGCGTGGATTTCATTCGGTTCTCCGGGTGGCAGTTGTGACAAGTGATGGAGATGAGCTTTTTGGCGCACGGGGACGGTGGAGGAGGATTTAGAGGAGTGTGGCGTGTGGGAGTGGTTGGTTTAGGGGGCAGGGAAGAATGATCTCCCAGGAGACATCACGGCGGGTGAATTAGGGCGAGAAAGGAAGGTGGGAGGAATGCAAATGGCCGGATGGGTTGGTGAAGTGATAACAGATGGCGATGAATCGGAATAACAAAAAAAATGTAGAAATTTGGAGGAAACGAATGCGATGGTTGGTGTGCGGTTTGTAGTGTGGTGAAAGTTTGGCGAGCGAGTGAGAGCGGCAGATGTTTTTTGCCTGCGGTTTCACGGCATTAATACTAATGGGACCGATTCTGATTTTTTTCTCGCCTTCAACGCCCACTCAATCTCCTATGAACCGGATGCTTTAATGCTAGATTGAACTATTCATGGGAATGAATATCTGGTGATCTATCTAACTTGCGAAGCTCTGGCCTCACTTCGAATCTGCAAGTTCCATAATGCCAAAGGAAATTAGGGTGATGTACAGTTGCACTATCGAACAGATAGGCTCAAGGATACATATTTCTCGCGGACCATTCAAACCGGGTCGAAATTTTGCGCTCAAAAGTGAAGGAAAAATCCTGCCAAAAGCCCATGCGGCATTTCAAAGGGTCATATGCTGATGTACAATACCGTGATTTTATTTTTTCCCCTACTGATAGGGACTGGCCCCTTCTGGTAGAGTTTGTGATGAGTCTATGATTTTAATGGAGAAATACATTTTCAAACATGGAGAGATTAGATTGAGGGAGAATGCATTTGATTGCCATTGCTCAAGGTGAAAACCGTGGAATGACATTTGTAAGGCGTGTGGCAAGAGATACGCTTGTAAAAATATTTGTTGCTTTCCAAAATGCCAAGAAACGCGTTGATGGCTGAAAAGTGCTAAAATTGTGACTAGGCTATGATATTTTAATTTTATTATTATATGCTGCAGGTTGCACGTTACCTGGAATGTTTTCGCACCATTTTCGAACGATAAACTCTTGGGGTGGAGGTAAGGGATTTAAAACGCACCCAGTTGTAAAATCGAGAAGCAGGTTTTGAAAAAGCCGAATGAAAAGGAGGAATCTGTGAACTGAGTTGAGGAGCGAGGGAGAACTGAAGGAAGAGGTATTTTTTATCGTGCCGAGAGAATATTTGTATATAATTTATTAGCGCCGTAAAGAGATGGTATTCGTAAGTTTGACTGCTCCATAATACTATTGTCGTTGTTTAATCCATCTTCTGAGCCTCGTTCTTTTGTTTTATTGCTCGGTGTACTACCGAAACGTTTCCTGATAACGTTTTCATGCCAATTGCCCAATAATGGCATGGAAAGCGTCCATTGGACGCTATAAAATACTTAAAATTCTACAAAATAATTCGGTGATAAAGTGGCTTTATTTCTGCTGACCTGACACATAATGTCTGAAATTTCTATATATTTCATTGAATCATTTTTTCGTGATAATAAGATTAGTATGTCTCCCTGCTCATATCCGATGATTCCCTGAATATCGTGTGAAGTTCTGTCATTTCATTAAGCCATTTCGTAATTTGAACTTAAACCGTGGGAGATTCATTTTAATATCTGCATTAAATCAACAGTCTATGGTGAAATATATTTCGTCTCTGTAGAGAATAGTTTTTAAGGAAATAGTATTCTCAGAATTGGCCAAGTTGATATTTTCTATGAAGAATGGAAAAAAATGTTTTTTTTTTGTAAGGTACTAAAGGTAAATCAAAACGGCAACGCACCTTTACTAAAAAAATAGGATTTTTTTTGCATGGCGAGAAGCGAAAATGGTAATGTTTAGAAGGTATCCTTTTTATTCATATTTGCGTTTCGGTGTCGATGGCGCTTATATTGTACCCACCTGTTTGTGATGCAGGATTTAATGAAGCGTGAAGGTGTTGGGGAGTGCGGGAAAGGCGAAGGCCACCAGGTATTTAGAGGGTGACGGAGAGAGAGAGGGAGAGCTCTCAACGATACTTGGATATGAAACTTGCGCTTTCAGTGAGTTTTGGGAGATTTGCATGAATATGAAAGTTCTCGCATATTGTGGGCCTTTGACTGCTTTACATTGTTCTTTCGTACCTGCCCTCGGTGCTCAGATTTAGTCGAGACACCCTGGTGTATTATTCCAAGATGGGTGAATATTCTGCTCTGTCCCTGGAGTGAAACTTTTACTGGAACCGTGTTTGCCCTCACATCAGTTACTCGCCAAATTCGTCGATGTTATAGAGCGAATTTTAATTAGAATCGTGTGATATTTTTTGCTATATTTGACTAGTGCTTGCACCAATTTTACGTTATGTTTTTCTCAATCACTAAACATTTTACCTGAACATTTGTGACCAAGCCCTTTGTGACTATTTACTATTTGTTATGAATTATTTTTGTTTCTGAAAAATTTGTCGAATGGTAAGAATGTTATATCGATAGAGGAACGCGAGAGGAAATGCGTGGAGACATGTGGCTTATGAGCTCTCATGTGGGGACTTAAGCGATTTTGTAAAATTCAAACCCAATATTCGAAGATCATATGATTCAATTCACTATTTAAAAACCTTTAAAATTGGATTTTAATTAACCTTGATGTTTTAAACCAAGTTTAGGCTGTATAAGTTCTAAAAATAACTGTCGGAATAAGGCTGTAAAAATACTTTTTTTTATGTTAAACCCTAGCTGCTTTTATTATGTCTTCAACCATCTCCATCCCAAGTAGTTTTAAGAAATGGGATTTAACATTGTGCTCCTTTAATGGCCGCTGGTTACTCCCATAATGGATGCGTTGTTTACGATCCGGGTTTTACGGGTTTTAATGGTTAACGACCGTCCCTAGTTTTAGAAAAACCAACTCCAGCGTAGCACGCGAAGGATCGTTTCCGCGACACAGAGCACCGGTGCTGGTACCTCGTGGTATCCATTTCGCGAGTAGGTATTCAATACCAGGCGGCGTCACTCTCCCTTTGCCCCACGCTGTAGATTTCATCGAGTTGGAAGAATTCACATTCGTGCCCTCAAGCCGTTTTCCTGGCATGGATGTGTCGTCCAAGGATTCATTCGAACTGAAACCGATAACACGGTAAAGGAGGAAATTCGGACTCTACGATAGGAACACTGGGAAGAGATTCGACGGTAGGTGGGGAGGGGTCGTAGGATATTGGAGTGTAGACGTAAAACTTTCTTATTTCAGGGGAGAAGTTTGAAAGTAGTTCATGCGCATCTTTAAGCGGTTCGATGGTTTTTTGTTGAAAAGTACGTTCAAATTTTTATGCGATTTTATATCCCTCGAGAGAAATGAAAGGAAGAAAGCGTGTTTGAGACATGTAATGCAGATGTGTAACTTATCGAAGAGTAGTATCTCTTCGATAACTTTAGAGAGTACATCCTTCCTTGTTTATTTGTTGATAATTTTACCTCTTTCTGATGCAATTTGAAATATAATCACGCTAGAAGGCAAAATCTTCATGATATTTTTTTATTTTGTATTTATAATTGGCGTGCGTTTCATCTTATGGATTCTGCTGTGCTGATTTTTTTTATATCAGCTCCCTTTTTTCTCGTGAGCTCATCCTCCTAGAGTGAAATATTAGTGTAAACTGTATATCTGGGAAAATTAGATGCACAGTTATCTCATACAAATGTACTAGAGGAGGGGAATGTATTTGTGAC
Source organism: Platycnemis pennipes (assembly GCA_933228895.1). Taxonomy (NCBI): domain Eukaryota; kingdom Metazoa; phylum Arthropoda; class Insecta; order Odonata; family Platycnemididae; genus Platycnemis; species Platycnemis pennipes. Next base: position 79,493,815 of record OW121847.1, on the reverse strand, counting down.
AACGGTGGTACCCCACTAATATTTACCTATTCACGGTACTGTTTTTCTTTTCTGGAAAACAATTGAGAAGTTGTTTCTGTGCCTTGATTTACTTCGTATTTACTCTTCCGCGTGGCGACATAAAGATATATTCCCGAAAAATCCCTTCCAAAGTTTTTGGCGTTACATTCTCGCCGGAAAGAGAAATATGGATTGCATTGAGGCTGGGACGAGAAAGCTGTGGGGAGAGAACAAAGAAAAAAGGGTCGAGAATCCGCTAGCCTTGCAGAAAAGGAGTGGCCACGGAAGCGACGTTTGTAAGGGTTCCACGTGGATGAGTGGGAAAGAGGGTGAGGGTACTCGGAAAATGATGGAGCTGGAGCAAGGAGGGACTCGGTCAGGGTCAGGGTGGAGTTGGGGGAGAAGCAGAGGGGGCAGGAGTCGAAGGGGTAAGTGGACTCGGGGATTTTTGGAAGACTCGTGCCGAAAACTTGACTTTTCGCTCCTAGTACTAGGATAATGAGGATGGGCACAGCGGAAGGGTGTGTAAAGCACGCTTATAGCGTTGGGAGTTTGTAGCAAATAACCATGGTATTCTTCTGACTTGTGATCCACGTTTGTGCAGTGAAAGTTGCACATTGCTCCTGCAATATATCTACATGGTTCCATAAAGTAATAGCGCTGTCTGTACCAGTATGTAAGTAGTGCACGTACGGTGGGCTTTCACCCCCTGCCACACACCCTCGCAGTGGCTTGCAGCTTATAACGTAGATACAGACGAATGCTTCTCAGTTATTATCTGGCTCTTCTTATCGGGACTCATCGATAAGTAGCACAAATTATAATATTATTTCAGTTATCTATTATTATTCCATTCTATTCAAACATCTATTAATATTTATCGCCGCACAGCCATGTATTGCGGAGTATTAGATCTACGTCGCTCGAAGAGTAGTAGATTTAATTTTGAGGAATAAGGGGGAGGATGTTGAGAGGAGCAGAAATATGTGAAATGGTGCGAAGGATTTGTTGGGGTGTGGAGATAGTGTTGGGGCATTAGTGGAGCGGAGTTTGTCGTCGAAGTAGGTTAGTGGAGCCTCGGCAGGAAGTGGGATTTTGAGAAGGAATTTGGGTTTGCAATTTGATCCAGGCCAGCGAGAATCCCAAAAGCGGGGAGTACCTCTTGAACCCATGCCCATTCATGAGATTCCTGTTACAAGCAGCAAAAAATAGGCTTCATGAAGTCAACTCCACTTTCATTCTCCAGCGTGGGTGTGCGATGTATAAAGTAATCAATGGAGCTGATGGCCGAACCATAATGACTTAAAAGGGATGCCTAAAGATGATCCTCTGAGCGTCGTAAAACTATTTAGGATTTTACCATCGTCTTTATAGCATTTGGATTTACCGATCGTTTTTACAACATTGAATCGCTCCACATCTCTTCATCAATATTCAAGGTCTTCATGAGTATTCCTCCGCTGGTCAAATTCCCTGGTAGTAATACTCATTATGACGGTGAACCATATATTTTCAAGCATTTGCTCATTTTATCATCTAATCCTCAACGTGACATAAACTCTCCCTACTTTCATCAGATGCATTTCACAGTAGGGTACCGCTTTTTTCAATCAATATTTTATCAAATATTAAACCCAGTGTTGTTCTATTATTATGCTTTTTTTTTGAAGTGCCACTTAAATATTTGATGCATTGTATATCTGTTATAAATGTGCTTATTGTACTCGTGTAGCACCTGTTAGAATTGGCTTCAATTCGACCTGCTCATTTTTACTCTTTTCTGCAGGATACCGCATTCAAACTGGATATTTTAAACAATTCCATCCGTAGGTTTTTAGCCTTTCCTGTCCGCTTCAAAACTTTTAGTCTCAATCTAACAACGCCACACCATTTCTGATCTATTTTCTTGTATTCATTTTTTATCGATTTTAAAAGCTTCGTATTTCTTTCCAAGGGATATAATATTTTATGCTTATTAACTGTAATCTTCCCCAAAACTGCATTAAATTTGTGAAATACACTTAAAATAATGAAAATTTGATTGGGTGGTCTTGTACATTTTTTTAATAAATTTTATAAGTACTCCTTGCTATGATGAATCTGAATGCATTATCTCTATTGCTTGATTTTAACGTAGCAGGTGGTGAAACATATTGAAGAAAATTATTCGAAATTAGTGAGTAGAGCAGGAAAGAAATAAATTGCGATCCTACGGCTGAGGAATTTTTCTCTTCGTGTTCCGTCTTTGCATTTTCCCGAGAGACAACCCTCGATCTCATTAGCATAAGTGTTGATTCAGGGAGTTTTCAGCTGCAGCACGCGGTTTCCTCTTATCTCCTCGAGCCGGAGCGTAACAGCTGGTGCTCATCCAACATGGATGATTCCCCTCTTTCATTCTTCATTGTCATTTCACCCGACCCGCCATCGGCAGGTTATTATGCCGCGACATCAAAATGGGATGGGCTTGATGACAGCTAAGAAGAAGAAAAATTGGTCTATGATGTAGACGTCTAGGTCTACGATGTGCCTTAATTCAGAAAAAATGGTAAAGGAATATTTGCAATTTTCCACTTGCTCATCATCATCATAGGTTGGTAATCGTAAGACTGATTTGACGCAGCTCCCCACTCGATTCTCCTTCAGGCTAACTGCTTCATATTAGTCATATTATTTTCTTTTACATCATTCACTAGTTTCTTCATATGCCTTTTATACTTTTGCATACTTGCACCTTGCCATCCATCCTTCCCATTCAATTTTACCTCGACGTTTGTCTTCATCAGATCATAATGCATCAAGATAGGGTCGATTAAGGTGTTCCTATCTTCTTCAATTTTTCAATTAGCGTTACTTTTCTCCCATTCTTCTAATGACTTATTTTTTTTAACTCGGTCGATCCATTTTATCTTCATGACTCTAATGTTTCACATTTCCAATGTTTCTAGTCTTGACTTTTCGGTGATTGTTACTGCCCATGCCTCACTGGCATAAGTATCGATTTTCGGTTGTTAATGAATTAAATCGCCATTAGATTCCTCTCATTGCATCAATTTCCAGCCAACCACGGTAGTCGTGTCGGTTTTGCAAATATTGCGGTTATGAATGCCGCTTCAGATATGGCGGTAGTGTTTGTCTTAAGGCCGCTTTACACGATACAATTTTTTGTACAATTTCTTTTACAAACGCTTGTATGAGGAAATTGTACCGTGTAAAGTGGCAAATTGTGTGAACGCTCGTGCAAATGTCTGAGCGACTGTACGGAAAATAGAACCTGTTCTAATTCCATTCAGACAAATATACTTTCGTTCAGTTTATACAAGCATTTGTACAAGAAATTGTACAAAAATTGTATCGTGTAAAGCGGCCTTTAGACGGTGCGGAATAACATTATCAGTTCATCTACGTCTACATTATACCTTGCAAGCCACCGTAAAGGTATGTGGCAGGTGATGCATCACCGCAAGGCCTGCATTTTAAATAAGACAAAACACTTACTACCATTCAGGGTTGCAAAAAATACATTCCGTTTACACACCACCTACATGAAACCAAGAGTCACGATGATACCACCCTGAGGAAAACATCAAACATGGTTTCACAAGACATCTGCATCTACGTAATACCCTGCGAGCCGCCACAAGGGTGTGTGGCAGGGGGTGAAGATCACCAAACATGCACTGTTGACATGCAAGTAGGATATTTAATGGAGATATGATAGATAATAGGATCATATACAGCAAGATGGTTAGTATCTTCATAATAAGAAAGGGATTATTGGCTGTTATTAAATGCATCATTCACTGCAGATTATTCTAACAATATTTCACCTACCTATCCCTTTACTACGCTGACTATTGTGCTCTCTTATGGTATGCGGGAAAAATGACATTTTAAATCTATCGGTACGACAATCTATCCCTCTAATATTGTTATTCCGATCAAACCTAGCAAAATACGCAGGTGTTCTTAATATATATCTATCGTCTTCTGTGTAAAAATCGGTTTTGAATTACTTAAAAGGTGTAACCTAAATTTTAACCTGCTTTACATGACACTAAATAAATACTACCAGTTGGAACACCCTAAAACGTACTTTAATTATGCTCATTTTAATGTATTGAACCACTAATCAATTCCATTACCTCCTGCCTAAAACCGTATTGTTCATTCTATTCATATCTAAGTGGAGGTTCTTTTGCCCAGAAAGACGCCCTGCTCCTTCGGTGTTCTTTGCGTGCGGAGGGAGGGAGTGGAAGAGTTGTATAAGAGGGTACTCGGATCAACTGTGTGCCGGAAAGAGAAGGAAAGGTCCAAGAGGAATAGTACAGTTTGCAAGAGGGTGTGGGTTGGGAGTTATGCGAGGTCTGTCGCCATCGGGATTGCGTTGGAGATCATCGAGAGTGGAGTGGTTTCGAGGAGGACGCAGGAGTGAGGCGAATGGCAAGGTGCTGGCGGGGTTCAGTTGTGGAGAGATCAGACGTGCAGAGGGAAAAGCGGGCGGGGTGTTGGCGGGGAGAAAGGTAGGGAGGTGAGTGAAGGATTTTTAAGGGTGGTGCTGGAATGGAGAGATGAGCTTTGCATCCAAGGTATTTATTTTTCAAGGGTTCCGCAACGCCGGGCTGATTATAAGTGTTCCCCTCGTATATGCCTGGGAACATAGCCAGGCCCTTGAGTCTGTGCTCCCATCATCTCGCTCTATAATAACAAAAATAATAGCGTTACCCTTTGACCTTTCAGTGAATTAGTGGCGCTTTCCTTTTGCTTTTTGATGACATCTGACCTGCCTAGTCGCTGCTGTTGTCAGACTTGAAGTAGGCACCATCTTTGAGGTATCAACGACTGGTAATGGACTAATGTGCTATGAGGCAAATATTCGCCCTGTCCTAGTGCTTAATGACTTGTTATTAAGTAGGGTTTTTAAATGAATTACATTTTAAATGAATAGAATTTGGAATGCTTTTGTTTACTGTAAAAATAGTATTGTTGTAATTTAAAGGTAGATTTTCTCCCTGATACCGTCTTTTTCGGTTCATTCCCCTTTTTACTTATCTTTCTGCATATCATTGACACCTCACAGATGATTTTTCCAATGCCAGATGTGGTAGTTAGGTTGGTAACCTTCTTGCTTGGCGACCGAAGGATCGTGTGTTCGAATCCAACCTCGGATGTGGATTCGGTGTTTGTCTTAGCATTACGATCTTACGTCGGACTGTTATAAAAGAATAGTTGTTGAAGCCCCTTATAACCCAAGGTTTGGAGATGGCATTAATATCATTCCTTTTTAAAATTATCTTTTCAAAATTTACATTTTGATATCATATCGATTAATTTATAGTCGGCAAAAGATGCCTATTGTATCTATAATAACTGAGAATCTGTACGAGCGTAAGCGTAACGTGTGTATTTTTTTCTTTCATTGCTGGATGTTAAAAGGAGAACATAATGTTAAAATGCCTCACCTGCCCATGATAATTCCACGTCTCCTTTCTTTCTTATTCGTTCATCCAAACATCATATTGAGTAGTAGAGTGGGGAAACAACAATAGTAGTCCAGACACCGCCCTTTGAGTTAGCTCGAGAATAGAGATACCTGGCATACTGCGAGGAACGAGCCGGACTTCGTCGTGGTCGCCGTCCACAATGAAGTCTGGTAGAAGGGTCCATGAGGCCCGGAGGGAGATAAATCCATATTCGCATTCCCATCTCGTTTCCAATCTTCCACAGTCTTAAAAAAATCACATTTTCAATATCCTTTGTTATCTTTTTCGTTCTCCCGCTTCAGGATTACTCCTTCATCGTCCCCACTTCTAATTCCGTCTCTCTGCTCAATCCTCTCCATCTCTCTCCACGTTCTTCCTCAGCTATCGGCGAGGGCCAATCACTTTCAACCTCATTCCCAAAGGTCCCTTGGATTACATGGAGATTCTCTCCACTATCGACTCAAGGAGTACGTCCCCTACTTATTTCCAAGTGTTGCCCGTTCCTTTCAACATCGGCTCATTTTCCTCATATCTCGTCCCCTGTTGGTCTTCCATTCTTTACTTTTATCCTTTCGCCAAACAATCGGCCTGGGGTATTTAATTTGTTTCTCCATTTCCATACTTTCGTTTCTCACCTGTAAGCTTCCCTTCCAAAACCCCGCCGGTCTTTCGAATTTTTTCCGCCATTGTGTCGTGCTTCACTCCCCTTATAGTCATTATTCGATGGAAAACCTCGTTAAAATACCGTTACCGTTGTATTTTACCGTAATTTTTCTCAAACATAAAGGCCCATTATCTGATGGAAGGAATCGCTTTACTGGCATTGAGAGAGGCGATGCTTTTCTTGGACTAGATTTTCGAGAATGAAGAGTTAACAATAATTTTCCTTCGAGTATCCTCCTGAATTTATCTGATCCGTCCGCATATGGTGCAGGAATTCTAATTGTTATCCCTTTACTCTTGGATAGCTGTAATTAGCATGGCTATTTATCTCTGGATATTTATTAAATGATAATGGAGGGGAGTCTGCTTTTGGAACTTACATGCCTAGAGATTTAAGTCTTGTAATTTTTTCGGTTAATTGCCAAACTGGAGGCGTTTTTTTCATGTTGGTAGCATGTGTTTGGAGTTCTTCAAAATCTGCTCAACAGCAGTTTTCTTTCATACACTTTTGCAGTCGAGGCTGCAATTTAGTGGACGGAAGGGAAGTATGTCATATCCTTATTTGTCATTCCCTAAAAAATGTCACTTGGGTCCGTTGCCTTTATCTCTATTCATCTTACAATACCTACCGTGTAAGTAGATCATATACCTGGAAAAGCGTGACACTGAAATGCAACAGAATAGTTATAGTAGTGAATAAATTAGGTTTATCTTCAGTCGTATATCTCAACAATTTGTCAGGAACCCGACAACCTCGTACTATCTCTACCATCGAGGTCGGAAGTTGCATTGGTGTCTTGGTAAAATGAATAAATATGATCATTATGGTGCGTGAAGTATTTGGAAGTTATATAAAAATGATTTGCTTACTCTATCCATTTACTGACCAAGTATATTTTTGCAATTGCTTCTAGTGTTGGCGCTGAAAACGTTTTATTTAAGCTTGATAAAGTATTATCCAATCTTTCGTCACGAGGAATTTGTTATTATTATTGCTATCAAAATATGTGAAACTCAGTAAATTGTAAATTAATATAAAATAGTAAACACATGACAGGCTTCATTCACAGGAGGACATCATTAGGCCTTAATTGAGACATGAAATAATCCTCTTGTAGATGAAACCGGTCGTATTTTTACTATAAAAGTATGGAATATACACATTTTTTATGTAAACCGAAGATGAATGTTCACCTAGTTGAGAAAAACGCCATAGACTCTAAATTGAAAATGCATTGTTTGAGAAGATGTTATTGATGATTTAGCAGACCTTTTTATTTAGAATGTCTTTATTAGACTTTACATAGCCCAGAACAACTTTACAACCCCAAACCAGGCATTGTTGAGGATGCCCGTCACTTGCTATTGGACATGGCCATGGCACAATGTGGAAACTGTGCACAGAACATGTGGCGTCCATTCTATAAGAAAATCATGAAATTAATATGTTTTAGCTGAAATGTTATTATTGGTTTTTACTTCATTTTTATCTTTTTTAATTTGTTTTACTGTATGCGACAGCTAGTCCTGAGAGGGTCTGGCGCATTGGTCAAGGGTCTGGGAGGAAGAGGAAACGTGGTCACGGAAGACATGAAGACACTAGTGCAAACAAGTTCTAAATTAAATAGAGAAGTCCTCAGTTCACCTCCAGTAATGTATTTTCGTTCACCTGCAGGATACTTGCATGACAATGGATTTTAGTTATATGTTCAGAAAGAAATAATTACGACCACAAGACGGCAGAGCATTTCCAACTCTTCCTTCAACGTTTTTGTGAGGGAAGCACTTCAAATTAAAGTCTTTTGTTACGAGATTCTCATTTTCTGCTCGTGAAAATTTTCCATAGCTTCCATGCATCGAGTTCGGCCAAAGAATTGTAATTAAGCCAATGACGACGGTATCTTTCCCAATGGAGCCTAATCCTTCGTAGGAGAGCAAAAATGAAGGATTGCGCGGGGAAACCATTGCGGGCTGAAAAGAATGAAATAGGTGGGGAATGGGGGTGAGGAGGGAGTTTAATCAGATTTTTTTGTCTGCCAGCGAATAAAGAAAGAAAATGGGGATATTACTAGCGTTTTGTTCTATCTGGGTCATCGCCGAAGCAGGAAAAGGAAAAGAAGAAACTTGTATCTTGTGGGCGCTCTTTTAAGTGAAATCAAAGGTCTTCCCAATGGATTGCGTGGGCGAATTCGTGGTGGTTTCGCCGGGGTGTGGTTGGGAGGGGGGTCTAAAATCCTTAAAGACGTCTGGAAAGCGGGAAGCAGACTTGCGAGGGGGTCGGTGGGCGGGGTGAAATTGTGCGGGCCCCTTAGTGCTGTCTCCGAGAAAGGGGGCAAGGGAGGTTAATGGCTAGTCGGATTATAATTTTCCAAAGGGAAAGGGACAAGAATTGCCAGCGAAAGAATGAGGAAAAAGTCTTGGAAATGGTGAAGGGCTGGAATGGATTACGCCGAGGAGTAAAAGGGTGGGAAGGACATGACCGTATATTGTTCTCACTCGGAATCCCTTAACTTATGCAAAAATATCCATTACTGACACTTGCATGAACCTTTACTTGAGATTGTGATTTCATTTTTTCACGAATGAACCTGTTCATTAACGCACATGAGGATTAAGGATGTAACGTTATATAATTTTCTTAAATAAAACCAAACTAAAGCCTTAAGCTAATAAAAAATCCTTCACTAAAATATTTGGACCCAATGGTGGAATAGGTGTGCCAAATTAAATTTTTAGTGAGGAATAGAGCTTTACCGTGTGTGTAAATAGAGGAAATCATCCGGACAAATGTATAAAGAGTTTTTTAATAAAAAACTTATATTTTTATTTCATTTGCTGCTAATGCGTGAAAAGAGTTTCTATTCACAGTGAATATATGGTTTTTGGGCCGTTTATAAATACAATAAAAATGTATGAATCAGCCTTCAATTCTTAGTCTATGACGTTACCTCATATATCAGTGGTAGTGTGCAGTATGATTTAATAGGTTTTTCGATTTTTAAGGTGCTGGCTATGGTCGCCAGCGAGTCTACCTGGCGTGCTAAAGGTAACGGATTCGAATCCATTCTCAGATATTGATATCATGTTTGTTTATAAGTTAAAGAATTTAGGTTAATCGGTGAGATGTAGGGTCAGCAGTCAGAGAACAAACATTATAAGTCTAGAACTACTACCACTACTGAATATCAAGTTTGTATTGGTAAGCCTAAAAATCCAAAGACCTTCTCAACATACATACCACAGGCGGAATACTAATCCGCGAGCATCCAGGCAGGCAGGCAACGTCTGGCTGGATATCATGAACGGAACTGGCTCTCATGCCCAGTTTCATTCCACATTACTATTTCTGGCTCTACCCAAATCATGCTCTATTCCTCTAGTCAGCAGATGGTCGCAGCAAGGGTTATAATAAGAGGACTGAGATGAAGAATTAGGTTTTTTTCTTCCTAGGAAGAGATTGATGGTTTTATTTTTCTGTAGGACTTTGTCCTCGTCTCTTATGCCAAGAAAATAAAAATTTGTCCAACCTTAGAGGTATTGTTCATAAGAGATTTGCCAGAAAATTTATTCCTCATTGCCTCTCACTCACATTTCATTGAATTCTGTTTGGTACCGTTCCTCTAAATACTCCGGAAAAACCGCCTTCGGTAAGTGATCACCGGGTCATCCTTAAATGGAGAGCAAAGACATCAATAGATTGACGTGGTGTCTTGCAATAGAGTGGTAGCATATAATAAAACACTCGCAAAAGTAATATATATATATATATATAAAAGGACACGAAAAGAATTATTTGTAAATAGTGAAGTTTGCTGTTATTTTCATCGTTGCTTAAAAATAGGTTTGGAAGTTGGTTGTGATCGTTAAGGATGTTATGTAATGCGCTGAAATTCTTTTGACCGTAAAATAGGGCCAACAATAAATAGTTGCGAAGTGATATATTTAACTTTTTCACTTGATGCATCAAAATTATTTCTTAAATTGTGAACTTCATAGTTTGTTGCTAGAGTGGCAGTTGGAAGAATATATACCCCTGAACTCATTAAATAAATTGGACAACGAAAACATAGGTGGACGGCTCCATGTTGCTGTCTTTAAATGCTAAGCGGTAGATTCTTGACCCCTTTTTTCTCCTTGAATACAGCAGTGGAGATGTATGATATTGAGATGGACCCAAATGAATAAGAGTGGAAAAGGTCAGTATCTCTAGGTAATACCGTTGACAATCGACTAATTATGGCCAACTCTTATGTGGAAGCAATCAACTTGGGCGGAACCACTGCTAAACGAAGGCCTCGAAAATTCTCCTTCTGTTATGACCGCCATTTCTGTGAATTAAATGCATTAAGGCGTAGAAGATTAAGGTAAGAATGGTGAATTAACTTGCTTATGAGAAAAGTGTCCTTAAAAAGAATTAAAGTTATGATGTGGAAAAACTAGTTGTCTTTCCCGTTGGCTTCGGAACAGATAGCATTAGAAAACGGCGAATAGGACTGATTTTTCATTATTATACTGACTTAGAGAGAAACGGCTGAAATATCTGTGTCTTCTGAAAATGTGGATTTCAAAGGTTCATTGGGATTAATAATCTTTAGGTGTGCATTTTTAAAGTAATCGAAATACTCCATAATTTTCATATAGGGTCATGCGGCTTAGTTCATTTATTCATTGCTATAATACTTCTATTCCCATTTGTCCGAAACACGTACTCTCCTCTTTAGTTATTTATTTGTACAGAACCGTCTGTCTCCGAAGTTAAACCCCAATAAATCTCATTCTTTCACCTTGACGTCCGTGCTCCGCATTAACTCTACGCTCTCTATATTAATTCGAAGCCTTGCTCTTTCCGTGCCCTGCCTGTCGCGTAAACCCATTTTCGGGGTCAGAAAGGTCAAGGGAACGAAGCCCCACGCTCGTCCCGATTAATTTTTGGGAAAAATGCATTTGGTAAACGTGAGGAAAGACGCTCATAAATGTGTAAAATTTCAGGAAGGACTTTTGCTTGGTGTTGCGTTCTTGCTGTAGAAAGGAAGTTCGTTATGTGTCATGCTTGGTGATATACTTTGGTCTGCTGTTTTTAATGCAAATTTTTATTTGCATTTTAAAATTTATTTGCTTTTCTAAACCATTAATTAATCACTTCTTGACAATTCTTATTTGTTCATCCTATTTTATGTTAGCTTCAAACGTAGCCTAAGTGTAATGCAATTACGTTATTAATAATTCGACATTTCAGCTGAATAGTGTGATTGGTTTTGTGAAAGTAGTGAAAGCGCGTAACTTTTGTTTATATATTATGATCCCGCAAGATCTCATCGCCAATTACCATGGTTGTACTCGTAAATGAAACTTTTCTGTTGCCAGTTTCATTTTTATCAAAAATTCAGGATTTGAAGAAATAGTAAAGTGGATGAAGTTGTGAGGCTAAGCGTTTCTAGCATTTTACCAGCAGTTATCAAGATTTGAGCTTGTTTTCAGTACAGGTTTATTGACATTTCCCGAAAATTCTGTCGTGTATGAACCTTCAGATTAAAAATAGAATTCTAAGAGCTTGCATCTACGTCTTCGCAATACCCTGAAAGCCAACGTGAGGGTGTATGGCATGGGGTGATGATCACCAAAATGCACTCTTGACATGTAACTAGACTACTACATGGAAACTTGTTATACAGCTACGGCTACATTCAGCTAGATAGTTTGTATCTACATAATAATAAAGGGGTTATTGGTTGTTAAAATATATATCATGCTCTAGCTTAAAACTTGTCTCAAGGATAAACTATTCCACGCCCCGATTGATCACTTGAATCCTTCGTGCTTAACTTTCCTTTTCACCTGCTCTTTTCTGGTTACTGCTTTCAATTGATTTTGTAGCACAGCAGGTAATTACGTGTTTATATTCTCGTTTTCTAAACCAATCAGTGATGAACTAATTGCAAGTAAAACTTTCAGTTGAACTTAACTTCTCTGAAATTTTAAATGAATGTAACTTTTCCTTTTTCCGTTTTGGCCTATAATCACGATGAGATTAGAATTATAATACACACATTTCGGTAAAATAAGGTGGCCACGGTCGTTGGTCAGTAACTCACCGGCCTGGTAACCCTTTGGTTGCCTTACCCCGCCTTAGGTACATATGTTGTGTTTGTGTTATGATTAAGCAAAGTCAATCAGTTGACTTACCTCAGCTGAAGGAGCACCTTAATAATTAATTATATTTCTACTACTCGTCACGGTGTTCCCATGAATTTCTCTTTCTGCAAATCGATGAGTCCTGGAGTCTATTGAGGCCGATATAATGTGGGTTTAATTTGACGCGTTTCAAAATAGCAATTAATGAAGGCCTTTTGAAATGGAACCTTGGAGCGAAAGGTTGCATATTAAATCACAAATACATATAACGAAAGCCTCGCAGTGAAAGTCATAATGCTATTCTGAAGAATGGCGGAACTGAATGTTAATAGGTGAACTTGGAGAGCTGCCAAATACAAAATCCGGGAATTGGTGGAAAATGATGACGTCGTCGTCCTCCTCAACGAGTGTGGAAAGTAAAGAATATGTGAATCATTCTTTTTAAAGTGGTTACAATCATGTAACATAACATAGGCTTGATGCCATCGTTTGCAGTTATCAATTCACTGGATAGCAAGAAATGAATATTACGCCAAAATGCTTTGTTTCTATACGAATGCTTTGGCCGCGGGACTACTTAAAACCAATTCTACTATTGCTTTTTAATGCAACAATGTTTTATGAATTATTCATGTTACTATTGAATGAATATAAGTAAAACTTAACGCACTCGCTCATGCGTAGGGATGCTTATGGTACATAATTACTTTGCTAGCACAATATAGCTAATATCAAGCACATGCTACCGACCTGTGTTTCGAATGCCTCATATAACTTCTAAGTGTATAATATTCGAATATTCGTTAGTACCAAAGGTATTAAGCTTTGACGACAATATTGATGGTCATGTTTTTTTTTTACAATTTAACTTTAAAATTATAACCCACTGGTAGAAAAGAATCAGAGACTGAAGAATGTTTTGTGTAATCTAGTGATGATATCTTGGCGTGAAATTCTTTGTATGGCTAAACTACAAATATTAACATCTTATTCATATTTCAATAGTTTCAAGCACATGTACTGAAGGAATTCCAAAACTATTTCTTGTAGATGTAATATGCCATGATTTTCATTATGCTTGAAAATGAAATTCATGTTTGCTTTAATGCATGAAGGTTGTTCATAAAAATAATAAATTGATGAGAATGGGGAATGGTATTATGGTCTTTCAAGGCGTAATTTTTACCCACTGTTTCGCTTTGTATATCAGCTGATAATAAACTTGCCTTGAAGTGATATACTCTTGTTTCCTCAACTCCATTTTGATATTTACCATTTCCTTCTGGTCTGTTTTGCTTAAAATAAGTCTTTCAAATGTTTCAACTTGTGCAAGGGCAAATGGAAATGTTCAGAACATTAATACTATTGAAGTACAATTGAAGAAATAATCAAAAGATTGTAAAGAAATATAACCACTTGAATCTTGATTTGCTGGAAAACCTATAATAATTAGCTGGACTAAGCCGAATGGGGGGAAACAGATGTTTTTAATTCTGCTTAATTAGATGTTTTCGTCTCGAAACGGGTCAAGTTGTTGTCGGAATTTGTAGAGTAATGCATGGAATTTGTCAGTATTTATAAATATCGTATAGCTTCGTGGTAACGAATAAAATAAAACTTTTAGTCAATTCCACACTTTTTTAATGACCGACCTAGGTTTCGACAAACTTTTTTAATTACCGACCTAGGTTCGACAAATTGACAAAATTTCGACAAATTTTTGTCATTCTTGAGAATGACAAAAATTTGTCGAAAATTTGTCGAAAATAAAAGTTTTATTTTATTCGTTACCATGAATACCGTAACAAAATTCCACAAAGTGACGCCTTCAGTCCTATCTGATATCGTATAGCTTGATTCATGTAATTCATATGGTAAAGTTTACGTTTACTATGAGGGGAAGTGACGATTTTACAACGAGTATTTCACAAGGGGAAGTTATTTCGCCACATTAGATAATGAGTTACAGGGTGAACACGCTTGTCATTGAGAAATGGCATCAAAAAGAGTGAGCAAACATTTAAAATATGAAATATAAAGTAAAGAAATGGTATTAGGCTTGATGGTGTGGAAAATATCCATTATGGAAAAAATAATAAATCAGTTTGTTAATTCCGCGAATGTCTTAAATGGCATTAACCAAGTTATTTATCACTTAATCCATTTTTAAGCATAAGGTATAGCTATCGATCAGAAAAAACATAGAGAAAAAGTCAAAAGGATATCATGACAGTACAGATTATTTTCCATCCAACAAATGCATATCTGAAACTTACTTTTAACCACGATACCATTTTACGGGAGCAATCATTTGATAGAAATTTTACCCTAGGAGGAAACGTAATCCGTGCAATTGATTTCCACCAGTGCACACGCGCGCATTGCATGTTTGTGATCCACTGTTTGAGGGTAGCTGTCTCTGTCATATTAAAATATCGCCCTTCACTGGATGCTGTTTGGACACCTTCGCTGGGTCCGAAAGAGGAAACATGGAGGCTCTCTGGCGCGTACGCTGTGAATTTTCATCTCTGAATTTTCCCCGATTGTTCGCTTCTGATGCGATGCGCGAGAACGACGATTCGCCGAATTTGCACTGGAGCTGTGGAAGGATGCTGGATTGACTCGTCGCCGTCGCTTGTTGCTGGATGAACTCATCCGGGGAGTGGGGAGTGCGTCTGTCCGTCTGTGGGCAGATGGGAGGGGTCCGCCCGCGTGGTGAGGCATCTCATTCCGTCGCATCGCCAGATATCTCAATATTTACGAGCAGTTCGCCGTGCCCAAACAAGGGGACGCCTCCACAACGCGAACCCGACTCCCGAAAACAACGCCTCCTCTCACCACTTAGGGTGAGACATTTATTTAATAGTTCTATGCCCGGACGTGCTGTAGCATTAAAAATTTTGGCAAGTTGGTTATGAGTCTGGGTGCTGCAATTTTCCCCTCCAGCGGGATAACAACGGCGGAACTACGAACCTAATAAGGTTTTCGTGCCGTTATGAATGAACCCAGTTACAGTTAAACTTTAAGGGCTTTAAATGCATTGAAAAATTATGCCATATGATGACCGAGTAAACCGGAAAGCTTTGTTTTGAAATGATTTCTTTAACCTCTATAAATCTGCTTGGCGTTCTACTTAATATGGGGGTTCTCATCTCGTTGTGCCTGGAACAGTGAACTCGCCATGATCAATATTTTTTCAAATTATATTCCGCGGAAGAAAAATGTAGGGCGAGAGAATATGCCGCATACGAGGAACAGGCAGGATGCTCCAGATTGAGAGTCATTAAATACCAAGCACACCGGTGCGCTCGCAATAAGTTGAGACGATGGAGGTCGTTGACATCATTTGGACCTACGAACGATTAATTCAGAAAGCGTGTTTATCCGGCGGGGTTTAATACAACAGTATTTGCTGTCATCTCTGGATTGCGTCGCGTAATTGTTGTAGCAAACGGGACGACATTTTGGCGTGAGTTTTGTGCACCTCCCATAAAGTGTTCGTACTACGAAAATATTCCCTTGGGTTAAGGAACAGCACGGCGTCGTCTCTCGCTCACATCGCCGACCTAATAAAGTGCAGGCAGTCCCTTTGCATTCGTTAGGTTACGACCACGGCAACAGCGTTCGAAAGCAGGTCGGAAGGAGAGCTCGTACTGCTCGTTGCTTCTAAATTGTATCCTGTTTTATTTCAAAATGTCGGTACGTGTACTTCTTTCGAGACATAATAATCTCATTCGAGCGAAACAGACGACCTTCCTCTCGCCTTGTTGTAACGTCGTTTTTATATTAAATCACGCTTTGAATTATCTCATGGACTAGGAATTTAATGACGTTTAATCTCTCCTTCAAAATATTCATTAACTCAACACTCAGTTAATAGTATATTTATACTGTCTTTCAACATTTTTATAACAAACTAGTTTATTCCGGTGTACCTTTGTGGAATCATGAACTATTCATGCCGATAAAATAATATACACTTACTTATGCTCATAAATAATTTTATTTTTCACAAACCAGGTTTTGATGCAGATGCAGGTTATGCACCATCTTCAGTTGGGTTTCATTCTCTCAATCCAGGTATATAATTACTTTAAAAGGTATAAGTAAATTTTTACTACAAATATACCTGGTTTGCTGTATATGAAATCCACTAGAAGGTTACAATAAAATGATCGTGTCTGAAATCCAGAATTTATTTTCCTCTGCTAGTGACAGAGTATGACGTATGGTTAATTTTTTTTGCAAGAAAAGGTAAAAGGGTGTATTTCCTGTCTGAAAAAGTGTCTGCCTCGTTTTCTTAGGTGAACTTTCTTGATAGCTAATGCGTTGTATCAGGTGCTTTGAACCATATCCTCCCCTTTCAGCTTACCTTTTGTAATTAACAGTGAATGGAAATTGTATTGTCCGACTCTCTGCATATTATAAGGCATTGAGACCATAATTGTTGAACGAACTGTGGAAAACTCGTTTAAATCTCTAGTGTAGCTTACTTAGTGACCAATCGTCACAGGAGGTTCTGAGTTACGCAACCTTGCGATTAATTAGATTGGTCGAACCACCTTGGTCACGAATGCTGCGGTAGAGAAACGACTTCGACAACACGTCGTTCCACAACCCGCATTGCTGCCACGGGGTTTTCACCTCCAAATAATTAACACTTGTGGTTTTGGACCCGCAACCAAAGCGGTCGGCCTCTCCCTCGTATTTTGTTTCCCCCCTGCTAATCCAGCCCTCGTTCCATTTCCACACCTGGGGCGAGAAGGGCGACGAACGAATGGGAAGGGATTTCGCTCCGCTTTTCTCCGAGCTTTATCGGATTTCCACTCTCGGCCGTCCTTGCTCTTTATTCCGCTACTTTACACACCCTTGTATCGTTCCTCTTTTGCTCCCTTTTCACCCCATACTACTTGAGCCTTCGGGCATGACGAGTCTCACCTTTTCTTCTTCCTCTCTTCGCAGGTAAGCAACCGGGGTCACGCAGACTTTCCTATTGGAAAATGTAAGAGAGCGGTGGTATCGGAAACATATTATACTCAATGTCCTTCTCTCTGGATGGAAACACGGATTTTAAAAAAACTGAGGTAGGTCCTGATGTTCTGTACTCTGTCCAGTGTCCTTTACGCCGGATAGAGGGTTGTGTAATAAACCGCGGGTTTTGGAGGGAAAGGAGACACATTTCATTCCCAGGGACACTTCCTCGGTTCCTGAGCGTGGCTGTTCCGCGTAATAAGTTGGTGAATTTGTCTGTTCGTTTAAGAAAGCATTCGCGAGATTGTATACCGTTTCGATTACCTTACCTTACACCGTGGGTAAATGATGGCATTTGATTATAGACGAATGAAAACAAATGGGGCAGGATTACTGCGCATCCTGCAAATAGCCCAAAATAACTGAAAATGAAATTCACTGGTTACTTTTCGTAAAAATTTAGACGTAAATAAATGTGTGCTAAACTATACATACTTTTCAAAAATTACGATGAAGTAGAATATGCAATGCTTTCCGAAATACCCCGTATGGAGTCAACCACTTCCATCGGCAGAATCAGCTTTGTTTCCCCCGTTGGATTGGGCTCATGACGTATGAGTCTTTCGCACGCCCACTCAAGCGAAAGGGCGTTATGTTTTTCTCCACTTGTAACTCGAGCACTACGTTTTGGATCTAAGAAGGAAAATAAATGGGTCTTTTTATTTTACCAACTCTTATCAGATTCGGCTAAAAAGATGGTAAACGTCCCCATGTTGGCTGTTTTCGATCTCTTGATTTTCACCGAAAATCTTGGTCTGGAAACAATTTAATGCGTTTCGGCTGAAAATAATTTGGATATTTTATTTAATGTCAAGCTTAGGAAAAGAAAACGTAAATAAAAGTAAATCACTGTTACGCTTTCAATTAATTCGCTTGCCGATGCGAAGTGCTTTACTACCTTCGTTGACATTGAGAATGTTTGATGCAGAGAACGTTGGTGGGAATATATCTTTTCTTTTTCTGCATCGATCGTAAACATTTCAAATGTTATGGATAAATTTGACTTTTGTGATTGTAGACTAAAACGATGTGCTCGATATATACTGAGCCAAAGCTAGAAAACAGAATTTGTCACTTCGATTTTTGCCGGTAAATTTTATAACGTTGCTTTTTTGGGTACATTAGTATGAACCGTTAAAAAAGCATGACTTTTTTACATTATTTCGAGTATTAAGTGCAGTATTAATTGAGACCAAGAAATATAGTGATGGTAACTTGTATTCGCAAGTGCTATTTCTACAGTAAAAGCCCTATTTGTTTCCGACGAACATTCATTATTTTATGTATTTCCCGCTAACTAAATAACCATGCCAGTGAAATTAATTTTTTATTGCTTGCGTGCTCAGCATGACTAAGGTTAAAAAATATTCTTTTCGGACTAGATTCATACTCGTTACCCTGGCATTGCCACTGTTCCATCGTGTCGTCATGCGTAAATTACTTAACAGAATATTGCTCTCACACGAGTCACACCGCTGTGACGACATTGTGGGTAGTTTAGTTTTTCTGTGTCGAGCGAATCCAAACACACACATTTTTTTTCATGTCGTGAAACGCTATCGGCTTTCATCTACGGAAATTCAATCACTTGGACGAGCTCTCGTAAATACCACCTTTCTCCTCTTCCTCGGAATCGATTCGGTCCTTAATTCCACGACAGGCCCAATTGACGAAACCGAAACTGAAGGGTGAAGGATTTAGAGTGGGTGGATACAGTGGGGGATTGGGGATGGAGAGTGAGGATCGGTTTCTCCCTACAGAATAATGGAAGACTCTTAATCCCTCGACGCCGTATTTGATTTCCGCTCCATGCGTTCGTCCCTGCGGTGGTCCAGCTCTGCATTCCTGTGTCCTTTCTCTCTCTCTTTTATGTTTTGTTTCCTTCTGTTGGTCACCACCACTCCGCATTTTCAGTCATTTTCCTTGGGTCGCGTATGCGTGAGGAGAGAAGTTGCCGGTCGCAAATTGAATCGACTACTGTAATTGATTACCCAAGCAATTTCCCCGCGGAAAATTTCAGTATTAGATTTTTCTTCACGTCCGCTGATTTGTATGGTTTCGTCATTTACGACAGTGGAGCCAAATTTTATTTCTATCCCATTAATGTTTTTTCCAATTGGTCATCATCAGGTCACTGGGAAGTCAGAGATTTACCCACCGCCATCGACTAACTTGCAAAGGAGATTGGCAATTGAGCAATAATTGTGTTTTGTGTAGGTCAGCAGGCTGAAAATTATTTCCCTTTACCTTGTTTCATCTTTCATATGGCATTGTGAGCTCACAAAAAGTTGTAAATCTCATTGTGTGACCTAACTACATTACTTTGTGGAATCCTCGTTGATTTTCATTGCCTCATCCGGTTTTATGTCCATACGAGACCATTGAAGTTAATTTTTGATCGCCCTATGAGGGGAAATCCTTTTGTTTTGCTTCAAAATCCTATTTTACCCGAATAATTTAAACAAGTTGTGGAACTAAATTTAGTTCTACAACTGAATACTGCTCCTAGTGGAATGAAGTGCCATAAAATGTGAAATTGCTGTAAATGATTCAGTTTTTGCTTGCAGGCTTACTGTTTTCCAGTTAATGTTACTTTTGCATTAATTCATGAATTATTTGTAACCGTATTATATTTGAACTAATTCCTTCACGCAAATAAGAAATAGACTAGTAAACAGAAACTTGCTTGCCTGAAAATGATTGCTTGGTCAATTCATATTTGTTAATAGGTCATTAACTCCATCGGTGATGAGCCAAAGATCTTTAAGCATGCTCCTTTAATCAAATGAAAAAGTAGCCAGCGTTTTGAAAATATTATCCCTCTTATTTAATTTTGTGCTACTGACTCTAAGCCGGGATTCCAGTGTCAAGGAGATATTTAGTACTTTTCCAAGTATGTGTTGAGTACTGCCCCGGATGTTTTTATCTTCTACTCCATTTCCATTAATGTCAAAGGGCTAAGGTTATTTCTAAGTTAAGAGTTTGTCCTTATCGTACTGGGGCATTAATGCTTAGGCTCAGTCTTGTTATCACTTACATACTAATAACGTACACTTCATTATGGGTGTCGTATGTTGAATGAGTCCATTGCATGTTCTTTCCCGTACAATCCACATCCTTTCTTATCTGACTCACGATTTTCTCCACAAATTCGCCCTCCTTACTAACCGAAGACGAGGCGAAGAATTGTTACCTCCGCCATGAAGATCCCTTCGCTAAATTCGATTGCAACCATCACATTTTTGCTTCGACCTAAGGTGTACAACGTGATCCTCCTCTCTACCTTCTCCTCATTATCAAATCTCTCTCTGCATCTCCTTCTTTCTCCACTCCAAGCTAACCCTTCCTTTCTCTGAGGAATCCCTTGCCCTCCGCTAACTCAATATTCATGCGCTTCGACGCCTTCCTCGCCTCATCTCTCCCCGCTCGCATCCTTCCTGCTCTTCTCCTTGTTCTTCGCCTCTTCCGCTCTACTTCCTATCTTTAACGTTCCGCCTTCACTCCCTGGGTACCTTCAGAAATACATTTACCCTCAGAAATGCCTCTCCCTTCTTGCTTCGTCCTATCTTGCGACGAATTACCCAAATGGTAGCAATTTCGCTCCCGGGTCTGTGGGTTTGAATATTAACGAAGGCGCAGCGACGCTTTAAAAACCAATGGAAATCAGGGATCCCTTTCCTTTGGATTACGCCGTTCTCTCTCCCTCTCACTTCTTCTCCGGGTGTTTGGCATCGCTCCGAATTCCCTGATCCAGTCGTGCTCCAGAGAGGAGCAATTGAATGGGTGCCGGCGAGCGTCGCGTCGGTCGGGTAATGCCTGGCTGGGCGCGCAACTGTTGAATCCCTACCGTTCGCACGGAACACTTCCTCGGGATTTTCCAACCCGGTAGGTACACGTAATGTGTGGTTGCTCTCATAGATACCATTCTTACCAGCATGCCCCGCTGGGCATTGGAGTTCGATTCGAAAGAGGGCCTTAAGAATCGTTGTGAAGCTTTTCCATTTTATTATTTTCATCCCTGGTATTTGCGGAAATGTGATGTCCATTGATCACTTAATTTTGTTCCCGTGACCCGGTTTGCTACGCATTGGATAATCCAAAGGTGGCCTAATTTGTAGAATCTGAATTCCGGTGACCGACCTCTCAATCCTGCTTTTGAGTTAAATCTAGCGCTACGTCCTTGGGTTGGAAGTTCATACCTCCACTCTTGCCTGGATTACTTTTCTCAGTTGCTGGCTCTTCCTTCTTCTTTTCTTTCCTTTATTTTGAACTCGTAGAAAGGGACTGGTACCATAGAGTAAGTATAATATTATAAGTAATATTTTGTAATTACTCTATGCTGGTACACAGCCATTTGTAGTTTTCTGCTAAATTTTTCTATCGCAGATGAGAAGTTGGATGATAAAATATGGCATTTGCTCTATGGTCATGAATTTGGTGAGTTACCCTCTTAAATCTGCACTTTAGAGCACTCTTCGAATGTTTTTTAAATATCTTGAGAGTGACAGAACAATGAGTAAACTGGGTTTGCAGAACTATAATTCTAAATTGGCTCCTAAGCTGCGCTTAGACTTTAACATTGTATTCGGTTTAGATCATTACCTTGATTCGACTTTAATTCAGATTTGTCCAAATTTTCTTCATTATGTGCATTAAATTGCCATCCAATGGCCAAATTCCAAACTCAAGCTAATATTGTAGCATACATTTGAAGGGAAATCGTGCAAAAACATAATTCTTAGTAGATACAAGGATGAGTAGGTATATTGAGGACGGTTTTCAAAATATTTTCTTTAGAAAATTAAAAGTCCAAGAATCACACAGGAACAAAAGTACTTTTTTTAACGTGTGAATTGCGAATTTTATATTTTGTTTCTCCTACTTTTGAATTATGTACCAAAAATCGTCTACTTAATGATATTAATTTTGGCGTAGCTAGTATAGTCTCTACTTACTCTGTCTATACTTATTTTTATTAATGTATTTAACGTTTAAAAGTATTTTAAGAAAGGCCAGGCAGGCCCGTCATTATAATTCTTAGAAGCCAAACTTGCATGTTAACAAGAGTTCTTTGGGTTCTGATGTTGGTTTTTTCCGCGCTTTCTAGTGAGTTTTTCACTTTTCACTCCACATTTTTTTCTAAATTTCCGCTGCTTTTTCCATTGTGCTAGTGGCACGGAAATATATTAATTTTGAGCGCTACCTCATTGCCTTAATTGCCATCTCTTTCTTCTTCCTTTTGGACTCAACCATAACTCTAATTAGTTTCAGAAATGCGGTACCTTACGAAGACTTATTTTCCGTCTAATATGATTGCAAGGATTGATTGCCATTTTGAAAGCCGTTAAATAACCTTCAGAAGTTTGAAAATTACAAGTAGCTGCTGAAATAAAGGAATAACGTCGGCAAATGAATAGAGTTTTTCAAAGTAATTAGCAGTTGGTTTCATTTAAATACTGTCATTTAAGTGGGATTTCTTCCCTTGTATTAAGACTTTAAAGGGCCTAATAAGCACGCTGGTGGAAGGGAGTGACAGATCCTCTGCCCGCTCTTGATGTACTTCTCCCTCCTATCATTCACACCACAAATTAACCCTTACGGAACCCCAGGCTCAGTCTCCTCCCCATACCGTCTCCCCTACCGACCCGTCACTTAAACACTTCAACTTTATATTCCCCGTCCAGCTTCCCTCGCGTATACATCAGTGTGTATATACACACATATGTGATTACTTCTGCAGGCTGTAGAACTCGTGCATCACTACCCACGTCTTTCTTCCAGCCCGCCTCCCCTCCACCTTATCGGAGGGAGGTGGTCTACCTCCCCACCCGTGGAGGTGAGATGTGGAGGCACTCCCTACGCACTCCTTCCTCCCCCTCCCGATCCCCCTCAATCCTCCAAATCCCTATTCCCTTAAAACCCTCGAGCCTTCCCCCTCAATCCGTGCCGTTTCTCACTGCGCAACGCTCCAAAACGACGTTAATTACGGTTTGGGCTCTGGTGAGCGAAGTAGAGAGGGTGAGAGGGGAAGGAGTATTTCATGGAAGTGGAATTCTCTCTCTCTCTCTCTCTCTCAGCGGGAAGAAAATGGTGTTCATGGATCCAGGGAGAGGGCGGGGAGGTTGGGGAGGATGGGAATAAGGGGATCAGAGTTAGTGAGGCCGGATGTGTGTGAGAGAGAGAGAGTACGAGGGTTAAGAGGAAGAATGTGGGAAGGATAGGAAGAGTGTGGGGGAGAAGATTTCTTTTTGTCAGAAGTTGACGTGAGGAGGAGTTAAAGCAGGGCGTGGCTAGGAGGAGTTAAGGGGGGGTGGAGGAGGAGGTTCGAGATGGTCGGCAGGAGGGAAGGGAGGGATGGGAGGTTGTGCTAGATGGGATGGATGAGTGGGAATCGGCGGAAGTGAGACGGAGGGAGATGTAAAAATATTCTCGGGAATTGGTCGATTTGGGAGGACTTGAGGGTCGGCGGGAAGGACCGAGCGGAAGTGTTCGGGGAGATGGGCGTCACGTGGAGGCGGCCGTCGAAGTGAAATGGAGCGTCGGAACGTGTCAGGTCTGCGTCGTCGGAGGTCTGAGGAGGGAACGATTGGACCGGAATAAGATGAAGGGGAGCGATACGCGGAATCTCGAAGTGAGAAGCTAGGGATTTTGGAAGAACCAAGTACCGAGAATCGCGTATTAAGGGAAGTGGGAAGAACGCATAGGTTCGAGGACTGGTGAGGACTGGATCAAACCCTGGCGGCGGAAGGGATTTCCCGTTTCTTCCTGAGCTCACGAAGGGATACAATGGGGATATGAAGGGAAGGGTGGAGTTGCGTGGGAGACGTCAATCGTATCCAAGAGCGAAATGGCAAATGACGGCGGATGATGATAGCCTTTCTCCTCATCCTGTTCGAGAGCATCACATCCTTTTGAGAATGCGTCTAATTGGGGTGAGAATATATATCGGTTATGCACCGATGACGTTTTCTAGGGAGGGGTAAATAATATCACGTATACGACCTCGGAAATGTCGAAGGTTACATCCTAGGCTTGCATTTTCGGACCCTTAATCTCTGATGACTTGTTAGGTGCAACGAAACCGATTTCGTCGACTGATATCCTACCTGTCGGATCAATATAGATAATCCTCTGGGTGAATACTAAAATTTATGTCTTCATATGCACCTTTGCCCTTCTAATGAAATAGACTTCTAATTTTAAGGTGAGTGATGACATTCCATGATATTTCAATTTTTTTTCTATCGTAATGTACCAATTAATATAGGAACTATAATTTTAAAGATACCTACTCCCACGACGTTTAATTTTCTGATGATTCCATGCGTCTTGATAATATATATGCTAGTTGTGTTCAATGAATGATGGAAACGTATATAACCCTTGCACTTTGATGTGCAAAATTTATTAAGCTTTCTTCGAAGTGCGAAATTTATTTTGTGTTTTGGCAGGATAAATATTTTTTTCCTCTCCTTCGCTCTGGTCAGTATACTTTCAATTGCCACGTCACAATCTGACTCCCATATCAATCGTTGGGTATACTGTTGAACATATCTCTTCAGTGTATAATCAAACTAAAAAAACATTAAAATTGACTTTGGTTAAATAAAGTGTTTGAGTTTGTATAGTGTGTAAAAACTCGTTGACATGAAAAATAGGCCTGCTAGGTTATGTCAGACACTTTTTTTTGAGGATGGATGTTTTTTCAGCCCTCTTGCTGAGGAATGGTTCTTGCGTGGACTACGTTAGTCTGAATCATTATCTCGATTCTTATAGTACGATTGACTCTTTTAGTGACTTAAATGCTCATGCAATCCCAAATACGAGGGCAGTTTTGCACTACCCATAAAATTGTGGAATTGCGTAGACGAATACATTGAAATAGAACATGGGCTATTTCCATCGCATTCGTGCATGCAACTTGCAGGATTTTCATCCAGTTCGTTACTGTGCGCCATGAAAATTTCACAATGCATCTACTCATGCGTGAAAGCACACCGTGCAGCCGCTATATATGCAAGCGCACAGAAATCATCAAGGATCAAACCAGCATTTATCTCCGATTCGTACTCTTCCTAACCATTACGAATTCAACTTTATAGTCTCGATCATTTGGTGGCACTGCATTTCAATACGTAAATGAAAGAACTTTTTCATGTCCACTCATAAATATTTAACTTTATTTCCGACCTAGGTGTAACCTGCTCTGCTGTATAATAACTCATAATGTAATCCACTACGAGGTCTTGGAAATCTTTTTGATTATATGCTGTTAACATAGATGGGTAATGCGATATTTGTGTGATCAGAATGGATCTATTTATGTGTGTAGTGATTTTCCGTCCTTGTTGTCTGAAAAATAAATCAATGTTTTGGGGAGCATATTTCCTTTCCTCATCAGTGTTCTTAAGAGGAGCACAGTAACTTAGGCATTCGTTCACGGGTTTCCTTGAACGTCAGGACGCTAAAAATGGACGACATTCTTCTCGGAATAGAGTAGAAACTTGAAGAGGAAATATGATTGGGCCCGGAGAGCGAGATAACGGGTATTAACTTGGTCGAAATTAGCTTCGGACGGGAAATCCCTCATTTCCGAGAGCATTGTGAGGCCGCTTTTGTGGCTGCTTGGACGCCTGCGGACCGACGGGGTGAGATGGGTGGGGTTGAGGAGTGAAATGGATGCGTGAGGGAGGGTGTCGGGAAGGGGTTTTGGTGGCGGGTGGAAGCCAGGGCGAGGAGTAGTGATTGGAGGAGGGAACAGGGTTCAGGGGATGGGGGTGGGAACGATTTTGAAGGGGACGACCCCGGCGTGGCAAATGGGCCGGAATGCAAATCAGACCGGCGCGGCGCAGGCAGAAAGAGAGGGCCATAACTCGCTACGTATGGATGGCGACGAGAATACATGCCGAGAGAGCGGCTGATATTCGCTGACTGGAGTTGTTGCGAGAGATGTTCCTGAATGGCAGGATCGGGAGGGCTCTTTGGAAGTTTGAAGGGCAGAGGCAAAACAGAAAATAGTCTACGACTATGTAATACCCTACGAACCACCGCCAGGGTGTGTGACAGGGGCTGAAGGATCATCAAGCATACACTATTTACATGCAACTAAGAGCTTCAATGCGACTACTTAATAGGAACTTTATGTATGAGTCACGTGCGACTAGGCGGTTAATATCTTCTTAGTAATGAAGTGATTACTGGCTATAAAGGCATTTATCTGAATATCTCTATATCTCTAGCGTGCATAGGATACTATTGCTAAAACATGTTTTATTCACTACAGACTAATCAAGCAATATTTCACCAACATAGGTCTCTATTATGCCGCCCCATAATGTTCTCTTACGGTGCGTGAGGAAAATGATATTCTAAATACATCGGTACGACAATCCATCCGTTTATCTTTTTTGTCTAATCAAATGTGGTGATAAATGAGGATTAATATGGAAGAAACGTAAACAAATTGTAATTTTCCTCATGTTTTATCAAAACTTATCGTATTTAAATAAAATATGTGGAAAAACACTAAGTATTCAAGTGAACTCCATTTTAATGGACTTTCCCGACTGTGCCTGTACCATATTTGTGTAATATTTCTCTGCAGAAATTTTCGTATTAAGATTGTAACGAGACCATCCTAACTTGACCTTAATTCTACCTGTAGTGTGGTATATTTATACCACCCGGTAATGTAGAGGGTGTTATTCCATGTCAATTCGACAAGGTGATTGCCCTTAGGGTCACGGATTTTGACCAAGTTTAGCATAACGGCCCCCTTTGATAATAAAATGAAAACCCCAAAGCCGTTTTGCAAATAAACAACCTTTTCAAAAATTTTGCAACGTCACATAATCCGAATTTTGCAAAAGTTACTTCACATTTTACGATAAATCTCCGAGACTATTAAAGCTACAGACGTGGATGAATTGGTTTTTTTAAATTGATATTTACTTACTCCAAAGAATTTTTAGCAATAGCAGATGTTTGATCCAATGATTTCAAAGTCTTGTTCAAACTGCTTAATGATTTTTTTCCTGGACGTACCGACTCCCAGTGTTCTTCTCAAGATTTCATTAGTCCTGCTTTCTTTCGTGGCACTAATACGTGCCTCTTACTGAGATCCTTAAGATGTATTTGGGAAAGTAGCACCGTATGAAGGAGCAGCTCCGCCATAAACATTTCTCTGGTAGTTGTCCTCGGAGGCATGCACTGAATATCATTAACTCATACACTATTACCGGCCTATTACTAAGCCATCTTTTTTGCCTTGCTGAATTTCCCCACACCCACGTTACACGATGAAAAATGTTTCAAACAATGAACTCAGGAAAATTTTCGGTACTTTAACAACTCGGATTAAGTTTCTAAAAATGTCTGCGGAGTTTTCCCAGAGGATATTATGTGAGTGCGACGGCATGACTATATTGATCGTATGCAAATTGTATATTGCTTGGAAGTCAGAGACAACCTTAAATCATGTGAAGTTTTCTTTGTGGGCGATTTTTCCGAGAAATATTCTTTTTGGTACCTGGATTCAGTAAAAGTTGTGCTCTGGAGTAACTGCCAAGCTACGGTACATTCGATTACATGTTGCAGTAGAAATATGAACGATCGAGTGTGTGCCCCTCAGTGTGGTTGTTATTTCAGAGTGTATGTATGAGGCATAACGTCATATTTCAAAAGACGCTGCTCTACAGTGTAACAAGAGCACTAAACTTTTTCAAAAATTTTACTTTTTCTACGCTGCGGGGACTCAATATATGAACCGCTGTTGAAAAAAAATGTTAAAATTGTTGCATCGCCAAGATTTCGGAGCCAATGCTGAATGGAATTTCTCTACCACATCTCTGGGAAAGGGTACAAGTGATGGATTTAAAGGGACACTGAAGACAAGCCACACGTCACAGTCTGAAGCTCAATTATAAGAAACAAATTCAGACTCATGAGGAACTTTCCAAATGGGTCACTCAGAACGTGAAAGGAGTTTAGCACTTAGGAAAACGTCGAGTTTTTAACCAACGCGCAAGTGAAGGAGAAAAGAAAAACCTGCCGAGAAGATGCCGTGGAGTGTATTCTTACCTACCGTACGTCTATCCACAATCGAAGGAAGACTTGTTGGAAGACTGTTGAAGTACCTTTCTCAATACTCCGAAGAACCAAATTTTCAATTTTAGGTACAGATAGAATTAGGAGAGTTTGGAGTAGAACATGGGTTTTTGAAGGTAAAGTGAGAAGGTCAGGGTTCCGTTGTGAAATTGCATATTGAAACATTAATTTGCACGATTGTATTTTACTTTCATTTTTTAACTCTGCGGCAAGGAGGAAACCAATCTCGGAAAGAAACCTCCAGTCTTCCAGCCCAGCAGTGCGGCGTCAGGTTAAACGGAGACGACATTGATAAATATCCTTTCTATTGTTACTGCACGCATTACTATAGTAATAATTTACAACTTTCAAAATATAAGGGATGCCTTGGCTGTAACATAAATTGTTCATGGAGGGATTGCAAAAGATTCCGCAAAAATTTCTTATGCCAACTTTCTGATAATGTTCAAGTTTACTGTATGTAAAGGTAAAATAAGGAATTTAAGGCCATAGAATGCGAAAGGTGTTTAAAGATGTGAATAATTTTTATATTACTTAATGAGGAGATATAAAAATAATATTTCCAACTCATCTAAATATTAAATGTGAAACTAATTCCATTGCGTCGCGTAACATAATGTATTTTTTCACTGATTCCGGAGACCTACGTCATTCGTATGTGTGCAGTCATGCTGGGAAAATGTTTAAAACAGGAGTTAAAAAAGTGACCAATTTAACTAACGGGTACGGGAGCTAAACTATGGGATTTCAGGGAGTTGACTTAGACTGTGAGGCTGCAGGTTAAACGGTAAATCGTATTCGAAGAGAAATAAATTGTCGGTTTAGATGATAGAGTAGCGCTCTGCCTTCCTCGTTGTTTTCTTCTGAGAGTAAAATTCGAATGAGAGATGGTGGGCGACGGAATAGTGTACCCGTTTCTTTGAAATAAGAACTGAGAAAGAGGTTTCCGAGAACATGTTAAAAGAGTTTGTGAGGAGAGTATTACTAGTAGTAATGCGGGGACATTTTGGGAAAAGTTTCTACGTACAAAAAACCGCCTAATTTAAGCAATATTTTCAAAACTACCCTCCCGCTTCTCAAATCCAGTCTATTAAATAAGTTAAATTGGGAATCATTGTCAGATCGCAGGTTGAAATTTAGACTTAATCTCTTAAACAAATTCCAAGACAATAATTTCAGTGATGATGTTAAAAATATTTTGCGGACCCCAACTTACTTGGTAGACTGGACTATAATCACAAAATTAGAGAAATTGATTGCCGAACTGACAGATTCAAAATGTCCTTTTTTCCTCGTACTATTAGGGATATGAATAACGGTAAATATATCCAATACGAGTGTAGCAATGGATAACATTAGTAGCTGCATGTTGGTATAAGGACTTAAAGCTAACCCAACGAACAGCATGTTTTTGCATGTATGCTTTGCTATTTTCATCTTTTTTTTAATAGCGTAGTTTTGAACAGTGCCTATACAAGTACTAATCCTTTTTTATGCATGATATGTAGTGCATGTTTGGTGAGAGTTCACTCCCTGCCACACACCTTTATGGTGGCTTGCAGGGTATTATGTAGATCCCTACCACACACCCTCTCCATGCAAACATACGAGATACAAGACTTGCCCTATATTCTTTTCTCCTCCTGCCTCTTTCCTTCCCACACACACAATCTCTGCCAATTTTTCCTTCATCAACTTGTGTTTCCACCAACATCATCTACCTCCTCCAATGCAATTTTGCCCTGCCTTTTATGTAGTACAATGCACCACCCCTCTTAACATCAGAATCAACAATCACCGCGCTTCCTGTACTCCGTCATCCCCCCACTCATCCCTGCCAGTACCTTAATGCGCGTCCTCTCACGACCTGCTTTTCAATCACTGTTTCAATGTTTCTATTATTGCCTCCCTCCACCCTCAGATTCCACCGTCAACCTGCACACCCTTGAGCTAACTTGCATTTTGCTTCCTTAGGCATGCTCCCCCCCTGGGCTCAATGTGTCCTTTTAACCGACACTTGTACTCATTGTGACTACAATGTGTCCTCACCACTTCCCCTCCCCGCTTCTCCTTTTTTCCCCTCAATTCCCCTTAAACTCCTAATTACCCTGCCCCCCCACAGCTCTCTGTTTTTTCTTCTGGTTGAGAAATACAGCAACGCTGTTCGAAAGCTCCCGTTTTTATTCGTGTTTCACATCCATTATTGCTCGAGGAAGGAATGAAATTTTAAATCTACGGTTCGGCAATTAATTACTATAATATTATAATCATGGTCCAGTGCACCACAGTAATTCGTAGTATTTATATTAATTATTTAAAGTCATTAGTGAAAATATTGTCTATAAATTTATTTAAAAGGTTAAGTCTATATTTCGAACTACGGACTGATAATGATTCCCATGTTAGATCATATTATAGACTGGTTACGCAAGTATGTTTATCATACCGTCCCTTTACAAATATTCCCAGTCGTCGCTGCACACGCTCCAGTTCGTTATTTCCAGGCTATTTCGTAAGGATACCATATACTGGCAACTTTTCCCAAATGAGGTATAACAAGGAAAAGTAGCATATTTCTTATACATGATCGTTACATTTTGCCAGTGCTCTATTGATAAATTCCAGTCTACGATTAGCTTGACCAATTATTTCGTGTACCTACGTGTTTACACCAAGAAAGATCTTGTTTCAGGATTTTTCCTAGATATTTAATGGATTTGACGTTTGGTAATTTTTTATTCTTAATGTATTAAGTGTTAGTAGGAGAACAATTCTTTTTCCAAAAAAATTATGAGTACAATTTTTTTTCAAACATAATTCCAACAACCTTGTGTAACACCAGTTTTCATTTTCTTCTTGGTCATCATTTAAAGATTCTTTATCGCTTCGGCTAACAATTTCCCTGTACACTACTGGCAGCGTATTCCAAATATTATCTAACAATTTATATTAAATTAAGGTCATAAAACTTACTTTTCCAAAGAGTCACGAAGTAAAGGTCATTGTTATTGAGTCATTGTTATCAGTCGAATACTTGCACCAAATCCGCTCGTGTGACCTCGGGATAAATCTGGGGACCGAACACCCGCCTTCCACGCTGAGGGCGCCCACGCTTTCCCTCTCCCCAGCGTGACGCGCCGTGCCCTAATGGCTGAATTTTCCTCATACCCGAACCCCCGGAGAACGGGGATCCAAGAGCTCCCTCCTCAAACAACGCGCGGGGAAGATGTGCCAGTAATGGAGTGTCCCCAGGAAGTAAATTTGCCCATTTGTCACCCGAAGCCGAACCCAACTCTCGCGGAGGGAGTCGTATCCCCGCACCACCGTCATCCTTTGAAAAATGTGTGAGGAGGGTAGATGAGGAGGAGGATGGGGAGGAAGGAGATTCGGTGGAAGATGGATTCGCGATGTGTTCCTTAGTGTGCCTCGACGGCGGAGGGGTTGGGAAGAAGGGGGGAAGGAAGGTGGGAGGGAAACGTATATATCTCGCGGATAAGGCATTTTACGGCTTGTGCGGTCGTTGTGTTTAACCGAAGGACGGATGAGGCGTGTACTGGGGTGAAGTGGGGTGCGGAAAAAGGTTTAGCTGGGAAGAGGGGGTGGGAATGGGAATGGTTTGTGAGAGCCGAGCAAGATATGTAGGTAATTGAGGGTGGACTTTGATGGTAGGGGTTCACCACTGCCGTGCTCCGATCAACAGGTGGGCTTCGTGTCCTCACTATGCTCCTCTTCTTGTCCAGAATCCTTCGCCCACGCTCCTTTTGTCCTTTTTTTCCCATCCTCTCCGCCTTCTTAGTTTCTCCAGCTCTCTCCTCCCTTGTAATCCATTGTTCTCAACTCCAACTTCCCTGTGTATGATAAAGGCAGCAGTTTTTCAGGCAGCGTAAACAGCAATTTTTCAAGTTTCATTTACATAAGTCATTGCCAGAATCCCTCACAGATTGTATGGATGCTAAAGAATTCGTGCTCTCTCCATTTATTTGAGCTATGTCCTCCGTCCAAATTTTATTCAATGAATGGAATGGATTGTTTTCTTTCGTTTCATTCGCGGAAAAGTTTTCTTAGGGGTCAAAGAGGGTCTTAGCATCAGCTACCTACTAAAGAACACCAGAGACTGAACGTGAAGTGAGAATGTCTATTTGACTCGCCAACAGTCGACTCTCACTGTCACTACGTAGGTTTTGCTTGATGACTCTTTATGGAGGAGGCATTTTAATTGGTGGGTTAATATTCTATCAGCACTAAAACGTCAATGTTATCTCACGAATTCACTAGTTTGCATTTTCGATTCATTAAATTTTGTTTTTGAATTGGCTTGTTAACTAAACCTTGGCACGAGAAATATGGTAAATTAGCTATTCCATCTTCGTGTCAGCTATAGTAAATATAGTCGCCACTTGCACTTTCACTACAACTAGCGTTTAATGTTATTTTTCTTAATTTCGTAACAACCATAGCGAAATCTGGCCTTAATGGCTGACATCGAAGGGTCTTGAGCAATGTATTTTTAACCGGCCTCAATTATTATAATTAGTAATTATAATAATTCAATTTTTTGTACTCATAATCGTTCTTTGGTTTACATCAACGGTGAAAGGCATTTTGAAAATAAAAAAATTATCATTACACATTATTGACTGCATTGAGTGACCCCAACGTGTTTGATCACAGACGTTAGATCATCCTAAAATCCCTGCAATCTTGTTTGATTATTATCAACGGTATATGAGAAATCGCAGTTTTCTCTGTGGTAGAAGATAGCCCCCAAATACGATGTACAAATGTCACCAGTCTCTGTGCTCAGTATGATATACTCTCGTCTACAAAAAAATCTTTATTTATGAGTTTTACCTTTATGAGTCTATTTTTCTCTGTGTGAATGGGTTCCTTGTTTACTTCTACATGCTCAATGTCGCATGCGAAACCTCCCATTCTTATGATTAGAAAGCTAGTGTCGATAACACTGTGGGAGACTTGTTCCAGGTTCTAGTTCAGTTTTTAAAAAAAGTCGTCATACTTGTTCGGTGGCCAGTATTATTTTCCTAATGTATTGCTTAAGTAAAAATTATATTCGAAGCTGACGCATTGAATTCATTTTGTACAATTGGTAATACTGTTGAGTTAGAGAAATGTTTACAGGTTTTTTTCTCGAGATGATATTGTCTTCAAAATTTATGAGGACGATATTGAAAATTGCTGTTTAAATATCCAGTTTTCTCTTTCGGGATCATTAAATTCATGTTTCACTCTCGTGCGTTTTTAATGTGAGTAGAAATTACTTGTTAATTAATTCTATTGCATGGGGATACAGATTCGGGTGTAAGTTATGTTTTAAAATTCTTGTTGTTAAAGTTAATAGAGGAAATTTTCTTCGAATCGATGATTATAAGGAATACTTATTTGATAACAAACATCGAATTATGAAATATAAATTGGATTTTTAATAAAAGAACCTGAGACTTTTCAGCATGCTAGTAACGGCCAGTATTCGGTGGGAGGTTTTAGAAAGACGTGTGTAACCTTGTTCATTATCCAAGAAAATTAATGGGAAAATTCTTTTTTTTTTTCTTCTCTAAGGCGAGGATTTTCCATTCACAAGTGAAAAATTGGCATTTCACTTACCGCTGAGTTCCGTTAGGCGAAGTTATTCCCCGCTAATGAAACATTTCCTCACGAAATTCCAATTCCTGGAGTACCAACAGGAGCATAAAAATAGCAAGAGCAAATCGTCCACCATTATAGATTGCACGAATTGAAGTACATGAAATAGATTTCACTCGCGGACACTCCTCCGCTCTGATTGGCATGAAAAAAGACGAGCGATACTTCGAAGTGGCCTTCTGGTTGGAAGCTGGATTATCGAAAGCATTTCGATAAGATTCCTATAATGATCGTCACGGGAAATACCGAAGAGGTATCGAACCTGTGAAATTCATGCCTGGCAAATTCCTTGTTTTTCTGGAAAACCGCGCTTTTTATGGAATGCACGAATTGTACGAAAATGTAGTGAGGCTTGACTGTTATTTCGTCCTGGAGTTCCGCGAGAAGAACGGAGAAGTTTTCTGTCTTTCAGAAGCATGAAGAATAAAGAAGACGCAGTAGAGATGAAGAGAGAATTCTTGTGTTCTTGTGCGATGAGAAAGATAAAGTTATAGAAGAAAGGCAATTTCAAGTTTTTGACCTCCGAGGTGAGGGTTGCTCAGAGGTCACGCCGCTGACGGACTGCGAGTCCTCTACACGGAAAATAAATCAATTTCCATCGGAGAAAATGGATGAAAACTGATTTTACTTCTCGCCCTTCTTCCTTTGACGTGGAGAAGAGGTTTTTACCCTTTCACACCGCGAATCCGGAGAAGAGTTTGAAGCAAGCCTTCAGTGCATGGCTTTTGCATTTTTCTGCTAGCCAAGGAAAAAAGTGCATCTTATCCCGAGGGGCTTTGAAAGACAAACTAATGAGGTGAAAGTGGTACCTTGCGGGAGGTCTGAAGTAAAAAATACCTTTATCGTTGGCGTAGCCTATTCCGTTTTGTCATTCACTGCATCATATTTTTCGATCTATTTTATTTTCCATGATATTGATGCCTTTAATGGTAAAACCCTATTTCAGTTTTCGGCAAAATTATGGCTGTCATTTTTGAGTAATTAGGTGTGAGATCGTTGGTTATTTTGTTCTGTAACTGAACCATCCAAGCTTCCATGATTCATCATTCAAGCTTCCAGCAACCATCCATGATTCCATAAATATGGCGTATGGGCAGCGTATTTCGGGATGCATTTTGGTGCATCTTGCCGTGAACATTTTTTAGAACAAAGAAAATTGTTAAACTTCAAGTCGACTTATCTGTTTTGTGACATTATATCCAATTAAATTATATTCCACTGAACTAATGGCTGCTATTTCATGTTTCACGCTTAATGTTCACATGACAAATAGCCTTCTTGTAATATTTATTGTGCTCTATAAATATTATGGGCTATCCTATGGTGGTGTGTGTGTCCTATGCGTCTCCTGTGTGGCGTACTATTATCAAAGAAAAAGCAGCTTTTTACCTGTTCACCTTTAGTCCTTTGATTCCCAGTTCTTTTCCTGCTTTTATGGCTTCTCCAAAGTAGATTTTCTCGAAGAGCTCTAAGGAAAGGATTGCATCATTTAATTGTAAATTTTTATGCTTTGCTTTCTCCGACAATTTAAAACAATATCTTTTTTCGATTGCTACGCTGGGCTTGTAAAATATATTTTCCATTTAGAAGTGGTCTTTGAAGAGTTCTATATTAAACTCCAATCGATTAGTACAATATCTCGTGCTTTACTGGTTCTTATTCAACCGTTCTTGTTTGATAGTAGCTCTGATAGTTGTCTTAAAGTGATAACCGAATCGAGCTGATTTATTAAAATGTGAATGGTATATTTTTGAGCTTTTTTCTAACATCTGCCTCGTAAAACCTTGAAATATTGTCTTATAGAAACCATAATCGGAGCTTGTTTGAAATGGAATCAACTTCATGCAGGAATGGAAATAAAATGGAGCAATTACTATTATTGTCTTGCGTGTTAAAAAGATTAACCGAGGTTTCTATAGCTGAGAATTAGCCTGACTTAAACAATGACACTCAGTTGTTGGTACCTTGGTCAGTCTTTTTTAAATACAGTTTAAAAATAGTGATTGGTCCTTTTCATTCATTATCATGCATGTATTTCATTTTCACAAAGTGACGCTTGATAGCATTTATTATATGGAATAAACCCCGTTTGTCAAATATGTAATCATTTCTGTTATTAACGTTTTTCTCGCAAATATGGAGTAGAAATTGTGTGAAAATAAAAAAGTGGATCAAATCGATTCTTAATTTTTTAGAAGGAAATAATTTCTTCCTATCCAGGGTATTGAAGAAGATTTAAAAAAATGGAAATTGAGACATAAGTGTCAAGTAATTGGAGATTTAAAGAATACCAGTGCTTAAATTAATTTCCGCAAATTATTTCATTGAACAACGGGTCACTGCAGACTTATTCCTGGGAGCTGGTAAAGCCTTCCACTTACTCTGCCGCAGCTACCGGATTTTGCGAAAGGCTCTTCATTGCGTTATCGTCATATTAAACGTAGGGGTGCTCCTAATAATTATTTTTTAATGCATAGGAATCCAACTAAGTGATTTCCACGTTCTAAAGGTCGCGGTAGGTGAGGCTACTGGAGGAAGAAGGCTTTGCGAGGTAGGATTTTTACTTGCGTAATACTCGTGAAGGGCAAATCCAGGCGCCAGGAGACGGTACTGAAACCATAGCAACACACCAGGGACACGACGGCGGTGGACATGGAGATGATTCGCCTTCTTAATCGAAGAGGGGAGCGATTTCCTCTGCCCGGAAAAAATGTAACGACGGCAGGATCATAATTCCATCGCTATTTTCTTTTCACGGTCCCTTGCCGACTCCATAGCCTCTCTTTCCCTACTTTCTGCCATCATCGTTGCCGTCTGAAGCCTCTCCATCCGTCCCAATCACTCCCCCGGCGATCCCCATCCCTCCTCTCTCCCTTCACCACATCGTCATCCGAGAGCGGGACTCGGTGCCCTAATCCTCTCACTGCCCTCCACCCTCCTCAATTCCTAACTCCGCTCTTTCCATCCTCTCCATCTCATTTTTTTTCTTCCAACGCCTGCATTACGCACAACCCTAGAGTATTAGGTATTACCTTGTCATATATTCCAATCGTTGCGTTCGAGTGACTACTTTTCGACGTTACTTCCCCCATAAAACGTGAGGGAATGAGCAGTTTCACGCGGAAAGTTAATTTCATTTCAAATAAAGCGTTTCGGTGAATGAACATACATTCATCGTGGAAAAATTTACGAGGGGAAATGGTTGTCTACGTAGCGTTGAAATGTGTTATTTGCACTTGGGAAAGTATCACTCATCGCAGAGATTGTGTCGTGGATTCATTCTATCGTTATCATAAGCTTTTGCAACTTAAAGACTGGAAATAATTTTTTGGATTTCAATTAGGAATATATTGCCTTCATTCGCCTTGTTTTCATGAAAATCGATACCGAGAAACGGATGCGCGGCGTAATTTTCTCAAGGGTGTGTTAGGGTGTTTTTTTGCGTCTTAAACCAATTCTTCCATTTTCAAGCATTTTTAGACGCAATTATTTTCGAAGTAACGTGAACCAGTGGGTAGAAGTTAATTTATACGTGTAATTTACGTGAGTGGTGCTTCGGAATAGGCGTTGACAATTTTATGCAAAGTGATGGCGCAATATATTTTGATTGCTATTACAGGAAACGTAATAGCTTCTCTAGCCTTCATTCATTAAGTTTTCAAAGAGGATGTATTGCATCTCATACCAGATATTTTTGGGAAAGGTTTTTATTCCTTCAAGACTTTTTTTCATATATTTTAGTATAAATTGCGATTTTAAAAAAAGCCATGAAAATTTAAGGTAGCGCCTTTCGCTTGTCACTTATTTTTCCGATTGCGCGCCTTTTTTCGCAAAAACTTATTTTGTCGATAGCTTAATACGGATTCATTTTCCCTCAAAGTGAGCGCCGCCATGTTGTGTACTTCTTCTCAAGGGTGTTCCATTAATCTTGTTAAAATTGTGTGCAAGGAGCGACCTAAGTGTAGCTTGGCCTGTACTCCTCTATGATCTGCCAAAGTTCGGCCCTGCATGTCCCTTTCAAACACTCTTTTGGAATCCCTTTGCCATCGCTGCTTACCTATTTTTTCCTATCTCACTACCTCTTTGCCCACTCTCATAACCTAGAACTCTTTCAATCCATCACGTACCGAAGACCACCACTCCCATTTCTACTTTGACCATCCCACCTTCCCAACTCTCACCGGAATATAACTTAGCTCCGTTTCTTCGATTTCTCTCTCTCTCTGTCAGTCTACATCTCTCCAGGGATGTTTCTTCAAGGAATTCCTCGGATTTTGGGCATTAAGAGAGCCCATCCCTCTTTTGACCTCACCCCCCGGTCCTCTTTTCTCATTGGATCTCGTCGCAAATCCCTTCCACGAACTTACACTCGTCCCTCACTCACACACCTGCTCCTCGTTCAGGGGAGGATAGCTATTTTCTCGCACTCTTATTTCTCTACCTCTTTCTTTATCTCCACGTTCCTCACGATGCCCCTATCCGCCTTTTGTTCGACGTTTCGTATTTTTTCCGCCTCATCTCTTGAGCTTACCTCCATATCGCACTGTGACAAAGGTCCCTAGGCAGTGATCCGGTGGTAGAGGATTGGGGAAACTTGTCAGGTCCACAATGCAACGGATACCGATGCTGGAGATAGTTGTTGCCATTGTTCCTGGACTATTGTTGAGAGAAAAGTGATGCTGAAGCCCTTTCAGACCGGGTGGAAAATTTTCTTACTTTCTCCGATCTTTCCTAGTGAACCCTAAGGGCCAATCAAGGTCTCGAGGGCCTGACAGTAAAATATCAAGGTCGATCAAATTGTTTCCGCTTGGAAGGATCGGACGCGTCATCGAGTCTTACACAACCAAAACTAGTTTACGAAAGACTTTGATTTTGGACGTTCGCCAGTTCACAACTAAGCACCTTTTACCCGCACGGTTTGAACGGAAAGTAATAGAAGTAGCTATGCACTAATTTTATTTCATGCTGTCTCTCGAATTCAAGTCGTTGGAAACCATCCGCTCTTATTTCATTCATATCCATTTTAAATTTTATTATCCAGAAAATCAAATCCGCTGAGGAGAAGCAGTCATACATGTTTATAACGCTCATCTATTTATGTGCAACAGCAATGATGAAATATCGACTGAATGCAAGAAAATGAACGAAAATTGATCTTTCAGTGGTTGCTTATTTTCGTTATATTTTTTTATTCGGTCTTTATGCATGACGCTCTACAATATATTGGCACCAATCCTAATCCTAGGAAACAAGAATGATTCTTTTGCGTTATAATTGTTTTCTGAGGCCTTATGGTGACTAACAAAATATGAAAATATGAAGAGATCAGGCCGGATGATGATGTGAAACCATGTCGAAACTCGGGTCGAGTTTTAATAAATCAAGTGGTATTAGTAAAATTTGTCTTTTTCGTCCTCTCAGGATTGCTGACTAATGATGATGATGGTGATTATTACATTTTAGATGAGGTATGCCTCCTGGAAACAACTGGGATGAGAGGAAAGAGAATTCCAGCGCTCCAAATCATTCCGCATTCATGTACCGGCCGTTTTTTCGAGCAGAACACCATCCTAGCGTTTCATAGTACATTCCGTCATGTCTCTCTCTTGCTACCCTTACTCACTTAGAGTTCTGCCGTTTGGTTTTCACGCCTTCGCTCGTGTGCGCTCACTTAGCCCTCAGCATCACCCCAAATGTCCGGCAACGGGATCCGTCGCCCGAAACCTCTCACCGCTCCTCCTACCTCCTCATCAGTGGCGTCATCACTGTACCCCGTACAAAGTTACTTCGCATGAATAGTTCACGTCGGCGTACGTGGTCTCTTTCAAGTGCGCCGACGGGGCATGTTCCCTTTGGAGCCTTTTCCCATTCCTGTCCACCTCGGCCAAAGAGCCACCACTCCCGTCCCTCATCTTCCACATGTGTTCTCCATTCGCTCCTCTAGCCTTTTTTTACTTCCTCCTCCTCCTCCATTCCCACCCCGGTCCCGGGGCCCCGGCCACTACCCGGATAGTTCTCCACCTTCTCCCGCTCACCTCTCGGGATCTAAAGTTCGCTCCCTGCAGCTCGCTTCCCCTCCCCGTTCTGATCGAGGTGCGAAGGCAGGTGTCGAATGGGTTTCATCTCCAAATTCGAACAACTTCATCTCCGGGGCCATTTCCTCCTCAAGCATCCACTCCCTCCTTCCTCCTCGCTTCCGGCTTCTTTTCAATCAGCTTTAGTGAGGCGTGTCTCTCGGTTGGATGGAGTACGGAAGGCTGGAACGTCCATTCCCTTTCCATTCTCCCCCAACAATGCCACGAGGCAGCTCTTTCGCTTCGTCAGGGTTTGAGTGGGGAGAGTTTCCTCAATCGCCAAGATTTCGGGATGGCACGTACTCCTGAGGGAAGGTTATCCTACCCGTGCAAAACCCTCCATTAACCTCCGTTTACAGGAGCGCGAAAGTCGTTGCGTCCAACGTTTTCTCTTTTTTTTCATTTTTCCCTCCGGGAATCTCTCATAGGGCTTGGAGGAATAGTTTTAGTTCTTAAAGGTCTGACCTGTTTCTCACTCCCTCTCGGAATAAAAGTTATTATCTTCTCCGTGTTGGCATTGCTGTTATATTTTTCGATTCAACTTCCATTTCGCCGCCTCGGGAGACTTTTAAGTTCCTCGCGAAGCGGTTATTGTTTTGAGGGCCTTTTTGGGTTGGAGGAGGGTGACTAGTCCCTCGAGAAGGGGAGAAAAAGTCGCTCGAGATTGGGAAATAAAAATGAATCGATATCTTGTCATCGTCTTGAGGAAGTTTGTCGGGTAGTACTCGAGGATATCAAGGACGTCTGGGAAGCTTTTTAGGTCCTCATCTCGATGGAGGCATTTGGGAGAGTGATGGAGTGGGTCGACTTAGGAGTGCTGGTGGTATGGTGGGGGACACCATTTGGTTCCTAGCTCCCCCCAAGTGTGTGTACTCCATGATCGCAGCTGCGTCAGCGCCTTCATTCCGCAGCTGTTCCCCTCTCTCGTATTCATGGCCGTATTCGAAGGTGGTTTCTTCCTCTCCTCGTCGACGGCTCCGTCATTCTCGATGAATTTACCATTTGAATATCTCTCTTAACGATGAGATGAAATATGAATGTTTGACAGAACATTACATTTTTTATTAAATACCTTCTTCACCTCTTTATTTTTAGTGCGATGCTTTTAAATTGAGTGGTTGCGGTACTGGGAGGAAAGATATTTTGTGGAAATTTTAGAGCCGAGAGGAATATAGGGAAAATCTCACTGAACTCTTTAAAAAAAATGGAATAACCTTGAAAAGAGCTGACCACCGCCAAAATTTTCCTTGGATC
Organism: Platycnemis pennipes; assembly: GCA_933228895.1. Classification (NCBI taxonomy): domain Eukaryota; kingdom Metazoa; phylum Arthropoda; class Insecta; order Odonata; family Platycnemididae; genus Platycnemis; species Platycnemis pennipes. Next base: position 79,452,414 of record OW121847.1, on the reverse strand, counting down.
TCTTGTATGATCATCTTTGTTTTCACCTTCATTTTAACTAAGCCATTATTTTAAATTCAAAAATTAGTAGGTATAACCGGCATGAAAAAAGGGATGATGCATTTAGCTAGAGTAAAGAAGAATGGTTTCCATTTGGAGAACTTGGAACACTTAAGGAAGAACGGAACTCGAATCTCCGTAAATTTTACTCTCCGTCAGTTTCCCTTTGGGATGAGGCCTTCCGGTTTTAATGCCAACAACCAACCTACAGGAGCGCTTTATGATCTGCCAAAAAGCTCTCACTAAAAATGCATAATTTATTTATTATCTCACATTCGCGCTTAGGGCAGCTGCGCAAAATTTTTATACGGACTTTTCTTCCACGTTTTGCAATAAAAGTATGAATGGAAAGAAGGTTGCGCCTTTTACTTTGCATTTCATGCACGAACAACCTCTCCTCATTGTAGTTTGTTCGTAACCCACCCCGATTCCAGCGGTGACCCATTTAGTCCTCCCACCTATCAACGGCACGTATTAGCGTAATGCCTTCCGTCTACGCACCTGTTCCTTTGCCGTTTGCTTGGCCGCCATTCTCCCCCCAAGAGCTCCCATCTTTTAATCCTCCTAAACTTTGTTTGATCCGCCTGACCTCAATTCCCTCACTTAATTTACCATTATACTCGGCTTAACAGCCCACTTAAGGAACGATTGAGTCGTAATAGTCACCAAATTGACGAAACTAGTCGAACGCCATCTGCGTGCGATACGGTTCGTTTGTGAGTGAGTGATTGATAAGAGAAGGATTAGAGGTATGTACCTAATTGTACTCGAAGCTACGATGGAATAAAACCAATGCTCATCCAGAATAGCTCGCTCTTTTTGTGATACGGATTGATATCGGCGCAGGGTTAGTGCTGTCGTAATTATTGAAAAGGCGGTTTGTGAGTACTTGATGTAGGAGTCGGCATAATTCTTTCATTTTTTTCTATGGATAATAAAAGTCAAGTGGAATATCGCCTGCGATCTACAATAAATGTGTACCTATATTTCACGATAGCCAAATGGAGAATACACGAAATGGAAGTTAGAGGTGAAATATGTATGAACAGTTAAAAGATATGAACTTTGGTGGGCGGATACAAGACCTTTTTATGGAAAAGTAGAAAAAATAACACACTGAATATTTAAAATATGTCGGTGAGTGAAAATTACTGATTACTTATCCTTAGATCAAGCTATCGAATTCCACAATTCTCAGGAAATAGTATTGGTAACAGAATTTTGTGGTAGCAACAAATACCCTAGGCATTTAAATATAGAATATATAACGCTATAGTCAAAAGCATAATTTCTTATGGGTGCGAAGTATGAACATTTAAGGAACGTAGTGGAAAGATACTAAGACTTAAGAAAATTGTCTTTTAAAAGACTACTGGACGATTGGAGAATGAGTATCTCCTGCGAAAGAATATGCCAAAGTATAGCAGATAAAATAATGACAAAAGAGTTAAGGTGGCTTAATTATGTGGAAAATATAACTGCGAGAGAATCTCTGAGCAGATTTTTAAATGGAAAAAAATCAGATGTTTCTTGGTCTAATGTAAAAGCACACTCTTTTCTTGAGCAGGGTATTAAATTTACGAGAATAGTTACTTGGCAAATGGGTAAGTAAATCTATGTTTATGCTTCAACTGTTTAGAAAAATTAACGGGGAACGTTTTCATTGGCATAATGACCATTAATATGCATACTTTTGACGGATACCAGGTTTGACGAGTTTTGCTGCTCCGCCGATTATTTTTTAAAGCTTCTCAGAGCACTCTGCAGTAAATCCTCGGTCATAAAATGCAGCTATTCAATGAATAATTTGATGAATGAGTTTCACTTCCCTTTAAAGGAGGTGGTTTTTCTTCTTCTTTCAGAAAATGTAAACGCGGAAGTCGTTCACAGGTAGTGTCAGGTGATCTTTCAAAAAAAGCATCGTTTTGTTCTTTCCGTAGCTCAGCCTTTGATGTTTGAGTCGTTAGGTGTCTTGTAATGGTCCCATTTTTGTCTCTTTTTAGCATTGAGCGTCGTGTTCTCACTCTTGGCGCTCGTGCCTAACGATTTTAATGGCATCGATGAGTTGAATTGGTTTCTGCGACAAGCTTGGGATTGTTAGTGTACATAAACAAGGGAAATAAACACGATATATTTAATATTTACGTTTTATTAACGTATTATATCATCTAATTCAATGCTACGTTATTAAGTGTGGCATCTTAGATATTTTATTATTCCTGGGTCTAGCAATTGGGCATAAATAATTAGAATTTTAAATAACTGGTATTCATAATTTTATGAAATTCACGATGTCATCAATCACGATGTCTTAGAAAATGTGACAACCTTGATACAAGTGTAAGTCGTATAATTGAAGGGAATTTGATTCAGCAGGGGCAATACATAAGGTTGATTCATATTTGTAAGACCTGTATTGCCACGATTACCGCAAATTGAATGTTAAAAGTGTTTCGTATGTTCAATTTGTATGTCAACGGTGTATTTCAAATTGTGTTTTTTGTACGGGAGTTCCTACCACAGAGAACACCGTTAAGAGAAATAGTTTGATATCTGGAGCTTACCATCAATCTAACGAGGCCAGTGCAAGATACTTTCCCATAAAAGTACAGATATTGTCTTCAAGAGAGCGTGGGAATGTTTTTTGTTGTGTTTAGAACAATTTACTTATAAGGTGTATTTTATCAAAGATTATACGTATGCGTATTCAATTTGGAATTAATTAACTCATTTAAATATTAGTGTCACAGTTTATTAGGGACTACCTGGGATTGAACGGCTAAAATGGAATCAGTTTTATTCTTCCGTCACTTTAAAGTGACTTCCGAGAACGGAAATGTAGTTCCAGAAAATATAGAGTAGAACTCCGAATGTTTAGGAGTGGTTTTGAAATACCTTGGAATGAATGGTGAACTTTGGAGAGCGTGTATCCGTCCGTCAACCTTGAGTGACTTCTGTGACTCGAAAATTCTTGGAAAGAGAGTTAAGAAATCAAGCCGGTTTTTGAAGTAAGCTCTGGAAGGGGATAAGCGTGCTCGATTAATTGGGCAAGTAAGCACAGAGCATTTCGTGAATCTAGCGTGCAGATGATAGATAGGATTGCGAAATTTAAGGGCTAGGAAAAAACCCTCTGGATACTCTTTTATATGTATGTATGTATGTATGTAGTATAATACTAATTCCTCATCATGGATTCTGAGCTTCATCGGCACTTTTAATGATTCTAAATCATGAATACCACCATTTCCGCTTGGTTTGCAGAAAGAGAAATATTTGATTGACGGTTTTAAATAATACGCCTAGTTAATCCTTTCCGCTCCTTTTTAGTCCTCGGCTGTGTTACCTCTACCTTACCGTGGTCTTGTTTACGAATGAACATTTTTTGTCCAAGTACCTACTTATTCTCGTGAAGCAGAATAACACGGCCGCGAAAAACACGGTACACACCGTGTTTTTCGCGGCTTCATGCTCCTTTAATTTGTGTAGTGTGACATAGTGTTAACGCAGCAATCTCATTGCTTGGTTTATTGTCAACCACTTCGTCCTTTTTTCGATGTAATATTTTTATTTTATCCAAATGCTTCTGAAATATATCATGCCTTAAATGAATTTCGTTTTAAGCCATTTCTCCAGGTATTACCTCTCATAAGATGCAGGTAACCTGAAATACGCTGTTCAAATTTTCGTAATTTTTGCTCTAATTTTCATCTCTCTAAGTTTTCATATGATGTGGGTCTCTATTCTAAAATCGAGTCAAACCGGCCTCCTTTAAGCCATGATGTGGCTACATTCATAAGACTACATTTGAATAATTTATATCCGTGTTCACTCACCTTTGATTCGCATGCTATCAAGTCGTTAATTCGATTGCAGTGGGGAAATGACGATGTATTTTAATTTAAACAGCAAAATATGGTACTCATCCCACGGTGGCCAAGTATGCAATATGCTGTCCTGTAAATCCAAAGGTCTGAGGTTTTATCCCCGTCTTGGGCACTGATGTTTTGCTCGTTTTAGGGCTAAGCGCTGACGTATCGATGCATGCTAAACAGTCGGAGTACCTACGTAGAAAGCTATAACGGCTTATGAATGGCACGAAAGCCGGAAGTGGTCAAAAGAGAGAGGAAGAGGGAGAAAAGAAATAGCGAAAACTATGACTAGATCAGTTTCAATGGCACGTTAAGGAACCAACGAAAAGGCCGTGAAAAAAAAGGTAGAACTTTGTTAGGCCCATGGTAAATCCCTTGAATAAACGCCAGAATCAAGCCTGGGGTTTAGGTAAGCGAAGACTATGTCGTTAGATTGCACTGCAAGGTTCAAGTCAACGTAACTTTAAGGAAACGGGAGATCAACTTTGTTTATTCTCGCCAAATCTCAATTTGATTATGACGTTGGGTCCTTAACAACCGACAGACGGGAAGGACGATGCTCGGTGGAGAGAGAGAGAGCCCGGAGTAGTAGTCGGGACGGGAGGTGAGATGAAAGGGAAGAGGAGCACTGTTATAGACGGGCGACAAATCACCCTCAACTTTTGAGCCAATATTTCGCTTGCAATTTTCCGCTCATATTTCGCATCAAAATTATGGTGCCGAGTGGAGACTAGGTTTTTCCCCTTTCTCCAACGGAATGAATTTTCCACTTCTGCCTCCCTTGGATGTTTCATGAATCGTAATTAACTTATTTTTGTTATCGGAACCTTTTTTCCTTTGCCACCTATGAAGAGAATTTGGACCCCGATGGATACTCACAATCTTCTCACTAATATTCAGGTAATCACTACGGATGAGATATCTTCGCGATTAGGAAACGTGAAACAGGATAGGCTAGCTATTACTCAACCTCTGCTCAAGTAATTTTCGTTGGATAAACTTCCCATCACCATGAAGTTGACGGTTGACGGTTGATGAAGTTGACACCATGAAGTTGACGGTTGACACTCGACCTGGTGGAATTCTTTCGTGATGAGGATAAAGGAAACTAAGCAATTTCTCAGATGATGATGATGATACACTATATCAAAACCATGATCATTGAGTTTACAATAAATATATTCTGTGGAATTGCATAGTTTCCTTTTTCCACCAACTTGCTGTGGAACCGTAAGGCCGGGACACAATCAACGTAAACAGCTGATGTGAGACGTTAACGTGAAACGTGAGACGGGAACTTTTTATCTAGTGGACACAATTAACGTACGCGACTCGCGAGTCCGGAACAATTGACTGACGAAATCTGACGCAAAGGAAATCGTTAGCGAATGTAGAAAGGAGCTAACAATTAATTTACTAGACTGTAGAGGTACTTGCGTATTCCATGCCGTTGATGAAGTCACCAGATCGCTTAAGTTTCTTACAATTCACAAAAATTAATTCGCGAAAACCGTGTGTAACCCTTCCTAACGAAATGTTCGCTATTTCCGATGTCAACAATGGCAAACAAGCTTTTTCATGTCATTAGTTACCATATAAAATCTCAATAAAACACAATAACTTCAAATAACTATTCATTAATTGAATCCCTCATTAGGAAAAAAAGTTAGGGAATTCTCTATGCTAAAATAAAAGACAAACAAGGTTTACGATATTTGACACTAAAATTTATTTCAGAAGAGGCATGCATCCACTTGGAACTTCAATAACTCCCCACAGGTGACTCCTTATCGCAAAATCCTGGGAGAGTTTTCATTGGTTTTCCGTATACGTGAAACGTGAGAGATGGGAGATGACCATCTCTCACGCGCACGTCTCACGTTACGCGCTGATTGTGTCCATTTCCGTTCTCCCACCCAATCGCCATCTCTTCACGTTTTACGGTACACGTTTCACGTCACCCGTTTACGTTGATTGTGTCCCGGCCTTTAGGAAACTTGCTTAGATATTTCTTTACTTGGTTTTTCTATTTTGCGCATCATAATCCCCCTGAAGCATTTTGCCTCTTCAGTGGCCCCAGCCCAAATAATCGATAGACGTTCCTGGCATCGTCTTGGAGTATCGTAGTTAGTCTGAGGAGACGAGCGACATCTTAAGTTGTTTCGCCATCCAGGATGGGTGGAAAAATGAGTAAAGGTAGAAATATTTCTTTAAACGAAGGAAGTGTGCGGCGTCGGCATTATCCTACTCTTAAAAAATGTCAAGGTGTCCGTGGTTTAACGTCCCATTCGATGGATGGAGTACTGAGCATGAATAACTCTTCATACAACACTAAATGGGGACCGGTATACCAATGAAACATTTCTGCCACTCCCACGATTCGAACCCGGACCCTTGAGATGAAAGCTTGTACTTTAGCCACCATCCATTGCCACTGCTCCACTGTCTTGCCCTTGTTATACATATTAATATATACGTATGAATTATAAATATTAAGATATTTGTATTAGGAGTAAAATTAATTGAACTAATAACTCTTAAAAAAATTATCTCGGCGTAACTTGGTGGTATTCAATTACTAACCAATTTTGCAGCAACAAAATCTTATAAATACATCTCAGAAACAAAAGACTCATTATTCAGGTTTCAATAAGTAAACATTACCCAACGTATCGCGCGCTTATATATTAATTGTTGTGCATTAAGGTCGTTTAGTTGATGAATAAAAGTTTACTGGTTTGTTTTTTTAATAGCCACATCAATTGTAGGTAAGACTCACTTTCTTATGTAGTTTCATTTCCTAGCTGCTTTCCATTATTCCATATTTTTACATCGGATTCCATGCCTCTACAGGATTCGCTCCAATTATGGAGCTTAATAAAGATATTTTGAAGCCGCTGTTGACCTTTTGAATTTCCGTAATTTAATTTCACGTTTTCCAGAGGATACAAGTCGTTGCAATCCAATTAAAGTCTCGGCAAGGAGGTAAGACGGATGAATTCAGTTTTCTCCTCCATCCCAACAGATTAAAAAAGGGAGAAAAAGTTTGTCTGCTGAGGAAGTGAGGTGCCTAGCCCTTTCGCAAGTTTTCCGAAATCGTGAAGCGACGTGGGATTCAAAGTGTGGAGGCGGAAGGAGGAGGGGATCGAGAGGTGGGCGTAGGTGGCGTCATCGGTCGGGAGGAGGAATTATCGGAGATTAAAAGGATGCTAAGAGGGGAAGGAGGTGAAGGAGACGGCAGAAGGCGAGGGGGTGGACTGTGGGTGGAATAAAGGGACTTTGGGGGAGGGAGGCGAAGGGGAGAAGGGATAACTTAATGAGAAGTGATGGTTATTGGCTAGACTTTGATCGATGTGTCTCCCGTACCCGTATACTTACTTTCCTCCGTTCAATTCTCTTGAAAGTCTATATGTGTGCGTGGTTCCTCCACTATTCATCGACTTCCTCATTCTCTCTCTCTCCCTTCGCAGAGAGTTTATGTTCTTAGCTAATCCCGAAGTAGGTATCCCAAAATTTTTATTTTATTTCCGGAAAATTGATAGTTTTATTTGACCAAGTGCAGATTTTTTCCTTTTTTTTGTGATTTCAAAATGGGGTCTAATTTAAATACCATTTCATAATCAAACTTTTCAATATGCTGATTCAAAGACAGCAGAGGTGCCATTTAGCCGAAGTCCGGATTACGAAGCTTTTATAGGGTGTATTTATGCAAAGCTGGCGGCGCATTTGGCTGTTCTTCGGGGCATTTTCTTAAGCCGTCTCGTACTTTGTAGTTTTCTGTAATATATCAGCGAGCACTAATGATGTTTTACCATCATGTTGAGCGATTCGAGTTTAAGAATTTTTTTCCACGTCGTTCATTTTGGGTTGGTGAAAGTTTTTGAGCAAGTGAAATCGTAATTTTCCTTTCTTTGGCGGCAAAAATTTGTCGTAATTATTCAATTCCTCCATCATGCCCATCCATTGCACTAAAAGCCATCTCAAATTTATGGAATGTAAGAAAAATCTGTACACTATAGCAACTTTGATACGTTCCCCGCTGTTTTAATTCGATTAATTTTTTTCTCGCTTTTTACCTTTCTCAAGAGTCTTTATTTAAAATATATCGTGATCCATGTGATGTTGAGTATTTCCCTCTTCACCACTTCTTAACTTTTTGCAAGTTGTCATCACGTTCATTTTTCCCTCCTTTATTCAACTGCTTTCTAGACGCCATTACTCTATAACGAAACAAGCTCTCTCTTTAGGTCCTCCTTATTTTGCTCCATTTTTCTCGCTTCATATTTATCTTTCAGCTGTCTTTTAAAAAAAAGTAACAAAATAAGCTGCTAGCAAGGTTCCTTCGCCTGCCAGCTTCAATCTAATCATCTCTTAGCTTTTCCACTCAATAAATCTATATCCATCCACGCGCGCTGCCTTCATTTCTATCTCTTCTTACCCCGCCCCACCCTCATCCCCTCCAATCCTCCCCAACAACCACCCCAAACCATCCGCCTGCGAATCTGTCTTTCAACGCGCTTGCACTCCTCCCGTTCTCCCATCATCGACTTCTGTTACCCATTAAGCTCTAAATTACATCGCCGTACTTTTATTTTTTCTATGCCATCGTTGTCGAGTTTTGGATTTCCTCGGAGATCTCTAGTAAACGTATTCACAATGTGGAGATTCCAGTATTATTTTATAAAATAGTTTTCTTTTAAAAATTTTAAAATTGTTTTTCAGTAAATGGGGTTGATGCCATCCGGAGCATCGGTTTGTTCTTAGGTGTGTCAAGGTTCGAATATCACGATGAACTGAAATTATTTTATAATTGATTAAATGTGGCTCATTATGTTTTCGCTTGCATCATGATATAAAAACTGCGGAAAGTTCTTAGTTATGACTTATCTTATTTACTTATCCTTTGTCAACGAGAAAAAGCTAAGATCATTCATGTTCATGGAAAAATGCAGGCTGAGCATTAGATTTATGTCGTGTGAATTCTTAGAACAAATCATATTTATTTAAATATTACATTCTTTACGCTACTCAAAAAATAATGATCAATGGGGTGAACTGCGTGAATTAGTAGAAAAAGGAGAGTCTGCACCAAAATCTGTTACTATTACTGCCCGTAAACTGTCGAAATGTCTTTTGATAGGTATACATATTCAATCAAACCCTCTCTCTGTCATCCGCTTACTGCTTTGTTGCTTTTCTATTACCCATTATTGATTCATATTTGCCAGTCGCATGATTTCTCTTTAAATTTTACTTTTTTATCAATCAGAAGATATTCAAAATATAATAAAACTGAATCACACAATGTTTTCATATTAACACGACTAAAGTGCAGGTTTCTTAATACAGACGTGATACCTACTGTATGCTCTAAAATTCGTGATATTTATGAATTTTATTCCTAGTATTACCACAGAATACTAATATCTCATGCCTGAAAGTGGACGGGAGTTTGGTTTTTGAGATGAGGGATTGTTAATGTGTTCAGTCCACTTGCAATTTTTGTTTAGGTAAATTGGTGTTTTTAGGCAACGTTTGGGGAGCAGAACCTTTCTTGTCTTCGGGAAGGCAGTACTCATCTACTATCTTGAATAAACGAACCTTCAGTATTATTTCCATTCGATTACAAGTACTATGTGAAAACAGGCTCTTTACTGATTTTTCTATGTTGTAACTTCTTAAGATTCGATAAGAAATTAATTGCATGAAATATAACTGTGTATTTCTAGGAATAATCTTCTATTTCTCAGAAAACAAATTATAAACTTTAGGGAGAATGATTCGCTTTCCAAGTTATAAATAGTGTGGCTTGGAATTATCTTTGAAACTATCACTATTTCGTCTCCTATCGCCCTGCGGAAACTAGTGGAAATCTTGTCTTTGCTTCGCAATTTCCTTTTCCGGACCGCCAAAATTTGATTTCGTTTCCAGGATCTCCATCCGCTTCCTTCAAATATCAGTGTTCTCTCCTCTCTTAACCTCTTTCCTGCTTCCATCTCTCTCTTATCTGCCGTCTTAATCTACTCATCTCCACCTTTTAATCCCCTCCGGGCTTAATCATTATCCTGCTTTTGTTTTTCCGCTGGGCTCTCTTAACCAGCTCTTGGGCTAAAAATATCTTTGAATCACCGTAAAGACCAAGGTTGTTCTCTCCTTCTGTCGCGTTTATCCCAATGTATTCCACCCATGTTGGTTTCCCTGGTTGACTGGCCGGGAATAAACATTGCCGTTCACTCGGGCTCGTCACCCAGTAAGCAATGTTTGCGACTCCTTCAACTGGCGTTGCGCCACGACACAGTAGCTATCCGGTTCGCAATTTTCCTTTCAAATACTCAAGAAATAAAATCCCGCGAAAGTAAAACGATGCAAAGAAAACTATGTATGTTTTGTACCAGATGCGTGGAGCAGCTTTTTATGGAAAACATTTGTATGGACCTAACATGTACCCTAAGGTCACGATCGAGGCTTAGCTTTATTTCGCGTTGCTATCACAGTTATGTATTGTTCGTTCGTAGGTTTCCGCGGCGTTCATTAGATGTTCTCTGCATTTTTCTCGGGATGCGTCCGCGTCGTTTGACTGTGAGACAACAGTTTCGCCAACCTTCCTGTTGGCGTCTTCACCTTCGTCACACTTCGACCTGAAGACGCCAACAGGAAGGTTGGCGAAACTGTTGTCTCACAGTCAAACGACGCGGACGCATCCCGAGAAAAATGCAGAGAACACAGTTATGTATTGCATCATTGTTTTAAAATTTGGTTTTCCAGTGCTCAAATTACTTGGTGTATATTGCGCGGTCTAACATTGATTTAAAGCTACAGACATTCAGCGCCTATGTCCGAGACGAAGTTCGGAACCGCGACCTTTTTATCCAGGCCGGCGCGTTACCGACCTAGTTATCACATCTCCATTGCGTCGATTTCTCCTTCAAAGTATCTTTCATCGTAAATATTGTGGACAGCTCTTCAGCGCGTAACGCATGATTTTAAGCACCAAACGGGAATCCGAAATCACAATTCGTCGAGGAAAAACGATGATGACGTCGACAAAAAACGATGATGAAAGAGGGTGTTGTGTTGAAACACTACCGCGACCCAAATTGCTGTTCCAGCGATGAAATTTTATTCATCTAGGGGAAGGGAATATATTTATTCAATGATTCTATTATTGCAATAATCTGTTTTTGTAGCTTTTACTTGATAATCTGTGTGTCCAGGGTTGGAATGCCATGTTCCTTTTTTTCATTCTGAGTGACGTGAGCTCGTGCACAGCCAAAACGAGCATTGACATATTAATTCAAGCGCATTCTTCTGTGGGCGTATCCATTTGTAGCTGTTCGTCAGAGGGAAAAATCAGCCCTTGCGCTTGTGACTTTCACTTCACATGCTGTCTTTTGTAGCTGAATTAGGGAGTGAACATGCCCAATACGTAGGTTTATGGTGTATTTGAATCGACTTGTTTTTTTCTCCTCCTTTACTGGAAAATATTGAGTGAGTTCACCGTCTGTCATTTTACTTGAAGGTGTTTGATGTGAACTCAACATCCAAATGTCGACTAGGTCAAAGTTGGTTAAGTCTCATCATAATCGCGGGTCAGCAATCCGAATGTTGGTTTGACACAGATTCTCATTCGATTGTATTCATCAGGACATCTTGCCTCAAGATATCGTTGGTTAAGCTGTTTCCTCTTCTTTTCAAAGTTTTCAGAAAAATTCTCTCGCACTCTTCATAAGATTTCTTCGTTCGTCACTCGGTCGATCCATTTGATGCTGGCGATTCTTCTGTGGCACCACATATCGAATGTTTCCAGTCGTGATTTTTTCTGCTGTTGCTATCGTCCATGCCTCACTGCCATAAAGAAGCGTGCTCCAGATGTATGTTCTGATGAATTGCTTCCTTACTTCCACTAATGTATTTACAGGTGCAAGTAGATTCTTCTTTTGCTAGAATGCTCTTTCTGCCAGAGCTTGATTATTTACTTATTATTATTGATTATTTAATTATTGTTTCGTCAATCGCAATAGTTGGCTTCCTAGATAGCAATACTCATTCCCCTCTTCTAGCCTGCGCTTCCCAAATTTTAACATTGCTCTTGGACTCCTCCCTTTTACTGCATACAATTGCCTTTCTTTTCTTTTTCTTTATCTTCTATTGATATCTGTTCAATGCCTGTACTAATATAAGGCTAAGGAATTTCAAAGCTTTTTCCTTGATTTTTATTTACGTTTTCTACTCCTTTCCCAGATTTCTTCCCCCGGAGGCAATTCCCGTTTTTGATGATGGAGAATTGAAATGTTGGGCTTTGAAATCAGGATGTCGTTTGCTTCGCATCCGTGATACGTCCTCATAATTTTTTGCTGACTTTTTACGCTCTCAACGCCATATTTTCTTCTCGTCTATCACATTTCCGCGGAACCGTTCCCTTCTATGTATTTTTTGATCGTATTTATCGTCCACGTCTCATCTTTATAGCGTTAAAACAGTTTGATGGTTGATTACTGCAATGGATTCAATTAAAAACATATTTTGTGTGAAAATAAATACAGCTCATGCATAATCTTTAATCTACGTATTTTCCTACATGATATTTATAATCCTTTGGATTTTGTTCTCCCTCTGCAAACCATTTTCCTTGCATAATGAGCCTTTTCGGTATTTTTTCCTCTATTGTTTGGGGCATTCATTTGCTGCCTGCATTCCATGCCTTAGTACTCGTCCTTGGAATATTTTTAATTTACTTGGCATGTTTTGTGCTCTGTTTTAGTAAGAATGTTCATTTTATTGGTTGTTGTACGTTGAATTTCCCTGTTTCTCTTATTCATGCTCTTGCGATATCTGCAAGAAATATTCTTTCTTGTCATAACAGATATGTACTTGTATTCTTCAATGTAGCACGTAATTTTGCATTGTTTGGTACCCAGTATTACTTCCTGCCTAATTATTTTTATCTATGGTTGCTCTGCATATCTCTTGGGTATGTATTCTAGTGATTTTATGTTTGTCGCGCATTGTATTTTTTGTATCGGTATCGATTCCTCTCTGATTCATAATTGTCATTTTATGCGCGCAAAAATTTCTTTTACAATTTTTGTCGATCCTTGTACGTCTTCTTGACGTTTTGTGTCTGTCTCTACCGTCAGCTGCTTATACGTGTGCTTTTTATTACAATATTTTTCGAAGAAATTTCTCCTCTTTGGCATATAATTATTTCCTTTGTACGACTTTGCCTTTTTCTTTGGAATTTTAATGTTATAGCCCTAATTGCCCTCAGCTTTCCCCCTCCTTACTCTCTGAACGCGAAATGTAATGAGGGAAAACTTAGTTTCCCTCTTCGTTTAACCCTTATAGGAACGTAACGTAGCACTTGTTTACTTCCTTTTATACTTTTCCAGTTATTTGCTGAAGTTTTTATATTTGCGACACGTCAGTGACAAAGGTGTCCGAATACGTTACAGGCGATCGATGTGCAAGGTATACACTATTGATTGCCCACGTGTTCTACTACGAACACAAGAGTAATATTCCAGTTTTATCATGCTTACTCAGTTTTTATTTTATTTGAGCCTGCTATTTCTCTCTTGCGCCTTTAAATATACAGATCCTAACAATAGATCATCTTCCTTATAGTCTTCTTTTTATGTTATAATAGCTGAAGGTGCCCGTTGAAATTCAACGGGAGGGAGAAATATAATAATTACAAATTGTGTTGAGGAATTTTAACATTTTTCATGAAGGGGCGAAAATAAACTTTTGTTATGGAGCTATGGGTCCAAGTTACTATTGGAACCATAAATATAATTTATACCAATTGTCACATCTAATAACTGCCTGGACTCATACCTGGGCCTTTACAAAAATAAGGATTGTATTTAGAGACAAGAAGAAACAAAGGAGGTTAGGGGGTGCATACGAATGTCTATTGTTGATAATAAGGCCAGATTCGTTTTTTTTTTTGGAAATTATAGCACCCTCCTCTTCGGAAAAAAATTATTCTCTGGCCTTTTACACATGTTATGCTTGTCTCAATTCTCCAACTTCATGACAGTGGTGTCAATGAACTTCCTACGGATACGTATTAATGCATTTTATTCCAATTATAGTAAATTCTATTCTTATTACCTAGTACAGATTTAGCCTACTTAAATCAGGTGCTCGTATTTCGGTTGCGCATATTCACAGATTCTTCTATATATTTGACGTATCTATATCACAATTTTTTTCATCTTGATTTTCTTATTTTTGATTAGACTTCATTTACGTTTCTTATCACGTTCTTGTGTCTCAAAAGACAACAATCTTGAAAGCGGTCCACTTCGGAATACGGTACAAATCCATAAAATATTCACCGTTTGAACCCCGCAGAAACTTTCATTTGAATACTTATAGCTTTACCGAATGCAAACCTGTTTGATCTGGAAGTAGCGCGAAAAGTAAGCCCGTATAATTTTTTCGAATGAAATGGCCGATCTAGATTCAAGAATTAGCTGTGATACCTTTTTTATTACCTTTCAATATCTTCACGAAAAGAACAATGCTGTTTACAGCATCGCTGTTGGACGAACGTTTTTAGGATAATTGCAATTGCATCAATGAACATCCCACGGATACGTAATGAGACAATATGCTCCATTAGAATCTCCATCGACGACGATTTTGAAAGCCTTCCATCTCTTCTCTCATGTCCCAGGTCGGTTCAAATGCACTAGAAAAAAAGACATTCACAATTTAAACACCGCTGAAGCATTCATCTAAATACTCCTAATTTTAACCGAATGCAAGCCTTCTTAATCCGTGAGTAGCGCTAGCAGGCAGCATGTATCTTAGTGCGGATAAATATGGCTAACCTTGCTTCACGAATAGCCTACAATGCCTTCATTACCTTCCTATATCCTCGCGAAAAGCACAATTCTGTTTACGCCACCCCTCTCTGACGAACTGTTTAAATATCAACGATATTTTAATTTCGGAGACGACAATGGCGAAGGCCTTAGCAAGGCTTGGAAAAGAACCGAAAAAAACAATAAATTTCAACGTAAATTATAAATTGCCCAGAAATCTAGACGGCAAGGTGTAAATCTGTTAAGAGAATAAGAAAATTTAAACAATTTCCCTATAAATAAAGAAAGAATGATATAAATAGATAATATTTAGTTATTTTACTGAGCGAATGAAAAACTCTTGCGCTACCATAAATGGAAAAAATCAATTTAAACCAATGTAAATACATATTTGGCTCCATGAATCGAACCCGGGCCCTGAGACTTTTTTATGTAGCCCATAGCACCTTCTATTGTGTACCCTAGAATCATACAAAATTTCAGCTCAATCGGTTCAGTAGTTTTTGAGGAGATGCGTAACGAACAGACAGACAGGCACCACTTCATGTTTATATATTAGTAAGTATGATAATTAGCCTCTCTACTGAATGCTTTCACTACTTTCTCTGATTGTTATTTGGTATTGAATAACACGCAGCTTAGCTGTGATAGTTATCATTTGGTCAATTTTAATTATCTTGCCGTCCAGAAGATATAAGTTCGAAGTTCAGGGGAACACATATGTATCCTTTATATGAACGATTGCTCTGAAAATAGATTTATATGCGGTATCTTGTATACTTTTAATACCTTCCTTAGCCAACTATTTTTTGAAAGTAAGGAGATTATTGTACCCCCTCATAACCACGGTCACTTTTGAATGCCGTAGAGGGAGCGTTAAGTTCCGCACTACGTCCGATGGATGGGTCTTAATGGTGGTGGATTACTTAGAGATTTTGATTAAGATCATGTGTATTCTGTCTTATTTCCCATCGTATCCCATCCCTAGCGAATATCCTCCGGGACTGAGATACCCCTAAGTACGGGACAGGTATGGAACACCACGACTAAACACTAACGCTAACCTGTCTCAGAGGATACAAGATTTTAAGCGCCTCCTGGTGATGATAAACTCCTTAAGATGATACCTCGTCGTTTGAATGTGCTAGCTGAACGAATGAATGACACGTGATGAGAAATTTGGTCTTTATTTTGAACGTACTGTGCGGTACATAACATCATACCGGTAGACTTCACAGAATTTCCAAAGAGAACAAAATAATTCACCATTCAGCCGGTAATCCTAATTTAAATTGAAATCTTTATTTTTTATTGGTGTAATTGTTCTTTTAAGACATCTTCATATTCAAAAATCATGTTGATGCTTTGCAGCTACTCATGAAAAATGATAATCGGTTTGCTGTAGCCATCTGTAGCTTGTCGATGTCATACTCAACGGTCGCGGTTCCCCGAGTCCCGCCTTGGGCAAAGGCGTAGAGTTTGTATGGGACTAAGTGAACGCTAGATGACCCAGTACAGCATAGGAAACTGGAGTACCATGTCCTACTGCTGCCTTCATTCGATTCTTAAATCGAATATTATAAATAGCAATGGAAACATGTTGATTTTTTCATCTGTCATCCCTTGAAATTTTAGCCAAGCTCAACTGAAAGAGTGGAAAATTGCTGGAGTAGTCTGTAGTGCATGAAGAATGTTTAAGCATTACTAAACAATGCTAGGAAAATACTGATAAATATATTTCGAGACAGCATTTTTAATCAGTAATCACTTCGTTACTATGTAGATACTAGTCATGTGGTTGGTTATGACTTACATCTAACACGCTGCTATGAAGTATTAGTACTGTGGCTCTTAGTTGCATGTCGGTAGTGCATGTTTGATTACACACCCTCGCGGTGGCTCGAAATTTATAGATGTAGATGAGCTGCAAATAGGAACAGGACTCAATATCGAGTGCCATAAGATACTTCTCTAGCCTTCTCAAAATATTTTCTTATTTTTGTATTCACTTATAGATAAGAGTCATTAATAGGTTCCATTCATACGCTTTCTTGTTTTGAGTAATTTTTCTGCAAGACCCATTTCCCCATTTTTCTTATCTGATAAAATCAAAATTCTCGTACCTGTTCATTTCTTATCTTTTCTTTTCCCGACAATCTCTCTTCATCACCGTTCCCCACCTCTTTTCCCCTTTTTCTCCATTTAATTTTATTTTTCCTCGACTATGCATCTCTCCCTCGACTTACCTGAGTCTCTTCTTCCAGCTCCAACTCCTTCTCCCGCACTTTCTCTTTCTTTCTCTTACCCTCTCCCTCAACCGAAATCTCTTCCATCTTCCTTCGCACCTTTGCACAGTCGCATCTCCTCACCTCTCCGCGATCCCTCGGAAGCCATTTTCGCTCCGTATTACGCGAGCGATGCCCAAGAGTGACGGCGTTGGAACCTTCTCTCTCTCGCTCTCAAATACCTCTTCTTCTTCCTTCCCCTTTTTTTCCTCGCAGACCTTCCTCGTTTTTTTAATGAAGTCTTTTTTTCCCTTTCTCACTGAATTAATTACGTTTACGGTGCGTTGTTTTCCTTCAGGGTCCCTTTCTTAATGGAGTGAAGCCCTGTCAAAATTAGTGGTTGTTCTAGAGCGAGAATATCTTACCAAGGCGGTACTTTGCGCCTTCAACTTTTCTAGGAGGTAGAAAAACTTGGAGAAGTGAAATTACCCCCAAGTGGATTTGTAATAGTTATGTACTCTAGAATTGATGTGAGAATAGTTTGCATTCTCGAGTTAAGGAGATAACTCTTCCAAAATACTAATGACACTATTTTTGGTTATGTATATGATAATTAATGCATTATATATGTAGGCACTCTTGTAACGGAGAGATAAAGAAAATTTGCGAATCAAATGTATATATATAAGACCATTATGTGTGATTTTATGCAAATCTATTATCAGTTTTGGAGGGATCACCGAAGTAAATATATTTACGGTATATTTACTTCGGTAATATTTAAGGTTCTAAGACAAAGTATCCACCTTAATCTGCAAACTCGGTTGGGTGACATCAGTGGTGAGAAGCTTGTCATCCAGCCAGATCCCTTAAGCATTTTATGATGGCGAAATGAAGTGAATTTGATTGCGGAATTTTAGTCGCATGTCCAATGTCATAGTAATTCCACGGGAACATATCCTTTTGAAACTTTCATCTTATCCTCATTCATCGTACGAAATTTATTCGATCCTGCCGTTTTGGGCTCGGCCACCGGGATAGTTAGATTAGTGATGGAAAAATGTCGGTCAAAATCGATTTTTCGAGCAATCGATCTTTAATCTAAATGAAAAGCTCGACTTTTCAGCAAAAATCGAAATTTGAACCAAAAGATCGATTAATCCAAAAAATCTACGGTTCATTTTTGAAAAAAATGCAGTTGGTACAAAAACATGTTTATTATTCATTTGAAAAAGGCTCATAATACATATTTGAATATTATAAAAAATCCCTAAAAATGTACTTAGAAAACATTCTTGATATAATAGTCGGCCTCGGTGACAGCGGGGTTAAGTCCTCGCCTGCCATTCCGAAGGTCGCGGGTTCGAGTCCCGCTAGGTAAAACTCAACTGTCCAGGGCATGGGTGTTTTTGAATGTGTTGTCCATATATATGACAATGATCGTTATTGGGGGCACCTGTGATCATTACAGAAATTATTATTATTATTAGTAAAAATTTACAATTTACTTTAATGTGGGTCACCGCTTGGAACCATTCGGCTTCACTAAAATTTTTAAGAAAGATAAACTGATTAAGATGCTTTCTTGATGATCTAGTGTGCCTTTCCAATTTTACCGGCCTTAGAGAAAAGTCTTTTACATGGGACGGATGACGTTATCATACTCAGCACTTATCGCGAAACGGTAGGTGTTGGGGTATTCACCCTTTATCTCCTCCCAGACTTTCAGAGGATTGGGGTTGACTTTCCTATCGACGGGTGGCCTGTTGAGGTATTGCCTGACTTCTACTCGCATCTACTTCTAACAAGAAGTGACCTCAGTGGCAGTTCATCGAGGACCTCAACTGACTACTACGCGCTGCTGAGATCAAACAAAATGGTCACGATCGAAGTTGAAAAATCGATTTTGGATGGAAACTCGAAGATCATGGCTCGATCTCGATTCCCTTGATCTTTGAATATTGAAACTCGATTTTCAATTTTAATCGAAATCGATTTTTCCATCACCAAATTAGATTCCATCTGTCTTGAGATTTATTTTTTTAAAACCTTGAAACCTTAAAATCATAAATTTTTTTACTCTAGCGAAATGCAAAACTCGAGGCTCGAGTTCTTTTTTTCAATTCCATCCCTGCCCACCAGCTACGGCTGCCGCCTTGGGCTCCCCCCTTCCTTCGGGCTGTAGTGTGTCGCGACGCTGTTAAACGCCCTCCCCCTGTCCTAATTGGGGCCTGCCCTTTAGCCCTCTCTCTCTCTCTCCCATGCTCCCTTCGCTTCCCTCCCTTTTTCTCGACGGCACCATCTCGGACTCGGGTCACCCTCATCTCGGTCACTCGTTTCACAAGTGACGACGGCCAACCCACTCGAGAGACGAGAGAACCGGCCACTCGCCGAAAAGTTCCGTCGGACAGTGTTGCGCGACGTCGAGCCTCTCTCTCCTCTCGCCCCCGTGGTTGATTCAGTTGTTTTTTGTGTTCATGGCTGAGCTGCTCGCGAGGGAACGGTCATCGTGGTTCCAGCAGCCCCCCTTTTTATTTTTCCCTGCCATTCGGATTGAAATAAATAAATGTCCGAGTGCCTGGAAGAGTGCGCTGGGTTTATCGAATGATGGAGCTTCGGAGTGACGTTTATTTTCTTTTGCGAACGAATTCTACGCATCGGATTGCTTAAAAAGCTGTCGATGTAAAAAGAGAGCATTGAAGATTTTAGGGCCCTTGCCGTCATACGTTGAATATTATTCTAGTTCTCTGGAGAGGCGGAATTCAGAGATTTTCTTTGCGTATTGATGAAGTGTGGTTTCTTCAGCTTTGTGTGATTTAAAATAATGCAAACGTTCTATACGTACTTGTGACTAATTCAGACACTCGTTTAGTTATGTGAAATGCCCTCTGTTCCGTTTTGCCTTTCACTTGTCATGTGATAATTCAGGAAAGTGTAATCTCGCTCAGATTTTAATGCAGTAGAATACGGAGAAACACATTTTACCAAGTGAATTAAAAATAATAAGGAAATTTATGTTTGGAAATGGCAATCACATAACCGGTGCCAACCGGTGCTACTTAATTTGTTGTGAAAATAAGATTAGAGAGATTAGACAAATTAGATTAGAGAGAAAGATTGTTGCATCGATATATGTAAAATTTAATTTTTTTCCGCGGTCCATAAGATGACATAATAGGTGGCATAGCAAAGAGATTCGTAGATCAAATATTATTAGTGTAGTCTGTAGTGGTAGCTCTTAGTCGCATGCTTAGTTGAATGGCTGCCTAATAGTTGCATCAAGTAGCTCTTAGTTGCACGTAAATGTTGCATACACTCTTCACTCTTCACTCCCTTCCACAGTCCACACACCTTCGTGGTGTCTCGTAGGGTATTACTTAGATGCTAATGAAGTTGAAAATGAGGTAACTAGTGTCGTTATTCCTCATTTTTGTCATACAAATACAGTGACGCAATGTGCCATTTGGTCTCGTCAATTTCTTAGCGAAAATTCCGCGAACTAAAGTTCTATTAGTGCTTCTTTCTAACTAACCTTCTATTAGTGCTCGTTTGGCGTGTTGCAGTATACCTTAACAATATTTTCTTTTTCTTGATCTAGAATTAACATTGGAAGAGTCTATAATACTGCCTTTTCTGGCAAAACGGTATTCATGAAATCTACTTTGCGAATTTTGTTGAATTTTTTATTTGTCCATTTTGTCTTAAGAGGATTAAATACCAATGGCATTTGTTGTGCATAGTGGCTATGATGTAAAGAGCCAAAATTGTTCCTATTGGGGTGATAGAACAAGTGAACTTATGCTTGAATAAAATTGGAGAATCAGGAGAACGTGATAAATGATCATATCCCTGAGTAACTTGGTAGTACTTTGGCACCAATGATCGAAGGTCTATTTTCCTTCACAAACTTTAAAGTGTTCGTATGATATGTAAGCTGCCTAGAATTTAGCAGCCACAAATAGCCGAATAAATTTCCTATTCATATCCTCAATGACATCAATTTTCTTACCTTTGGACATATTTTTGTATCATTATTCCTCCCATTGAGAAGGAAAGAGTGTCGTGACTGGTATGAAGATCGTTTCCACAATGTAAAAGGCCGTATTCTAACTTTCATCGATGGTCGAACGACTTTTTTTTTTCGGTCCGACGATTCCACTCTTGTTTTCGGGACGCGGCGGACCATGATGTTAAACCACGCATTTCCTGACTCCCTTCATGACTCTCTCTATCTTTCTTCTTCGAACCACCCCCTCAAAATGGGTTGTTTACATCGATGGACACTTTTGTTCTCGACGTCGACGTCGTGACGGGGAAATTTTTTACCTGAGCGATTCCTCATCGCTGACGAGGTGAAGGGAGGAAGAGGGTGAGTGAGAGAGAGAAAGAGAGAGAGAGCAGGAGATACGGAAAGAATCGACGCGACGTTCCGGCCCACACAATGGCCCTTTAGAATGAGGCTATCTCTTCTCCTGCGACCCCTCTTCTCTCCATCCCCTTCCATCTCCCGTATTGTTTTTTTTCCCTCCCGGCAGTCTCAGGGATCACTTTCCAACCCCTCTACCCCCTCACCTCATCCTCTTTCATTTTTAATGCCCCCATTTTGAAACGACCGGTGGAAACGCCTCAGGTACGCAGTGTAACCGCGCGTGAAATCCACATCGCGCTGCGCGCTGAAATGAAAGAAAAGCCCGGCTCTGTTTTGAAATGGGACTCTTGATTAGGTGCCGTGGGAGGCCGAATTTGTGATGCCTGCTCCGTGATCTTTCCCTGAGTTCATGCATTTTCGTAATCGTGCGTTGATTTTTCTATTCTCGTATTATTTTTCCTTATTGTTTTTTCTACGTGCCGACAAATTTTGATGATAGAGCAAGATCGTGTACCTTGTAATATTTCCACGACTGGAAGGAAATTCTTGAAAAAAATTTTGTCCAAGCAAATCTATTCAGGATTTGATGTTTTATTTTTGATATTACCGGGAAAACATGCTGAAATCTCGTGTTTATTCAGCATCTTACGTTCTCCAGTAATTTTATTATTCCTATGCTATCCATTATAAGTCTTAATTCTTCGCCTTTACTACGCCTGCCATCTTTGTATTTCTGATGTTCGTTGCTGTTTCCTTCTCACACACTCTTTGATTTTTTAAACTATCTATATTATTATCCTGAGTGTTCTGAGTGGACTGATATCCTAGTGTATTATTGTAGTTGGGGGGCTACAGCATCCAAGCAGTAGTTATTCGCAGAGGCTTATACTATTTTTCATCTTAAAAAGTAGTTGGGAAGTGAAAGCGAGGATGGGATTCTTGGGACGTGGAGGGATGGTTGATAAAGGCGTGGAGGGATTTAACCATCGTTATTAGATATATCGATATCAGACTGTAATTATCGGAAGCTGCAGGTGGATACATAGTTTCTCATCCTATTTGTCTCTTTATTTGATAAGACTCCGTGGTAACCAAGCTCTTACGATGATAATTACATTGAGAAACCTCCGCCTCTGTTTGTTTTCTAACCCGAATTCGCGGCATAGGAAAACTGCGCTCTCTTCGCCTCATCTGATTCCCACCCAGTTTTAACTGTAAAACATTCGTCTGCTATCTTCCCGTATTTCTACCACAGCGTAATATCATGGGAAGGTACAGCGAAGGTTAAGTACTCTCATAAAAGTACCATCACCGTTTGGGGAGATGCAGTTTCGAAAGTGCTGTTTCGCTGGCTATTCTCAGACTGAAGGCATTATATTGCGCTAGAAAACAGTCAAATCTCTGTGCTTATTTACAGGCTTATTTAAAGTAGCTTTAGCCATTTTCTGCTTCCTCTTCCATAACATTTTCAATTTTAGTTCTCCCTTCTCCCATTTTGCCAGATAAGCATTTGCGACGAACCCACGAGTGGATTCTATTTGGGTACCGTAGTTATTATAAGTTTAGAATTTTTACTGACGACGTGGTACTGTACTGCGGTGGATCAAATGAAGAAGATAGGGAATCACTTAGCAGGGATTTAGATGTGATCCAAGAGTGGTGCGACAAATGGAAGTTAGACCTAAACCTAAAAAAGTGTGTTTTTGGAAGAGGAATAATTCGTTACAGCGATCCTATAGCATTTCAAAAATACAATTGAAAGCGTTGAATCCATAATGTACTTAAAGTTCAACAATCGCTAAATATTTATCGTGGAGGAGACATATCCAGGAGATATGCGGCGAAGCCAAGAGAAAGCTAGGGTAACTTGAAAAATGGGCAACTTCCACAGAGAGAAACGTTTATTACGACCAGGTTTCGCTTTTTACAGCATCTTCAGGTCTCTTTCAGGCCTTCTTTCTCTCTGTGGAAGTTGCCCATTTTTCAAGTTACTATTATGTTACGTTTCCACACATAAACGTCTGAAACCTCAGAATTTGTTCGTAGGAAGCTAGGGTTTTATTGAAAGGATAGGTACTTGGGAAGTGTGATGTGAACACCAAAGAGCCATTTATTTTTCACTAGTTAGGCCCCAAATTGAATATGCAGCCAACGTATGGGATCCAAAGCAATTAGATTTGATCAGAGAACTAGACAGTGTGCAGCGTAGAGCAGCTAGGTTTGTTAGAAAGTATCACGATAAGTTTAGTTGCTAATCAGAATTACTAGAGGAATTAAGTTGGGAATCATTATTAGATCGTATGTTAAAGTATTGATCAAATCTCCTGGAGACATTTGCAACGGATATGTTTACTGAAGATATTGAATATAGATTGTCGTACCTATGGATTCAAAATGGCACTTTTCCCGCGTACCATAAGATAACATAATAGGCAGAGATAGGTAGGTGATATATCATTGGAGCAGTCTGTAGTTCAGAATGCAGTTTTTTAACATTACTAACCCATGCATGATAGGTCTATTCAGATAAATATATTTCGATAAATGCCATCATAACCAGTAATCATTTTATTGCTATGTAGATAATAGACATCTAGCTGCATGTGACTCTGTTATCTAACATGCTTACACGTAATAGTAGCATTGCGGATCGTAGCTGCATGTCGACAGTGCATGTTTGGTGATATTAACCCCCTGCCACACACCCTCGCGCCGGCTCGCAGAGTAAATCGTAGATGCAGATCCTATTTATAAAAATGAAATAAGTTGTTGAAACCACCTTATTGTGAAGCTGAGCGATGCATACTCTGTCCCAAATATTTTTTATTATTCTATTATTTCATTTGTACGTATGTATTTCTTTTTTGATGTATGTCAATCCACCTAGTTTTTTAATTGCGATCATTTTCATCGTTATCATGCGGTCTTGAGCTATGGCAAAGGATCGTGTTCGTTGTTCTGTATTATCTACGAGGGATACTTTCTGTGGCTGTTAGTTTCCTGAATTCGACATCGATAAGTTTCCAAACGGTAAATACGTGGTGAGAAATTTCTATTGAGAGGGTATTCTATTCTTTTCTACTAATGCTGTTTAAAATATGCTTTGCTGCCATATGAGTATACTCGTTTAAGAAATGGGAAAGACTTTCTATGAATGACGAAACCTCTGCAAACTACCGCGCTATGTGCGAAAGATACTTTGTCGAGCCTTTATATCGCTTCACCTCAGTCACCTCTTGGCCCCTTCATGTCCTTGCATTTTTCTCCAGTTCCGTACTTACCATTTTCCTCAGCATCCCTCCAAGGTCTTTGCATTCCTCAATTATTTTGCCTATCTTTCTTCTTAGCTATCCCACTCCGTTGATTATGCTTGAGTCTTTTTTCCCTTATCGCTCTCCCCCGTGACGGCTGCTTGTGAAGAGAATTCCCTATTTCTCCCGCGGGGCTCTTATCGAAATGCTCCGGCCGCGGTGGTCCAACCTTATGCCTTCGTCACCAAGGCCCGTGTCTTGGGAGTATTCACTCTCGGTCCGTTCCCCAGGCCACCGAGGAGGGGAGCCATTATCCTAATTGGGTCTCGCGCAGTAGTCTCTCTCTCAGGACGCTCATTCGGACAGGGTTCGTTTTCTTGATGCATATTGTCGACGGAGATTCGAGTCACTGCAAAATGGATTGACGGAGAGAGAGAGAATTGGGGAATGAATGCGGCTACGTTGTGAAGAATTATCTCGAGTTCAGTATTGATGGCAGAACTTCAATTTTTGCCGCTAATTCAAAACGCTTCATGCGTGGATTTTTGTCTACTTTTAGGAGGAGGTTGAGCTTTTCGATTAATAATTTTCTTTTCACCTCAGACCTTCTCAAGGCTAATGCTAAACTCTTGTCTCACATTTAATGTCGGAAGGTATTGGTACTCGCGTAGTTTTGATATCTAGCAAGGCCGTCTCGATATACAGGCCTGCTGCATGTGATAAAAATCTCTTTTACGTCACGAAAGAACGAAATCTGAACGAAAGGTGTTGCTCAATTGTTTACCGGCTTATTTATAGGACTTTTACTGTAGGCATTTGTTTGTTCATGGTTGGGAGTGTGAAACGTGCTGTTTTAATCTTATGCATCAAAGTTAGTATTTGCATTTTTTATGCAATATTACTATTTTTATGGACCTTTGTGGTTTTGGAATCCTAAGACGGCGAAGTTAACGGCAGTAAAACAAAATTAGATGGTACTTAACATGCCTATTTCATTCTTTACCTTGGCGTACTATGTTGCAAGAGAAATCCCTTTCACTTTCCTCGTAACTGTTGTCATTTAGTATAACTTATTTGTTTTCTTAATGTTTATTTATTTCTTTTCATCAATTCTATTGCGTGCTTTTTAAATAATAATTGGCGAGTAAAAAATATTCTCACGTATTTCAGTTGAGGGGAAAAGCACTGTGTGCCGAATGTTTTTGAGTCGGAGCGCATTGTATTTTAGTGTCACTTACAATGCTGATAAGAAAAATATTGGAACAATGAACAAAATTCTTGTGAATAATTAATGTAAAAATAAAAGTGATGCAATAAAACGGCAAAATGTTACAAAATCTAGGAAAAGTTGTTTCCGTAAACGCCTAAATTATTACCATATTTAGGTTGCTTTATTCAAATTGGGATGAGGTTGATATGTGTATAACAGGTAAGCGATGGAATATTATTAGTGGAATGAAAACAGATCGAAATACCATGTTAAATGAGTCAACGTATTCAAACAAAATACATCTCACATTTCTCTGCGCTACGGGTTCTCGTGACGTCAATGGAGTGCAGGTACGTAGCCAGAAAATTGCTTCGGGGGGAGGGGGCTAAGTCTTACGTACCTTGAAAAAATTTAGCCTTGCCCATTCGGTGCCTACATGTTACAAACGAACATCGCGATAAAATTCGGGGCATTTGGGTGCCCTTTCAATTCTGCAAAAACATTTTTTTAACCATATTATCCCTAATGAAGTATTTTGTAAGCAATAAAAATCATTTTAATGTAAGATTCTAACCTTTTACGAGATATCCATTCAAATCAACCTTTACGGCGATTATTTTCTTGGGAAAAATTTGGTTTGATCCTCCTTTAAAGGTGCTAAAGAGGTAAGCAAAACGTGCTAACTAGTATTCTTTACATACACTTTTACGCGGATCTGACGAAACGAACGTACTAACGAGAAAAACGTGCTATCAAGGAACGTCCTAACAAGAGTTCACTGTAGACTGTACCAATTTTGTGCAGCGTTCAAAATCAGAGCGGAGTCGCTAGTAATAATTTTAGAAATCGGGGAGTGTCCTTTAAAAAGTGAGCCACGACCTCTGATTTTGGGGGGGCTAGCCCAATCCTACAATCGCGCTTGGGGGGGAGAGCAATGCCTCCCTGCCCCCTCCGTTGTTGCGTCCCTGTTATTTGGACAACTGAATGAAGTTGGAAGGTTGACGGATGTAAACCCAATTAATGTCGAGTACGTGGATTACTGTGGAGGCAATAGCGACAATGCCTAAATGGGTAAAGACTGAAGATTTACTTGCTTTAAAGTTTATTTGTGGTTTGGGTGATCGTTTCCCGCTAAAGTAATATTAGCCGTACTTGTATGTATAAAAATTTACATAAAATATAAACTTAACAATACACATAGACATGAAAAAGAGACACTCACACATTTAAATCGGATGGCACCATTATCGTCCAGGAAGGGTGATACTCTTCCCCGATCGACAATGGTTCTATTTTTCACTTCAGCCACAATTTTTTACTTCAGCCAGTTCTTCTTTGCTATGCAATTTAGCCTAAAATTCTTGATTGTGTTCATGAAAACTGTCATGGATTCACTGAATTAGTTTCTAGCATTTCATTATTCAAAGCTAAAATAACTCCCTGCCACACACCTTTATGGTGTCTTGCAGGGTATTATGTAGATGCATATAGAATTCACTGATATCCCTAATTTTCAAAACTGAATCATTCTCGCCTTTGTTTCCCTTTCATCATTATTGGAATCATTTTTCAGGATCATCAAATTATATGCCGGACACGAAGACTTTTTAAGTACATTAAAGAACATTTCGTATTTCAATTATGTCCGTCGTTGACTTTTAAACGCGCGTTTTGAACTTGATTGAGAAGTTCGTAATTTTGTGGTGAATACGTTTAACCTTTCTAGTCTTAAAGTAGGAACGAGAAAGACTCGAGGGTCGTTCTGAGGCAAACGTGATTTTTTTCTCAAGATATTCCATGTCAAGTGACAGTCTTCTTCGGATTATGTAATTCAATAAAGTTAAGTATATCCTTTCGGGAGAGCGCGATGAAATTCTGGGAGTCATCTCGGGAAAAGAGGACTTTCCATTCCAAAGACCTCCAGTTCCATCTCCAAGAAAAATCATATAATTTTTTTCCGGAGACACGAGGCGGACGAGCGGAGAAAAGATAGTGTTACTAGAAGGGTAAGTAAGATTAGAGATTGCGCTAGTATGGGATCCGAATGAATTAGGTGTGATCAGAGAACTAGACTGTGTGCAGCGTATAGCAGCTAGGTTCGTTAAAAGGTGTTTCGATAGATTTAGTAGTGTATCGGAACTAATACTAGAATTAGGGAGGGGATCATTATCAAAGTGCAGGTTAAAGTAGAGATTAAATCTATTACAGAAATTTGAATCGGATAGCTTTACTGACGATGTTAGGCATATATTAAAAACACCAGCTAGATTCGACTAAATAAGATTAGCGAGATAGATTACCGTACTGATAGATTCCAAATGTCATTTTTCCCCCGCACTATAAGAGAACACAATAGGCAGCATAGCAAAGGGATAGGTAGGGGGAAATATTTTAGAGGTGGCTTGCAGGGTATCGTGTGGATGTAGGTGTAGTCTTCATACTCGCAATGAAGCTTCAAACTAGCAATTTCCTCACGGATTAAATAAGAATGCCGAAAGGGGAATGAGAATCGGGCTCGGGGGCGGTTTGTAACAGATATATAAGCCGAAAGACTTTTTAAGAAACGTTCTCAAGAGAGAAAGGCTCCTACTTTGGGTACGATCGTTATGGTACGCCATCCGCCTAGTTTCAATTTAAAGATTTAACTCCGGCCGAGAGCGTTGAAAGCGGAATGAGAATTGATGAAAGGAGAAAGAAAAGATCGAATATATAGGACGAGGAGTGTTAGTGAGGGAGAGATAGAGGGAAACGAGGAGGGGCAGGGGGACTGAGGATTTTTTTTATAAGGGTGAAAAGTCTTTGAGAAGAAGTCTCGGAGGATTTGGAGAAAAGGGTGAAAGCGGTGGCAGAGCAGAAGGGATTTGGGAGACTTGACTGAGGTGAAGTAGTAAAGACGGCGGTCCCGGAGGGGATGAGAAGGGAATATTCGACGAAATGTGATCCTAGGAGTAACAAAGTGGCCGGGAGTGAGGGATAGAAGGGATTTAGGAGGAGGAAGGGCTGATAAAGAAAGGAGTGCAGTTCATGGGGAGAACGCCCAGCACAAAGGAGAAGCTGAGAAAGTGGACGTAAAGGAAAATGCTCGAAAGTGGTAGGAACGAACGGTAGAAAGGTGTGTTACTGAAACCTGGGGCGAAGTTTCGGAGTGCATTGGCTCCCGGGGGGGTCGAATTGTTTGTTTGTGAGGGGTGAAAAAAGGTAGACAGGTGTGTGCGACGCTAAAAGCAGTCAACGCACGTTGATGTGAGGCGTTGCGCCGAGAGGAGAGGAATTAGAGCAAGCGGAATCGTTCACTAGCCTAGGGAGGAGAAGGACGCGGAGGGCAAGAGGGTGAGAGGTTCGACCGAAATGCAGTGCTGGTTGACTGAAATAGAGGAGTTCACGATGGCCTGTTGCTGTGATCAAAGAATGTGCGATGACAAACAAGGTAGCAGAAATCAAAATACGTTCGTGCGGAGTGTGATGCTGAGTAGATCAGAGGTGGAGGCCATTGAAAAAGCGCGCCTCGGACATTGCCTCGCTAGAATATTGAAGCTGGAAGCGAATGCTGAATGTCAGTAGGATGGACTAAGTGAGCAACTAGGGAGTATGCAGAAGTGGGGAAAAGGGGGAAATGGAGGCACTGTAAGTGCCCTGCGAGGTACTCCAAGGTTATGAAGCTCGAGGTGGCCATGATGCTGCTGTTATTGCACTGCTCTTATTATTATTATTCTATGGTTGGTAACTCTATTACCTTTCAGGTAGCTTCAATTTTACTATTTTAATGTTTTGCTAAATAAATTGCAATTAACCTGGGAAGCCAAGTAGGTTCACGTGCAGTTCACCGTCTAAAATAAAATATTCATCAGGGCAGGAGGATCACTGGTCGAAGGACATAAGAAATGAATGCATTTCATCGAAATGGATATATCTCATCTTCATAAGTATTTTATCAACTCTCGTAGTGAATAATTCATCCCAGTAATTCCCCAACAAAGTAGATGAGCTCTTACCTTACGGCCCTTACCAATCCATGCAATCCACATTAAATTGTCTTTAAATCTTCCTTACTCTCAGGGGCGGACATGCCCTACAGAAATCGTTCTTCTTTTTCTTCCACGCTTACCCAACATTCTGCCCTCTAGGGATTATTTTAGCATGTTTTGTTTCTCTTCTGGTCATCATTCCAATGTTCTTGCCTCTTTCAATTTTCTTCGATACATTTTTTGTCCTAGTACCAGGTTCAACAAATAAATGTTCATTTCTATTCCTTCCCTTACAGATGATATTCTTATCTCCACCCAGCTCTTGGCGTATACAATTTGTAATTATGAGAAACATGGTATGGATTTGGTGTAAAAGGTCGATCGCAGGGAGTATAAATTTGGATCACTACCATAGATTCCAAAGTGAGTTTGCTATGCGTAGTACAGGAATGTTGTTGTCGCCTAGCATTCAAGTTTAAACTGTTCGAGTTTACGGTGAAATAATTCTTTCCCAGTAAACAAAATCTTTGAGAAAATTCAGTAGTGTTTAACAGTAGCATTTTCACAGAGAAAAAACTCCGATTATTTGCCTGAAAATTCTGCAATAGTGCATTTCAGCGGATGCTTGTTTGGGTATCGCGACTAGTTCACAATCTTTTAATGAGTAATGTTTTATTTTGAAGCATGATAACCAGCGCCATTTCACATTGTTGATGAGAAATTATGCATCGTAGATTTTTTGAAGGCTGTCAAGTGCCACGATTTGGTAGAAAAAGTGCTATGCTGATATTATGCCGTCATTTCTGCATAGCCTTTAAAACTGAAAACTTCAAGCAGTTTTACTAGTAACTCTGTAGTTTTCGGAAATACAGTTATAGTTTTTCCAACCGCTGGCAATGCTATTTCGGTAATGCAGTATGGCTTCTCCAAAGTTAGACTTTGAGAATTATTTTCAGGGTCGCACTAAAGTTATAGTTAAAAGAATACAATGAGCGCTCTCATGCAGAAAACTCATTGTCCTCATTTTACCATGTCTCTTTGTTAATTTACAATTTCAAAAATGTAGACCTTGTCTACAAGCAAAATTAAGCACCAAGTCACTCATTTGGATTACCAGCTTTCTTCTTCGATGGAATGTGAAAGTATGATTAGATTGCACGTCTGTCGGTACGGGGTTCATTGCATGTAATCACGAATTAAAAGTTATGCATTACATCAAATCTGTTAAGGTATTTCACCAAAAATTATTAAATGAATCATGTGTTGAAGTATCGTGATGTTTAAGCATATCTCAGAATGCGAATTAGTTCAAAATGACAAGGCTTAAACTTGAGGATCGAGTGTGACTCGTGACTTAGAAGAACTTTTGAAAGGTAAGTACAAATCTTGACGTTCGAGAGCCGTCGCGGAAACGGATGAAATAATTAAACTTTGTTCTCATGAATTCACGAAACTTTGCTCTTCCCTCACTCAGATTGCAAATTGTGAGAATTCGAAGATCGAGCGCTCCCGACGGAATTTTGATGGAAAGGCTAGGTCGTCAACCGACATTCACACCACGAAAGCTTCATAGTTCCTCACGATAGCACGATCAAAGGGAGGGAAACATCCCCCGCGACCCCTTGATTACCCAGTAACTCTCAAGGTGACACGCTGTCTCTGTTAGTCAAGTCAATTAGTTAGTCAAGGGTGGCGACCGACAGCTGAGGTCATTTGCACCATTTAGAATATGTGGGAATATGGGAATCGGTAGGAAAATTTCAGGCAATGGAGGAAGGGTGGAGAGAAACCCGGCGTCGGCATTAGCCTCATTAAAGGCAGGCACCAAGGGGACCACGGCTTAATGTCCCATCCGACGGACGATGCACTGAACCTGAAATACCCTCCACTTTCACCGGTTTGCCACTGAAAAATTCCCCACCGCCAGGAATCGAACCAGGGCCCTTGGGATGGAAGGCCAGTGCTCTAGCCACCACACCAACCCGATCGCCAGCTGTCACGAAAGCGGATAAATGAAGAGGGGGGAAAGGAGGGAGGAGGAGGTTGAGAAGAAAAGGTCGAGACAGTCTCCGGGAGTTGAGTCTTGGAGGGCGTTGGCGTGTGCCGGGTTGTTAACTCTTGGGGATCCCGATGACGGTATGGGATGGGGAAGGGGACTGTTTTTTTATGACCGACCACTCCCTGGGAGGGTGGGAGGCAGAATCCTTGCGGAAATGGTGACCGTAGGGATTGAAGCGGGACGATGAGACGTCTAGGGTGCGTGGGGAAGAAAGATTTGAGAACCCCGAGGGGGAGTGTTTTCTTTAAGGCCTTCTTCTAGACTTTGGACGGAGTTTCCGAGGCTGGACGGGTGGAGGGAGAAGTGATGTGGTAGGAGGATGCCGAGGGTGATGGGTAACGAGAGTGCACATCGACGGGTTGGAGAGGCAAACTTGAAAGCGAGAAGACGGATAGTACGGTATGCGATATGGGAAAAGCAGGCGTAGGTAGGCATTGGAGTAAAATAAAGGGGGGGGGGGGGCAGTCGAGGGAGTGAATGCGAGGTCACACGAATGCATTCCCTACGTTTGCGTGCGTTCGTCTCAACGAGCAAACTTTTCGCGTGCTTTTGCGGTATCTGTGTAGTTAGACGGATGATATGGAATGGCTTCATTCGGGGCGTAGCGATGGCCATCGGAGGATGTGACCAATGCAATTGTGACCATTGCATTCGTGCACGCATTCCTGAAGGCAGGTGAATATATTCCTGGGTTCTCTTTTCCTTATCTGTTATTAACTAGTGTGACTACCTACCTAAATAAATACTCGGATGCTATGACTGTACATATTCCAACGTGACTTATCGTTTCTTTAATATTGTCAGTTTTCAGGACCTATTTCTATTACGAATATGTACATAGTACACTGCAAGCCAGTGCAAAGTTGTGTGTCAGGGGAAGGCCTCATGCATACTCTATAGTAACATATGCCTGAACAAAGAAAACTCACTTGTTCTTTTTGATCTGCCCTTAATTTTTAGCCTGCAACGGTTTCAAAGTTACACGCTCCTCATTCTCAAATTGTTGTCACCAAAACGCTTACTGGCATTGTGTCGTATGCGTAAGAGTATGAGAATACATCGGATAGGACGTAATGTGCTCTGCTTGGTACATTTGTCCAGAGAAGTATAACTCTGACGACAGGATTCTCTTTACAATTATACTTACTACCTCTTGTCATCGCTTGTCACCGCAGTGAGTCGCTGTAAAAGAGGCTTGAAGTTACTTACGATGATACGATGAAAGCTAGTACGAGACCGTGTATTATACTCGAGATATTGTCTGTTACAGGAATGTATTTGTTGAGTACTTCTTGATTACACCATTTGAAACGTTATGGGGTAAAGTGGGGCAAAAGTTGAAGAGTCCTTCGTAAACGATCGCCGATTCAAGTCATGGACTCGAACCCCGAGGAGTAATGGACGCCCTCTTTCTCTCACAACGCACCATTTCCGATGGTACCTAATGTTATTTTCGTCCGTTGCGGCCAACGCGCGGCGCCTCCGGCAAAAAAGGAAAAAAATATTGTTTTCCCCTCAGTTGCCGTGAAAATATATATCTCTTTCTCCCTTCGTCCCGTCAGGAAACTTCGCCACCCTAACCCCGGTGACTGCAACTGGAGGCCCGCATTTTTTATCCGCTCCTGCCCATTCCCGTGGGTTCCCTTTGCGCGTGCGGATTCGGTTTTGCCCGGTGCACCTTCCTCCAGCCGCTTGGTTCTTTCCGAGGGTCAGAGGATGAATAAAAGAAGGGACGTGGACGGAAGAAAGAGGGGGGCGCGGCACGAAATGGAGAGAGAGAGATACAGAAAGAGAGAGAGAGAGGAGTGGGAAACAGGCAACGCCGGCTCAGGAGCCAGAGTGGTATATGGCATCGTGTATGGGTTTGAAGTGGATGGGATGGAGAAAGAGGGGAAACGAGAGCGAGACTCGCACACTGAATGTGTGGGTCGGGAGAGAAAGAGAGTGAGAGAAAGAGTTTCGGAGTGTGCCATAAAAACGGGTTGACTGCCTGCGAAACGATGGATGAGACCAAATAAAAGAGACAACAGTGGAGAAGAGAAGAGTAGCACCCTCCGGCCTTTATTTATTTTTTCTCTCTCTCGAGGAACAACGTCGTGCACAAGAGAGAAAGAGTAGGTGAGGGAGAAAAATGAAGAGAGAGAGGGGAATGGAGACGTGGAAAAAGGAACGTGATGTTCAAAAAATGAGTGTCGAGGTTCAAGGTGCGGGACGTGGGAATTTAGACGGATGTGACCGGAGGGAGAGAAAAAGGGAGGGATGAAGGGCGGGAGGGAGAGGGATGGGATGTATTCCCTGGTGGGAGGTGGACGAGGATGGAGGTGGAGAGAGAGAAGAAAGGGGAGAGTGGAAAAAGGGAAGGGTTGAAAAAGAGTGTGGAGAGAGAAAAGAAAAGAAGTGTGGAGAGAGAGAGAGAGAGAGTCATGCAGGGGAGGCGTCGGACGTCGAGACGGATGATGTAAACGGCGCGGGAAGAGGAAAGTATCAAAGTTTGGCCTCTCTGTTATTCCTCCGTTTCAAGTTCCGGATAAAGTTTCAAAAAGGATATTATGGGACGGAATCCAGCGGAAACCACCGGATGCTCGTCGCGTGGGATCTTGGAATCCGCTATCAATGACCGTTCACCGTGCTGAGGATGTTGTTGAAGCGCAATATTGGTCGTTTTAACCGTCGTAAATTAGGACAATGAAGTTTATCCTCCGAATGCTAACGTGGATGTCAGAAAACGTTAAATTTCAAGCACAAAATCGTTTGAATAATATCACTGTCGCCGATAGTCAGTTTCGCTTCGCTTGAGTTAACACCGTTGTAAGTAAAATCTGAAATAGTCCGCAATTTGTTTCACGAATGTGCTCGCATAATCTTACAATTATTCATGGATCGCATGCTCATGTACTAATAAATCCACTACTTCCATCGTCCTCATCTCGTATTGTAAGACAATCATCTTTTTTTTTGTAACTTGAGTAAATGTTTTCGTAATTTGGAGTGTTTAAATTTTCTCTTCATACACGTGATATTATTTTATTCCAATTTTAAAAATAAATACTTGCTCTTATGTGGTTTTGAAAGGGCAGCCTGAGAATTTTTCAAGAAAGTTATAAAATAAAGACGAATATCATGGTGTATAAGGTGAGCAATGAGTAAGACCCGTACTAAACTAGTGAAAAAAAAACAACTTCACTACCTATTCTTCATGATTTACAAAAAAAATATGAAGAATATGAAGTGCTTTACCGTTTTAGAAGGTTATTAACCAGCGATAAACGAAGCAAAAAGGAAAATATATGAATTGGACAAGTGACGAAGGCATTGTAATTTAAGGCATTTTAAACAAAAGCTGGAAGCACAGTGTTGCGAAAAACTTTTTTATTAGCACGTATTTTCATCTAACCCTTTTCCAGGGGCTTATAGACAATAATGGAAGCAGTAAAAAAACTGAAGTATTTAAGGTATGGTGATACAGAATAACTCTTAAGGTCAAATGGTTCGATTGAGGAACTATTAATGTGATTATAAGTGAAATACGAGAAAAAAAAGTTCCATTAAAATCCTGAAAGAAAGAAGAGAAAATTTTATTGGACACATTTTGAAATTTGAAGACTTCTGGAAGGTTGTCTTGGAGGAAAAATCAAATGAAAGGAACTTAAAGGACATATCTCAAATAAGATATATGGAGCACGAAATCTCTTACAGAAAACAGATAGGTAGAAGAAATTAGAGGAGAGGTGAATCAAACAAGTCTTAGGATTGATGGACGATGGAATGATGATTCTAAGATTGAAGATCGAGAAAGGCCTGGGGTGGTGTTGTATCTTTGTACACCAGTGAGACACTTGAAAAAACTTGAGTACATTTTCATACAGGTCTAGGGCATTGAATATTTCTAATCTTGGGGAGGTTTTTCTAATACCTCTATGGCTGGTAATAATAATAAAAGTGCTACGTCATTTAAAAAAATCAACGCCGTCATCGAAAAAATATCAGAAATGAAGTTGTTTCTTTGGTAATGCGTGAAAATAAGAATCAAGGCTAGATATCTTGTAGATAAGGAAGCAAAACATCGAGTTAAGAGTTTTAATTGGAATGTGGATAGTTCATCATAAATGCTCAAAGAGCTGATATAAATTCCAAACAATCAACGACAAATGTAGGTGAGGTAAAGAACATAGAATTATTTTGTAACAGTATGTGCAGTTCATCGAAATCGGAAGTTTACCTCTACATGCAATCAGAACTTACACTTAATTCATTTTTGTTGGATTTCACTGATTGTATTCGCATCAAATCGCACCTTATCGTTGAGCAATGACTTTTAGCATTTAGCCATTGAGCATTGAAGTTTTAACACGTCTTCGCCCATTTCTTCTTTCCTCTTCAAAATAGTGTTTACATTTGCTGATTCGTATTCTCCTGCATATATCGTTTATGTTGTTTGTTAATTGAAAAACATGCGTGAACATTTATTTACCCTACAACGCTTTCAAAGATGTTTAATCATATATAAGTAGTTGCATTTTGAACTATACGAAAGCCACAGCAGATCTCTAAAATGCTTTTAATATTTTTCACAGTATTTATAGTCCTTCTAGTAGTGAGGAAAGCAACAGCCGTAGGTAGATGATAAAATTTGGTTCTCCATTCATGAAAGTTCCCTCGAGACTTTGCGGAACTAAGGTGGCATCTGTCACTATCGATTCTCCTAGAAAGTCGGAATCTCTTGCTTAACTTAGAGCGGGGAGGGAGAGGAGAGACCGGCTGGCGTGGAAGTTGGAATGGAATACAAAGTTAAGAGACGGAGGGAGAAGTTGAGTGGAAGAGTGGGCGGTCGGCGAGGGGGAACTGGAATAAGTAATGAAAGGGTAAGGGGGATTTAAGAGAGGGAGATGAGTTTAGGAATCTCCTCCGAGACTTAAGGTAGCGAGAGATAGTGAGAAAGACGGTAGGAAGGAATGGTAGGCGGATGAAAAGAAATGAAAGCGGGAGAGTGAGTGGTGGGGTGACGAGGAGGAAGTCGGAGAGCGAGGGTTTCCTGTGGATGGGACCACCTCACTGTCATCTCCCCGCGTCTTGCCTCATTGTCTCAGACCCCGGCGTGGTCTCAGAAATCGTCTGATGCGAGGGCGGAAGAGAGCGCGGCAATCAAAGAGAAATATTGCGCTTGCGTGTGTCTCCCTCGCTGCGGAATACACGACTCTTCGCTGTTTGTCGACGAATGTTTTTTCTCCCTTTCCACAAAGGGGTGGCCGAGTCCCAAAAGCGACCTGAGAGTCTTGAACGGGAGCGCCTGCCGAAAATGAGACTGGGATTCGTCAACCGTACACGTCACACCCAGGGGGCAACTCGGTTCCCATGGAAACGGAGTGTTTTTTAACGCCGCCGCTCGCCTGCCATATCCTCCTCCTCCCACCTCCTTAACTCTTCTCTTCCACTTCTTCTTCTCCCCCGACGTATAACCTCCGGATTGTTTTCGGTGCCTTCGACAGATACAGCAACACTCTCCGGGCGTTAGGGGTCACGGAGGGATACGTCCTCTCCGCGGGAGAACGGAGAAGGCCACTTGAAGGGGAACGACCCGAGTTTCATATTTCCTCAAGGAGTTTTCAGCCCGTGCCCCTCAGAGAGAAAGAGTTGTCAAAGATGCACTAAGCAGCGGATTAAATTATCATAACTCTGGTGTATCTTCTAGATCAGTGTTCAGTTTTTAGTTGTTTAAGTTTTAACGAGTGAAGAGGATTTGATGGTACGTGTCTATAGTTGCTCAACTTATACGGTAATTCTCTTTTTTTTCAAAAATGTTTCACATAGCAATTATTTATGAGATTTGTGTATGAGATTCAGGTGCCTTTGATCCTTAATTTATGATATTGCATGATTGCGGGAAAGTCTATTTTTTGTGTGCTTAGCTCATGGAACCAAAAATATAGGGTTACCCTTTGAGAGCTATTGAAAAGATGGGTGCGAATGCTGTAGGTGTTATTTAAATTTCATTTATGTTTAGCATTGGCGAACATTCGCTTATTTTGAGCTAATAGTAACAATCTAATATTTTATTCCTAAAGTATAAACTAGTAGACTTTGGGGCTTGCTATCTGTACTACTCATTGTTATTTCTGCAGTCTTTTTAAATTGAAAGAATGCATTTTAAAATTCTGACAATCACACGATAACCAGAATTTCCCCATGTATCCTCTTAAAATTAGTCACCATGTTGGATGCATGATTGTTTTAGTTTCTTCAAAAACGCATGGAAGGCATTGGTTTTATTTTCGCCACCACAAACGCGATTGAAAGAGTTCAACCCATGAGATATGAGTCGTAGTGATTGTTCATAGACATAAATTCACAGCCGTCAAAACGTATGGGACCGGTTTCAAATTCAGGAGATGCTCCTTAGAGGATGTTCAGC
Source organism: Platycnemis pennipes (assembly GCA_933228895.1). Lineage (NCBI taxonomy): Eukaryota > Metazoa > Arthropoda > Insecta > Odonata > Platycnemididae > Platycnemis > Platycnemis pennipes. The sequence goes on along the minus strand of OW121847.1, from coordinate 79,414,183 downwards.
TAATGATAGCATTCCTCGAGGTACAAACACTTACCTGGGGTTCTGCTTCACACTGAAATTGAAATCAACAAATTTCTTTTCGGATCGACTTTAATTTTTCACCGCTCAGGTCGTATTTATTCACGTCTCGACATCCAGAAGTGCATGGCGTAACATGGCATATGTTTGTAAAATATCTGGAAGAAATTCTTATAGGGTGCCTACCTTATAGGGTGAAAACGTATTTATTAGTAATATATGATGCAACTTATGATGCGGCGACATAACGAAACTGCCCTTTCTTATTAAAATTTAAGTAGAAAACAAAATTATATCAATTTTAGCGTAGTAACATTCCTCTTACCAATGCCATGTAGTATTGGAGATTGGTTTACGCTAACTGTAAGACTTTTTTAATTTTGAAATATATCAGTAGAAAATTATTAGGTGTACTTCTTTTTTGTTGACCTAATCACAAATGCTTTTAGATCACAGAGACACTTAATGACATGAGGGATTTAGGTTCGGTTGGGTTCCCAAAGACTTTGGTTACTATATAGACCTATTTAGAGCATTAATTTGTTTCGCAAACGATGATCTGAGGCACACTATCAAAAATGTATCTTTCATTTCCCTCAGTATTTTATAACAGGTGCTTTGAATTCCGGTACGTTAAGTGAAAATCTTTATATTGTTTTGCAGTATTTGAGTCTATCACCCCAAACGTTTGGATATTTCCTCTGCAAATTGGAAGTGTTCGTCAAATTCTCGTTAACTCCCCGTAGAAGTTGATTGTATGTAGGTGAGAAAAGATCGTAGGTCTCTGTGAGAGTTAAGATCGTTTTTAAATAAGAACACGTTTATTTTACGACCGTAGATATCAGAAAAAACCTTCCTTTTTGGACTTTTATTGCAGTTTTTTTTTACAGTTTATCCTCTCTGCCGTTCAGAAATACTTATTATATTCGCTGAACGAAAATACTCTCTAGGAGGGAAGGTCAAATGACAAAATTTCATTCGGTCGTGTGATTAGTTTCGTGATTGTGTTCATTGTTCCCCTTGAATACAGTTCGCATATTTTATGGACCAGGTGATGTTCAAATCCTTTATCTTATAACATGACAGCATTCATGTGCGGTGTAAATCCTTGTGCCGACACCGGATACAAGACCGCGCCCACGCGGGCTATGTCGGACACGCGGTATCCCAAGCTCCCTCCTTCTCCTCCGCTCCCGAAGGTGACCGGGGTCACTTGGCCCAGCGCGCGGGGCTGCAGCATAAAAACGGTGCGGTGGCTGCTGGGATGAGAGGGTTTGTCTGGAGTGTGGGGTTTAGGGGTGGGGGGAGGCGGTGTAGTAGGGTGAGGGAGGAGGAGAGAGAGGATGTTGGTGAGATGTCGCTCGTTGGGTGACCGCAGGGGAGAACAAGCGGTGAATGCCTGCGGTTCGACCGGCATGGAGGTTTGCCGCTCCTCCCACACCATTTGGGTGCCGCGACACTAGCACGTGGTTGTCCTCGTCGAGAGCGTGGCGTTGAAGAGAATCTGGAGAGGGTTGATTTTGAGTAATAGTAAGACTTCCACAGAGGAAAAGGAATCATCCACTTTGACCGGGATCCCCCGATTTCGGTCTGAGTGCCCTAGACAATTAAACTACCAAGGCGTCCTTCTCCCTCTTGTCTTTTTGAAGGGTTTTGAGGGAGTACGATGTAGAGTCGAACTACCTATCATAAAATGCCACGAAGCAGCCTTGATCGTTCTCACTGCGTCATCGTCTGCGAGGTTAAAGTCGACTTTACACACAAAGGTGCTGCTTGCTTTTAAAACTATTCAAGGATTGTGAGCCTAAAAGGAAAACAGCTGGGATCTTGCCCGTGGGATAGGAGGCCATTGCTATAGCCGTACACCAACCCGATTCCATGCGCTGTTTTTATGGATGGCTTGGGCATATCAAGGGACTCTTACATTATTTTCCGTCCCCTGACATCTTTTAAAAATTTACCTTCTCTCCTTGCCCGTCAATAGAATCTTTCTGTGTTCATTTTCGAAATTTTCCCGTCGAAACATTCCTTTTTAGGGATGTCTCAATGATCAATGTAATTAGCAATTCTAGCAGTGGAATAGGGAGAGCGGAAGGATATCAGAATTAAGAGCTCTGATGCCTATCAATTTTGAGGATCCTTGAGAAAATATTTCTAATTTTTTACAGTTACCATTTGCATTAAAAATAATACTTCCTTTGAGGACCTTCTCATTAATTTCTCCTTTTTCCCTCCGTGAAATATCTTCCCTCGCGATTTCTCTCTGTTGTACTTCCCCTTAATATTTTTCAATTTTTTTATCGATTTTAATTTTATCTCTACGTGTTGTATTTTACCTTCGCTCTCTATATTTGAGATATTTCCGAACCCCGAGGCACGTTTTCAAGGAGTTATTTCCATCTCCCGGTCTGAGGATATTCGGCATGATGGTATGACGCTTTATTTATATTTGGGGGATTTGTAATTATACCTTAACTCTACCCACACTCGCTCATGAATTTTTCTCTTCTGAGGGGACCGATGGTATTCAATTATTCAATTTCCGTTAATAAAAGCTTCTCTTATTTATCGACGGCACCAGCGCGTCAACATAAATCCACCGTTGTTTTTCATTCCCTCTAGAGGAGCAGTGCTTTCATGAGCTGCAATATAATCACTGGCGCTCTTTAATAATTTATAATAGATTAGATCTAACCCTCGCCTCATATTTTGGAACAACCCCGTTAAAGGGAAGAGATTGGAGGTGTGGGAATGGAGTTGTGGATTGGTTGGGATCGCGAGTGTCTATGGGAGGCTTCTACGTCAATCCCCGGCCCAATTCATCACTCGTTTGAGACTCCCTGAGTCAGACTTTAAGCCGGTGAAATTTATCGCAAGCGATAATCGTCACGAACCATTTTTCACTGGCTGCTGAGGTGGAGGTGTGGTTATTTTTTATTCTTGAGTTGAAACTTCGCAGTTTAATCCAGGAAGTGATGTGAGTCTCGGCACTGCTCTATGTAAACCTTATGCTTATCCATATTTTTTTACGCCTTCGATGGCAGCCCTACGATAGTGGTGAGGAGGAAAGTGAAGCGCAGTAATTGGTTTTTTACATGGAATGTTTGGGAGAAAGTGTGAGGCTTTTTGTGCATAAACCATTAATGTGATATAATTAATACTTAGTTATTTTACTTTGTGAGGTTGTGACAAGAGGTCGATCATTGCTTAAGCCAGGAAAAAATATGATAATTTTGTTGCGAGGCCGAAAGAAAAGAGGAAGGGTTTCACAAAATTAATGCCATTGCATGCTCGTATTACCGAGTACCGTTTGAGTTATTGATGCGTAGATAGTTCCTCATTAGAGTGAGGTCTTCATTATTATTATTAGTGACTTAATCAGAGTTAAATATAAAAACACAATTAATTGAAGAATGCAGAGGAGGAGTTCTCTCTTCTATTTAAAATACATATTTAAAATGAAATTCAGTCTTAGTTTGGAGGTAGTTCACGGCTGTCCAAATTTTCCTTTCGTCAGAAAATCTAATACGTAACTAAGGATCCTCGCGTAAGTAGCCATAAATAATTTTGTTTCCATTTTAAATAATCACTTTGTCATAATAGTTAACACTATTTAGGAATACATGTTCCAAATGACTTCTCCTGTCGGAAAGGAGAAATACCATCAAATCACTACACTTTGTGGGAGGAAAAATTGGTAATGGCCCGATAAATCCTGCTAGCAATAAAAACCACTAATTTAAAGTAAGGTTAGCAACTCTCCGGTATTCATTTGTGGGAGAGTGCCAGGGGAAGAGTGTAAGTCATAATAGTACTGTGTTTTCGTAACTTTGGCCCGGAGGCAGAAGGCGTTCGAAGAGAATGGGATAGGTTAGGTGCAGGTGCGAAACTTGAAGGTGTGCGTGAGGAGAAAGCGACAAGAGGGAAGAGAAGAAGAGAAGAGAGCAAGAGGGGGAGCTTTCAATTATTCATTCGAGAGATAAACGAAATACTTTGGATGTGAACCGCTCGCGTTTTTCCTTTCCCCCGGCACCGGCAAAGTCATCCCGGCAGAAGAAAGAATAGGGTGTCTCCTTCGAGGCAATGGCTTCAGCCTCTGTGAGTTCATCCCAAAAAGACCTCCTCTTCACAGAATATTTTTCGAGCGTCTGCCATTTACGCCCTCCGTTTGTGTTTCTTCTGCGCGACGCTGCGATATCCACATTTCAGTTTTCTCTGCCACCAAACAACCGATGGGGGTTTCACTTAATGCCTGGATGATCAAGCAAAACGATCCTCTCTTTCAGACACCTGAATCTAAAGACGTGACATGTACAGATTCTTCTTTGTGAGAATCACCCTTTTATTACTGCTTCTGGTCATAGTTACTGTAGTAAAGGATTGAAATGATTATCCCTTATCCCATGTCCCCGAAGTGTCTATGTCAGAGTTTTACTATAAATAAAATAATATATTTCAATTTACAATTTTCAATTATTGATGGCATTTTATTTATCAGGCAATCAAGTGTTTCTTTGTTTGGACAATATTAATCGGTAGCATGTGAACATAATATAACGAGGTTACCAGTAATTCTAGATCAGCGAATGCATCTGACTAATCGGATCGTTGATGTGAGCGGTAACTGCGAAATAGTTTAAACATGACAATTCGACATCATAAATTTAAAGAGGCGTAAAAACATTGAGATAACATGTTAAAAATAACACATCTTATGTGAAAATGAAATATTTTGGGAGTTTGGTTGGTTTAATAAGGTTTGCAAGATTACTCAGAGTGGTAACTCATTTGGTAACTTAAATAAATAATATCTCCGACCGCATTCACATCTACTTTAAGAATCTTGCATGCATCCCTCCCAATTTTTTCCGCGTCTAGGTTAAATACTACCGACGATCCCAGGCAACATGGAAATGCCTGTCACAATCCACTCATTCTTCCGTCACTCCATGATTCCGTCTCTATGCCTTGTATAGATTGTTTTAAGTTGGAATTTCTTCTGTCGATTTCTTCACTTCACTCTTCATGTAAAATGTCTTTCTGAAATAAAAATAAATAAATTTGATATGTCTTTGCGCTCCTGCATAGGCATTTCCACGCACTCCCTTGCCTCTGTACAACCAGTAACTGATGTACAGAGATTAGGTTCTGGTATACACCATCAATAACATACCAAATGCTATTTACGCTGTTAATGAGGAAAACGAAGAATGAAGACCTTTTTTAGTCTATGCTAGAATAGTTTTTTCATTGCTCATTTTTATCCATTTCCACGTTCTCCATATATTTTTTTTGCGTCCCTCAGCTATCAGAATGGCAAAAATTCTGCACATTTTATCCAACAATATGATATTTCCGTTCTGAATACCTCGAGTGACAACTTCCTTCACATACTTTGCCAGCACAAATTCTGTTTGATTTTCTTTCCCTCTTCATTCGTGTGCAAATCTAATCTTAAACTGATGTACTTACTTTGCACCCTATAATCCATGAATTTAATGTAAATTACTAAATTATTTTATTCATTTTTAATTCATACACACTAACTATTATTTTTTCACGCATGTAATCGTAAGTACATTTTTAGATTGTGTGATAAGCCACTTTCAAATTCTCTTGATTTTCGCTTGAAGGATTTTAGTGCCCATGGCATGCCAAGAACGGAGTCTGTGAATAAAGATAAGTTTCTTTCCTTTCGTTAGCTTGAATTATCATCTTCCCAGGAAACTTCCTCAAAGAATCCGCGGTACATTACATGGAATCTTAAAGGTGCCTTCATATTTGTTTTCTTCCAACGGAAACTTGGATGCCATAAAATCTCGCTGAGCATGATAGTTCGCTTAAATGAATGTAGAACTTGAATTATTGGTTTTCTTTTGCTAAAATTCAAGGCAGCGGAACAAATTGGAGAAGCAATAAAAGTTTTGAGTTTGAGAAATCTTTTCTCAAGTTTATCCGTTAATTTTCTTTCTTTTTGAGTGAGAAAATCCGAAGCTTTACCCTTTGAGACTGTAACTCCAGCTCGCTCTCAGCGCTGAGGTTGTAGAATTCGCCACAACTCTGATTAGGGGTTCAAGCTCTCCTCATCCAACCTTTAGAATCCAATGCTCCCTTCCTCACCTAGCTTACCCTCCTACCATGTTTATATTCCTCTTTTTTGAGCCTTCGGCGTCTTATATAACAATCGCCTACGAGTTAATTGCATCCCCCGGCACTCCTTTCTCTTTTATGCTTACCGTGTGCTCTTTTCGTCCGAGGTGAAGTGATTTCTCCGTGTGAGGGTTTAGGGTTTGCGCGTTGGTCTTAAAGTAGAACCGATGCATGCAGAAAGCGAATGACGAGAAGATACTTGTTAATTGACAATTAGAATACTTAGAAAGTTCTAATTCTGCAGGATTAGTCAAATGTACCTGTCTCTTAAGATGACTTTTGACGGTAAGCAGTGGATTATTTGTCGCTGGAAATAAAGCCAATAATGTTTTGAAGATCTCAATGCAGGTACGGCTGTTTTAACCACTATGAATGTTAGTGTTTTTCTCCCCTGGCTGTGAATAAACTGGTTTCAGCTTGGAACGGCCTCTCCTATAGTTGATCTATTTCATGACAGGTACCCATACGTATTTTCCCAACACCAGCCAGTATGAACACGTAGAAAGGGTAGTCGAAAAGCTGGAACCGTTAATCGTATCTAAGCCTTTCTTCCGAAAAATATCTCTTCGAAGATTTTTTTTAATTCTTGTGTTGTGCACCGGAATTCGGAGATAGAGAGAGAGAGATCAAAATGAGCATAAAAGGTTATTCCTTTCCCATACTCCTGCCCTCATTGGGATTTTCACCTTTTGAGGATCTTGAATGTCCGGGAGACAAATACCTATTTGCGTCCCAAGAGACGGAAAGTTTCACCTTCGTTCGGCCCTATATATACTGAAATGCAGCCAGCATTTGGGGAGTGCGGCGCAGGACATCGTTTCGGGAGTTAATTCCCGAATGTCGGGTCGGTCGACAGGAATCCGTCATCGGAAGCCGGTCTTGCTTCCTTGGTAAGACCTAAGCTTTGCTCCCACATTCCTCTCTCTCTCGGCTCTTCCCGTGTAAAGGTTCATTTCACACTCCTCCACTGCTTTGTATCACATTGCTAACAGTTATAATATAAAGTCTGAGAAACTCAGAATGGTGTACTTATTCTGATCATTCCGACACTAAGGGCAAGAACCCATTTTGTTGGCTTGTCGCCGCGCCTAGCAACCTCGAAGGAGGAACGCTCGGGTGCGGGTCGAATGCAGCTTAACACTTGCATACTATCAAATATTTTTTTTTACATTTATAGTCCTAATAGTATTTTTAGATTGTGTGAAAAGTCACGAATTTGCTTAATTTTCCGTCTGAGTTGAAGCAATTCTTTTTCTTCATCCTCTTTTTTCTATTGTTCATTTTTATAATTCAAATTACTCATTACAATGATTTTTTCTCCATTTTTAGCATTTGTCTTCTACTTCTTTTCTATGCATTATTGACTATCGTTATTATAATTAATCAAAAAGGCTATTTTTTCGAGACTGTATCGATCTGAACTTAAGGAACGACCATAAAAGAAAAAGAATGGAATGATTCTCCTTAAATTTTCGCTAATAATTATCACTTGTTTGCTATCGAATACTTACAGTTTTAAAATTTGAAAGAACTCCTTGGATCATCTTAATGCTACGTTTTCTTGACGCTGATACGAATAAGACGGGTCCACGGGTATTTTAAAATTGATTACCATAATTTTTCAATGAGTAATTTCAGAATGAACAACCTTTCGATTAAGTGTCAAGAGTATCAATGTTGGCTCATCCGGTGATAAAGTATTCCTATCTTAGGTGTCTGATTTTTCTTTTGATGATGCTTAAATTGATGAATGCAAAAAAGTTTGTGAATTCCTCAGTGTAATAATTAAAAACGACCTACCGAGGACACAATCAGGTGGTGACGTCCTCTTGTGGATTAACCTGATCACCTTTTTTTATCATTGAAGTACGGAATTAAAAAGTTGAAATTAAAAAGTTAAAAAGGCCATGAATGTCCACAAGGTTGAGCCAAACTCCATATAGTTTATGCTTGAATCAGTTTACCATTCAACGCTGTTCACTGCTAAAATAAATATTAGCCCGCGCGACTCTTTGATTTGAAGGACAGATGTGACTGCTGAATCCATCTATCCCAAGTTGTTGAATCCTAATCCTCCAACCCTTGTGGAGATTCAAGTGTCGCTAGGTCATCCTGACCCTTGCCTATCTTCTCTTTGCCCTTCTTTCACCGCCTTCCCACCCTCGTTTCTTCGCACCCCTTTCACTCGGAGGATGAGCGATCCTTTGCCCTCCCGGCGCTCTCTTCACGATCCTGCTCGCCCGCCGTGACGCCTTCCTCTGCCGACCCGCCGCTACCCAAGGTCGCCACTACCACCCTCGCTACCATTTCGACGCCTCCTCTCTCTCTCCCCCCCCGTAGCCGTGCGCTTCCGCCTCCAACCCCCTTCGGCATCTCCGCCTTCCTCCCATCTCCTTCGCTTACTTTCCGCGTCAATATTTAATCCGCCCACTTCAAAGAGACTTAGCAACGGAGAGAGAAGCGGGTCGTGGAGCGATATCGCAATTTCAGAGCACGTCCCTCCTGCTGCACACCCAACACTTCCTTCCCCCTGCTCCCGAACCCCTTTTGCCACCCAGGAAATGGGGGGGGGGTGGTTGCGGCGGAGAGGGTGGGACGGGAGGGGGGGAGGTTTTTGCTGTGGGAGGAGAGGGAGGACTTGGGCGGGTGAGTGAGTGAGTGCGGCCGCGGCTTAAAAGATGTGGGGAAGCCTCTGAGGACGGGAAGGAAGGTGCGGGGGTGTAAGTGTGGCCGGTGGTTTCAAGTTATCGTCCCTCCCACCACCCAAGTTTAGGAGGGGGAGAGAAGATCGGGTAGCGGAGAGAGTTTGCGGAAAGGAGCTGTAGGAAAAAGAGAGTTTGAAAAAATGTTAAACTTTCAAGACCAGTGAGGAGCCTAAAAGTTGGAATAATGAATGAAGATAGGGCGTAAAAGGCGCGGGAAGCCGGTAATATTCTGTGACACCTTCCCTAATTTCGAAGGCCCTGTGGTCGCTTAAAAATCTTCCTCCCTCTCTCCTCCTTGCCTGTCCTCACTAGATTGTGGTGGTTTAGTTAATGCCGCCTTGTGTCCGGGCTAAAGGTTAACCACAACTCGTCCGGTTGATGAATAGAATTGGGATGTGCTCTGTTCAAGACGGCGGGGGCGTCTCAGTTTTATAACTACTCTTCACATTATTTTGTAGCTTTTATTTGTGTCCACCAGAGGTGAAATGATGGATCCTAATTTAAATGAAAAATGACAATAAAGTCGTGGCTCTAAAATTCCTTTTAATTTCTATTTTATTGCAGAAACAATGAATAGCAAATTAACGAGGATATTTTGTACTTGAACGAATAAAATCGATTTCGTAGAGGCGTTATCCGGAAAGTAAGGTTGCAAGGCGCGTATCTCTCGCAGGGAAATATTGTTTTCTGCCACTGCCATCTTGTGCAAAGCCAGCTGAAAAGAACGCGCGGTGTCAGGCGTCCAAGGTGTAGCTGCCCAACTCTCGTCCTGGGGTCAGTTTAAAGTGGCCGCCGCCGTTCCGTCTTCCACCTAACGCGAAGTGCGTTTTCATGCGCTTTCCAATTCCATTTTAAAAATGAAGTGGAGGCTTTTTTTAGTCTCGATAGCTATGGGAGATAAAATATAGCTTCACCATCATACCTAGAGAGCAAACGACTATCACTGCAGCGGCGCCATGAGTCGAATTCTTGCAGAGAGGGGAAACAATAAACGCTGTAAGATACTGTGAGACCCTCAAGAAACTTCGCAAGACCTAACAAATACGACGCTGTGAGATGCTGACGAAGAGAGTCTTTATTTTCCACGACATTGCTCAGCCCCATACCGCTCGTGACACGCAACAGCTGTTGAGCACCTCATTTGATTGGGATGGTTTAAACCAATCCCCTTCAGCCCCGATCTCGCACCTCGTATTTATTATCTATTTCCCAATTTGAAGGGTTTTCTGGGATAAAAACATTTTCGATGACGACGAAGTGGAAATCGAAGTGAAGGACTGGCTAAAAGATGCAGACTTTCATGACAGGTATAAGAACACTCTTCCCGCGGTTACAAACATGTATTAAATCGAATGGTTATTATGTGGGAAAATAACGTCATTCCTATTACATACTCCCTGTTAGTTTCATTGGAATATATTAATTTTTGTATCTTTTTTTAAATATTGTAACCTTAATTTCTCTCAATAATCCTCGTACTATAGTACTCACGCCGCTGATACTATGATAAACCTTATCCTAATTCTCAAGTGAGAGGAAGGCATTGTACTGAAAAAAATTGCCGTCAAGATTTCTTGCTTGTTAGAGTGTCCGTTTGCATCAAATTTTATTACGCGACTACTTGAATACGATCATCAATCCATTGTCATATTACTTGCCTGCGTTGGCTTCACTTGGTGTCGTTCTCTGCCTTTTTATATCCTTTATAGTTTCCGTGAGGTAACTGAACCATCTGAATATGATAAAACATTCTATAATGCACTCCGATCTCAACATCCTCTTTTGCTCGGCGTTCGGAATATATTTTATGTCAGACTGGCGCAGTTTTTTCAGTATGCTTTCAAAGCATAGTCCCGAACTTAATGGGGACATTAACATATATCAATGATATACCCTTCTAAAGCTCGAAGTGCATGGTGATACCGAAGGCTCTTAAAGTGTGCATCTGGAAGAGCATAAAATAGTTCGCTCTTGTGTGCTTTCGAATTCGTTCCTCGAACAGACAATTTTATATCGCTGCAGTGTGCAGTTTTCACGTGGTTTTTTCTCTTGGTTTCCTTTTGAAATGCATAACAGATGTTATTCATTTATATGTGCGCCTTTTGCCTCTTAGTTATGTGTTTCATTCCGAACAAAGTTCATTTCAATGCCTGCATTAGTTATGTCATTTTCCTGCCGAAACATTTGTTTCCACCCAGGGGATGTCAAGTGCGTAAAGAAAGTCATGCGATAGCATGGTAACAGTAGCTAAAGCTTATGGATATTATTTTTCTCTTCAATTATCCTATCACTTCCACATATTATACCCAGATATTCCCATATCTTCCGAAGTCGTCTCTCTTAGAGCTGAACACTGACGAACAAGAATCCGCTAAAGTTGAGTGCTTTTTATGCTCTAAATTTTATTTACCCATTGCAATTATATGTATGGCAGTTTATTTTAGTTTTAGTTTATTCCATGAATATTCAACTTGTAAAACTTGAATTAAATTACTTACGAAAATTCAGTTAGTGAGATGGTGGCAAGGAGAAATAATGGTGTCTGAAATGATAGCAAATCTTCCACTATATTCTAATTTTTGCTATGTTATTAGTGGAAAATTATGATCATTCCAGAGACTATTGAATTAATTTGACTTCATTTCACTTGTAAATATTTACCATAAAATATTTATTTCCAATTTGTGGTTATTTATTTGAATTTATATTTCATCTTCAAGGCATTATAATTCATTTGCGTATAAATATCTCCGATTGCCTACGTGGCTTCAATTAGACTTACAATTTTGTATTAAAGTAAATTTAATATTCATGTTTTGCACGCTCGTGCTGTTTTTATAACTTATTACTCAATAAAGCACGAACGAAGTAAATACTGCTGCAGGGATACTGAGGTGCCCGCTACCATGGAAATTGTAGTAAATCATTTAATGCCTATCATTGATTACGGTGTCACTGAAGCTACCCGAGTTTAGTGGACCGGATTTACTGCTTGTAAAATGAAATCCATGAGTAAAGTGCACTCCGTATTCATCCTCATGAAAAGCTTCCGTCCCAACGCCTAAGGCAGAGACCTGTTGGATTACGTTTAATTTATTTCACTGTCGTGAGTGACTTACTAGTGATTTACGTGTCTGAATTCCCCCATGTCCCAAGAGTCTGCTGCAGAAACCATGCGGCCGTAAAAAAAGAGAAGTAAAGTTTTCTAGCCCCCCCCACACGCTTAAATTATTCCTGCCCTAATTAGTTAGTACCTAGATAGTTAGATTGGTTAGGAAACCCTGGTTACCAAAAGGTTGTCCGCAAGATTTAAAGTGTTGGAAAAATACACATAACATGAATTCGAATCTGAAATTGAAGGCATATTTCTACCCCCATACTACATCAGCAGAGCAGACAGAGGATACAAATCAAGAGAGATCAACTGCTGGACTAAGCGATGCTAGAATTCATTTATTCCACCCACAATACACTACTGCAATGCATAAAAGTATGATTATTTCAAACACATTACACGTCATACTTTATATAAATTGTTAACAAATTAACAAGGCTTTTTTCAGCTAAGAGTCAAATTTACACGGTTGGCGACCTTCCTCCCCTTGCCACACACCCTTGTGGTGGCTCGTAGGGTGACATGTAGAAGTACCTGGGTAGTAGTTCCCCCTTTAGTCTGATCGATTTGCATACTTCGGAGATATTCACTCATAACCGCGTTTTTATCGCGAGCAATCCGGACGGGAGAAAGCGTCTTCGTGACAGCGGATGAAAAGGGATCGTAAACCTCCGATTGAGTGAGAGGGCTCAAGCATCCTTCCCCAGTGGGAGAAAGAAGCGGCGGAAGGCTGCTACCCGAGGCGGGAAACGGTTTCGATGGTCCTTTTATCCTGTGGGAAGAGGTGCACACGTCTGCACATGATGAGCGGAAGAAAGGGTCAGGTACAGAGGGCCGGAGGAGCGCGGCGGCATGGAAATGGAGGCGGAACGTACTCTGGTTTAGGAAGCCGAGGAACGCCAGACATTCATGCGCGGCGAAGAGCGCCTCTCCTTGCGGTTATGGGCAAGGATAGTCGAAATATAGAGGCGTAGATTGGTCGAGGCTGCGGTGCATGGGTTTATAATTCTTTCGCTCGCGAGCGTTGGAGAGGAACGCTCTCTTTCGTGGCGGTTCGAGGGTGAGAGAGATAAGGTCCAAATCGATTCCCATCTGGCGGTGAACCTGCTCGGGATATCGACTCGTTCGGGTCGATCGATTCTTTCAACGTCGCGGCGTCGAGTGCTCTCCACGACGAACATTTGCGTGGCGTTGCCCCTTTTCGGAGTGGATATCATTCCCGTGGATGGCGGGAGATGATTGGCTGAAGGGGAGGAGAGTGGAAAAGAGCCTCGGCGAGAGCGTTCTCTTGGTTTTATGTTTCAATTTTTTCCCACAACGACGAGTAGGAACACTTCGTGCACTTTACTTGGGTGCTGTTGACAACTTTTGAATTAATTTTTAGCATATTTAAAGTGCCTTTAGTTATAAAGTGGCTGGATTTTTGTCCGCTTCTTGTCGATGAATCTAATTTTGTCTCATATGAAAATGACTCGATGTAATTTCATGAATATACCGCACCATAAACAAAGCAGTGCACATGGTACGTAATGCTGGAGTATCCGTACTCTTGCAATTTTTTAAATATAATAAAGTTTGTGGATTATGGTCCCCAGTATCACCATGCAAGTGACAATTATGCTTAATAATATAGGGCGATGGAAGGAGATAAAATTCAATCGGTCATCTTGAAGTAATAGTAAAGATGTTTGATTCAGAGGTTATTTTATTGTTTTCGAACCATTTTACATTCGTTATACCTTAATGAATGCTGTTTATTAAATTCTCTTGTAGGATGAAATAGTTTTAGTTCTACTAATACCTTTACCTCAGGTTGAATTTTTAATTTGAAAAGATTAGTGTAATTCACTTATTTAAGCAATTCCTGGCATTCAGTTTTCAAATTTGTAATTCTTTTAATCCAATTCGTTGCGGATGGTTTTTGTAAATTGAGGTAATTTACAACAGTTTATGGAACGCAGAGCACCGCACATTATTACGCTTTCTGACTAAACTCCTGCGAGCAAAATGCTTATTAATTAATAATTCATTGCTCTCACTTTTGAAACGTCATATATACGATAAGTGGGTAAACCCTTGGCCTATCCCTTCCCCGGGGCTATTAACAATGTTCCATGGCTCTCCACCTCCAAGTAGGGAGAATTTTCGAGCCCTCTTCTCCTCTTCTCCACCCACTGTATCACACTTACTATGGCAAGTGGAATTCTTTCCACCGTATGCTAAAAAGAGATGAGACGTCAGCTTAAAGCTCCATGTTTAAGCCGATTTTTTTGCGCAGCGTTTTTGAATCAGCGTTAATATTGCGCTGTCGCTATTCCAAGGTGTCTAAACTAACAGTTTTCATTTTAGATTTATATCTTAGTCATGCGTCACATTTGTGTTCTTATATCCTAATAATGATGGAATAAACTCTACATCCCTTTTGCATGCCGTTATAATGTTGCTATTTTCTGATATTATTTTCACGATATCAATAATTATATTCACCTCCTCCGTGCTCATCTTTATCTTGTTAACCTAAGCATTTTCTTGAATATCAAGTTTATTCATTGCTATGCGGGATTTTCCAAGCCCTTTGTTTCTTTAATCGTCATTTCTAATGAGAGAAAACACCATGTGATGGCTCAAATGCTTGCAATAATATATGTTTTTGCTTTAATTGTGGCATACCATGCCCACCCAGTGAGATAAATTGCTCACTCATGATGGTTCAGTCTTCTTATGTACTTAATAGTTCTATCCATTCTTTTATTAAAGCGCCTTGCAGCCAAATGCGTGTTAGTGAAAGTAAAAAGGCATAGGTCTAGAGGGTCTAGAGCTAGGAATTTGTGAATGATGTCCTTTTCTTCAAATAATTTTTATGGATACAAAATTAGTACCTATACGAAAAGTTCCAGGTGATCAAAAGTCATAAAACTGTGCCATTAGGAATTCATTTCGAGCGGAACTTCGAATTTAACAAGAGGACAAAATGCTCTCGCGCATCTTTAGCCTCCGAGATTCTCATTTAATTCATGCCTGTGATGCACCGCCACCCTCTCTCCACCCTGCTTCCCCAGATGGGCCGAATCCCTTATCAATGCACGGGGCAGCGCGACCCATAATGATCCACGGCCTCTCGGTTCCCCCTTCTCGAAGGGGGTGCGGTGCGGCACACCACGAACCTCTTTTTCCCACTGCCAACGATTTCGCATTCCCTCACCCTTTAGACCCGCAAGTGGCGTGTCGTCACGTCCCTCGACACGTTGGGTGGGTCGTGATCAAACTGGGTGATGGACTCCCGATGGCGACCTCTTCCAGGGGATCCGATTCCCTCTCCTTCCCTCGTGATTTCCGTCCAAACTCTCCCTCCCTCTGTCCTCCCCTCACGTTTAAACTACTTCGACTCGACACGAGGCTCCCGCCCGGTCCTTTGTATTCCATTCTCGCACGTGTCTCAGTCCCCCTCGCTTCCGTTCCCTCTTTAACGCCGCCTCCTTCCACCCCGACGATCTCGCCAATTTTCTCCGGTCCCGTCCTTTTTTCGGCCCTCGCCATTTCTCCCGCGTCGCCGGCGCTGTCTTACCACTTGAACCCCCCTCCCTGATCTCAGTCGTCACCTCCCCTCTCAACAATTCCTCCCTTTCTTACATCTTGACGTGAAAATTCCTTCTCCCACTTCTGGCTTCTCGGAAATGGTTTCGTTTTCTCCAATCCGTACGTTTCCGGTTCATTCTAATCGACTCTGCCTTCAGCGTATTTCTTCACATTTTTTATACCTTAACCATCAGTTTGTGGATGTTCCTGACTGAATTTTTACGCCATTTTTTACGTTTTCGCGCGTAGGCATTGAGTTCGCATTCATCATCTTTGCTCACATTTATTCGCGGTCTCTACGTTTGAATGTGAAATATAAACTCCATATCGCGATAAATAATTAAAGATGTTTTCGTGTATGAGAATAAATGATCAACATTGTTGATAAATTATACTGTGTATTAGATTCTAACAGAACAATAATGTCGTTTATTATCAATGCGCATGGTTTTGCTAGAAATCCTTATAATCATAGTATTATTTTCCATGAAAGTTGATTCAGATTCATAATATTTCCCTTTCTGAAGAAATTAAAAACTCTTGGTTTAAATTACATGACCTTAAGAATTCCTGTTGATTTTTTATTTGAATTTTCATAAATGAGTTTAAAAGGAGGTGTATCTAGTGCTTTTTCAGAATATCTTGATTTATGTTTGACGTTTGTGACCCTTTTTACTTAGCTATGAGCTGTAACAATCAGCATTCACAAGATAGCCTTGGCTTCCCATAGATATGCCAATTCTATTATAAGAGTTATTGGATTATAAATGCTTACTATCAATTATGTTGTACTTGAACTTGCGAGTTTCTAATTGTTACCACACTTTTCCAAACGTTTTGAGGTTCCAAATTTTTACTTTGCTACTTTTAGAAAATGATTGGTATATAATAATGCAATTATCGGTTCTTTTGATTCAAGTTTTTCAATTTACAAATGTCGTGATATATGTTAATGTTCATTTTTTCCCTCTAAAAATATTGTCCTTTTCTTTTTACTGTTTTAATGCTTATGATAGATTTTGTTAATAGCCGGTACGTAGATATATGTTGGCATTTATGATTAATGAAGAGTATCTTTTTTAAGACTTCGTTGCAATATACTGCACTCGAGTCTCAAACCCTTGGTGGCCAGTCTTGCTTTAGTCTCACGATCAGCCTGATGCAAGTCTGATAGTTGGTTCGGATTTCCGAATGGTTTCACGGAGTAAGAGCTTCGAACCTTCCGATTGGACACTCTACCGAATGAATGAATGGTCCACGGACCGATGTCAACCCGCTCCTATTTCCCAGTTCGTCTTTTTCCGCCTTCGTGATGAGAATAATCGATCAATCTCCTTTCCTCTCTCGCTTTCTGTCTCTCCTTTATTTATTTATGTTTCTTTGCCTTTTCCAGACCAGCTATCCAAGTAATCGTCACTCCCTTTCCATCTTCAACTTCTGGGATAGGCCAACCAACCCCTTCCGATTCGGTGGTCTTCTTCTTGGCCGTGCGTTTTCCGTCTGCTGCCGCGACCATTCATTTTTCAGCCGCGCCTTCCTTGTCGAAGTGATCTCCTGCGTTCATCCATCAAGATTTTATCGCTTCTTTTCTCTCCGTTTCTCCTTCCTTCATCATCAATTCATTTTTACTGCTTCCCTATTTTTACGATAACTCTTGTTTCCCGTCCCTGCCTCTCTCACCCTCGTCCTCTTCGCAGTGATGATCATCCTACCGCTACATGTCTTGCTACGTGTCTAGCTACTGATAAACATTTTCACCGGCTGTAGTGAATGATTGTTTGTCCCTCTTGATTTGTCTTGTTTTCTTCTCGTGTGTGGCATGATCGAGTCACAATTTTGGCCCAATATGTGAGGTCAAAATGAAGGAACATTCATCATTTTTCTAGTTTTATAAATTGATGTCCAACATTTCTCATCCGACTTTTAATGCATTATATGCTTGATATAGATACTCTTCATTTAATTGATGTATTCAGTCAATCAATAAATTTACCTGGTGATTCCCAGCAATTTATTACTGCAGTCTCAGCGGAAGTGGAAACATTTCCCTTAAGTTTCTTTTGGATTTATTTCACTCCACTGTTTGAAAATTGGGCTTTAATTTTGGCTGTACGATTCTAAAAAGAAAAACAGAACCGCCTGAAGGCGTAAACTGAATGAAGCAGTGATTAAAGGATGAAAGGAAGGTTGACTAAGAGGTTTTTTGTGAAGATGAGGAGAGCGACTGTATAGTAAATTATTACGAAAATCGAGAAAAACCATACAGCACTGCTGGTATCGTGTCTCTCTATCGAGGACTTTCGGTCAAGGTAGCAACACCAACAAGTCACAATCAAGGAAGTGGTTTGTATGGAAGCTAATGCCGCCCTGATGACATCTCCATCACAGGTTTGTTTCGGACAAGAGCTTAATGTGGTCTGCTTACGTGATTTAAGTAGTCGTTAAGCGCAACGTAAATTCTCCCAGTAAAAGTAAGTAGTTATAATCGGTAGAGCTTGATATAAGGATAAATGTCCTACGGATACTTCGTATCAAAAACAATTTTTGTGTAATTGTGATGTTGTATTGACACGAATTGGCCATAGCATTCTTTTCCCTTCTAATTGGTTAGCTACAACAAACTCATTGCTGAATATGATTAATGATTAGGGCGAATTACTCTTATCTAAAATTTGAATTATTTTCAGCCATAATTGACGTCCTAATTATCAAACAAGGACTTACTAATATTGCTTAATATCAATAGTAAAGTTGCACATATATTGCTGCTGAATTAGACACCGTTCACGTCAACGGTCAGTAACAAATACACCATACAATTCGTATTTTAATGCCGTGCGAACTTCTGGTTATCCCCCAGATTTTATCAAAATCCAATCACATATTTTGATTTTATCGCATGTGTTGGGAAAAATTGTTAAAGTAAAGTGATGGAGCATAAAATCATAAATAGTCAATTGGAGAAGAGCAATTTGCCATTGAACAATAGGGAATCAACTGTAAATGGACGTGCAAAATAGTATAAAACTGAACTCAGTTGGTAATATTTGATGCTCGCAAATTGAATTCAGGGTCGACCTGCTGTATTTGGCATTTGCATCAGATTTCATCTGTTTTTATTTAATTGTAAATTATCCTTGATTCTATCAGATGGGCCGGCTACATTGCACTAGTGAGGCGTTCTCTGGATGAACCTACGGCAAAAGTTACGAGTGCTTAATCGTGATTAAACTGTAAGCATCTGATTAATATTGTACTCATTTTCTGTAAAAATGATGTACTAAATTTTCATTTTCTCCAGTTTGAGAATGGATGTTACTCCATGATTATTTAGTCATTACTTAATATCCGGGTTAAATTATAGTCTTTTTTAAATTAACACAGAAATACATTGTAAATTTCCACAATAAGTTTATAGCACCATATGGAAATTTACAAAGTATTTTTGTGATAAGTGTCACACATTTCCACAAATTATCGCCTGGTACGTTAAAATCTGTATAGTCTTTTTCCACTATTTTTTGCTTCTTGATACCTTCAGTACTGAAAAGAGAGTGATTTTTCAGTCTCGTGATTCCAGACTAAATTGCAGAATTGTTGTCGTTTTTACTATATTTTGCCAATTGTGTATGCATGTGTGGTTTTGTATATGAATCTCTGCCAAATTTCCAAATCCGTATGAAATTCGCAATTATCCTTTTGGACTGAGAAATTGAAGGGAAAGAAGAAAATAACAGGCACTGGTTTTAATATTGTTTGGCGTTTAGATCAGCGAATTATATTTATGCGTCGATTTTAGAATTTTACTCATCTCTTTGCCTCTTCGGCTGCTTGGAATATATTGCACGGTAGATTGGCCGATATTTTGACTGTGCGAAGCCTGGCGAAAATACCGAGAAAGGAAAGGATAACGAATAGGTTCAGTTTCCACGTCCAAACATTAAGCTGATGCGTTTTCTATCTCAGTAATGAAGCACCATGCGCCATGCTGCTCAGGTTTAGTGATTACAATTTTTGAATTTCCTTCACTTCTTTTTAATGGACTTGTCTCGGAGATGTTTCTCGTCAAATGAATTTATTATTTGGTAAAGGGTTCCTTTTTCACTTTTTTATGAACGATATGTATCATTTACACTACGATCAGATTTATTTTATTATAGGTATTCTGAAAGTGGCATGAATTGACATTGGCACGAATAGTGCTGATGTTTTCTTTCAGTGATTCATAGCAGTTAAGTATTGAAGTGCTAACTATAATTAAATGATGAATAAATTCACTGGTGAAGAAGTTGTCTGAAAAGTATGCGATTTAGTTCTGGATCAGCACGCGGTGTATTGTAATGAACGCCATATTTTTTATGATCGTCTTTATCTATCTTAATGCCTTCTAAAAACATAAATGCTGGGTGAGATTCTCACTCATTATCATCCTTAAATCAAGCTTATTTTCTTTTGGGTGGAGAATTCAATATTGATAACTGTTTCAGTATTTTGATTAAGTTTATGTATTATTTTACTTGATTTTTTTGACGTTAAAGTAAACATGATGAAAAACTTATGTGTCAATTTTTTTCCTTGTTTCAGGTGAGTGGTGATAACATCTCGGAGAGGATGTGTCCTTTAGTCGCAGAGCGGCATAGAATCGACTGCGAGAGGAAACCTTAAAGCGGAGGTATGCATGCATGTGCGTTGTATTCCTGATCCATAATCTACAATTATTAGCGTGGGGATGATTGTTTATAAACAGAATAATTTTTGCCGCTTCTCTTATTATTCATAAACAGATTAATTTCTGAAAGTTTACTCTAAAACCTTATGGTGTTTGAGGTATGAATCAGTGAGACTTTCATTCAAGGCGTTTCAATGAGGGAAAATTACAATTGTGCTGAACATAACGAGAGGAATAAATCGCCTTGACCGAGATTGAAACTACATACCTTTGGATTGCTGGTCTACTAGGCACCCCTCCACGCTACCCATAATTCATGATGTAAAAGGAAGGTTTGAAACGGGGTCGTTTACTGTATTATTTATTGCCGAATCTGATAGAGATCGTGAAAATGAAAGACCCGTGTTTTTCCGTTTTTCGATCTCGAGTTATAAGCAGTGAAAAACCGATGTGTTTAACCCTTTTGAAAAAGTGGGCGTGCAATGGACTCGTACGTCATCCACTTCGTCCAATCACAACTGAGACGTCGAAGCTCCTTCGCTCAATCAGAATCGGGGACACGCAGCCTACTCTGCTAATGGAAGAGGGTGTTAGTCTCCATTCGGATTATTTCGAAAGGCATTGCATATTCGACTACAACGTAATTTGTGAGCAACCATATTAACTTCAGTACACTTTTAGTCACATCAAAATTTATGCGAAAATATTTTGTTGTTCAGCTGTTTTCGGTTATTTGCAGGATGCGACAGGACCTCTTCAGGCAGACCTGCCCTCCCGTTCTTCCTCAAAACAGTCAAGGACAGGAGGTGGATGACGTAGATATTTTAAACGCAGATCGTTCGGTGGGCGTCACCTTTTCCTTCTCAACATTTTTGATTTATGAGCGAATGGCTCTGGTTAAAAGATTACTTTTTTCACAAAAATTCATCTTTCGTTTCCATCTAACGATATCGTGTACAAAAGAACGATTTCATTTCTAAGTAAATCCCCCTTTTGTGCTTCAGGTAACGACGGGAAGAGAAATCGTGGGTAGCAAGGTGCTCTGCGAAATTTACCACCAATTAAAAATCCGTACTTGATTCCCAGTTGACTATACCTTTTCCCTCCCACAATTTTAAGCGCTATGAAATGCTGAACATCGCGGCAGTGGTAATATCATACAGCACAATTACTACATTTTATCGGCCCGGTCTCCAATCATCTGGGAATAGGACTTCTGTAAACGCCATGCACTCCATGGAAGAGGTGATTTTGACATCTTTACAGCTTTTGACTCTGAAGGGCTCAGCTTTTTTGACTCAACTTTATACGAAGCACATTTTAAAGGAAAGATAATGCAATTTTCCACAAGTAAACAATTTTTATTCCGACTAGTTTCGGTGTACTACACCATTTTCAAGTGAAGCTTTCTTTTACAAACAAGTGTATATATGAGCAGAGGGAGGGAGGAGTGGGGGGGGGGGGGGGAGGGAAAGGGAGTGAAACGGAACAGGGAACAAGGAGTGATCTGGTTGGCGCGTGGGTGAGAGGGGCAGGTCAGTTTATTCAAATTTGTAAAACCCGGTGTCGGTTGGTGACGATGGGGGAAGATGGGAGAGGGAACAGAAGGAGAAAAACGCCTTGGGTCGCCGTTGTCGTCTTAGGATCCCTCGTTGATTTAATGGCTCTTGCGGCAGGGTTCGGCAATTGGAGACCAGTGGGTGATGTCCCGTGGTGTTGCTTTTCGGCGATGCTTGAGGAGTCCTCCGGAGGTTGGGGGGGGGGGGGGGCGGAGAGGGACCGCAGGGTAGGGGATGTCCAGAACATCGGCTCGGAGTGGTGGAGGAAGTAGTGTGGTGTTACCAAAGGGAGGTAAATCAACGAGGGATCCTAAGACGACAACGGCGACCCAAGGCGTTTTTCTCCTTCTGTTCCCTCTCCCATCTTCCCCCATCGTCACCAACCGACACCGGGTTTTACAAATTTGAATAAACTGACCTGCCCCTCTCACCCACGCGCCAACCAGATCACTCCTTGTTCCCTGTTCCGTTTCACTCCCTTTCCCTCCCCCCCCCCACTCCTCCCTCCCTCTGCTCATATATACACTTGTTTGTAAAAGAAAGCTTCACTTGAAAATGGTGTAGTACATCGAAACTAGTCGGAATAAAAATTGTTTACTTGTGGAAAATTGCATTATCTTTCCTTTAATATGGAACGTTTCCACCACATCTCGCCTGAATCGATATTGTTTATTCACGAAGCACATTGTTCCAAATCCGAAGTCCGATGTAACAGTGTTGTGATTGGCGGTCCTGCACATGGATTTTACATTTTTCAACTTCTTAGGTTATACCGCATCGTCTACCCCTAAGATCTTTGACTTTTGAAATACGGAATAGCCTTACGTGATCTGGTATTTTAAAATTCGAAATTCTGATGTCCAGTCGGCACGTTATCGACCTGGATTCGGCAGCCGGTTCATATTTAACGGATGGTTTTACCTAAATGGTAAGGTCAGTAATGCTGTTTCAGCTAAAAGTGGATAGAAGTGCTGAAGTCAGATAGGTGTCTTTTCGATTTGAGCCTGGAATCTCCTGTCTGTAACCGAACAATTGTCTTGTGTTTCATTAAGTACTTGGGAAATTTCGTATAACTTGTTTTATGTGCCAAGAGTACTAAATTTTAGCGGTTAAGGTTGATTTGCCCGTAACTGGTGCAGGTTTCAATTAATGTGATCACATTTACATGAATACGGAAGTACATAAGACGTACAAATACATGTTGCTGCATTAGGTATGTATATAGTCGTTTTCTTCATTGAAGATATTTTAACTTAAATTGTGGTTGTTTAACTTTTGTGTGTTTCTTCAGATACATCTCAGTCCTGTCATGGGTGACTGTAATGTATTATATGAAGCTTTATTACTGCTAAGTTTTGAAATTTGATATTCGCGCTTTGAATCAATTACAAAGTTTGTTTTCGTGTTTTAACATGGTAGTCATGATTTTGCAAATTCTATAATGAGCGTTTAGGAAAATAAAAATATGTAGCCTTGTATCGTTTATTGACTTATGTGGTATCTTAATTAAATTTTCTATCGTTCTGATATATCACATTTCCATGAAAATCCATTTAGGAGTCTTGTTTTTGTTACGTGGCAAACGCTATACATTTAATGATCCGCGGGGCCTCGAATCGCACGTGAAAATCATGCGTGAAGGATATGTCAGCCCTTCATTTATTGTGATTTTCCCTTTTCTGCCTCACTTTGCGAACAAAAAAAGTCAGGTGGTGGAATACGTAATTCGAGAGACTCTGAGATCTAATCATGTTAACTTTGCACCTTCTTCTAAATTATTAAAATGTGAACACGGTGAAATATTTGCATGTTTTTCCTCTATCCCAGCACAAGTTTAGGTAACTGCACCGGACATGTATGAAACAATGCAGCGATTTCACTTTCATCATCATTCAATATTGGAAAGCTAAAATTAAAATTGCTATGATTAATGCCAAAATTAACTCCAGTCTAATTTCCTTGTGTTTTTTCATTGCATTACATTTTTGGCGACGTAAAATGAATTAATGCCTTCAATGAAAATCTGCTGCGCGTCTACCAATTGAGCATAGTTCATCCCGACTAGGAAATATTATTATTCCACTTCCTGAAAACGTTCGTGTTATTGGGTAGAATTTTCATAATATTGCGATCCTTGAACTGAGACTTCAAAGAATACGGTTTAACGGGAGGGTAGTTTCTTGCGTATCGTTGCAAATAATCGAATTTCAGCTATTCCTGGAATATAGCGAGAACCCGGTAATATTGTACGGAATCGACTTTCATGCTCTCGTCGTAAATCTGATTTCCGGAAAGCTCAGCAGCTGCTGCATGCTGAAATTTATTTATCAGTATCAAATTAAGCCCCACTGTTCTGCTCAGAGAGCAAAAAAACTTAGCACCTCGGTAGGAGGGTGAACGATAGTATTGCGTTGATATACGATAATCGCTCTTTCTACTGCAATTCCCTCCACAACCGAAATCCTAGTGTAGGGGTGAGAAAAGGAAGAGCAAGAATCGCCTTCGAAGTTCAAATATGGCCATCATTTAACCATAAGACTGTCCAACACATCAGAGGGAGTGGAGGGGCAGATCCATGGAATTTCCGGCTACGATTCATATCCCAATTGCCAGCTCTCTCATATTCCTCTTTTCTCAGCACCGAGAGTAGCATTGGCTACCGTACAGCCTTTCGTTTAGGAGCACCGTATCGTCAGTCAAGTTTGGATATTAAAAAAATCGTCTTAAGTTTTTTTTTACGAGTATCAAAAATTTAAGATCAATATTTTTTTATATTTAACTTTCTCCCATCCTTGACTTAGAAACGACTGACACCACCTCTTAAACTTTGGTTTGTTCTCTAATTTGAAAAGTCCTCGGGAAGCTTTTTTATGATAAGGGACTAAATGTTAAAAAGTATAATAGAGGTTTATATTTGTCAGAGAGCAAGGGTTTTGTTAAGTATAGTTGGATGAATATTAACAGAATTCCTCCCTTTTTCCACATTTGAACGGGTACAATTCGACCTTTCTTTTTATTACTCACACGTTTCGCTGTCGAGTTTTTAGTGAGCTATTGTATATTTACGATATTTATTCATTCTACATTTATCTATATTTAGAGCCCTAAGCTCATACGATTAAGCTTTAATAAGATAAAGCACTGTCTACAGGTGCACCCTAGAGGATTTCAACTCCATAATTATGTAAAACTGAATGTTCTGCAGGCATTTTTGTGGTAACGAATCACAAGTAATAATGACAAATTAGTAAATTGAAATTTGTTACGGCCTTCGGCGCAGGAAAAAAAACGCCTGTAGTAATCTTAAAATACTCAAACAGCAATGTGAGCAATATAAACGAATTAAAACCGTCTCCATTTTCGTTTAATTTAATATGAATTGCGGAAGAATTGATCTCCGGGCCTAGTTTCTTAAAAAAGAATATTAGGATTTATTTTCTTACAAGATATCTTTGAAATATTCGTAAAACCGGGTAAGTTGTAGTTTTTTCATTAGATATCTAAATACATTTCACTCGAAAAATTCCGTTTTTTACCTTAGTCCTCGCCTGGTAGCTTAAAACCCACTTCTACACGCTCATGGAGCAAGCCGTAATTTGGTATGCAAGTATGCAAAGTGAAAATTTTGAGATGAACGGGATCACTAATCTAGGCTTTCATTACCAGTAAGAAGTTACACAGAGAAAAAATCATTCGCCTTGACCGGGACCGCGGGACTTGTCCCGCAGTCCGTTAACACCTAGTTCCTTTAAGCCTCGTTGATTTCCACAGAGAAAGAGGACGTCTTGGTAGCTCATCTGGTAGAGCACCTGGCCGGAAATCAGGGGGTCCGGGTTCGTGTCCCGGTCAAGGTGAATGATTTTTTTCTCTGTGGAACTTCTTGCTATAGTGCAATTTTCAGCGGGTAAAGTTTCCGCGGCCAGTCTTTGATTTCATTACCAGAACTTTTCCATTTAAGTTGAACAGATTTGTAGTTCGAGTCTTGCTAGATTTATATCTATCATAATTTCAAATGTGACGCCCTTGTGTCACATAATAAAAATTACGAATCCACTTCTTCTATTTTCATTTCTCAACATCAGCTGCGTGTCGTAGAAAATACTGCCCTCGGATTCGATGTTTGTCTCGTGGAGAGGGAAATTAAGTTTGGAAGCCCTTGACCCTTGTAAGGGTAGACGAAATGGACGCTATATTGCACGAGCTGAGCTAGGGCCTACAGATCGTGCGGACAGTGGAAAGCGATGAGAGTACAGCGGCGCTCTATGGGGAAACGCGAGAGCATTCCGAGACTAATAGCCGGGAGCCGAGTGCATCGGTCATCGGAAAAAGGCTCCGGCGGTGCGCGGTCGTGAGATATCCAAAGGTATCCAAAGTGGTGTGGGGGGAGGACGGGAACGGGCGGTCGCTTTCCAATTGTTGCGTATGTCCGCGCGCTGGGTGTGACGAGGACTGTGTAGCTGTCGTCGGGGTGAGACGTGGGAACCGATGGCGTTAATTGACCCGGGGAAGTTATAAGTGCAAGAGAAAGGGAAGGGAGGTTAGGGTGAGGGGATGGTAACCATTTATCTCGACAGGGAAGGCGTTGAAGCGGAGGGTGATAAAAATTGCGACAATGCGACTGGACCGTAGGGCGCAATATGTTTGGACCCAAATAATAATGGCTGTTCGCAACCAGGCGGCTGGAATTGGAGCGAAGATCTTTTTTGTTCATGGTCGTACATTTATGGCACGCGGCGGGTGTCGCCGGGACTTGTCGAGGAGAACTATTATTTGTGTACAAGCAAATGTGAGCGGGACTTGGTGAGAATTGGATGTTGTGACGCACGTGGATGGTGGGATGTTTGTCGTAATAGGAGCTTGTTCGCGCTGAATTGAACGGGTGAGCGACGACTGAAATATTTTTTATGCTCATCATTCGGAAGTGTTGCAATGAGGGAATATCGCGTGCCAAATAGAAATGGCTTGAAAA
Organism: Platycnemis pennipes; assembly: GCA_933228895.1. NCBI lineage: Eukaryota > Metazoa > Arthropoda > Insecta > Odonata > Platycnemididae > Platycnemis > Platycnemis pennipes. Next base: position 79,387,422 of record OW121847.1, on the reverse strand, counting down.
TTCGAGCTCATTCGAAATATCAATGCGTCCTTCGAAATAGTGGACGATGGAAAGCTTACATGTGAAATAATGAAACACCATTCCTTCAAAGTTAATTCTGAAACAATCAGAAAAGAGATTATTGAACGAATGTGTCTAATTCTTTCTACTATTCTGGTGATGTGTATTCTATACGATAAAAAGAACGAAAGCCGTCCCGTTTTTGTGTGTTTTTATGCAATGCAATGCCTATTGCAATTGCAATGCCTAATTTGCATCGCATTAAATGCGATGCAAATCTAGCATCGCATTTAATGCGATGCTAGTTTTTTTTTGCATACTCATAATTTGCATGAACTTGAAATCATCATCATCATAAATTATTTCAGTAAATGTCATCAACCCGCAGAATATTGCGTACCTACTTTTTATCCACCTCAAAAACCCGGATTCTACTCACGCTTGTAAGTTTTGTCCCATAATAACACTGTGAAATCATAGCATGCAGCCGTATTTCCTTTAATAATTGATAAATCCAGGAACACCGAACATGAAAACAAGAAAAATAATGCGATACACAATCTAATTTTTATCATGAGACTTTGTTTTCTTTGCCAAATCCAAAAAAATATTAAAAAACCGTCACGAAATTTGGCAAAATATTGCCGTTTTGAAAAACCTTTCTACTTGTCAAGAAAAGGCATTTTTGAAGTTAACACTCAAAGAAATGCATGGGGAGAATAAGGCCTATTATAAACGGATGGAAATAAGTACTGATACGCCAGGTTACAAAAAAAACATTGCCAAAAATTGGGAAAGTATTGGCGGTCAGTCGAAGGCGAAGGGGGTTCTGCCGCCATAGGCATACAAGGGGGCATACCCCCACCTAATGTACATATAAAATAAAGTCGCTGTTCTTGTTGGTTAGAAAGGAAAGGGATAAGGGTTGCAAGGTCAACCTTGCGTGCGTTATTACTTTTTCGAAGAGAAGGTCGTATATTCTACCCGATCTGGTCATTTCTTTAAAAAATTTAATGCCCTCAAGATCCCTTCTAAAGTCGTGCGACGTTATCTCAAAGAGGAATCATTTTTAGAAGCCGAGTCCAAGTCACAAAGTTATGAATAAAACAGGGGAGCTTGGCCACTGGACGGATAAATATTGTAATTTATTGCTTTCTGTCAGGCTTGCCTGGGAATAGCCGAAAGAATTAGGCATTAGTCACCACTCTAGCAGCGTTGAATGTACTTGGCAGTTTTATGCAATATACGTTGAACAAATGGAATATTCCCCTCCCTGGTCATGCGGTAAGGACAATCTGCAACCGAATGATTTTCCTGGTATATGAATGGCGAATATTATATTTCTTACCACTAAGCCTTGTTAATTTCTACATTTTTGATTAGTTTCTATACCCATTGCCACCTGTCTTTCCCGTAAATCTGTATGTACACCCGCCTCTATGATTTTCACCTGCAATTTTGATTTAGCCGGTAATTTCAGAGGCCAATGTCCGGTATATTAGCCAAGGACCCTGATCTCGGATATCAGCCTTTAAAGCGGGAAAAACTATTTCTATTGCACACAACAAAGCAGTGTTTGGGCAAAGAAGGGTAGAAAACCACCCATCCGATGAACTTACATGGCTTATATCAAATACTATAGATACTAACAATCTAGTTGCATGAGACCCTTTAGTTGCTTGCTTGCATGTTAGTAGTGCATGCTTGGTGACCTTCACCCCCTGCCACACACCCTCGCGGTGGCTTGCAGGGTATCGTGTAGATGTAGATGTATATCCATTAATGTTGCGATTTATGATCGGCGTGGCATCTCTAAACATCATTAATGCTATAAGGATAGGTTCAAGCGATGTGATGTCATTATATTTTCCAGTGTGCTTGTAATGATTCCGTTCACAATCGGATCTCTTCCTGTCATGCCCCTAGAAATTAGGGACTAGGAGTGCAGGATTTGAATAATCTTGATTTGAGAGTTGCATTGTGTTTGTTAGCTTGAAAGTATGTGAATATATATCTCCATGCTACTGTTTCCCTAACTATTTCTGTCGAATGAATGATGGAACTATAATACTTTCATCAGAAACTCCTAAATTATTTATTCAGCTTTATTGAACTATGATTCTTAATACCCCACCTTTCCCTTTCTAGTTATTGATCTGTATTGATGTATTCGAGACGGTTTCCCCTCATCAATGTGTTAGCATTATTGATTTTTTTCCTTTTTGATATTTTATGCATAAGAGACCGATACAAAATGCACAGCCTGAAGACAATGGTCCAAACTGGTAGCTGAAACATGTTTCTTTTGTTCAGTGGAACCTATTTTTAGGTTGAACTTGTTTAGACGGACGTATGTAGTTTGGAAAACTACGTATGTAGTTTGCATTTCAGCTCTGGAGGTGAATTGCCAACGGAATTAAAAATACGCTTAAGAAACCATATGTCACCGCAGGTGTGAACGCGTGTAGGTACTGTTAGCAGCAAGATTCTGCGTGGAGTGGAGACATTTCGTTCATTTCTGACATGAAAGAATCCCATGTAAGTGGCTTTGGCAATGCTGGGAAGGGAGTGGTCATTCCGTCCACTTCCGTGGTGTGCATTTCCTCCCGTGAGCTCACATGATGTCCGCTCGTTGGCTCGCTGTTCATCGCGTGCTGACTGGGGCGCCATTTTATACCGGAAAAACCGTGGCGGTGGGCCTTTTGGGCAGTGTAATTTGGGGGCAGGGATAAGGTCCGTCAACAGAAAAAGGCCAGCGTGACTCGAGCACTCCCTTCCTGGAATTTTCCTCCGTCCCCCTCTCTGTCTGCTCTCCAATAACACTCCCCGTATCGGACCTACCCCTATCCCTCTCCTTCCTCATGATCCCGCTTCCGTCTTCATCTTATTTTCATATTCCTTTTCCTCTCCGGCAGCAGCCCTCCTCCGGCACACATGAAAGATTTTCGATGTTCAATCATTTAGCGACCCACTCAGCGTGGCTGCGGTTGCCAGGCAACGTTTATGCGGCAAAACAAAACAAGTTCGCTAAGCGACTCTTGACCTTATGCATCTCGCTGTCAGCCGGCTGGCGGCGCTGCGAGCGATCGAAAAGAGAAGGGCTTTCGCGAATATTGCTCGCGTGCGGCGGTACTTGTGGCGTTAGTGCATGTTTGTCAAAGGAGGACGAAAAAGCAAGGGCATCATCGTGCATGTGGATTTAGTGCTCTTGTTGGAATTTCAATTTCCTTTCAGAACGCCGTGACGGTAAATTAAATATTTTCTTCGCATTTCGGTCTGCATGAGTGCATCACGAGGCGTATTTCATAGCAGAAAAACAATGTCACGAACATAAATTGTTGTGGTTACACAGTGTCATTTATCACATCCGGATTTAGTAATGAATTTTAATAACCATTAATAGCTCTCAGTTCATTATATGATGACAAGTTTGCATAAATCGTGAACCATCCAATTACAGTTTGATTTCAGCCCGACATTTATTGAGCTTATTATGTATGAGACATTCGATTATTAAAAATAGCTCCGTAGGCAGTAATTCAACTTGATTTTTAGTTAAATTGACGTATTCATTTTGTGGTAATAGTTTATGACGTCATATAAACGATAAACATAACGCAAACCGTGTACAGGACGCTAGGTGGCATGTTAGATGATGTTGTTAGACACAGGTTAGCACGTAAGCAACAATGTTCAAGGTTAGTTTGAATTAACTTTCATTAGAGGGTTTAGGAAACTTTATGAACTCTGATGGAAGTCTGTCAAGAGACACGTCAGCTTCTAAGAAGTAGTTCACGCCATGGCGTTAACACTTACAAAATCCTCAAGGGGATTGCAAGATCAATGTAAAATGTTTACAGGGGACACCACCTCCGTCTGCCTGAATGATTAATGGCATTATTGAAGTTTTTATTTCATCCTATCGCAATTTAGCTGTTATGTATTCCCATCATCCTTAAAGACACATATTTTGTGAATATGCATTTTTTGTTGAGTTTCTGCGTCCAATCTATTTTTGAACGTAGTGGAGTGGCGAGATAAGTTCTGATTTTGAATTATTTTTGTACGACTGCGTATTCACAGAATTTGAAGCAGCTGTAAGGGGTCTAAGGATAAATAAGGCTTCGGAAATAGATGATATTCCGGCCGAACTAATAAAAAACTCCGGAGAGAAGACATTAACTCAGCTGTACAAAACCATCTCCGACATGTACTCTACAGGAGAGATACCCACGGACTTTGAGAGAAACATCATCATGCCTATTGCCAAAAGGAAGAGGCCTGAGAATTGTGAACATTTAAGGACCATAAGCCTGACAACTCATGCCTCGAAGATATTGACGAGAATCATCTAAAGAAGAATAGAACAAAAAGCTGAGGAGTTCCTGGATGAGGACCAATTCGGGTTCAGAAGAAACAAGGGCACGAGAGAAGCGATTTTGGCCCTCAGGATACTTATAGAGAAGAGAATAGAGAAGAATCTACCGATGTTTGTTGCATTTGTAGATTTGGAAAAGGCATTTGACAACGTGGATTGAAATATGATGCTAAAATTTCTGAAAGAAATTGGAGTATAATCGTTGTAGTTGTAATATCGTAGTTGTAATAAATCGTTTTAATAAAGTAGTGGCCATAATCAAATCAGGACCCAGAAGTACAGAAGCAAGCATAAAGAAACGAGTGAGGGAAGGATGTGCGCTGTCTACCGTATTATTCAATGTCTACATCGAGAAAGCCACCGTAGAAGTCAAAGAAAAATCTCAGGGAGTAAATATCCACTGGGAAAAAAGTCAGTAAGTAGGGTCAATTTGTTCATTCTGGGACAAGGTCACCCTTGAAATTACAATTGCCTTTCACTTCCGGATACGTCCAACCCACTTTCCCTTTTCGCGCACGGAGACGTCTGCCCCACGTTCACATTTCGTGCCCGCGACTCGGAGACACCCGACCCACTTTCACTTTTCGCACACGTGTTGAGGAGACGTGTACCACCCTTGCTTGCAACATTGCCATCGTTTCTTTACCTCCCATCTTCTCAGACAGTATAAAAGCGCGTTAAATCGAAGCGACATATAATCGCTGACAGATATTCGACACGTAAGGATGTCTCCCTTACTCTCCGTGAAAGCTGAGCTTGGTGGGAAGCATCAACTCCTCGTTCGCAAATTCAAGGATAATGTGAACAACATATATGAAGTGCTCCTCCCATTACCACTACTGGGCAACAACGAAGAGAACGATCTTAATCTCAGTATAGAATTTGAGGACAGATGCTTCACAGTGTTCAAACATATGAACAAATCCATAAATATCGTGGGAAAAAATGTAATATTTTCGGGGTTTGAGAATCCTGAAACAGATGAAGTGGAACGTTTCAACGTTTCCACGATCAAGCAGCTGAAACTCGAGGGGGATAAGCTGGAGAAGGCCAAGAGACAAGATCCATCCATCACGTGCCATGTCTACGATATAAAGAAGATGAAGAAGATTGCTTATTCAATGGGAGGATCCGAGTTCATTTCAAAAGGCGGGAGAACGTCAACGGATGGTGTCCAATTTGATTTCGCCCCACCTGTGACATTCACAACTGGAGAAAAGTCACGAATCAACTATTGTAATGTTTACGATCAACGAGGGAAGCATTTGGAAACGTATACTTTTATACTGAATGTTGTACCAACTGAATATACTTTGTTCTAAATAAAAATAAAATCAAATCTTCTCGCCTAGTTATCATTTCTCAATACCTTTTCTTAATATTAAGAGGAAGGGTTGTTCAGTAAATAAAACACATAGCATATAGGTTTGACAGATTTATTTCATTTTTTAACATATTTTATTTTGTGTACACCAATCTGCTAGCTTATAACAATTTTTTCTTGCACATTGCAGATTATTTTGAGAATGTGACTTAATTAAACAGTCCTCATTTGTGGCTAATTTCTTAAGTGAAGGACAGCCGTACATTTCCAAGTTACCCACACATATTCCTTTGGGAAGGAGACTGGTCAAGAAGGATGCCTTTTGAGCACCTTTTGTGAATAAAAACTGATATCCCTTTGTATATTCAAATAATATACTCTCCAGTTCCGAATAATCTACATCCCCAGAGTATTCATTCAATCCATGATAGTTGTTTCTCAACCAAGACGAGTCTCTCGCGTACAGTAATCTTGCAGGCGATTTGAAAAGCCACGTATTGCAACATCTCGTATGCATATTAATGATGGCCAATTCCTTAACTATATATTCACCATAAGTTGCGGTGAATCCTTGAAATTCGATAATGACACTCATGGTGTAATCTCTCAAACTTACAAGGTTTTTACACCCAATGCCAGAGGTTCAAGAGATTACAAGAGCTTCTGACTTGCAGAATTTTACCTCGTGCCAGAGGTCAGAAACCCTTTGCAAACACACGTAATCAAAGTACAACCGAGTTATACCTTTTGATTACAAGACACATCATTCAACATGAGTATAAAATCAAATTCCAACCTTTCCAGATCATTTTCAGTGATATCGTTAGATAACCTGCTAGCGAGAAATTGTCTAACCTTATCGTGATTGTCCGAAAGTCTCCGGAGGAATAGATTTATCAGATTGGAGATTTTTAATAGAGCTTCCCATTCACCGGCATTAAGGTTAAATGAGCTCTTTGGTAAAATATTTTTAATAGACAAATGTCGCTTCCCAAAGTAATTTGCATAGGATAAGCAATTTGAGGAGAGCTGATCTTTTAAACCAGCATATAAATAATTACTCACTGATTTTTCCAAATTTATGACATTAGTCCATTCACTATGTGAAACAATAACACTTTTCTTAGTTGTATGATTAAATTGCACTACTGGTTCAAAGTCTCTGCTGGGGTCGTAACCAACACAAACACTTTTTGATTTTACACCATTGAGATAATACACAGTCTGAAGCAGTAAGTTATTACTGTTAGAAAATGACGAGGGGGCGGGAGGATGTTCAACAGGTCTCTTCCTTTTCACTGGCGGAGACGCCTTCATCGATGATGACTGCATAACAACTGATGATCGACAGGATATTATCTTGCTTAAGAGGGATTAGGTGGGGGAGGGGAGGGGGAACAGTCGCTGGAGCAAGGCTCAACTTCTGCTTTGAGGCGGTTGTATTGCATCCATTGAGCGAGGGAATGCGCATCACGGAGTGCGCACGTACTGCTACGTAACTTATGACATGGGTTCAGACAGGAAAAGGTGGGGAAGGAGCATTTTTCAGATGCCGGACAATGGAGTTCTTTCTTCAGGGAAATGAAGGTACGGTCTGTGAGGTCGGAGAGGAACTCACACTCGGCTTCACTATATGCATACAAAGAGGTTGCTCCTTCAATGATGGCTTCCAGCGCGGGTAGGAGCTCCACATGTGAGATGAATCCATGATCGAAGGTGGTCTCCTCGCAGTTTAGCGGATCATGTAACCGCAGTTTCTTCCCACCAGCGATAAGCTTTCCATGCTTCTGAAAACTCCCCCAGAACAAACGATTTGAGTCGACATCCACAGCTGCCAGCTCAATGACGCCACCCTTGGCGAAGCACACTGACGCAACGATCTGCATTTCGGAAAGTCTCTCTCGTCAATGACGTTTCTTCACCCGAAGCATCATATTTATTCTCGAGCAGCACCGTTGTGCTTTGGGATGACACTTGCTTTCACTCCTCAACTCGTTGAAGGTCAGGTGGAACCGCTCCAAAGCGCGACAGTCGTTGAGATGAGGGATGGTGTGATGGAATTGTGTGAGGAATTTGTGTAATGTGTACCCTAACGACTTACTAGCTGCGTAAAGACAGCAGTATTCTCCGCAAATATCAGAATGGAAACTTTGAATCTGAACGCTATTGTGAGTGTAAGCGAAAGGTTTCAAAAAATTTATTATACCCGGAACGAAAGGGGCCAATCCGTAAGAGTCAAAATACTCTCCTATTCCATTGAAAATATATACCGCGACCCAATGAGACCCGGGTAAGTATGAAGGATCTAAATTCACTACGTATACACCATTTCTAGGAGATTGAGGTAATTTATCAGAAGCGAAGACTCCGCGGAATATTTTAAACGGATTCAATAACCTATCAATCCGTACACTATCCATTGCAAGACTAATAATTTGTGATGATGTTCCTGTTTTTATCGATTTCTAGAGAGGCATCGTATTCTGCAAATACCAAGCACGTCACGGTGTTTGTCAATTCTTTCTCGAATTTCGCCTCTATTCGCACCACACCTCGATCTCCGAGACTTACATAATCTTCGTTTCCTGAATCGTCCGGGGTGAGATCGAACACCAGCATGAAATATCCATGTCCAAACATGTCATACGTAATTTGATTTCCTCTATCATAATGCTTTATTCCACTGCCTGAGAATATGGTATCATACGCTCGTGCCCAATACTTTTTACTGTAGAAATTACACTCCAACCCCTCGGAAGGAAACTGAACACCGTTTACAAAGAGTGAAAAATTTTCCAGGGAATAGTGAGAGAGAGCAAATGGATTCTTGTCAACCTTACCAGCGTACGAGTCATTATCAACCATAGCAAATATTATGGTGTTGGGTATTCGACCAACGATCGCATTATCAATGCTGAGAGTTCGTCCTCCGGCAGGAACCGTGAAAGATTTCATTTCGGTACGTTTGTAGTGATATCTAGCATTATTTTTTTCCAGCATCTTATTGTGTGCCAATAATATGGAAGGGTTGATGTCGAAATGTTGAACGTAAAGAGTCGCATCTAGTATTTTTATTATTCCCCCATCCACTCCCATCAGATTAAACGCAGGGTTTGAAAGCATCAACCTGATTCCTATATCGACCCGATCTAACAGCAATTGTGCCTGATTAAACACATCCACATGTAATTTACCATATAGCTCAACCTCAGCACTATTCTCGAACCAAGTCTTTCGCTTCACGTAACCTGCATTACTCACGTCAGTTTTATTAATATCCTCCCCCGTATCCACTTCCCACCCGACATTCCTCAAATGCGTTCTACTCGCATCCCCACCATAATTCAACACATTTTCAATATAGCTCCTATAATGATAATTATCTTCTGATGGGGTCACTAATGTCCCATTGAAATAAACGTTGCATTGTTCGAAGAGGGAGTGGAGAATATTGTTCACAACACCTGGTTGATTTCCATCGCTAGACGTATAATCTACCATGCTCGTCTTACAAACCTTCACTCTCAGCTTGAGAAATATGCTATTCAAATCCTTGTAAGCATCCCCAGAATCTTTGATCAGGAATTCAATCACCGATCTATTATCCAGCGATGATATAGGTTTGTAGGAGACTAGCCGCTTTGATAAAATGTTAGTCTGAATGGGTGGATTGGGTTGGAATAAGTCCAGCGAGCTCAGCATATGCTCACCCATGACTTAGTTGGAAAAAATATCTCTGTGCACGACCTTCTTCCCTCTTCGCCTTCTCTGCGAATGCCCTTTCTTTTTCCCAACACTAGTTTTTATTTTATTCAATCGTGGGCGTTTAACCAGTCTCATCCCACCCCCACTCATATTTTTTATCTTCTCCTCCGCTTTCCGTTTCAAGTTCTGCCCCGCCTCGTTTAATCTACTACGCAATATATCCTTAACCGGTTTAGTCCCCAGATCGCTCAAGGCTGCTGCCCCAGCACTAACTGCCTCCTTACCAACCGTCTTCAACCCGCTGTAAAAAAGAGGTCTGGCAAAACGCCACAAACCAGCAAGAAAACTTCCTATACCCCGACCCTTTTGCACACGATACGATGCTCGATATATTGGTCCAATCTCCCCACCCGACTGCTTTAGGTAGTAAGATAAATAACGATCCGTCACCGGAGCCATCTCGACGCTCAATGATCAACCAACTCATATCACATCTTTTTTATAAAATGCAATACGATGATGGAAGATTGCCCCCCACTGCGAAATGGTATGGACTCGCCGAGTTTGTCAGTCAACAAAATTTCTATGCTCTCGATGTTGTTTTTTTCGACGTGGTAATAAAAGATGGGATTGAATGTCCAGTGTAAGACTTGAGTGTTTAATATACGCAAGCATCGACTGAGCGAATCACCTACCAGTTGGGGTTTAATTATATCCGTGTAAACGTAAACGTTTTTGGGAGGAGACAAGATTTCTCTTTTCGTTCTACCACTTCGCAAGTTGCGGTATTCAGCTTTAATTCTCTTGAAATTCTTTACGAAATCCTCCGCAAGTGTTGACGAAGATGAATCCCACTGATAGAAACGGAGAAGAATGCTTGATAATATCAGAATATCTTGTTTTATTTCAGCCTGCTGTTCGCCGTTGAAATCTTTAATCGATTTATCGAATAAATCCTTGAACGAATTATATGTTCCTGGCTTTAACGTATACTTAACATCATCGGTAATAATCTGCACTGAGTTTGGTGATAATCTCTCATTTATACCACTCTTTTTATCATTCACTCTCATTCCGTCTGCGTAAATCATTACATCATTCGCTATGTCAAACCTTTTCTCCCCGCTAATCTCAAAAAATGATGGTTCGAAGGCAAAAGCTATACTTTCGTACCTACCATTTGGAACGACGAAGAACGAACCATCCTTCAACTTTACTCTAACAATATCTTTATCCTGAGGCCCACCAATTTCACCCCGGACCACTCCCTCCTCATTTCGAGTCCTATTATCTTTTGCTGGTGAGCCGGAAGATAACGCTTCTTCTTCCGCCAGAGTTCCCGGAGTCGCGGTTTCTTCTCTAACATCCCGCGAGAGAATACTCCCATCTATGGGAGGAATAGAAATCTCAGCTAAACCTACCATCCATTCATCATTTTCCAAATCGACACGATGTGATAATCTCGTACGGAAATGTGATATTGTGTTGTGAGGAAAATATGTTTTGGAACTATCACTAGGTAACGTAATGTAAAACTCGTTCATATTTCACGCACCGAAGAAGCGAGGATCCAAGAATTAAATGATTTTGGGTATCCTTCCCACTTTACAAAATATTCTAAATCGCCCTCCTGCCCCCTGCGCTTCAAAATTTTCTCAATCTTATATTCCGCCTCGGGGGAAAGGTTAACCCTCACTAACTCCTGCTCATAGAAACTACCCTTTATATCCTCACCGTTTAGATCTTTCAACTCGTACGTGGGTATTTCCCTTGATTGATTCACACCCTCGACTTGAAATATTTCGCTGGTGTAATTAGGTGTATATCCTTTTGCAAATGGACGTCGTTCTTTACTGATTCTGACGTAATCACCTACTTTAAATTTAACCTTTTTGATAACAAGAGGTTTCCTTGAGCGACTAGCGATGGAGAATACATTTTTCTCATTCACCGCGACAGGTTTAACACCTAAGCTGGAATGCACGCTATTATTATAACTATTCACCAATTTGGGTAATATATCCACGTAATTGTACGTTGAATATCTCGTGAAATACTTATACATTTTAGATTTTAGAGTACGATTAAAACGTTCAACGAGACTAGCCTTTATGTCCGGATTGTTTGTTGTGTAAAACCTTACACCGCGATTCGAGAGAAAAGTTTTAAATTTACTATTTACAAATTCGCTACCCTTATCACTTTGAATTTTCAACGGTTTTCTTTCACGAAATATATCATTAAACGCCTCGACTACCTCCACTGGACTTTTTTTCCGCAAAGCTCTCGCCCACGCATACCTCGAAAATAAATCGATCACCGTCAAAATATAACAATATCCTCTGTTGAATTTTTTCAAACTCCGCATATCGTTCAGATCACATTGCCAGCATTCATCAATGTATGATACGCTGTAACGATTTCGAGGGAATTTTCTCCTCATCGGTCTGTGACGTGTGTATGCATCTTGAGAATTTAACCACTCGCGTATTGTATTTCTCGAAATCCCAGTCTCTCGGTGTAATTTGTCAACGGACGAAAAACCTGCAGAATTTTCAGGATCATTGTACACACTCTCGATTACATCGTAATCCACTCGTCCCCGAATTTTTTCGGTTTCCTTGGTCGACTGCTTCGCCTCGGTATTGCCCTTGACGGCTTTTCTTTTTCGCTTTGTTCTGACCTCTTTCTTTTTCTTCTCTTTAGCTGTTTCGATAGATTCCCCACCGCGTCTAGTCTTCCCTCTATACGTTCCCATGTCTTATCCAAATCAGCATTCGCTCGTTTCACATCGGCAAGCGATTTCCTCAGTGCATGAGTCTCCCCCTCCTCACTGTCCTGCGACCTTCTATATGACTGGTTCTGACCCAAGGATTTCACTATCGGAATATGAATGGGTGATTTAATGTCGGTAACAGTGTTCAGATATTTATCCAGCACGCGCTTGTACATGTGCCATTTATCTACGTCTTTGACACCTCTTTTGATCAATACAGCTTTCATTTCAACATCTAATGCATTCAATCTCCTCTTCATTTGACCTCGCTCAAAAGCCTCAGGGTCGACTACGAGCATTTTTCGCAAACTCATTTTCCACCAATGAGACTACCAATGACGCCGCTCAATATGGATCCGAGTAGCATTGGTAGAAAACCCCCTTTTTGTACGAGAAGCGTGCGCTTTTTTTTAATGCTTGTACCACGCGAAGCCAAGTCTCTCAAGGTATATCGATGCTTGAATAGTTTTCGCTTTAAGGAGTTATTTATCTTATGTCTTCGTTTAAGCGTATTCAGACAACATTCAGAGATGGCTTTAATCAACTCCGCATCCGATTCTTTTACTATAGCCGAACGTAACTTTGGTTTGGCAGATTTCAACACATGTAGCAAATGATTATTGCTCTTCAATCTTTTCATCATTCACAGGCATGTAGATTACAGTGGTCTCGTTTTCAGGAAAGATTTTAGTTCGGAATCTCAACCTTTCGTCCGTGTCCTGCCCGAGGTCTAGGACTAAATAACCGAACGGTTCTTGCGTCACCTCTTTATATACCCTTTCCAATTCCTGCGATTTTTCAGGATAGACCTGCCGAGCTAAGTGTCCAAATTGTAACCGATCTCTAGGATTTTTAAATGTTACTATATACTTGGAATTTAGGGATATATTTCTCGCTTGCGGGTTTTGATAGAATATGTTTTGTGTGATTAAGAATACGGAAATGTTAAAATGATGACTTCCTCTTGTGAACAATTTGCATACGTCTTTACTGTACGCACCCTCACTCATTAGATCATCCAGCACATATAACGTTGGCGCGCCTTCGAATTCTTCGAAAGGGGGTATTTCGGTTCGAAATTGAATTGGTGTACTCGAACGTATTCTCGGCTCACTCCCTCGACTGCAACACCATACAATCTCATGTATTGGACTATCGATCATGTGTGGTAAATTTTCCAAGAATTTAGTCACGAACGTAGTTTTTCCACACCCTGACGGACCGGCGCAGATGCAAGTGAAAGGGTGTTTCCAGACCAAAGTCATGATTGGTACTGCTCTCATTAAAACCTCTAATGGGTATTAATAAGTATCAAGTATCTTCATTACCAAACGCCTCATGATGCGTTCTCTTCCGCGGAATTTTGTAATGACCCCATGCCAAGGTGTTGATGCCACCCTCACAAATATACCGTTTGTCATCGCTCGCGTTTAGCGTGACTTTGTTTATTTGTACAGTGTATAATTCATGTTTTTTACTACGAATGATCGTCATCTTTCTAAATTCAGTGGAATTTTCGTGCAGGCAACGGACATAGTCATCAAATTTCAGACATTTCTCTTTCACCGGTTTTGTTATACCCTTGGCTTTCTTTTTTTCTTTTCCCCCCTCGACTTTGAATGAATATAGTTTGCTTCTTAGACCTACGAAATGAGTCATAATTTGAGCATCACATTCGTCTTTAAATTTTCCTATCACCTTCTTGTTTTTCTCAGAGTAGCAAGGGTGATCTTTTGGATAATTGGAGGTATCGAATGCTTCAATGTTTTTTAACATATCTTGGTATACATCATTTGTTCCTATGTCGTACAATAGACTATCTGTGTCAGTGTACGCAAGGGAGATGTTCTTACCATATTTTGGTAACATTGTATGATAGTGAAAGTCATACATTAGAGTCTTACTGAGGTCTAACACACTGAAACCTATGTATATTGGTTTGTTCATTTTGATAGTCGCCTTACGCATGTGAACGGCCACTAGAGACTCGTTGAAAATCGTTCTGTCCAAAAATGTCGATTTATTGATTAATTTTTGCAATTTTTTTTCGTCAGTCACTAATTGCATGTTAATTCTTTTGCGTACATTCTCCATTGTCTTTCCAAACACGGAATTATTCATGAGCTTGAAGAAGTCTTTTTGGAAATCATTAGTGGCTAATTGTCTTCGATTAGTGTTCAAGTCAATATATGTCTTTAACCAAGGTGATTGACTAAATTCGATAATTCTGTGTACTTTTTTGAGATACATGCCTAATGAAAAAGCCTGCTTCAGGTTTACATAATGAATAACATATTTAGTTCGACCCTCGAGCGTTGTAATTAACTTTTTATGTTTTCCACCGGGTGGAATACGGTTTTCGGGACATAGGGGTAAATCAGAATGACTATCGTGGAGAGACTGCGGATACTCAAGATCAACTTCCAAAATATATCCCTTTTTGTTTTCATTTGATATTTTATTGACATCCAAATTTGAAATTTCATCACCAGAGAGCCATCGAAAATTAGCATATGGAAGTGGCTGGGAGAGCGCCCAACCATAGAGGTTATTTGCGTCAAAATAGGTTATGAATTTAGACTCAGACTCGGGCTCATAATTTTCCATATATTTGTTGTTTGCCTGACAATATCTTTTACAGCATTGTGAAATACCACCGCGAATACCAGCCTCAAACATTAGGAGCATGTCATAGTCTGTTAAAAGTTCCAACTCAATTTCTGTATGCCTCAGCATAGCATCAAAAGCTAACCCTGGAGCAGTATAATACCACGCGGGATCTAGCTTGTATGCGTCAAAACAAACGTCTCGAAAGTTTTCAAAAACGTCAGCTAGAAGTGTGACATCACTTTTAAGATAGATATCACTATATTCTCCTAATGTCTTACATTGGAAAGAGTCCCAAACGTTTTTGGCATGTGAAAAATCTGAGTCTGAAATGTGCCCATCGGTTAGGTGGTTGTAAAACATTTCTTTCTCTGGAAGATAAGTTTCTTCTAGCGTTTCAAGGTTTTTTGTGTAATCGTATGGATAGACGCCCTTGCGTGTGACTAGATTTGTCTGTTGACCGAAAACACCACTAGTATATTGAAACGTGTCCAAATTTGAAACCAAAGAGGCCAGAGAAGCTGGCATGAAGCGGCAAGTGTCAATAAACCGAATGCTGAAGTTGTCATCGACAGACTTTGCAAATGTAATATACTTTTCCTCGGAATTTGGTATGACAAATATTCTCCTATCGTCGTAATCTAGCTCACGAACAATAAAATGACCATCGTATGAAGAAAGGTTGTGAATGAAAACCGGAAGAAAATTCGGCATTTTGTATTGCATGTTACAAATAGAGTGCGCAGGTCCTCTATACTTGCCAGTTAGGCGGTCATGATCCCTCACTCGGTCCTCGTAAAGTGGTTTCCCGCAAATGTGACAATCAGCGCTCTCCTGAAACAAGTTCTCCTCTTTCAGAGTGAGGGGAGTCATAGGAACGGTATTTCTATACAAAGCGCGTATTTTATCCGCCTCGGCTTTGACGCGTTCAATAAAGACACGGACCGCGTTCGGTCCCCGATATAACTGAGGGCATTGACAGCCATCAGGTGTGATTACCATATAGCAGAAGCTAAAAGGTGTGTGTTTTTGTATCACGTTCGTGTAGGACGTATGTGAAGAGGGTTCACAAGTGCTAATATTTTCAAGGAGACACTCAAAGTCCGCGTATAAGACAAAAGGTACTCGGTTGGAATGATTAAGGTGTGTAAATTTTAAAATATTATCACTCTCGTCAGGCATTATAATTTTAGTTGGTGCTCCCACCCCTCTGCATAATTCCTTATGTTCTTTTAGTTTTGTCTCATCGTGATAGTGTGTGAGGCAGCGTTTGCAGATGAATACCTTATTATGGTGGTTAGTAATTTGCAAGTGAGTTAATCTATTGAAGTTTTTAACCCAGCAAAAGTGTGCAGTTTCGTTATTTGTAATGTACAGAAGATCTCGATGATCATCTAGCTCGTGATCAACAATTTTAATCGGATAAACCTCATTCTTATCTGTTAGACCAAAAACATTAATCGAAATATTGTTAATACGTTCAAATTTTGAAATATCTTTTAAATCTGCTGGGTATTTGATGCATGACCAATTATACCCCGAGACGAATTGTTCTGTTTTGTACTTGGAAACTCGCTCGGGATGAATATCAATATTCTTTGCCCACACAGCGTACTTGAAGCAGTATATATCGTTATTTTTTACGTTAATAACAGCTTTGGTAACTTTTATTTTACCTGGAAGCTCTATATACGACGATCCCTGAAAAGGTACGTATTTGTTTATGCGCAATTCTAAACCTACAACTTCGGATAAGGTCCAATTAGATCCCTTGGCTTGAAACTCTGACTTTTCCTTGAGCAATTTTGAAAAAGCCTCGTTTATTACTTCCCCCATTTCATCCGCAAATAATAGGCGTCTATTGTTCGTCTTGAAAGATGCATTCAATTCCTCTTCCTCGCTTTTGCGGAATTTACAAATTAGAACAAGATTAAATTTAATGCAATTGTTAGCAATTACCAGTTCCCGTAATTTTTCAGTTACCTGTTCTTTAAAGTCGTCGAGGAAAGAAATTACGTCCCCACCTTTATCTTCCTCTGGAGTGATCCAGTACGTTTGAAGTCTAGATCGGATTGCCGATTCTATTTCATTAAAACCCTGACCTAGTTGGAGCGTTACGTTCTGCCGGTGTAAATTCGTATTCTCGTGAGCCAATGTATTGTGAACGTTGTAATATTCTTCACAATACATGCAAAATCGCCTACCTTTGGCATCGTCTAACGCGTCTTTCATTCGTGTGTAGGTTTCCATATCATTTATCACTTCATCATTAAAGACAACACGTTCATGGATGTCTGTTAGTGCCCTTTCTAGTTCCTGTGACGTGTGGTAACGATCTGCATTAAAGTTGTCGAAGATAGTTGATATGGGTGAAGACATGTTTGGAGTTTGAAATTCCTGTGTAGAGAAGAAAGAACAAATAAAATACAATATTTGAATGTGTTATTTCAATTCAAACACTATGGATAGGAAAAAGAAAATTTTCATACTATGACGTTATCACGGTGCTTTATGTATTCATCCTTTATATTCCCCCAAAATGATACGGTGTATTCCAAAAACTATCCCTTTTCCTTTATATGCCTATATTTAATATTCGTGGAATGGAGCGGTTGAAATGAATGTTTACTGTTTGGAAGTTCCGTTGGAAATGACGTTTTGGTAAAGTATTTCCGTGTTTAAATATGGAACTTTGTAATAAAGGGTTCAAATAAATTTAATGAAAATATTAAAGAGATGATCTATTTATGTAAAAAAATAACTATTTGTCAATGCATTCAGCTAACATTCGGTACGAAGGTGTAAGAGTTCCTAAGAGATCTTTTTGTAAAATGAGAATCAAGTATATGTAATAGTTTCAAAGTTATTAACGAATAAAATTTCTGGTGTTATTTCTTTGTTTATCAATTATTTCAAATGAAATTCGGTACGAAGGTGTGGGATAACCTAAAAGGTTTTTTTGTAAAATATGGTCCTGGTAGAGTTAATAGTCTCAAAGTTATTAAAGAATTAAATTTCTGATTGTACTTTTTTGTTTATCAATGAATTTAAATGAAATTCGGTACGAAGATATAAGAGACCCTAAAAGATTTTCCGGTAAAATATGGACCGCGTAGAGTTAATAGTTTCAAAGTTATTAAAGAATAAAATTTCTGATAGTACTTTTTTGTTTGTCAATTATTTTAAATGAAATTCGGTATAAAGGTGTGAACGACACTAAAAGGTTTTTTGGTAAAATATGGACAGGGTAGAGTCAATAGTTTCAAAGTTATTAAAGAATAAAATTTCTGATAGTACTTTTTTGTTTATCAATGAATTTTTCTGAAATTCGATGTAAATGTGTAGGAGGCCCTAAAAGTTCTTTCCGTGAAATGTAAACGAGGTGCGAGTGGTAGTTTCAAAGTTATAGAGGAATAAAATTTCTGATAGTACTTTTTTGTTTCTCGATGAATTATGCTAAAATTCGGTGTGAAGGTGTAGGAGGCCCTACAAGTTCTTTCTGTGAAATGCAAACGAGGTGTGGGTAGTAGTTTCAAAGTTATTAAAGAATAAAATTTCTGATAGTACATTTTTGTTTATCAATGAATTTTGCTGAAATTCGGTGTGAAGGTGTAGGAGACCCTAAAAGTTCTTTCTGTGAAATGAAAACGAGGTGTGGGCAGTAGTTTCAAGGTTATTAAAGAATAAAATTTCTGATAGTACTTTTTTGTTTATCAATGCATTTTGCTGAAATTT
Source organism: Platycnemis pennipes (assembly GCA_933228895.1). NCBI lineage: Eukaryota > Metazoa > Arthropoda > Insecta > Odonata > Platycnemididae > Platycnemis > Platycnemis pennipes. The sequence continues at coordinate 79,368,897 of OW121847.1, read as the reverse complement.
GGTGTGAAGGTGTAGAACGCACTAAAATTTCTTTCCGTGAAATGTAAACGAGGTACGGGTAGTAGTTTCAAAGTTATTAAGGTTTAAAAGTTCTGATGGTACTTTTTTGTTTATCAATGAATTTTTCTGAAATTCGGTATTTAGGTGTAGGATGTGCTAAGAATCTGTTTTGTATAATATGGGTTAGAAAGATTTTGTAGTTTATGATTTAATGAGATTCGCGATGTTTTTAACAGAAAAAAATGACTTTTTTGTTTACTAAAGGATTTTTTTTAAATTTGGTACAAAGGTAGTATAGTATGTGAAACGGAAAAATCAGAAAAGTTTGACCTGTTCCTGTTGATAGTTTCCGAGTTATGCTTATGTTTGTTAGTCTAGAAATGAAATAGCCGAATGTCCACTGTGGGTTAGCGGTTCCTATTTACCCCTAAAGCCACCGTCCAGTAGGGAGCAGGATCTGGGAGCAGTCCAGAACATCGAGATCTGACAGTAGTCCAACCAGCGGTATCTGAGAAGAGTTCATCAGCTGCGGGATCCGTTCGGTAGGTCTGAAGTGTATGCTGAGCTCTGATAGGCAAATAGCCGAAGTTCTCGCTTCGATTTAACGCGCTTTTATACTGTCTGAGAAGATGGGAGGTAAAGAAACGATGGCAATGTTGCAAGCAAGGGTGGTACACGTCTCCTCAACACGTGTGCGAAAAGTGAAAGTGGGTCGGGTGTCTCCGAGTCGCGGGCACGAAATGTGAACGTGGGGCAGACGTCTCCGTGCGCGAAAAGGGAAAGTGGGTTGGACGTATCCGGAAGTGAAAGGCAATTGTAATTTCAAGGGTGACCTTGTCCCAGAATGAACAAATTGACCCTACTTCAGTATGCTACGATTCGCCGATGACACAGCAGCCATGGCAGAACAGAAGGAGATTTAAAGATGAAACTAGGAAATATGGAAAGAACAATGACCAGATATAATCTGAAGATAAATAAAAAGAAAACTAAGGTATTGGTCTGCAGTAGAAGAAAAAAAGCCAGGACCAATCCCTTACTTTTAGGACTAGGAAAACAAAAAATCAAGGAGGTGGAAGAGTTCTGTTACCTCGGAAGCCGAGTAACCAGCGATGTACGAAGTAAAAGAGAAATTGCCAGTAGATTTTCCCAAGTGAAAAGAGAATTTTACCAGAAGATTCTGCTTACAGCTGCAAATACAAGCGTGGAAGTGAGGAAACATTTCATTAGAACATACATCTGGAGCATTCTACTATATAGCAGCGAAACATGGACAATAACAGTAGCAGAGAAGTCCAGGCTGGAAGCATTTGAAATGAGGTGCTACCGAAGAATGATGAAGATAAAATGGATCAATCGAGTGACAAACGAAGTCTTAAGAAGAGTGGGAGAGAAGAGATGCCTACTGAAAACCTTTAAAAGAAGACCGGACCCATTACTAGGCCACATCTTAAGACACGATGGCCTGATTAAGACAATCGTCGAGGGAAAAAAGAACGGGAAGAATGGAAAAGGCAGGCCTCGGAGGAGGTATAGGGAGCAAGTTGTGAAGGATATAAAAGAGAGGAGCTACGTCAATCTAAAGAGGTTGGCCGATAGAAGAATCGAGCGGAGGGCTGCGTCAAATGAATCCTAAGATTGTTGACCGATGATGATGAGGATAATTATATGAGTTCAGGAATGAAGAGAATGCTTTGAGATCAAATATTAATTAATTCACCTGCCTCACCTGGAGAATTGAGTGGAAGGTGGCATCAAACCAATCCTAGGATTGTTGACCGATGATAATGATGAAGTGTATTCACAATCACTAAAAGGCTTTAACCTTGCTGTTATCGTCCAGTGGAATAGGATAATTTAAAATATAGCTACTAAATTATTCCTAATAGTATCCTTAATTAATTTTAAATGCCGTGCATCACAACTCCGATAAGTTTAGCCATTTTATGATCCGGATGAAAATAATTTGTGAGGAAGTAATAACAAATGTAATATCCTAATTTACATAAATTTTTATCGTTCTTTTTGTGTTTTCCATTCGTATGAAACAAATTCTGCGCCTTTCTAGTGAAGAATAGCAACTATTTCGCAGCACTGGGACCAGAATTAAAATTTTGCCGAAACGTTTTACCGATAACACGTGTTTTCTTGTGTAGGTTTGCTCGGTGTTATGATTTTTGTTGCTCTAAGTGGCTTAGTCTTTGTCTGCTGTCTTTGACTGTTGTCTTTCTGTATAGTAATGGTCTGTTATGTTATTTGCGTCATGAAGAATATGTGAGTATTTGGAGTGAGGTGGGAATATAAGAAAAGGAGGAATGAAAAAATAACTGGAGTCGCAATAGGGGTTAAGGGAGCCACAGTTTGGCGTCCTAACAAAGGTCCGGAGTACTGCACATGGAGTGCTCTTCACCAGAACTCAAGTATGGACTAGTAAGCCACTGAAAAACCTGTCTCTGCAGATATTCGATCCCGGGCTTTCGAGATGGGATGCCATTACACCAATACTAGAGCTAGTTTCCTAGGCTATTTTCTCGGAATTTCGTATGCGTGGATGTTGTGGTGCTCCTGCCTCCACCTCCCGTATTTTGACATTTATCACGGGGGGAAACCAATGGTTGGTTGGTTGGAGGCAAGACAGTGAAGTGTCGGAAATCCCGGCGTCGCTGGGGTGCAGTCGTCATCTTTATTCACGCCTCGCTCTTTTGGGGATTCTTTCTTCTTTGTTACTTCTCTCCCCCATACTCGCCACGTCACCCCCTCCCATATTCTTTGCCCTTTCAACCCTCGCCTCTCGACCCTCCCTCCCCCACAAACGTGCTGCCAACCCCCGGAGCGTTGCTTCCCCCACGCATCCGTTCAGCCCCGTCCCACATCCCGGACACGGGAGGAGTGGGACATCAATCTCTGTCCGGGAATCTTTTTCCACTTTTCCTCCCTTTTTCCACTCCTCTCCGTGACGATTTCTTTATTTTGTTTAAGGACTTTTATGAAAATAATTCCCTCCTCATTCCCTCTGGCTTGAAATTCGGAGCGATGCGCACCTCCTGATTACTGCGTTCATTTCTTTTTCCTCCGGCTGCCTCTTTTACTTTTTTCTTTTCTGTCTCCTGCCTTCCTATGTCAACCCTGAGTGTTGGCACTCTTTTCGCTTCTTGCTGACGTCTCCTCACCGTTGTTCCATTTAAAAAAATTTACGATTCCTATTTCTCATATGATTATCGCGTTTGGACCCAGTAATGTCAGGGCCGACCGTGTGAATTCATTGGTTCGGCTCACATTACTGTCTTTGACTTACAACCAAGGAAAAAATTCGTTCCTAGCGTGATGAGGAATGTCAGTCGTCAAACTTAGTTTTAAATCTACCTAACTGAAAAGGGTCCGTCCTTTAATGGATTGCATAACACTGGATCGAGCTAACCGTTATAATGTACAATAAACAGGGAGAGGTGGGGAGTTCAGCCTTACGTCACACTAGGCGAAAGAATATTATAATATTGATTTCTGATCGAATAAAAATGATTTATATATTACTAATCAATTATGTTCAAATAAAAATTATCATTTAAATAGTAATTCGTGAATAAATAATAGGTTTGAGGTATAAAAATGTATTATAAATATACTGTTTTATTATTTACAAAAACATGAGGGTTAATTTGTTGCGACACGATATTTACTTAGGGACTGTTACGGAGCAGAGTTAAAGTAAGGGAAAGAGGTGAAGAAACAGAAACAAATCAGAATCACGAAATATATCGATGGCCTCTAAGTTAAATCTCACCGTATAAATTTATTTTATGCACTCAAATCCGGTTCTGGAGTCAAAACTGCGACCTTCGCGTTGTCAGGTAACGCAGGTTTGACATAACTTCTCGACAGGCTTATTCTTGAATGACAGAAGATGATTACAATACACATTTGTCATAGAATCATCATGATTTGCACATTCTTGCCATCAACTGATATCTTACCAGGCAAAACTGGAGCAGTTTTCATATTCTACAGTCAGTATTATAGCATGTAGGCAAGTTTTTGGGCAGCAGAGGCTTTGATTTCTCTTCCTAAGAATTCATTCCAAGGAATACGCGAGAGAGATTAAGCTGAATTCTATTTGAAAGTACAGATTCTAAAAAAATCCATAATGCAAATGGGAAAATGCATTTATGCTTTGCTCCAAGAATTTTAGTCAAGATTTTCAAATAGTTTTAGTTGATTGTGACTCCAAATTAATGATTTTCGAATTATTTTTGAGTGACTTCAAGAATATGAACCATATTCAATAGATCACTTTGCAGAATTTTCTCAAGTATCATTAAATATGGGGTTGTTATTGAGGGTTATTTGAATTGTAGAGAATTATAATTGAGCATATTGTCAATGGAATTTCGTATTTAATTTTCGTGATCCATATACTAATACTTTTTTATTGTTAAATGATCAATTCAGGAAGCGAAAAGTAGTTCTACCGGTAATAACGTCATAGTGTGCTCCAAATCAGCGTAGTTTTCACGTTCTAGCTTGTTTCATTCCTCTCCAAGAGATATCCATACCTTTGGCCTATATGTTTGAGCAGGTCTTAGACAGGAGGGATCGTTAACGGAAGTGGAGACAGAGAAAGATATCTTCGCGGATTACCGAGGATGGCAGAGTGAATAAGAGAGACGAAAGGCTTCCTTTCGCACTTCTCTCTCTTTCTCTTCAACGTTCAATTTATTTTCTCATCGCGAATTCCAGCACATTCCGTTCCCCGCTAGCGCAAATGTGTAATGTTTATCGTGGTGCATTTCGACGCTATATCTCATGTGACGGATCAATTGCACGCTTCGTGAACACGTACATGTATCCTCCTTCGAGGCTTAAGGAAAGATGTCCTCAATATTATATCACATCAAAGTCCTCAGAGGAAATATTTTTCCTTACAGCTATATTTAAGACCGAGTCATTGCTCTTCCTTTTTCTTTTGAAGAGGTACCCGTTTGATTGTCAGGCATTTTGCATTCCCCTTCGTCCTGACTTCTGAGATCGTCAATCTTAAATACATTTACTTATATGTTTTACACTGCTTGCCGCCAAAAAGGCGTGTGGCAGAGAGTAGAGTAATAATATCCGTGAAGTTGACTTGTAGCTGGAAAATATACTTGGTTCATTAACAATGAGTTATGGTGTACCATGTGTTTAAAAGAATTGTAATTTGCCTTGGCGTCGTGTATTTTGCGTTAGTAAAACGAATTCTTGTATCTCTCGGATCGACAGTTTATTTGTCTACATTTGTAGCTTGTCTTTCGTTCTGATGTAGTGTAGTGGTAGAAAAACGTCTGCAAATTCGAATTCGTGCTATTTGCATTCTTTCAGTACCTGAAATTTGTGAACAACTCAGTCTCTCTAGGGTCTCCCAACAAAGCTTTTCCAAGAGCCGAGGGTCATATCCTGAAGTCCACAAGAAGTTTGTTACAAAAGGCACTGATTTCCTTTGTATCTTATTCAGTTCTCGAATTATATCTTTATTCATGGGATTCCAAAGGATATAATCTTAAAATGGTTTTATATTATATTTTTTAATCAAATCAAGTGAATATTTATTTAATTTTTTCAACCTTTTAATTGAATATGTTAAGTGAATCTTTGTGGTAGGATTTATAGAAAACACTAGTTACTTCGAATACCTCTATTCTTCTCCCTTTTTTTCCTCAGATTAAGAAGACTGAATTTACAACTGGTGTTTTGTCTGGATTATTTAAATTACCTAAGAGCATATCAAAATTTGAAGGTCTTTTAAGTATTTAAATCACTCAGTAATGGACAAAAGGCTGAAATGGGAAGGAATAATAACTTTGCGGTGGGAAGACTGCTCAAAGGATGCCATGATTTATTCATATTGATGCCATTGAAGCCGCTGTCCTTTATTTAGTGATGATTTTTTTTTGTCTTTATATAAGCTCTTTTTGCACTTGACTCAGACGATCGTCCTATGTTATTTGAGAAGACAAATACATAGAATCTCTTAGGACGTCGGTTATTATTTTCTCTTTGCTCGTAAAAAATGTCACATTCAATCGCTGGAATCATATTAATGGATTCCTTCCTTTTGACAGTCTCTGCTTTTTAAGTTTTTCAAAGTTTAATTTATCATGCCCTACTTTTAATAATCAAGAATGCCACTTTAATCCTCATTGAAATCCACATTTTATATGAGGAAATCCCACAACACTTGACCCTCGCTCGCTTTTCATTTTCCTATTGAGCGAAATCCCTCGCAAATCGTTTCCTCAGTACGACACTTACACACAAACACATTCTTGCCTTCACAAAAATAAAAATATGGCGAGAAATGCGTGCATGCTAGTGCGATTAAATTTTTAAAGCTTATCAATTTTAATGAAGAATATGTTAATTTTCTTTTTTACATGTTCATAAGTGTGTAATGAGCGTAAAATGTTTAGCAAGATATTCCACAGAGAAAAAAATCATTAACCTTGACAGGGACTCGAACCTGGACCCCCTGATTTACCCTGTCTTCGAGGCCAGTTCGCGGACTTTGAATTTATAAAATGTTTGGCAAATTTGTGTGCCGTAAAATTATTTGAATTGTTGGAAAGCAATTTAGTTTAGCAACATTCATTGCATTCTGCGGTTTTACTCCTAGTTAATGAATACTCTGCTTAAATGTATTTTTTAAACATATGTTATCACACTCAAGTGATGGATTCATAAGGATGATTTTTGCGTACTCTGGTATTTTTGCAATTTATCCCGAAAGTCTTTCAAAATATAACTGATACGCACATATGACTAGATGTTACTGATGTATGTTTGTGTGGAAAAAGGTTTCCGAGACTGGAAAGGGTTACGGAAAGACTTAAAAGAGTTATTGGCTACCTTTGATCGAATTATCTTTACTTTGTTGCTCCTGTTTCTATCATTTTTATTCAAAGCCTTCCGTCGGAATTGGACTTCACACGAATTTTTTGCCTCGCGGAACCTCGTGACACATTTCTTTCATGCAATCAACGTTGGTACATATTGAATTACCTCTCGTTGTTTCGCGCATCGATTTCCACAAACGCTCTTACTAATCATTCGCTAATAATCCAAGTTTCTAAATGTTAAAGTCTTAGAGACATTTAATTTGAATTTTTTTATCAGTAAGAAAGGAGAAGAATACAGTAGGTACAAAAAGGTACTAAGCGGTCCACATTTTAAATGTCTCATCGCACGAACAGAGTAATGGACTGTAGGTCCTCTCAACCCAGAACTTAATGTGACAGAGATGTCACTGAAAAATCTCTAACTTTGGCACGGACCCGAGCACTCCGTATGAAAACCTAGGACTCCATCCACGGTACCAACGCTTCGCGTAGAAGGGTGTTCATAGTTTCATGCGCTCAGTCCGAGGTGAGGCGTAGTGCTGTGAATCCCGTGGCGCACTTTGTTAAGAGGGGTAATTCCGACGCTGAGTTTCTTTCCACCCTACCCTCCTTTCTTCTCTGACCCATCCGGACACACCTCCCATTCAACACAAAACCATAGCTCATTTTGCCCGAAATATGACAAACCAATAGGGCCAGAGCCCAAGTGTTGCCAGTTAATTATTCCCCTCATCCCTCGTAATGAGGAAAGCTACGCTGAACTAGTGTTTATAATGCCTATCAATAGTATGACTCATTATCAAGAATATTAAATTCACTAATCAAGTCACACAACTCTTGGGATTACGTACCTTATATGGCGTGGGACCTCTGCCATGGGACGTTTTTTTCAATGTCAGTATTTCCTAACAACCGTCTTCCGTTTTTGGTTTACTACTTGAAGAAGTTGTAGAAAATTGCAAATAAAAGATTGTAATCCACACACCCTTATCGAGTGTAGCACGAAATATAACTAACTCTGTCAACATGGAGAACGCACTCATTATAAATAAAAAAAAACAGTTGCTAAGACAGACCTTATATATATCATCATTTTGGCCATAGTTCGGCATCTATTATGGTAATCCAAACATAAACTACAATTGCGCTATACTTGAAGAATGTTTTGCGTAGCCATAACTGCCGTGGGCAATCCAAAATTAGGCCAGAACAAGGCCGTACTTTCCCTTCAAACTGGCATCTCTCTCCGGCCCGTGGCACTTTTTAACGTGTGAGGGACTTGAAGGTTCATCAATGAATCCCTGCCCTTCCGAACCGTGTCCTTTTTTCTGCCAATCCATATGCACCATGTCAGTGATCACTGGCAATGAGAAAGGTTTTTGCCAACCTGTCAACGTACCCCATTTCCCTACGCGGTATTTATTTCTTTCTATCTCTTGGTCTCATTCAAGTCGGATCCTTCTTTCTTACCAAAAAATCCTCAGTGACGAGGGTTGCGTGCAATTTCCCCGCAGCCTTGCTTCGGCGACAGGCTTTTTGTCTTTCTGTTCAACTAGTCACCTTTCAAGGGGCTTCTCCCCTCTCGAATCGAAGTTATCGTGTGTCAAATTTTAATTTTATGATGCTCTCCCGTTCTTCTCCTCCGCTATCAGAGCTTATTAGGATAAAGTGAACCTTTCTATTTTCGAACGCGGCGCACAGCCAGTTAATTTATCGCTACTTTTGATAAAGCCCTGGAGCTTTTTGAAAAATGTATATTCTGCAGCTGCATATGTCCTCTACTACGGTATATACCGATCCCTCGTGTAATGGAGTTTTTATTAATTAGATACTTGCTGTAGTATAGTGATAGTAAAGCAGTTAACATTTTTCCATAGCCAGAGTTTTAATTATGCATATTTACATATATTTTCGTTGTTAGGAGACTATTGAATCAAAAGGGTTTTAATCAAAGTGACATAAATGCCAAACTTCACTATACTTGAGAATTTAATTCATAGATTCATCAGTTTGGTGAGATTACGAATATTACTTGAGATAATAGTTTAATCACACGTCAGAACTCAGTCTGTGTCATCCTTTTTGAGGCAAACATATCCTACCTGTATGCAGTGTCATCTATTTTTATAAATGATTAGTGTGTGAACCACAAACAGTCACCGAGGACCAACGTGAATTAAGATTAAAATTCGTTCCGATATTCAAATATCTAATACACTGTTCGCTGATGGCGTATCCAACATCCGTATCCTTATTCTATTCTATCTATTATAAGAAATAAATAGAGCAAACTTTCTTTCACCGTGGCGTGTTACTTTAGCCATTTTAAAGTAATTTTTCTCAATGTGTTTTGGAATTCACAGGGCCTTCTTTCGTGTTTATGGTTACTCTTGAGGGATGATTGGGCAAAGATTGAATTCTAAGGTAGGATGTACCAGTCCCTGAGGGGTCTCTGCCTGCCAGTTCGGAGTATGAGCGATCGATTTCAGGCTGCAGCGGATTTTCTTCCCTCGGGACTCGAGCGTTGATGTTTTTCCTTTTCCACTCCTGCTAGCTCAAAGTGGCGCCTCACCTGTTTGAATTAAACAAGTAAAGAGAAACTACTCTATTATTTTGTGCATGCGAAGCTGAATGTACTAGGACACTTGTTCACGTGCTGGCTCAGTCACAAGAGAGTGAGAGAGAGAGACTGCACGAAAGGATTTTCGAACCAAGATAACTTGAAGTTACGAAATAGTAAGAAATATTTGCAGTTTTCCACGCATCATTCTTTTTTGTGCGAACGGTTTTGATATTTCATATCAGTCTCAAGTGGCAACATTTTGGACTCAAGAAGGAGCATTTTCTGATAGGAGTGGGAGGTAAATAGAGAAGGAAGAGAGGGAAAGGAGATATTATGGTTTGAAGGTTGGGATTGTATATTCCAGTTAGGAATCGGGAGTTTACATGAGATGTGCGGTGGAATCATATCCTGTCGAGACCAAAATGTTTGCGTTCAGGAATGTTGTAAAATAACGAAACCGACCGTGAAATAAACTAGTCATAAGTAAAAAAATCTTCAAAGGATTCTTTCTTGATTTCGTAATGTATAAGCTCCATTCATCGACCACGAAACGATTTCGTCAACCTATAGCCTTTTAATATCCCTTCGATTGATTTCGCTCCGGTGGGAACGCCATGTGTGCCTCTCTCCGGGGTCAAGTCTTGGGTCGTCATCGATCCGATTCGGGCTCCTTTCTTTCGCGGCCCTCCTCCACCCCCTCCCACATCCGCGTCTTATCCGCCTTCATTTGTTTGCCCTTCGCCCGCCAATGTGTCGTCGAACATTCTCTCGCCCCCCTCCCCTGGGCCGTCCCAGCGTCGCGGCGCCCGCATTCGCAGCGTCGTCGTGCTTCCACCCCCGAGGCGTCGGGGGAGTTGAGAGAAAGGGTGCAGGAGGGGAGGGGGGCGTGAGGGGCGAAGGTGCCGGCTGGCCGTCTCATTGCCGCGAAGCTGGCTCCATTCTCCTCGTGACTAAACCGAGGTTTGGGGGGATGGCTGTCTCACGTTGTGGGGGCACGGAGGGGCCAGGCTAGGGGGGTTGAGGGTAGCGAGGCAGAGGGGGTGGACGATCCATCGATGAGCGGGCTGAGTAATGGGCATTTCGTCCGTGTGGAGAGGAAAGGTGATCGGGGTTTTGGGTCGGTGTCGAGTCTCATTGGGGAGAGGATTGCCATGACATTTGAGTCTTGCAAAAGCGTGAAAAGCCACTTAAGATCACAGTAGTCGCTTCTCAACAGTGTACGATCGCAATCGGATAGTGTATTGTCTATGACGGGAGCAATAGCTGTTCGGACAGTTTCAATTCAACGATGCCCATTTGTGACCAGATAGTGTATTCGGCAAAAGAATTTTCGGGCATTTTCTGCGTCTTTTCTGGTATCAGCCTGACGTTTCGCGGCCTCTGCTGGTCAACTGTGTTTAGGGAAATAAATGCCTGCAGTCGATGTCGTTCTGCATTTATATTGTTCTCGGTGCTTAAGTGGGAAAGATGGAAGGGAGGAAGTAAGAACGGTACGGCGAGGAATTTTTATTGTTGAATGTCAGATACCCAAAAATTCTTTTGCCTCACAATGATCCGCTAGATCTTCACTGAAGATATAGTGTATTTTTGGCAATGGGGATAGTTGTTAATCTAGTGGTTACTGTTATTTGAATTTCTTTGTCAGTCGTGTTCAATGAATTGATCGAATGGTTTCAACGTAGAGCGATTACCCGTGGTCTCCAACCTCCCCTTACTGCTCTATATTATATTTTAAGGTTAATTTCACGTCGTATGTTAAATGAGTCGTGGAGAATGAAGTGTATACTTCGAAATCAGTGGTTGGGCTGCATTAAAGACTTAATCAATAAAAAAAAACAAAACATTTTATCCCTACTTCAAAGAACTTCTAAAATCTCACTCCCGATAGGGCGAAAAACACTTGGAATATAGTTAAAGCTATTTCTCAGATGAGTCACACAAACTCGATCTTACGGATCCCCTTGTTATCGTTCATGCCATTAAATAGCAATGAGATGGGTAGCGTTTGTAGAAGCAATTGAGGAAATATTGGTGGAAAGTGTTTTCGCTGTGATTTCTGTCGTCGTAATTGATAAATGAAAGCAACTCTTGCTTCAAATTAAATCCATAATGCATGGAAAAATGTGAAGGTAAAATGAAAAAAATGCAGGAAAATTGAGCCCTTATATCGTTATTGTGTTCAGTCATGACATATCTTCTTTGAATTAGTTTCCATAAGTTTTCTTTTCATTAATGAACTATTTAGTATATTTAATTTTTTTCCAGCTTATACAGGATATTTTATAATATTGCCTTTTATGTATTGAAATAATATTTTCTCTCCTCTGAACTTGTAACAGTTCATTTTTCCCGTCAAAATCCAGTTTCTTTCGCGTAGCCAGTTCATCTTTCCCGTCAGAACCCAGTTTCTTTCGCATCCAGTGTTCCATTCTGAAAGCAAAACGACTATAAGCCGTGGTACGGGGAAGTGGCTGAAATTTCAGGCAGCATGGAATATTAAAGTTGTGCTTTCGCATGCATGATTGAGCCTTTCATCTTATGCTTCCATTATGTGTGGGAAGAATGCGTGCGAAATTTGAATGTGCTGCCTGAACTAATATGGAAACTATAATACGAGCTAACGATCGGAATTCAGCTGAAAAGGGAGTTAATTTACGTTCCGTGAGTAGCGTGAGATTTTGAGCTAAGTTACGACGTAATTAAACCAAGTATGCCATAGTAAAATGGACTACAGCTGTAAGACTTAAAGTGTGCCCTTTTTTCTTTATATGATGGTAATGCATCACTGTATTAGAATATGCATGGAAGGGCACCCGGACTTAGTCTGTGGCGGTATCCATGGTCGTTTTTTATATTAATTTACAATATTAATTACTTTTCCGGGATGAGTGTATAGTAAACTTAATGTCTTAATTGCGATTTATGTCCTAACGTGACGATGTTTTATAAAAAGACAGGCACGCCAACTGTGCCTTAATAAGTGAGTTTCTGGTGAAATGTAGACGGTGTATGTGTGATTGAAAATTACTTATTTAACTAGGTTTGGTGAAATGGTAGCAGTGTTGTTTGAGTGTGGGAAGTTTTTAGTATTCTATAGCGGCGTTGTGGATGATGGGCTCGTGATTGCTAAAGTACGAGACAAACGCGTACGCACGCCCGCTCGGCCTTCTTCTGGCATCTTCCGCGAGCACTGCCGTCGGTTTTGACTTCTTCTCCCTTCTTTGACAATAAACAGATTCCTGACATTTAACCTGTGAACAGATTTTCACTCTTGAAGCTGGCGACAAAAAGTGTTTACATATGTAGCAAGTTTATGATGATTAAATGCCCTCATCCTAAGGATAACCAGCATTTCTAGAGGGAAAGTAAATCTACAACCTTAGACATTTACCCGTATTTATTTTTTTTCGAACATTGGGGTTATATTAAATTAAGCTGTGGTGACAGATATAGAGTCTGTAATGTATTTTACAAATAATAATTACTTTATTCGATTCGTAATTTAAACTGAAATTTATGTATGCCTTATGGGTACGAAAGAATTAAACTATAATTTTGTCTTAGACTTTTGGTGAAAATGCTTTTCTTAACTATGGTTTCATCGTATTTTTATAGCTTTTTGTTCCACGTGAAGCCTTTTTTCTTTCTTAAATGCCACCGTGGGGGATTTTTTTTCTTATGAGTCCCTGAACGTCTTTCGCGCAACAGTTCAATACCACAGCTGCCTCAACTGCACTTCCCCATTTACCGTTCGATTGTCCTCGTCGACCGACCCCTTAACGAACACAGATCTGACTTCAACTTTATCGGAAAATCCCTCCTAATGTGGCAGGATGAGGGAACCTCTCATTCGTCTCCTCCCCTCCCTTTCACGTGCCTTTACTCACGTCGAAGATCGACGAGACACGTCCCTCGCTCGTGTCGTACGTGACGCTTCACCAAGCGCGTGAATCAATCCCCAAGTTCGTCGGGCGACGCGAGATCCCGCGAGCATCTCTTCCCGACCCGGCGGGGACCCACGCGATCCAGCGATTGTAACGGGGTTGCCATTTTCCAAAATGTAGCCATTTTCTTCGCCCTTTCGTCTATTTCGTCGTGTATTCACATCCATAACCGCAGTACTGCAATGTTGAGTTCAATAAAAGCCGTGGATTTACGAATAAAATGTTTAATTTCACACTAATGTCCCACAGTGCACCGCATTTTCATCGAGGTATTTAGCGAGGTGCCACATACGTCGGGTGGTGGAAACCACATCGGGGATCGAAAATAGGGAACACTCGGAAAGTAATTTTCCTGTGAGAATTGGGCGGCTGCCACCTTTCTGCTGGATGGAGAGGCGAATCAATTTTTTCAGAGTCGAGCCGCAGACGTGTTTTCTCAAGACTGGAGTGAATCACGAAGGGGAGGGGATGAGGGTTCAAGGGTGACAGCTTTCGGAATAGGGATGGAGATGGAGAGAGTGTGGGGTTTTAGGGGATTTTCATTTGACAGAGACATTGTTAATGGGGGTGCGCCAGTGGTGGAGTGGTAGGTGGCTATGAAGTGAAGAGAAAGTTGGTTAAAAGCGGAGACCTGAGGTTTGTGACGTGTTTGTCGATAACGTACCAGCAAGATGCAAGGGATTCACTTTTATATTTACAGTAAAACCCTCACGCATTATATTGTCTTCTTTAATTATTCACGACTACCGTATACATCTGGAACCTTGTTTCTAGGCTGCAAATCCATTTTGAAGGCCCCGATGTGTGCTCGTTTAGAGATTTATTACGAAGCTAAAACTATTCCAACATTCATCACGTCTACGTGTCGCAGTGGAGATGACTTACGTTTATTACATGACGTTTACGATTAATTTACGAGGGTTTTTGCCTAATTGCTTTCAGAAACGGGTCCGTGATCCGGAGCATAAACTGAACGGGAGTATTTATTGATTTTAGGAAATTAGAACTGCGTAAACTTATTTCATGGCTGTCGGTTTCCTTAAAAAATCTATTATGCACGATATTTCAGCACTGAAACTATGCGTGTGGATAATGCTCAACTTTTTGAGTCGATACACTTGTTTATGAGTTGCGTATCATTATTTACAATTTGACTTCATAGTTATCATTTTTTACCACATGCAAACCTCTGCAAAAGATAAAATCTTTCCTACGGAAGCACGGATTCTCCCTTGGGCGTTGCAACTTGAGCAATAGAATTTTCCAATTTTTAAGCGATATTAATTCATTTTGTATCACGCTTATTTTAAGCATAAACTAGATACATATTTACAGCATCAGTGCCTTAATACATCACATTGTTGAGCTACTTCTTGAGTCGTAGCTTTTGCTGAGTTTTAAATTTATATGTCCATCTACAAAAGATATTTCCAGTGAGACCCAGTCATCCCAGTGAGTTTTTCAGACCCTTCATTATATTCCGGGTATTTTAATATTGTATCATTAAATTGAAAGGGAATTTATTTCATCTCCATCTCAGTTTTCAAAGAAATTGCGCATGATTGTGTTTTGGAAGTGTGCTGTCGGATAGAGGGATACAATACGAGAATATGCTTCGACTAATGAAGGGGCAGTATCTTTTAGGAAGGATGTAATTGGTGCGTAAAACTTACAAATATTTAATCAATTCGAATTAGTTATTTCATTGTTATTCAAAATGGTGAATCCTATGACTAAAAACTATTTAAACCTATTAAATGCGGCGAAATACTAATTTTTGCCATGAAAATCTCGAAAAAATGCCATTTGTAGCCTTAAAATTAAAAGATTACGACCCTTTGCCGTGATTTATGGGGATTTAAAGCGCGCAGCAAGGACCATACATGAATCACAATTTACAGAGCTCGTGCCCTAATTCAAGACTTTTGTGAGTCAATATACGCGAAATGATGGAATCTGTTCAGTCTTAACGAGCTGTTTATCGAGTTTTTCCGTCAATGGTTCCGGTTCATATCTTCCTTTTGACGTTGATGGGGGGGACTTCAATCTCAGTGATGGATATCTCAAGTAGACTTGAGATATCCATCTGGAATTATTATTGAAATATTATTAAAGAAATATTTATTGTTTTTGCGATAAAAATTAAAATGCAATGTATTGCTGTAATTTTTTTGCACCCGGAGTTTGGTGTCATAATCCCTCTTGAATTGCAAACTGATAACGTCATGATTTTTTGCGATATTCTCCCCTACGCCCTCGACGTGGCTTTTTTTCTTGTGTGTTTTCAAGTCTGTTTCCGCACTAATAGGCGCTTCAGACCAGGAGGAAAGGTACAAGGATGGCAATGGAAGGGAATGGAAGGGAAAGGGAGTCTCATTTTTATCATCTGCGTGTAATTGCTAGCATAGATTACCCCAACCTCCCACTTGGTTTTGCTCACACCTTGCAGTTATCATGGACACCTCGAGCTATTGGGGACGGAATTATTGGCCATTAAAATGTATTTCAGATAGTGGAATTTCCTACCGTTTCTGTTACAAAAGGTCTTAGGATTTTTTCCGATTCTCTGAGATTCTAACACCTCACGCTTTCTCTTGGTAACAACCACGAACAGTGATTTCAGTAATCATTGTGGCTTTTTCAGGCGCGAGCGGCGAGTTGGTACCCCGGAAACAGGAAAAAACAACTCCTTTTCATTTCAGTTTTCATCTAAAAATCCCCTATCCATTCAGGTGAACGGCATAAATGAATAGGTAAGTTAGGAATACCTAATAGGTGGTATTGGATGCGTTTAGTAAAGAGAGCGGGGTGACAGTATTCATGTGATGATTCTGTTCCATGAAACGTAGACGATGAAAAATGTTTAGCAAATAGTGGTGCCCAGTTGGTACCGGAAAGTGCATTTTTTCTGCCTAGAAAATTATAAAAGACCTATAAAAGAACAGTATTTAACAATGACTATGGCACTGAACGGAGAAAATTTTAACCTATAAATGCAAAGTGAAAAGGACTTGAAAAATCCAGTGGAATTGCTACTTGATTTTCTGCAGTGAATTTAATGGGTATAACGCTAGTAAGTATGGTGTGCAAACATTGTATACTATGCACTAAATAAGGCGGTGGTGTGAAAGGTATCAGGAGAACGTTCCTAGAAAGACATACCTAATTAATGTGGACCTAAGTTCCACGCATAATATTAATTAAAATTAAATTGTAGGCTTTTGAAGGATTCCGGAAGTTTAATATCATCTTCATCTGCATTACTTTCTTGCTAGCGAGAACTAAATATTGACGTGGAAAAGTCATGCATTCGATACGCGTGTTTGTCAAAGTCGTATTTTCGATGCAAGAGCAAGGTAGGAACGTCTCCTCTCTTTGTCCTCCTCGCTTTTATTCCTATTTAATATCTTCAAAATGTATGTGCGCCGAATATAGCTAAAACTAGATATCCTTCATTTATAATCGGCCGTACATTTTTTCGATGCACATTATTGAACCTATCCTTAAATTCAAATGGATAGTGCTTAATAATACCAGCCAATAATACCAACGTAGAGTTGGAATCCTAATCAGAAACTCACGTTTATAATGTACCCAAGATCAAGCCTCACATTCTTTTAAAGCCCGAAGAAAGTTATTATTTATAAAATCCGAGGATTCTCGCGAAATTGAATGGAATTTGTACGTACTGAAGTAATATTACGCGCGCAATTTTCCACAAAATATTTTGTGGAAAATTGCGTGTGCATTGCTTCAGTAAAGTTATTCATGTTGTGCCTCTATTTTGTGGTGTGCTACTATTGAATCTTGGATAAGCTCTAACCAAATTTGTACCGGATAATTTCATTTTTGTAAATTTTATCATAATTCGAAATTCATGACAACGTACTACTCAGCATTTTTACAATTCCCAGGAGTGTCTGTAGAGTTGGCTTTCACTTTGGCCTTTCACTTTTACTTCTCCGTAACGCATTTCGTTAACGTACAGCCATGTTAGGGAATTACGCACCTCTGCATTCCCTCAAATGGCTCCTATAATGCTTCCATTAATTAACATTAGCTGAGGTGGTGACTCGGAAACCCATCCTCTTGTTAGCAAGCAAAGTCGCGACGGGAGCACATGGTGAAAGCGGGAAAGTGACAGCGATGGGAAGTGCCCAAATGGAGGTGCGAAAGCAGAGGAGGGCCCGTGAAGAGGAGGTTTCCTTGAAAGGGCCCTGCACCCGGAGCTCGCGTGGCGTGGATGGTGTGAAGGAAGGAAGGGAGGTGGATGGGAAGGCCTTTCATCGCCAGGGGTACCTCCTCCGTGCCCCCCCTCCCATCCCCCCCCAACACTCAAAAAGCGGCGGGGAAGGGTCTCAGAAGGTCTCGATTTCGTGAACCTCGTGCAGACGAAGGGGTTAAAGAAAAATGGCGCACGCTATGAATCGGGTGATCTTATTTAATTCAGGTTTATTCATGAAGAAGGGGTTCCTTCCATGGCCCGCATTATAATTGGATCGAAGTTGGCTGAATAGTATATCTATATCTATACGTACGCAATATTACTGGCCATCGAAAGAGTGTGTGGCTGAGAGTAAACCGGCACCAGGAATTCTATGTAATGTACAGTTAGTAGATCGGTAATATAATAGCCTACGTGGAGAGACATCTTTTTTTCGGCCAAGTTTCTTTAACACTTTCAGTGCGGCAATACGTGGTACAACGTCATGGTGGACTATACCCAGTGACTGATGACGTATCACGTCAAGGGTACAGTTAAGTTCCCTGCTTTCGCAGAGGGCGCGTTTGTTTGTTTTGCGGACCAGAAAATTTTTTATGCATGTTCCCTATGTAAGTTTGGTGGCTGGTGTGTCCTAGGTTCTCTTCCGAGTTTCCGCCTTTTTGATATTTTTCCCTAAAAGTTGAAAGTGTTGATAGGTGGATTCATCTCATAGATGAATAGCACCTAGTGGTAGCGAAGCATCAGGATCCGTTAAAAAAACCCATGCGTTCAATGAATTTTTCACGTTTTAAAAGGGAACCAATTTTGCCTATAGTGGTGCGTGACCTTATCCACTCAACTTAGAGGATGCTTGCTTTTCACACTGTAGATGAAAGCTAGATGGCCTGCAATGCAAACCCCTGGGCTTATCTGATATCCACTTGGATTTTTTCCGATCTAGATGTCCTATTTCGATTAATGTAAGTGAACGAAAAATAGTGCCTGGGATTTGGAATAAAAAATAAGGCACCTTTTATCTCTTTGCTGGCCTAAGCTATTAATTACGCCGTAATTTAGTCGCCTAGTATAAATATAATGTGAGTAGGTTTTTAGTTATATATCCTTGGCGGACGCTATTTGAATAATCATGAAGCGTCTGATATTGAGAATGGATTATTTACCTCTGGTCTGATGAGATATATTTGGAGATGAAGTTTTCTTTTCATGTGGTTCTTCAAAGTAAGAACGTGGACAAATGTTCAGCAATCAAATTTGTTCGTATGATAATTAGCATTATTGAGTTAATTTAAGCAGTTTCTACGAGGCAATAATGATCCCAAAGCAAAGAATATTAATTTGGTTTAGTGAACTCCTATGTGTTTCGTTAGCTAATCGGAAAAAATTGCTACTATGCAAAGTGCTTGCTCAGCGAGTCTTAAAATATTTAACTTTGAGTTCGGAAACCTTAGGTTAATTTACTAATGAGATGAAAATAGGAATGAAAACCAAACGGCTTCACATTTTCATGTTTAAATTTCTTCATTCAACTATTAGTGAGTACATGAAACTGTAGGTGTTATCGGCTTAGTTATAATTTCCGTATTTTTTACTTGACATTGTAGTTACACTGTCGAAAGAGAAGGAATGCCTAACCTTCAGTAAGTCTGGGAATAAATGAAAATAACCCTTCTAAAATTTGCTCGAATGATTCTCAGATCACGCTCAGCCACTAATTGGAATGCTGTAAACTCGTATTTCCAGAATGCAGACTTGACAGAGTTTTTTTCTTGGTCTTTCGAGGAAGATGAATTTGGAAGTGAAGTTTGATGTTGTTATTTGAGAAGTGGAAAAAATGCTCATTGTGCGGATGAGAGAAAGTTCGAGTGCGGAGGAAAGCGAACAGGGGAACACGTTGAGGAGGGGACACTAAGAGGCTCTCTCCCTACATTCTGTGCATAAAACCATATCCCTCTCTCAAGGCTGTCACGATTGGTGACATTTCGAGGATGTCTCCGGATGTTAAGGAAGAAAAAAAAAGATCATATTTGGAATATCTTGGTTGATTGTTGAAAAGTGGAAGATTCTTGGAAGACATTTTTTCAGTCTGGTCCTCAGTAAGAGTTTGAACGGGTGAAGTATTTTGCGCATTTTTTCCTCGAAAATGGAAAAGGAGATGTGCCAACTTTAATGAATTAATTGTTTTCCCTAATTCTGGAAACCATTTAATATCTCATCCTCTGAACTGTAAAACTTTTTTTTATATCCCTAAGTCACTCAACTCTTGTCACGTTAGATTTTTATAATTGTGTGTCTTCTTGAATTATGTATCTAGTACGATATGTGAAAACTCGAGTAGTTGCGGTGTTAGCTTCGATAGAAATTATTACCGTAGTTAGTTTCCTTGCTTTTTATTGTGCTAAAGTATATTTTTTTAACTACTTGGTAACATACAGGTTACAACTTCTCTTCTTCTTGTTCTGATATGTAAGTAACATGTATTAATGATTGATTGTGATCTTCGGCTAAGATGATTCTATGAAAAATGAGTTATCGTGCATTTTGTCCTAATTATGTAATAAACAGTTATGGCGTGGTGAAATTCGTGCCTCCGACCTTTTTGTGTGACAGCGCGGCGTATTTTCAGACGGGCTTCCTCAGCCAGCAACTTCAGTACGAATGTTTGTAATCTGTGACATTTTTTCGTTAGAAATGAAATTCGTTAGTTTCAAGCTTTCATTTATTAAGAGTTAATATGTATATTTTGAATTTTGTCATAAATCTCAGTTCATGGAATACACTACGCAAAAACCTCTCGTGTTTTTTCTAGTTTGTTGCTTTTAATATTACTTTTACTATTCAAAATAAAACTCATGAAATTGGAAATTCCCAGATTTTAAGTTAAGACCTCATTGGAGTGGAGGAGATCCCTTTCTTGCCCTACGTCGTGGGTATGAATCGTGCCAGGCTGGGTTTTTCACTATCCGGAGCATGAGTGTTAGTGTTCTGTCTACATGATAATGTTAAATTACCGAAATTAGAAGACCAAAGTACTGTTTCTTGGGTTTTTATAAGAACTTAAATATGATAATGTTGGTACATCATCTACTAATCCACTGGTTGAATCACCTGACGAATATTCTATAGCATGGGAGCAAGGGATGCGCCAATTTCTATTTAATTCTGGTTTGTAAACGTTGTATTAAACATGTTGCAAATCTCAGGCTGGTATGTACATCAAAATCAAATCTCGGCGTGTTCAACCTGTGAAACTTGCGCCTTTAATATGCCGCGGGGCTTCGCCGGAGTTGACTGAGCCAGAAATCTCATCGTGAGTCCTGCAAGTGGTGGAGTAGGAAAAATGCGAAGTGTGGTAGAGGCATAAAGCCGAATGGCCGAATCACCGGAGGTACAGGGAGTGAAGAGGGCGGAGCAAATGTATCCGAGTTGCGGACATGAATTTTCTGTCATGGAAACGAAGGGAATGCATATTAGACGGAATGAAGGGAAGAAGAGTGAGAGAGAAAGGGAGAGAGAGTGAGAGGGAGAGAGGTGGGGGAGAGTGAAAGAGAAATTGTGGGAAAGAGATAGAATTCAGTTTTTAGGTACTCCACCTGCAATTGTTGTTAGCAAAATTCCAAAGAGAAAATAATCATTAACCTTCACTGAAATTCGAAACCGGAATTTCCCGAACCCGTACCAGGTGTTATGGCCAGTTCAACTGCCAAAGATTTCAATTGCGGATACCAAGGCGTTCCGGAATTTTATATCTGGAAATTCTTGTATTGTTCATGCCTTACTACTTCAAAATTTCTCGTGACTTCTTCGCAAACCTAAAATATGCTTTCGCTATATTGCAACGTATACCCTAACCATACATGTGAGACTAACAGCCATACTTGAGCAGGTATGCAATCTCGCGACCTTTTGATTGCGAAGTCGGCACGTTACCTTCCTGGCTTCTGAGACCGTCGAGGAAAAACAGAATGAGAATAAGGTAGAAAGGGTGAGAAAGAGAGGGAGGATGCGGTGACGAGGAACGCGGGATTGATAGGGAGGAAGGCACAAGAGAGAGTGAAGCGCTGCGTGGGGTCCTGTTCCGTGGACGAGGCTAGGTGGTAATAAAGTGAGGCGGGAACGCCGTCAGGGAGGAGGGACCTGGGACGAGTGAGTTGCTGCTCGGGAACGGTCTGAGGAAGTCACCTCTCTCGGAGTCGTCTCGTCGAGTTTGAGGGGTGTGATAAGGGGGAGGTGGGGGCGACAACGTCGTCGTCGTCTCCAGGGCGGCCGAGCGAGAAAAATGGCGGACTACGGCGTGCTGTAAGAGGGTGAGGGAGGCCGAAGCTTCCGCGAAAGGGGTGGGTTGACGACGCACAGGGAGGTCGGGGCACGACGTGGCTCTTTGTCAACGAGTCGTGAGCGTCGTGAGGGAGGCCGAGGAGAGATGGGAGGTGGTCGTCTTGACTAGGGCCGACTTCCTCCTCTTCCCATACAAATGAGAGAGAGAGAGAGAAGGACGAAAAATATGGAACGTCCGGGGAGGGCAGTGGGAAAAAAATGCATCTCGCTTTCCCGTTCTCTACTGAGGACATCCACGAACAGGTTGCGCAAAGCTCAAGAAAGTTTTTTAACTACATGTGTGTGTGAGGCCCGCCTCGTAGTGTGGCGTTCTCAAAAACTTCGGGCGGTATTTTATTGTGAATGGATTCCTCCATGTATCATGGAAATATTAAAGGAGAGGGTAGGCGTCAAGGAG
The DNA here is from genome assembly GCA_933228895.1 of Platycnemis pennipes. NCBI lineage: Eukaryota > Metazoa > Arthropoda > Insecta > Odonata > Platycnemididae > Platycnemis > Platycnemis pennipes. The sequence continues at coordinate 79,346,567 of OW121847.1, read as the reverse complement.
TAGGTGTGAGATAGAGAGAACTCAATCGTGAGTAAATAAATCTCCAGTCACCCCGCTCTGCCTATCCCTCGGATCCAGTCCGTATATATTCCCTCTGCTCTTTTCTCAGTTCATATAAGTAGCGGCGTTCCCTTCGGGGATTTTGTCGAGGCTGCTCGTGGCTCGGGAATATTTTTCAGTTTTTTAGTCTCTTCAAAGAGGAGTTTTAAATAATCGCGATCACGCGGCTCTGGAATGGCAATTTTCAGCCGCGCCCGTTAAGTATACGTGGAGGATACTTTTGAAATTCAATTTTTCCGAGAACAGAGATTCATTCTTATTTATATTCTAAATATTTTATGGACACGTCTGTCTTCGTTGTAACACTTAAACTTGGAATGGAATTAGTGTGACCGTGGCCGATAGCTTTGAATTGGATTTATAGAGTTATCCACTTTACCAGCCTATGGTTACTTATTCCATCTAGAATGTAAATACCCAACCCCTACTATCCCATCAGCAATTGTAAATAATGTGCGTTGACGCTTTTTTCTTCTTCACAAACTCTTGCAGTGTAGTGGCTATGAATGGTTAGCGGAGGAAGTCATCTATGGTTCATGAGCTAAACTAGTGTTGCACATTATTTTCCTGTGATGGTTGATTTTGAGCCATTCATGGGTATTCCTCACTCAAATCTTATGCTTAAAGAATAAGATTAAACATGTCAGTAACTTACAAGGTTCCTTTTTTTCAACTTTTCAAATTAGCGAATTATAAATAGCCCATCCTGGGTCCAAAATTTCATTACTTTGTCACTATTAATTCTGCATCCATAATATATATTAAAAATGAGTATTATTTACATGGTATTATTCAAGGCATTTATTACAGGATATTAATGATGTTATCGCTTTCTACATTTCACCTACTTGTTGAGACTTTTCTCCATTGGAACAATAGTAAAAGATTCATGTTCAGCACTCTTATTCCTCTTCATTCTCGTCAGTGAAGGATCCTCGACATTAATGTTTCCTTATGTATCGTATTTTCCCTATAAGGTTCATTTTGGTTTCGTTATACTGATTGAATCATGCACTCTAAATCTTTTCCGCCGAAATAACTCGCGATTGCCAATGTTGTTGACCGTAAACATGATGGAAGATGGAGGACATTTCAATGCATTACCACATGCCGTCATAACCACTCCGCCAAGAAAAATGATGCATCTCACCACTATGAGACATGGACTAATGATACTTTAAAAAAAAATGAACCGCATTAAAAAAACCATGAGATGTTGATGACTGATGTCGTTATAATGGACTTTTATCGTTTTAATCAGTATTGTACTTATTTCGCCTCATTTGTTTATTTTGGAAGACCACAAAATTCTAATAGTTGAAAACCTAACCTTGTGTCTTATCCGTTGGTCATCTTTCCCTTGCTGTAAATAGTAGAGTGCTGAAATATTACATTGCGCAGCTGCAGAAAATGTTTTGTTCGATGTGTGTAGGGAAAATCGATTTGGTCCTCTCTTGAAACGATGCCGATGCATGGATTCTATTGCAGTATACTCTTACATTCAAATTAAGTATTACTTTTAAATTGTAGCGCCACTTGTAAATAATCGTGACTCTTTTCGAGGATGTTTGATGCTTATCGACCTTCCCAATCCACGCCGGCTCTGTGCTCAGTAGATACGGACAATCCTTATTTATACTTCCCGGACTGGTTAAAATAAACGAATGAAAATTGCTAAAGAGGCTTGCAAATGGCGTAGTCGTCTACCTGATTTGCTAGAAGAATACTTCGCCGTATATTATTTATTCTTTGACACTGCATCGATGGTGACTCCTCTTCCTTCCGTATTTTTTTGAAATTCTGCTAATTTCACATGGGTGGAGGCGGAGTTCATATTCACGACGTGGTTGAGAAACTAAATATATTGCTTAGTTTGCAAACCCACGGAATCCACCCAACAACCGTGCTTGCACATGTGCCTATACATATTGTCCTCCTAGGACACCACTGTCTCGGCAAAAAAACACCGTTATTTGGCGATTGCGATGCGTCCTGGCCTCTATTCCGACGCTTCCGTTTCTTTTTTGTTTACGACCCGACATATACCAGTTCACTTCGTTCGCCCTGACATGCATCACGGGAATGGTGCATGCAGATGCGCGGGAGTTGTCAGTTCCAGCTCCCAAGTGCCCGCGTTTATTGTTTTGGGAGTGCCGTGTCATTTGCGATTGAATAGACTCCAGCTTCCAGAGTGGCGAACAAATTTATTCACAAATTAATGTTCCGAGGTCTGTAAAGCCATTGTAATGCTTACTTGGATATGAGTTTGTCATGGGTCTGTACGTCTCTCCTGTAGGAAGTTACGTACTTCTCATTTATCCTGCACTCCATGCCTGTATTTTGCCAGTTTATCTTTCAATATTCTTTTAAAATTACACCATAATGGAATTAAACTTAAATTGAGGTAACATAGTTGAAGGCGCAGACTGATATGGTGGATTTGGTACCTCTCGTCATCTGTAATTGATGCCTCAGGTTGTCTTACAATTAGAGAAAACTATACAATGTTTGCTTTTGATACGGTTTCTTTATTCAATGTTTAGGTATAACTGTTCTATTTAGACGAACAAAGTAAGGGCAGAATTTATTTCCTCTCCATCAAACTTAATTTTTTTTAGGAAATTTAGAATGTCAAAAGCAAAAATGTAGCTATTCCAATCAATCGAAATTTCTTTATTTGGGAAGAAAAATTGATACAAAATCTTTTTGTTGAATTTTCAGTTCCAGATGCGGAGAAGCGAATCGTTAGGGAAGTTAGTTTTTTATATTTCTTCTACATCTACATAATACCCTGCAAGCCACCATAAAGGTGTGCGGCAGGGGGGGAATTCACACCAAACATGCATCTCGCATAAAAAGGATTAGTAATAATATTCTAGTCTAAACTTTAAAATTTAAAAAAGATTCTAGTCTAGACATATTATCCATTGATACACTGGTATTTATGCTATTGGATGAATTTACAGTATTTGAATACCTAATTGTACGAGGAAAGAACAGTAGACAATAAGTGCGCATAGTAATAGTAGATAGTAAAAATAGAAAGAATAATACTTAAAGAGTTCTGCTGCGTTGTGCATTACCGGCAAAACAATTTCCCATATAAAAGGGAATTCGGAAAGACCCAAAGAGTCTACTGGCAGAATACTACCCTGGAGCGTGTCGGGTATCGGACAAAACTTTCCGGAAGGACCCTTGAGAAGGTTTACTGCTTTGGATTCCTTTCCAAAGGAAGGAATGTGATGACTCTCCTGCCCAACCGGTCTCAAATATGGACGATGAGAGCGTCTGGAGGCAATACCCAGGGCGGGCACTCATCATCACTCCTTCTTACCACAGTTCCACCTCGAATTCACGTGCTCCTTGCCGAATTGGGTCTTACTCATTCTTTTGGGAGGTTTTCCAGGAAATGACGTACTAATGAAAGGTGTGTTCCAGATTTTCATATCTGAATTTTAATGACTCCTTGGATGAGATTACTAACTTAACGTCTCAGTTTTGTGAGCAAGAATGATGTACTTGAAATAACACCTTGATATCCATGAATCATATTCTTTTTAATTAATCCAGTTCAATGCTTTTCTGTTACTATAACTATCGGTAATAATTGCTTTTTGGCAAGTAAGTTATAATGTTCAAAAAAGGGTGATTATGTTTTGAACCTATATATTATATAAAATACACGTTTAACGATGGTATCGTTCAAATTCTAGGACTTTGTTTTAATGATCCATTGTTGTAGCCACTTATCGCCGAGCATATTTTGGCTTCAAAAGTTGTGATACCTATGTCCGTCAATAACGAGATTCATAATAACGAGAGAGGATTTATTGTGAGCAAACTCGTATAAATTTAGCGGGATGTGAAGATAATGACTTTATCTTCACTCTGATTCCGATTACGGACTTATTTCGCATCTCAAAATAACATCTTATGAGATATTTAATGCAAGTTTTCTTCTAGGAGTTTTATGTCGATGTCAACGCACGAGGGAAGCGTCCTCGTTCCAGCCGAAACTTTTGATTGTTTTTCAAGGACCGTCATCTTCCCACGTGAGAGATTCGATTCCAAAGCGGGTCTTATCCATATCCACTCCTTTGATTGGAGTTTGATAGGAGGTAATTGCTCCCCGACATCCCTCATCCTTCCACAGCCTCGACCCTTTTAGGAGCACGAAACCCATCCCCCCAACCCCCACCCCGCCCCCTCACCATCTTCACCCCGACCACGCTCCCGGTTGCTCGGTTTCGGGGCTCGACGCCCCGGATGAGAAATATTCCGCTCTAATGGTCGGCCTTCCCTCACCCTTTATTCACCGACCACGGAGGGAAATCCTTAGCGTCCATCCCGCGACGACTCCTTTGCACTCCTCGGGGGTCGCCTTTCGACAAGCTCATCGTCGTCATCATCATCACCATCATCATCATCCCCGCCCCCGCGAGTAAAGCACGTCCTACCGACCCTTCTGCCCGCGATATGCGCGCATACTTGCATATTTTCCCTCCCTCGCTCCTCCAGATCCCCTCACCTGCCGCACCTTTGTACGCGGGGGGTGGCCTGGGAGGGGTGTAACGGGGGCGCGGTCTCTCCCGCCCCCTCGCGGCCCTTCACGTCGCTCCTCTTCACTTCCTCCCTAGGGTAGCCAGCCATCTCGCTCCATTCTCACTCCCTCCCCCCGCCTCCTTCAACCCCCATAGGCAGTCCCATATCTCTCTGTCGGCCGTGCCCCCGACGAGCACCTGTACCTTCCCATGCATTCCCCCTTGGGGTTTTCTCCCTCTTCTACCTTCCTTTATACCCTTCTCTCTCTCTCTCTCTCTCCACCCTCTCCTCCTTCGCCCCTTTTATTCATCCTCCTCGACCGGTGTACGGAATTCTCATCTCTCTCACTCTGTCTTTTCTTTCCTTATTCCCTAGTTTTCACCTTTCTCTCTCTCCCGATCTTTGGTGCTCCACTTTCTGTTTTCGGGGTCTTGGTATGCATGTCCATTGTAAACGAGAGGAGTGGACACAAGAGGCTCGTCCACGCATCGTTAATTTACGCAATGACTGTAATTCCCGGCCCTTGCGTCTGAGACGTGCTCGCTTTTGGATGAAGGAGAGCAGTTTATGTTCTCTCAACTCGTAGAGACCGCTACCGTCATTAAGAGTTTCTGGAAGGGTGAGCTCATCTTGATATGCGTGGAGGGTCCTTTTGGCTCAAGTGACCGAATTAACTTCTATTCTTGCGCGTCAAAGAGTTAATATTTTCCTCTGTGTACATGAATTACGCCTCGTTCGGAATTTGACTGCGTAGTGGGGTAGTTACATACTGAGTAACTGTATTAAAGTGAGTCTTTGTGCCGAAACATGCCTTAAGTTTTGATGAAAATGCTGTATTTAAGGCGTCTTCGAGGCAATTTTTAATAAGAGGTTGAATTTAATTTAATTTTACTTGATTCGGAATGATGGAATCAAATACGGTAACTTAAATCGCTCTTCATGTCGGAGATGGGAGGTACCCCAAGAGTTTTCCCAACGTAATATTAATGAGGTTGCCCAACATTTCCTACGCTAAACTCGATATTTCCTAGCACATTTTCATCATGATACTGTTTCATCGTTGTGATTTTTTTATGACTAATGCTGGCACAAGTACGAGGATTGAAAACTTCTTTATAACTCTCGGCGCAATCAGACTAACTCACTAATGGAAATGAATAATCCTTTCTTCACTTTTCCAGCGTTACCCAAATACCTAGGCTTTATTTCGTCGGATACGGAACGAATTGGGTGCAATTTGAAGATAATGATATGATTTGGCAGCAGTATCATGTTAGACATGAAACTAGGAATCGTGAAGGAATATTCGTAAATAGAAATACCTACTTAGTTGTGGTGAGTCGTAGGAGATGAAAACACTGAACTCTTATATATTTTGCATTTAATTGCATCCCATATCCACTTTCGCATTGATATTCGTTTAATTACCATGCTTTCATGAAAATGAAGAAAACTTAATGGGAACAAAATATTACTTTAGTAAGTATTTCATAGCTGGAAATATTATTCTGGCCTACAAATTTATAGGGATCGAATGTTCTCTTTTAGCGTATTCAGTAACCAGCGCGAAGTTTCTTTATAAAACTACGCGCAGGTTACTTTCAGGTAATACTATCATTTAGTAATTTCAATAGAGATAATTCATGCAGGTTTGAATCGTATTCGTATTTCTCATGTAACGTTACTATATTGGGAAGTTCTCATGGCACTATATTTACATTAATTCATGTACGCCTGGATTGTTGATCATGAAGTTTCCAATGCTCTTTGCAGATTAAAGAGTTCCAATAGCATAATTGAAATTAATATAAAACAAAATACATTTCAAAACATGTGTTGATTATGGACCTTTAGGAACACAAAACTGTACTTTGGAAGCCTCTCATTAAATTACATTTGTTAAATTCTAAATTTCCTTTCGCTTGTAATCAAAACTGCATTCTCCATAGTTTCACTAATTCTTTTACCTAAGCTAGATGATATTATTCTTCTTTCACTGAAAGCTCAGCCTAGTCGCTGCAACCAAGTTGTCCTGTTTTCCGATATTCTCTTTAGTTGCAGGTGTCTCTTTGTCTCCATTGATTCCTCTGCCCTCTTCAAATACTGAATCCTTGATCTCTCTCTTCCCTTCCCCTGAGTATCTTCCAATCCATAGTGTTCACCCGAAAGCTGTTTATCTAAACAGGTGATCCAGGAATTTGATATCCCTTGTTTCCATTGTTTTGATTCTGGGTCTCTAGTCATTTATCTCCTTTTAGACCTTATTTTTTTCTGTCCCGCTTATCGTAATATCTTCCGTCAAATCTACATTTATGGCGCTTATAAACGCCCTGACACTATGGCCTGATGAAGAAAATCGTCGAGGGAAAAGTGAACGGGAAGATTGGAAAAGGCAGGCCTCTTATGAGAAAGGTACTTGATACAGGTTGTGAAGGATGTAAAAGAGAAGAACTACGTCAATATGAAAAGGTTGGCCTATAGAAGAAACGAGTGGAGGGCTACGTCAAACCAATCCTAGGATTCTTGATCAATGATGAAGATTATGATAAATGCCCTTTCACCCTCTTCTCCACGATCAAATTTTTACGCTTCCAAAGAGCAAATACACACCATATTATTGATGAAAATTTTATGTAATATTTCAAGATAGATCCGAGGAATCTAAAGTACTTGTAATGCACTAAATTTTTACATTGCATTTTGCAGTGCACTGTATTCGTAGCTACAGGTAAAGGCTGATGTAAATGCGCCATTAAATCGCCATGTTTGATAATCAATCTCTTGGCTATGATAATTTAACGTGATTTTCAGTATCATCTGAAGAACCTCCGAAATCGGTCGATTCTCTAAAGTATTTAGTGGTCGTCAACCAGGGGTGCACTTATATATCGGGGTGTTTGAAGCTTCTCCAGGGGATTCTAGGTGCTATATTTAGCCTAAGTCGTCTATTAAATTGTTTCAGCAAAGGGCAAGTAAATGCTGTGTTGTTTGTGGAGCTCATCGCAGCACATTTATTTGGTAGCAATATACCCTTTTTGACTCATTTTCGTTCTTGTTTTGCTTGGTGCAGAGATCCAAATTTATCTCCTTAATAGTAAATACAAATTCAATCTTTTTCCAGAGGTTGCACATTTTAAAATTGAAGTTTTGTCAGAAATTGAAATATTCATGGATCACTGCTCTAAATATTAGTGACTAATTGCAATTTCACATGAAATTAAACTTTTCTTACGCCGATGAATCTTTTGTACATGATTTAACACTCGTGTATTTGCATAAAGAAACCATAGGATTAAATCATAGGAGCCCACCACCGATATTTGGATAGATTTTTCCCACCTCTCAACCCCAAATGATGAAACAATTAGCGAACGTATCAGCAAGAAGTGTTCAGCTTTCCACTGCTAGGAGCCCCTTATGCACTAGTAGGTATTCAAGATGGGGTGAAAGTTACCTGTTTTTCCTGTCCGGCGTGCGTATCTGCCTTCTTTTGGTAGTGATGATTTGAGATTTTACAATCCAATGACTACTCCTGCTTTGACCTCGAGGAGCTTGAATTTCAGCGGCGGAGTGTGAAAAAATGTTTTATGGAGTCTAGATTTACCAATTTTTGTCCTCTTTGCTGTCATAATCGATACTCTCAGAGGATGAAGAAACACCATATTTCGCGTGTAATCCAAACATTTGCTCTAGTTCCACTTATGCATATTAAGTTTCACAGTTGTGTGACATGAAAAACCGCGTCAAAGTCCACTCATACCATATTCCTCTTTCGGTGGAGGCGTATACGTATTTTTATCTCGTGACCCGCATTCATTTGAAATACTTCATTTTGCATTTTTAGTGACATCGGTGAATTTTCGGAGGCAGGGTTCCGACTCGTGAGGGATTTAATTACGTACTGACCCTGTATCTGGCATTACAAAACATTTCACGGAACTGCAGATGACACCAAAATGTATATTTTTTCGCCATTTTTTGAGCTGGATGTCCCGAACCACGCTGTTTTTTTTGTTTTCCATATTTCTCACGCGGAAATGTCCTCTTTTCCGAACTGGAAGAAAATATAGGTAAATGGAAAAAGATTGATTTTAAAGGTGGTCACATCACATGCGAGTCTTTGATTTAATTGGCTTGGATTTTACCCCCATTATTTCTCTTACTATCCTAACCTTCCCCGAGATTGAAATGGTGCAGGAGAAAAAAATGCCATTCGTTTTTCCAGCTGAGAGGGTCGTCTGCAATAGTCGGCCTGATGGCATTTTCTAAACTTTTGCCTTGAATTAACTCTCCCTACCTTTCGCCCCATCTTTGATACTAGTGAATTTGGGCCCCATAGGAGTGGAAAGCCAGACTCTTCGGACCAATTCGTTCGCTAATTGTTTTACCAGTCGGGGTCGAGAGGGGAAAAAAATGATGAAGCTGTCAGGAGTTCCTCAATGGCGGTCGGAGATTGTAACGGGGCGCGCGAAGATGAAAAGCCCGATGTGAAAAATTCGTTCATTGTTGGGTGTGTGTCCAGTGAACGGGTGAAAAGCTGATTCAGTTGTTTTTGAACGTGTAGGAATGAATGAGTCGTGATTAATTAGTCTAATTCGGTTTACCACCCAAATTCCCTCTCGCCTATGAAATAATATCAATTAGCACAGGGACCCGGAGAATAAAATAAGGAAATCTGAATTCAATTGGAAAAACGATAGAAGAGCCTTGTTAATTTATAAAATAAATAATGGATTGTGAAGATCGCATGGTAATGGAGTTTTCAAGCTTCTTATATTTCGGTGATTTTGAATCAGTCAATCAAATATAATTCTATGAGATATTTACTCTATGGCGTTGGTCGTTATTTATTAATAAGAAAATGTAGATATAACTCGTATTCTCCTAGCTGTTGATGCTGCTGGTTATTACAGCGGTGGTAGAATTAGGTTTTAAAGTTTTCCAACTGCTAATGTTATACCACGCAAGAAACCCATAATCAATGCATATCTGAATTCAGAGATAAACACAAAATTCACTACCTAGAATAAGAACTCACGACCCTCGTATTCCTAGGCCTTGTGTTGCCGCATGTATTTACCTGAGCCGGCAAATTAATATTTACTTGCTGGTACATAAAGTGATAGGTGTACCTACCCATGGTATTTGTTGTAACTTTATACAGGATAACTTTTTTAGAAATGTAGGGGAAGCATTCCATTGGTGTATAAAAAACGATTCAAGGCAGGTTAAAATTCGCTCGTTAGAAGTACTTCGGCATCAAAATTGCTCTGGATTTCGCAGGCTTCTCTGTCGCGCACGTGCGGTTAATGTATTCATTAGTTTCTCACAGGATAGAGCATGGGTGCGTCTCACTATTGCGTATCAAAACTCGAGAGTATGGGGTATTGAAGCAGAGCTAACTGGATGAAGACTGGCGTTGAAAAATGTGTGGGATTAACGACTGAAAGGATGATGCGGTGGGGCACGTGTGATGAGATTTCTTGTATAAAGTGACCCGCGTGGGAACAAACGTTACGCAAATCTCAATTTTCTCTTTGTCCTTCGTCACCTAATTTTTCCGGCGTCATAACCCCCCTTCTAAGCCCTTTTCTCTCCCCTGTTTTCTAATCAAAGGCGCAGGTAGCGATATTTATTAAGGGAATGAGACGGACAGCTGTGATTAATTGTTCCATTAAAGTAAGGTGGCTGATGGGTTATGGGTAGGAACGGGGAAAGGGAGTGGAGGAAGTCTGTATAGGAACCCTTATCGTTAGGTCAGAGGAGGAATGCCTTTTTTATAATAAGACTTTTTCAATACGCTGAAACTGCAAAGGTTAAATCGTACCGTCAATCCAAACTGAAAGGGGAAATCAATTTATTACTCTCAGTTATAATTTTATGGAAGATCAGGATGACTTTGGATCACAAAGATCATACTTAGTTTCTTCCACGCGCTATATATTGAGCTATTGGAAGGTACTTATCTTTTTACCTGATGATACCCGAATGGGTCAAACTACCAGTACAATACATTCAAAGTACTAGTAGTTGAACCGTTAAATAACGTGTGTTGAAAAACTAAGTGTGACCTTTTTAATTTAATAATTTAAGAAAGGGTTATTATTACATTATGTTTATTCCGCACCTTCAACATTTATCACTTCTTGTTTTAGTCACATTGACTAACACACCTTCCAATCCTCAATTTACAGCATTCACCAATATATCGATGTACTTTTACTAGTTCGAAGGACGTGACCGACAACTTATGGGGCAGGGGTTGGAGTTTTCAGGGAACTGTGTTGGGGTGAAGAGAAACTTGGCGTTGCTTTTAGCCTTCTCTCAATGAAAGGTGCCAAGGAGTCAAATGATTAACGTCCCATCCTACGGACGAAGTTGTGAACTTGACGTGCTCACCCGGTCTTACCAGACTCTAAGAGCCGCCTGGTAAAACTGGGAGTGAAGTGGAGAGACTGGTATATCAATGAAAAAGCTCTGCCGCTGTGAGATTTCAACCTGAACCGTCGAGATGGAAGTCCAGAACTATAACTACCTTACCAAACCAATTCCCTTCCCCAATACCACTTGTAATTATCTTCGGCTGAGCGATATTCGCGAAATCATCCCCTAGGTTTGCAAGAAATGTCAGTTCAATTCGTTGTAATGGTGGACGGTTGATTGTCTTGAGCCCTTGACATTCAAAATAAATAAAGGGCTCATGGGCTAAATTGAATTTGAAAATTGAGTCCGCAACGCGGTCACATTCCGCTGAAGACCTTTCAATTAGTATATAAATAATAAATATAAAAGACCTTGACACCCGGCATAATCGAGGTGTTAAGACAATTAGGTGTTAAGACTGATCGGCCGGTTTGTCACACTGTACGTATTCTGTTATGTTCTCCACTCTTTTTGTACGTCATTGTGAGCTATGTGGTCTAGGCTCAGAAATGGCGAGAATGCCAGATTTGAGAATCTATGCCTCAGAAGCCTCCATTCTTTCATTTCACTAGCCCGGCCATTGTTTCCCAACCCCTCTTCGCCAGTTGTCATGTGGCCAAAAAAATTTCCATTTCGAATTCCCTCAAATGGCTCTGACTCACTCAAGATCTTTCGCTATTACCTGCAATCCTCAACTTGCTTTTTTTTAATGACGGATATGCATTCAAAATGTTGACGAGGGAGAGAGATTTACTCTGCAGTCTGCGGATTCGCCCACACAGTTGGCGAATCTCTCCGTGATAAAGTTTATAACATTTTAGGTTATTCTGACACTCACAAATAATAAATGAAAAAAATCTTTTTCACTGACCTCTTAGCACATACTTGGAAGTAGCTTTTTCTAGCCGATCCCGGCGTCTGTCTTATCTTACTCCTAACTAGCTGGTTTCAGGTCTTATAGGCTATCTAAAAGTATTAGATTACCATATGGTATCCAATATTACGGAAAAGTATCGGAGCAATGCAATAAACAATACGAAGTGAGTGAATATTCATTCATAAATTTTTCCCTCATGCTCGTCTTTCTACTTTAAATATTAATATATGGAAATGCCAGTGAAATAGGTAACCTAAATACAAATATGAAATGGAATTTAATTGAGTTCCCGTACCTCAATTTTGTCACTGAATATTTTTGTGCAATTTTAACGGTTGTAAAATTTATTAGGATTCATGATAATGCCATGGGAATAAACAAAATGGTAAACATTCTGCTAGCAAATGATAAAAGAGATTTGTAGTTTTGTGTCTCGTTCCTGGCATGAATTTGGATGGCCCTTCACATAGAACTAAATAGGTCCAGGTATTCAATTCAGTCCATCGAGGAATAAGTGGAGTTAGTGGAAAAAGTAATATTTTGCTGTGTTACAAATTTTTTGCGCATCATTTCATGATTATTAATGGTGACTTTTGTAAATGAATAATGTTAACATTACATCTTATTTGGGGATTACAAACTGTAATAGTATTTTTCCAAATTATCATCGTGATATTTAGTTGGTTTCTCGTAGGGTTTGCGATACCTTTGGCATATGCCACTTATCATCTCAAGCACTCACTCTAATAAATCCGAATTACTTACGTTTTCCTAGTAGTATTTATTACCTAGATATTTCACAATGAGTATGTGGATACTTAGAAAAAAACGTGATGTAGTATGATCCACACATTTTATTAATATCACCGCCCAAGGTTTCACGGGTCGCCGTCATTAGCAAGGTCATTATAGCGGTGACCCTTTGAAACTTTGGTTGATCGTATTAATAAACTATGTATATCATACTACTTCAAGTGTTTTTCTTTATAGCATTAAGGATTTCCACAAAGTAAGTCCTGAAACTATCCGTTTAATACGTGGATACTTTATCCGCATTAGGAATGGGGTACGAAGATTACCGCCATCACCACGACTAACGTTATTTTCCTATCACGAGCTCGGATTTCTGCATTCTCTCGATCTACTTCGCGCCGGAAATTATGTGGGCACGGCATACTCAGGAGAAAAATGGGTCTATCGGGCCCGCGGCGCGAATTATTCCGCGCAGAGCTCAAACAAACTGGATTAGGAGGGACTCCATCCCCGGACGGTGCAGTTCATTTCACAATTACCATGGCTTGAGTGACACGTCCACTTTTGAAAGTTTGGCTCCCCGCCGCTTGGTGGCGCGGATCTAATGGCTCCTGACGTTCCCGGAGGATGAGGCTGTTTAAAGTGCGTTTAATGCTGTTACGCGGCACTTCCCAGCCGCGAGGAATCTGCCGGTTTCGCGGCACCCGGCGTCTTTCAAACGTTCCGCGTCCGTGCAGGAAGTTAGGGGAGGGTGAGGCGGAGAAGTTCCTCCCTGACGTCCTTCCCAGTGAATTGGGTAATTTCAACTTTGGGGAGTTTGCTGGCACGTGTCTCAGGTATTAGGACACTTACTCCCGTGTTCGGGGACCTTGAAACGCGAATTGAATTTTTACTTGACTCCTTCCTTCTTCGCCGGAGGGAGTGAGATATGAAGTAGATAATCATTATGCTTTCATTCTCTCATTTCGTACTAGATCCGCGATCCATCCTCATTTTTAGCCATTTATCCCTAAAAAATTTGTTTCCCGCACATCATTATGATTTAATTACAGAGTATTTTTATTCCTTGAAAGTGTTCCCTGTTAAGAATAAGTCGAAAGATGATGAATGATTATGAGCTGTTTAGCTTAATGACATCAATACTCTAGGTGGATTAGGGTAGGTGTGGTGGTTAGAGAGTAATGGCCTCTCAACCAGAGGCCATAGGTTCGAACCGAGCTGTGGAAAATATGATTTATTGGCGAACCGGCCCCTTCTTGACTGCTTTGTGGAGAGCATTCGAGTATCGACTCCGTCCGGCTAATGTTTGAGGCCAGGTTTTCCTCTACCCTTCTTCCTTACCCTTCCATTCCCATCCTTGTACCTTTCCCATGGTTCTGAAGCCCTTTAAGTGCGGGTACAGACTTGAAAACCATAAATAACAACAGCAAGTGATATTTTTTCTTTATGTTTATGTGTTTTATATCCGTTAGCGTCAGTGTGTCGTGATGATTTTTAGTCAGCAATGTTATTTCCTAAGTCGCCACCTGCCGCAAGGTCGTGTGGAGTAAATAGTGACCATAAGGTGATGGAAAATATTAGTCCTGAAAAACGTCCCTAAAGTAATAGGTAACGTTTAATATTTTGATTACCTGTTGCATATTTTTTAAAACTGCCTGAAGGTGTTAAAATTCGAAAAAGCTCGAGAAAAAATATTTTTTTTCTCAATAAAGACTTTCATTAAATCATTTCGGAGAAGTGAAAAAGAAATTATCTTAAAACTAGTATAGTTTAATTAGAAAGAATATTATTTTAGCTAGGCTTTAAATAATATTAGCATTTATGAAGAATTCCATTTCATATAGGTATCCCGCTTAGGTAAATTTGATGTTGATATTTGATAATTTAAACAATACCTTGATGATTTTTTATTTTCTCTTTCGTATATCTCTTCATATAGAAAGGAATGGTTATTATCTGCTTATGTTTATAACATTTAAGTTGATTTTTCCCGTAGCCTTTGAAATGGAAAAGTAGGTAATTGCTTGCTATAGATATTAATATTTCTTCTTGACAGTGTACGGCAAATTGCATGCCCTTAGTCATTTACCGAAAATGAATTATCCATCATGTAGACATTATGCCATCTTCTCCATCAGACATGTATATGCCATCTTAATAATTCATGCCACCGGTGCCGAAGGTTTTGCATCTTATTCTGAATGTGAGACATTAAAATTGATGGAAGAGGTGAAAGAACGCATTGGGTCATTGTCATGGGAAATGGGGGATGGGGAGTGAGAATATGTATGAGTCCAGAATCCATGGAGGCCAAGGTGAGCACGATTGACCTAATGTGTCTCGGAGGTCACTCCTTCTCGGGGTGGATCGCGTTGGCCGTTAAATCGGCGAAACTGCGGATGGCAAATGGGAAATCTCACGACTGACCTGCAAGACACATTATGGCGATCATGCTCACTTTATTACCCAAAATTTCATAGCTCATTCTCGTGGAACCTTTTCCCCCTTTCACTCAGCATCTCCCTTCCATTTTTGATGCCGAGCTGCATAAGCAGCCGCAAAAAGGTCTTGCGACTCATGATGTCATGTGCATATTGAATACCTGTTCTTTTGTGTAACAGCTTTGCTGTTGACAGTTTCAGGGCAAAATTAATCCCATTGAGTATAGCACATCACCGCCATGATACGGCCGAGCCCATGATTTTAGTAAGAGACCCTCTGTATATTACATATCGCTACAGAATTTTACACATCGCTAAAAGAAGTTGGCGGGTCCGGATCCACTGTTACGGTACGCAATCCATAAGGAGGGAGGGAGGTTCCTTCTGTTACTTTGCATTATTAATTTATTCTTAGTTCAAATACTTATAATGATACAAATAATAGCATATAAATGCACTATAGTATTGACAAACAAATATGATATTAGCAAATCGAGCCTCATTTATATGTACCTTAAATGTGAAGAAGTATTTTGAAGTTTTACAATCGCTCTTGAAGCTTAATTTGCTGTGCAAATTTTACTCCAGACGCGGATAGTTTTACATTCTCTAATGATCGGGGAGTGTAAATTAATCCACCAGAAGTTAATAATTGCTCTTTTTCACCCCCTTTGGAGTCCGATCATGTTGCACTTTGGCATTTCTAACCATCGCGGTAGAATAAGGGCCCGTATATGCCCTTCATTATTCTCCGCATGTGAGTAGCGGGATTGGCCAGGAGAGCGTCAGTGGAGCGAGTGAAACCCTTCGGCCGCAGTAAGGCCAACGGTTGGACGAATTTCCTGCAACGCAAGAACAGGAGAGCGAAACCGCTTGCACTCCTGCTCAATCGACCGTTAGTGTTTTGCGGGCAGGCGGAGGTTCAGCATAGGTCTTGGTGGGAGTGCAGTGTGGATGAATATTGCATTGCCACTGTGGGTCTTCACCTTCCTCCAGTTTCCATAATTAGATAGGAAAACACCGCCATGATTGTGCTAATGAACAGCTGTGGCTCTTGTTTTGTCTATGACTGCTTATTCGACGAGCAAACTCGCTTATTTCGCAGTCTACTTATAGTAATTTTTGTTGTGCCTGTTACCTAGCAGATACCCTGAATCAATTTTCCCTCGGGAAATTTGGCTGAATGTTCAAGAATGGTTTCATTTACGCATAGAATAACGACGTGCCTTACGTGCCGGGAGGAGTTATTCCCTGCCTCCATTTCGTATAATTCATGTACGTGCTCAAAACCTAATATAGATTGAGTGATTTTGTTGTTAGTGTGCTCCTAAAATCCCAGCATTAGTACATTAGACGAGTAAACTCGCTTATAAATATAGAGGTCGTCCCTCCATCCGCAACCCAGTGGACGCACTCGGTGGCCATAAGCTCAGCCCCGAGAAAAATTAGGGTGTAAAAAATTAAAGTACCATTTCGTTATAGCCTCGTGATTGGTTTGACTTTTTACTGCCGAAAAGAGTCGACTGATATCATTGCCTCCAAAGTTTCTAATAGAAACCTGTGATCATACTAAACATATTATAACCATGCATGTCGGAATATTTGTGTTGAACACTATCATTTATTTTTGTCTCTGAGAACCTCGTCCTCTTGATGGACATATAATTTCTATTTAGCGATGCTGACGTTATTTCTTCGTCTGAAACCGAAGGAATTTCATGGGGAATTACTTTATTATGATGTGGACGGCTTCCATAATTGAGATCAAGAAATTGGTGCTTCAAAGGAGGTTATAGGATCGAGATGCGGGAAGACCACGGGGTGGGAGTGAGGCGGAGGGAGGGAGTTTACAGAAAGGGGGATGGGGGGCACTTACGGAGGATGGCGCCGAGGCGGCAGATACTGCTAATGCTGCGCCCAAGGTCCTTCCAGCCCCCGCCATGCAGTCGGAGTGGCTGGGCTGGTAATTTTTGGTAGGGAGTGCGCCTTCTTTGGTTCAATTACCGGCTGGCGCTGAACATCCGGGTCGCCTGGGGACTATTTTTCTCGCATTATACGCCGGCACGGTTCTTCCTTCTTTATCCGTCCTCATACTCATACAAGCGCCGTATCGCCTTACGTCTTTTTTCCGATCTTCAAGTTTCATCCTTGCCCTATCCCTCCCTTGTTCACCCCCACCCCCCATCGTCTTTCGCTGAGTGGGAACTTTCGAAGAACGGCATCTTCCTCTCCCTTCAGGCTGTTTGCCGGAATTCATTTCCTCCTCCCTCGAACGTCTGCTCCTCTCAATCGATGCCACGCTCGCTGGATGTGGTATTTTTTCCCTCCAGTTAAGAGACTTAGCCTCTGGCAATGTGACCGGAGGATCCTAACCGCTATTAATTTTTCCAATATCCTTCTTCGATTTATATTTCCTCTAGCTACTTAGACTACAGCTAGGACGAAGTTGGGCGTAGTGCTGGAAACATTAGGGGAAGTTTGTGTTAACTTTAGAGGCGTTTAACCAAACAAGAGAACTTATGTTCGCGACCTCGTCCAAGTATTACAATAGGTGACGAGTAATGAACAGATGCGTAGTGTGTCCTTGTATGGTTCTCTAACAAGAATCCTAGGGAAAGAAGCTGAATAAAAAATAGTGGTCTTCAAAAATGTTAGCGTGGACAAGGCCGAAGAAAGTGCGATGCGCTGAGAGGAAGATTTTGGAATGGCTGGAGAGGAACGGAAGTCGCTAAAGGAACTTAAGAAGCGGCCCAAGTTAGTGGATGGATCAAGTATTACAAGGTATTGGTGCTCTGAAGGGGGCTATACAAGGAAGAATGTTGGGAAAGCAAAGGAGAGGGGAACAAGGGAGTGGGCTTCTTATGTGGGATGTGTGGATGTGTGGAAGCAGGCTCATGTGATAAAAGATAGGTATATTAAATGAGAGGGAGCGTTCAAAAATGTTGCGAATCAGAAGCCACAAGTAGATGGACTATCCCTTCAAAACGTAATTAAACCGTTGGGAAACGTAATTGCAATGCATAAATTAGTTTTCCTATGAATAAGAACCATTGGACTTGGTCACTGTTACTCTCATTTTTTTCATTTACATCGTAAATGAAAAAAACCGCTCCATGGAATCAGCAAACAGGATTACACGTCGATGACATTTGTGTCGTAAGAACTTTATCTTGCTGTGCTTTTTTACTTACAAGTCGGGCTTGAAATAATTATCGCTTTGTGCGGAGAATGGGTAAATCGAAAGAAAACAGATTTTTTATCGAAGCTTACTAATGTGCCGATTTTGATGGATATGTTATACTCTTTAGCTGTTGAGGCATCTGCCAAACTGAGTCTGCTCCAGTTTAATATATTGATGTATTTTCAGTGACGTGGTTATATTTATGGTGCAGAGTAAAATCTCGTAAGGTATTGCATAGTTTTTTGATTGGTTGCTTACTAGCCATCTATTATAGCTAACCAAAAGTGATAGGGTCTATACAATAATTTTACCTGATAATAATGAAAAACAGCCAAATGGCTAGGTATTTTTCCTTAATTAAACGTTACCTTTTAGTAATGCATTATTTATTCATATTTGGACCACTAAATTTTACAAATTGCTCTGTCTTTCCATTAAGTCACATGGTGCAAAGTGTCTCAATATTGCCTTTTTACTGCATTGTCCCCATTATTATTTAATTTATTACGTGATATTAGGCTTTTTTTTGGTTAAACTGATCTCTACTTGTGTATAGGACATACAATTTTTGACACTTTGTGATATTATTTATTCCTCAAGCAAAAAGTGTAGGTATCGAAAGAGTAGAAAAACTCAGGTTTTATGATTCTCCAACTGTTAAGGTTATGTGGCAATGTATAGCCACATTTATTACCAATCATAAGTTAAATAAAAAGATCATGCTCAAAGTAGGATTTAAAGTCTTGGCGTAAAGACCTGGTAACCACGAGCAGAACAAAAAGTTCATTCTTTGATAGTGATGAACGTAATGGCGTTTAACCTCAGTCCAACCTTAGCCTTGAAGAGTGCCCAAATATAGACTTTGATATCCCAAAGAGTTTTTGTGTTATGTATTCCTTTCATAATCTTGAAATCAATTGATTAATTCGGTTATTTGATGTTCCGTCTGTTCTCAACCATTTTTTATTCTGCCCCTGGCAACGACCTTAAAATAGAAATTCTCAAACCACATAACGATTCTCACGCTTTTTGCTTGCTTCGGGGCTCGTTTCCCGCCCACTCCTTTTCATCTTGTTCCCTCGGAAGGGGCATTTTTTCCTATCAATTTTACCATGGTTCCCCGTTCCATCGCTAGGTCGCCGCCTCCCCTTCGTTACCACAGGCCTAGATAACGTCGAATAAATTCCCCTCCAGTGCAAGGTAATCACATCCTGGGTATCTCCTTCGAAAGACGCGTGAAAAAATAGGGTCACGCTGTCACGGCACGGGGATGAAATAATCCTGCCGTTCCGTTTTTGCGTGCCGTGATTGGATCCCTAGATAGTGAAGAGCACGGGCTGTCGCGCACGGATTTCCAATCTTTCTTTTTCTCTCTGCCATTCGAGCAGCGTCTTTGGGTGAAACGAGCGGAAAATTCATCAGACACGCTCACCGAGGTGTTTTGCGCCGGATTTTCCCCATGGTGTAACCTCTGGTTCCACGCATAGGATATAAAAAGGGTAGCAATTATTTTCGATTTGTAGCGGCGCAGCAAGTTGTAAAATTTATCGTATAGCGTGGGTGTTTGTGGCAGATTGTTCCGAGTGTTTCCTTGAATTATTCAAGGGAGGAAAGTTTTCTTGGATCCCTTCACATTGATTTATATTAGATACTCTCAGCATTTATGTATATATAATTGATTTTTTCCCACTCGGAACGTGAGAAATAGTTTTGTGTTCGTAATAATGATAATACTTTACCTTTATAGTACTACAAAGGTTGCGTAAATTATTTAAAAAATAATAATTTGGGAAGTTTTCAACTGCTATAAACTATATAACTCCTATAAACTCCTATAATTTATCTTCTTTAAATAATAAATAAACAATAAATATCGGAGGAAAAACAATATTCTCCTATAATGTGTAATTCAAACAATTTAATTGTCGCTGTTAGCTAGCCCTCTGTGTAAATTTTAACTATCAAATACAATGGACATAATGTATAGCACATATTTTTAACTAAGTTGTCGGGCTCACATAGTTTTCCCGTAGTAATTGTTCTTGTGACAATCACCTAACAGATTCCCTGAATATATATTTTTTGGAACATTTGGTTGTACGCTCAAGAATGGTTTTCTTCAGGCATAAAATAAAGACGTGCATCATATGCCAGGAGGAATTTTTCCCTGCCTCCGTTTCGTATAATTCATATAACTGTACGAAACCTGATATAGATTGAGTGATTTTGCGATTAGTGTGCTCTTAAAATCCCAGCAATAGTACCTTCGGGGTAAATATATTATACCCGTGTAAAATTACTTCAAAAATGAATTATTTTACCACTTTTCTCGTGAAAAAATAATGCTGTAGTCTTTTCTTACATGCGGTCCTGATTTGAATCGAGACTGAATAATGTTATTTGTGTCGGGAGTGACATAAATTAAAATAATGTTGACTGCCCATTGAAGTTTAGGCCATTTGGTGAAAAAATTTCGTAATTGTACTGAAAATGTTATCAGTAGAATCACGTAACATTTTATGATGCCTTGAGCCAGAAATTTATAGCTCTCCGATATCATAAACCTGTGATAAATAAGCCTCAAATAAAGGATCAAATTTATTGCCAAACTTTTCTTTCCCATTTTAGTTTAAGAAATAGGGTAGACTGGGGCTATTTCGATCATTTTAATATCATTGCCTCATAGCCAGAGTTTGAACTATTTGGAGAACTATTGGTTTGCACCTTCTTTTAGTTTAGCCATTGCTCAAAAGAGTGCGACGAGGAAAATTTGTAAAATTAATGAACCTTATGATCTAGAGTAGTTTAAGTGACGTCACAAAAAATATCGAAATGTCAAATATGACGGGACTATTTTGATCATTTTAGGTTTTACATACATAGCCATATATAATATTATTATTTATTATTCGGTTTAAGGTGAAAACAATTGAGTGCAAATTAACACCAAATGGCGTTGACTAGGTGTATTGTTTCAAGTTCAAGGATAAAAATACATTTACCGTGCGGGTGCCAGGCGGTTCCGCTGAAAATGTTGCAGCCACGTCAAGGAAAGTTCTTCGTTTGTGTAGCCAGTCTCCGGCATTGTGCCAATCGTACATTGTTGCATGCTCTCTGCGTACTCGGATCTGTATCGAACACATTTGATGAAAACCATCAGAGGGATATAAGCTCCACTGGCGCTGCAGCAAGCGACCACGTAACATTTTCTCCTCTCTCAACAGTAGTTAATACGACTACCTCCTTTGTACCTTTCTCACTGACAGGTTTTGACGGCTTTAGTTGAGGGGAAATACCGTTTCATCCACGCTAAAAACAAGGTTTGGTTGGGATATCATCTCATTTTTATTTTATTGTGGAAAGGTTTTACTCGTTTATTGTCCTTACTTAGCTTTTATCATCCCTAGAGCGTACACTGTACAGCTATGAAGCCCCTGTGAAGTTATGCAACCACACAATCACGTTAGTTATTGCCTTTTCCATACTTTTTCCTTACATTTGCTCTATTTATCCTTCCTTTGTAGTTCCGAACCATTAGCCAAATAGAATGAACCCAATATAGATCAGGTATTAGGCTATAATAATTAAATGCTTTGGAATAATTACCCGAACTATGATCGAATAGCCCCTCGTGTGATCAGAAAAGCCCAGCAAAAAGTTATCGAAATAGCCCCGAGAGTCATTTATTTATTGTTTAATTTATTAATCAGAAGAAGATTGCAGTAGACACATACGTTCATCCCAGGTCATTTTAGGTACATTCATGATACGTTAAAGAAATATAAGTAATGGGTATGCTGTAAGCTGAGGAAGCCACACCTTATTTCACTAGGCAAGAAAGTAACTTGCACATCTAAGAATTTATTTGTGCAGCTACCTTAACTGTTTCAGAGGAATGTCCCACTGTTAATACCGCTGATATCTGCTGCGCGATTCGGCTACCACTCACTAAGGAATCACTCTTACAACTAACGTTGATTGAAAAACTTGCAGTAGTACCGAATGTATGCAGCGAGAGTTTTTCTTAATTTGATCGAAACCCGGTCTACCCTACAGGTCTTTCAAATCGTCCCGCAAGGATACTATGTATTTTGTGCACACATTGTGTATGTGTTTAAAATAATAATTGACGAGGTTTTGCTCAGTGATATATGCTTCTCGTTTGTATCTTAAAAATGAAATTTTCTATCCTCCGTTGCATCCACTAGACAATTTCGCTGCGTTAATACCACGTGAAGTTTTTCTTGATTCTCTTTTATTGCGGCTGTCACTCAGTCTATCAGCCGCTGAAACTATTTGCTTAATTATGTGGAAAATTACATGACCCTATTCTGTTGGATATAGAGGGCCCTTTTGTGGGCGCAAGCTAGTGACGCGGTGTATTATTACACAGCATTGTGATTTCATGTATGTTCTTTGTCATTATCGTATTTCGAACTGCAATCATTTCGGGGAAAGAATTTATTACTATCTGTCTGTTCAATCAGTAGCATGATTCAATTAATATCCAGCATATTATTTCATTTGGAGTGACAGATGGAAAATTAGGACTCATTGGAAAATTGTAACATATTGGTAATTGCTGTCGGAATTGTGACCGTGCACATTGCAACATTTACTGCAAATAGAATACGCAACGGCTTTAGAATGAATTGAAAATATGTTCTGACTGTCGTATAATATAATGAACAGTTTAATCATAGCAGGGCAAATGTTAAGGCTGACAATATGTTTAGAGCGTGAACCAAAGTGAAATTTAGTTGCTATTCCTCCATCAATCATATATTTTTATGAATTATTTCAACTGCTTTTTGATGAAAAATAGCCTAAATTTAGTACTTTGGAGCCCTTCAAAGGGAAAAGAGCTATATTAAGATAACATTATTTGTACATGACGCATGTTGGAGGATAAATTTTAGGAACTCGTAGTTGCGAGGGTTCGTTAAGTGGGTGAAACGATGAAAAATTCATCCCCGTCGATCGCATTCGAGTCCCATTATGCTCTACCACTAGATATTTCTCCTCTTTCATTCTCGCAAGCTGGACTGGCTAGAGGAATCGTCCGATGGATGCATTCCGTATGAATGGGGAGAGCGCGCCTTATGCGACCGCGTGCTCGGCGTGGAATCCGATCCGTTGCATCCCGGAGCTCATGCAAAGCAATCGAGTCATTTTGACCGCGGAGGCCGCCTTACGTCGATATAATCAATCATTCTGTACTCCGGCGCTGCTATGCGTATCGTGTTCTCATCTTCCGCACCCTGCCGCGCCTCCTTCGGCCCATTGTGCGGCTCCGCCCGCTCCCCGTTGTACCCTTTACCCTCTTTTGGAGCTCCTCTACAGTTTCATCTTCCCCACATCTCTCTCTATCTCACTCGCTCCCAGTGTACAGCGCTTGTGGGCGAATTTCAGCGGATTTCGGCTGGGAACGCGAACCTCCACTTAAGCGTGGATGGAGCCAGAATGCGGGACTCGATAGCCCTCGACCCCAATTGTGAAAGAATCATCCGGCGGTCGTGAGGGCCTCGTCATGATACCGCTGCCCGTTGTTTTCTCATATGCTGTGGATAGTTGGAGTCAGTCGGTCGGATGAGGTTTCACCAAGCGAATGTGAGTGTTGTGTTGGCAGGTTTTTTTCTTCCCCGAAGGCCGCTAAGTTGCCGCTAAGCTTGTTTTGATGAGTTGGAAATGAAGGTCATCAGCGGATTCTCACTATCCCTTTGGTTTATGGGAACATTCAAGCTTCTCATGAAATAGGTTGTGAGCCAATATATATTTATTTACTAATTCAAGAGTGAAAATAAAATGAATTGCTACTATTTTAATGCTCGCAAGCTGCAATATACCATACATTCAGTAGGTTTTCAAACTCCTTTCACGTACTTAACTGGCGGCAAATATTGTTTTCCGGGCTTAAGCCGGCCACAATTTACCTTTTAATGCTACGAAAAGTGTCAGAAAATTTTTTCCGAGTAAACTGGTAGAAACTCGTTGATGAATGTTATCCTTATTCCATTAAGTTAAACTTGCATTTCGTTACTTTGTGTACTGGAATATTATTGGCCCTTTTTAAGAATGTGACTCACATAATTGCTATGAGATTGCTGAGTTATAATTATAATATTGTTCTTGAATAATTGAGGAACTTTCAGGCAAGATATAGCGGAATTGGTCCGACGCGAGCATTCTTGAAGGAAAGTGCAAAAAGAGGAAGAGTGATGTTATCGTAGTGAAGTTGTTCCAAATTTTTAAAAAAGTTCTTTTTTCATTTCATCAATTTTTGACTTTTCTATATACTAGTATAGTTATACGGGAAGGCACCAGAAAATATTTAACAGCATAATCATCATCATCATGGGTCAACAATCCTAGGATTGGTTTGACGCAGCTCTCCACTCGATACAGCGGCGTCGGAAGTGGGGGCAGGAGGGGCATTCGCCCTCCCCTCCCCCCCAGAATTTTCCCCGGGCCCTTGAAAAATGAGTCTTCATTAATAAAAATTCAATTTCACTTGTTTCTAGCTTGCCTTTTCCCTTCCGACGCATATTCTACCATCTTCATATGCACTTCTAGTAAAATTCTAGTCTCTACTCCCTCCTATCCGCAAAAAATGTTGGCCCGTTTCATAGGATAGCTTTTAAGGTTGCCCCTGCCAGCGAAAATAGTTCCGAAGTCCCTGACTGGATTCTTCTATCGGCCAACCTCATCACACCAACGTAGTTCCAGTCTTTCACGTCCTTTACGACCTGCTCCATGTAACTCATACGAGACCTGCCTCTTCCATTTTTCCCGTCCACTTTTCCCTCGATGATTGTCTTCATAAGGCCATCGTGTCTTAAGATATGGCTGATTACCTTGTCCTGTCTTCTTTTTATAGTTTTCAGCATACTTCTCTTTTCTCCCACTCTTCTTTGAACTTCTTCATTTGTCACTCGGTCGATCCATTTTGTCTTCATCATTCTTCGGTAGCTTCATATTTCGAATGCTTCCACCCTTTTCTTCTCCGCTTCTGTCATCGTCCATGCCTCACTGCCGTAAAGAAACATGCTCCATATATACGTTTTAATGTATTGCTTCCTTAGTTCCAAGCTTGTATTTCCAGGTGTAAGTAGATTCTTCTTTTGATGGAATGCCCTCTTTGCCTGGGCTTTTCTACTGACTAATTCTTTCTTGCTTCGTCCATCGTTGGGTTCTCTGCTCTCCAGGAAACAGAACTCTTTCACCTCGTCTAGTTTTTGTTTTCCTAGTATAACGTTGGTTTTGACCTCTTCTCTCTTGCTTCACACCATTATCTTAAGTCTTCTTCTTATTGATCTTCAGCTGATGTCTGGCCATTGTCCTTTCCATGATTGTTTCCATCTTATTCAGATACTTCTCTGTCTCTGCTATGAGAGCTATGTCATCAGCGAAACGTAGCATACTGATTGTCTCTCCGTGGATGCTCACTCCAGAACACTTCTCCTCGATTTCATTGTTAGCTTTCTCGACGTAAGCGTTAAAAATTAAGGGAGACAGTGTACAGCCTTATCTCACTCCTTTCCTTATTCTTTCTTCTTCAGAGCTGGGTCCAGATTTTATCACAGCTACTTGGTGTTTATACAAACTGTGGATAATTCTTAGGTCATTGTTCGACACTCCAATTCCTTTCAGAATTCCAAGCATTAAATACTAATCCACGTTGTAAAAACTCTTCTCTAAATCCACAAATGCAATGAGGGTCGGTTTGTTCTTCTCCATTCTCTTCTCTATTAGTATCCTAAGGGCCAATATTGCTTCTCTTGTTGCCTTCCTCTCCCTGAATCCGAATTGATCTTCATCCAGGAACTCCTCTGCGTTTTTTAAGTATAATATAATTTACTACTTCCTTTTTTTATTCAGTGTTTTTTATATCACATGTTTTTTTAATTTTTACATCACATTTTATACAATTCGAGGAAGTTGTTTTTTAGTTTACCCCATAGTTAAATATCTGTGCGGGGGTAACCAAAATTACTGTGCAAAAGGTTGAAAAGAAAAAAGAATATGCGTACAATTTGCAATCAGTGCTGTATTAACAACATCACTATTTACATTATTTTTGGCAAAAAATCAATCTCATGGGAACTGGTGAAGATTATTTCAATATCATCCAACTTAAAGAACGATGTTTTGACTTGTCTTCTGTGGTAATAAATTAAATATCTTTGGTCCTAAATAAACAAAGCTTCTCTGAAATGTTGTAATATATGACCTCGGGGGCAAAAAATTAGATTGAATACGCAAATTCCACTTGTATTGTCTTGCCAATATGCCAAGAAAATTACCACTCCGCATGTAAAATTTTTTTAAAACTTTATACACTAATAAATAGCGTAAAAGCAGAATTTATGGTCGCGAAAAAGTGAAAGAGAGTGATGGAATCGATTTTTAAAAGTAAATTGTTGTTATTATTCTTTTCTGGAGGACCACAGCACGTTTGATAGCGCATTTATATGAACCTCACCAACAAACAATTCCAAAGCTTAATTTTGTGTTCTCAATTATCTTATATATCTGTCTTAGAAAGTGTATTGGACCTTTATTACGTAAATAATATAAACTTATCAGGCAGTCTCAGAACCGAAGCTGCACCTTTTATTTGCTCATTTCACGTTAACGCATAGTCCAAAAGAACCCCAAGGTACTTGAAATGTGTTGCACGTTCTATAACACAATTTTCACAGTTAGCATCAGTATAATCTGCAATGTGATATACTAATTCCCAATTTAACCTATATCTATGACATAAATCATATATTAAATATTTGGTTTTCTCACTCAAGCACAACCTATTGTAACTAAACCACTTTAATAATCTTAAGTCTTCATCTAATTTTATTTTTACATTTTCCATGAAGTATCTTCATAGCTTAAGGCTATGTCATCAGCAACTGCAGTTAGATACCCATTAAATTCATAATTACATAAATCATTAATGTAAACTAAAAATAGTATAGGACCAAGCACAGACCCTTACGGGACACCTGCTTTTATTATTTGAAAACTCGCTACAGCAATTTTTCACATGTACGCATTGACTGCGTGCATTTAAATAACTCTTAAACCAATCCAGGACTTTTCCGCGAATTCCGCCTTATATTGTTTTTAAACAGAATATTATGGTTTCATGAGTCACACGCCTTTTTAATGTCTACAAACAAACTTGCTGTGCGCTTGTTGAGATCAACAGCACTATACACACTTGCATATGGTTTATTAGTGCATCTTCAGCACTCATTCCACTTCTAAACCCAAATTGTCTACTGCTAAAGAAGCTAATTTTGTCCAAGAATTTTATATTCTTTAATTATAAGTTATTCTTCTGTAGATTATCCTTGTCAATATCTTCGATGCATATGTCGTCGTTATAGTCCTAAACTTTTCGCATTTCTCCGCTCTCTTCTTTTTGGGAATAGGAATTATGATGTTTTTCTCGAAGTCCCTGGGTATTTCTCCTGTTGAGGACATGTCGCAGATGGTTTTGTAGAGATGGGTTAATGTCTTCTCTCTTGCATTTGTTAATAGTTCTGTGGGGATATCATCAATTCCAGAAGCCTTATTCATCCGAAGGTCCCTTACTGCTGCATCGAAATCCAATCTTAAAATTGATGCTCCCATATCATTCTTTTCGACTTCGCTTTCTTCTTCAATCACTTTCGCGCTGGGATCGTTTCCGTTGCATAACTCTCCGAGATATTATTTCCATCTCTTCACTTTGTCTTCATTTACAATCAAATGCTCTCCATTCTTGTCTCTTAGGGCATTGCATCTTGCTCCGTTCCTTGAAGTGGATCTTCACTATCCTTTAGTCAGCTTCACGTCAGCTGCCACCTTTCCAAGTGCAAGGTTGTTTTGTACATCTTCGCATGGATTCTTCATCCACATTTCTCTAGCTTTCCTGGATTTGCGACTTACTTCGTTTCTTATTCTTTTGTAGTAAAGCTGCCCTTCTTCAGTTTTCGCATTCTTGTACTTTCTTCTTTCTTCAATCAAGTCTAAAACTTCTTCCGTAACCCATGGCATCTTCTTAATAACTTTTCTTCTTTCAAGAACTTCTTTTGCGGCTTCCTGTAGTCCACAGCTAATGTTTTACCAACGCTCTTCTACTGGTTTTTCTGACAGGTCCTCTCCTATGTTGTTTCCAACTGCTTTCTGAAATGCCAGCTGATGCTGAGTCTCCTTCAGTTTTTCTTCTTGCCAAATGTTCTTTACTGTTTTCTTCAATTTCTTGAATTTTAGATGGAATTTTATTATCATTAAATTATGGTCGTTGTCGATATCTGCACCCGGGTAGCTTTTGCTGTCCTTCACCTTGTTCCTGAACCTTTTCTTCAATAAAACGTAGTCTATTTGAAATCTTCCTCTGTCTCCTGGCATCTTTCGCGTGTATCTTCTTCGAACAGTATAATATAAACGTAAATAAAAAATGGCGGAATTGTGACACTAGAAAATCTGGGGAAAAGTGCTCCCCACCAATGGCGGCCAACCATCAAATGAGCTGCTCATCAGCCCAGATTTCCAGCCATTTCACACTTTTAAATGCAATGAAAACTTTTTAAATGTTTGAGCATGATTTTAATCGTTATATTACCCGTGAATTTAGTGAAAGGATATCCGCATTTCGAATGATATTGATTGTTCATATAACGTGATGATCTGAGAGGGCATGTAACACGCAAATCAAATTTAGATGATATTATTTCACATTTTAGAAGCAAGGAAAAACTTATTTAAGTGATGATGATGAAATTCAAACTATTGTAGCAGTAAGAGGTCATCTGTTGATGGATATCACCCAATTTCATTCATTGCCTGCAATAAAATACTCTACTTTTGAGGTCAAGTAATTGAAGCAAATACCCGTCAATTGTCGGGTCGTCGTGGGAGGAGAATTATGTGATAGGAGGAAAAAAACATGGCCTCAAGGAAAGAAAAACATTATATACATTATTAAGTGGAATTAAGGAAAAGTAAAAAAATTGCAATCGTACTCGATAAAATTTAATCGTAATCGATACCTAAAAATCTAAAACTGTCAAATTACGGGTAACCGTCATCCTAGCGTTTACTTTGACATAATACATAGTACAACAACATAATATATAATACAAAATCGCGTCATAACTTGGTATTTTATTTCTCGTTTATTTTCCTTTCTTCCAAACGGAACATGAAGCTGTGTTCCTTGCCCTGTCTCCGGCATTTTACGTTCACATTATTCCGCACTCCCTCCTATTCTCTCTCTCAAACTGCCGTATGCGATCCGCTCTTGACCCCAACGACGCCATTACTCCACCCCCCTTAGGCCATCCATCTTTCCTGCGAGTATTGATGTATCAGAAAACTGCCTCTCATATTCTTCGTGGTACTTCAGTGTCGTAGTATGAGCAATGATTTTGCCGTTTGGCACCATTTTCCTCAGTACCTGTCTCAGTTCTCTCGCTGTGTTAAAACCTCAAATGCTTATGGGAATGTTAATTAAGGGAATAATTTCGTGGGTATTATCTTAGTTGATTTATTTCCATATCTTCATATCAAGAAAAGAACTTATGTTGATGAAAGCGACAATCATAAAAATGCATGAAAAGTAAAATAAAAGTACACACAAATTATCAATTGAAAGTTTTGCGTAGTAATTTTACACATATATTTGATGTATCACATAGTTTACTGGGATAATAATGAATCCCTGTATCGGCTCATTGTTGGAATGGTAAAGTTCATATGTCGTGGTATTTAGAGCGTCATAAAATGAAGAACCGTGGGCATTGTCTTTCACCAGAGGTGGGTGTTAGGAGATGCGTTTCTCTTCTACACCCTCTTAACCAATAGCTATTTTATTCACCCAATTCCAATGATGCCCTGTACTACACTCCTCTTAAATACTTCATATCTTGCATCTTCCCTCAAGCTGATAAGAATCCTCGTTCGTTTCCAACTTCTCCTCAAATCAATCATTTATCACTCAATCTAAACTTCCAGGAATTCATCGCCTTTCAATGCTTTCTCCGTCGACGTTTTCCACCTCCTTCAAAATTTGCGACCCAATCCCTTCTTCGCTCGCCGTACCTACAGGTCTTATATCAAGGGATCCATTTGATGCAGCTCTCTTCTATTTTCTCCTATCTGATAATCTTTTCACATTCCTCTTTAGCATCCACTTTTCCTTGCAATCACCACTAAAAATGCTTCTTGTGGAAATTCAATCCTTTACCTTTCGTCGCTGCTACAAAACTTGGTTTCATCCAAAATGATATTCTGATAGGACCTCTCTGCACCAGCTGGAAATGTACTGGGAACATACTGATGAAAGGGATGATGGACTTAGGATTATTAGTCCCGTCAGTGGTCAATTCCGGGAGATTTTTGAATTTACCCGGAAAAAATTCTGGGAGACAAATTTTGAAAACGAATTTCTTACGTGGTTACTGTCATAGAAAACTAGATGGAAGCTGTAACATTCACCTATAAACAATAATAGCGAATTTGCTTTCATTTCTAAATTTAACGGATCACTAGATCCCAGAATTCCGGGAGGTGCTTCCCTCCTGGAGAGACTAGTCAAAATACGTCCAACTCCGCAAGGCATCTGGGATTCCGGGATAGGTGGCTACTTTAAATGGACGGTCGTATTTAATAAGTAATTTCAGGAAGTCATTCGTACGAGTGCCGATTCGTTGAATGGTGATTGAACGAAGTAGTTGAAATTGTGAAAATAGAAGTGCTTGTTTAATTCCACAATGTATTTGGAATGACTCGATTGGTTTCAACGTTTACAGGTCACCATCAGGATGTAAGGGTTGAAACCGGTCGATTCATTCCAAATAAATTGTGGAATTAACCAAGTACTTTTATTTTTACTATGTCTAAATTTCACCAAGTAAACTTGCCGACCAACGATTTTATTGAAGTAATTGACGTTGCGCACAACGTTTATCACTGACGATATCGATGTTTCCATACCTCCTTCGCGGCAGGAATTCTCTGGGTGTTGGTTAGGACTCGTGAGTGACGGACGGGGAGATTATCACGCTCTGAGCGTGCGATCGTTCTGGGAAACAGACCGTGAGAAGTGGTGGCGCCACCGACCAATTCACAGCGTGGTGTAATCTAAGTGTCGCTCAAACAGTCCCAACATGAGGAGAGCATTGGCGTGCCGAAAAATTCTTGCCCGTCAACCATTCGGACGCGAGCCAATGACGCGAACTGCATGCAGATGCGCCCGTCAGTGCAGTCTCCCGATCTCCCCCACTTCTCCCGCCCCTCTCCCTCATGATCTCGCTTTCCATAATTTAGTCCTCGCTAATTAATTTCCGCCCATATTTTACGCTCTCACCTCTGCGCCATATTTGTTCGATTCGGACGAATGCGCCGATTCTGCGGATTGGTTGCTCTTATTGCTAACCCGAAAGCTGTAAATTTTTGCATTCCAACCACGGGAATGTGTTACATTGAGTTAATGGTATTCGCTTCTCGTGTCCCCTTTGTTAACCGCGCCCTGTGGAATTCCCGTGGTACGAGTGACACGGAATCTCGTTCAACTTAATTATCCTGTTTTAAATCGTTTATCCCCTCGGGGTGGTGTTGAAGTGGGAGTAAAATTGGGAAGAAGTTAATTGAATCAGGTCAATTTTGCAGTTGATACATCTATAGCGAGATAGAAAAGTCGTGGAATTTCAGTCCCCGCTGTGCCATTTGCAAAGCCGTGTGATATGTATGAGGCAGATATGAACAATTAGGAGGCTAAGGTGATGAAAGCAAAGTATGATTTACAAAATGAATGGGACAGAAATGGCTTGAAAAGCTGAGGCACGCATATATCTTGGTGATATTTTGGACAGAATGGGCATGGCAATCCAGATATTCGGAGGAGAATGTAAGAATAAGAGATCTCATTTAGAAGGCTGAATAATAATGGAAGGCCTAATATAATGCTTAAAAAAGTGAATTACCTGCTTTAGAGTGAGTTGCTAAAACGAATGAGTATGGCAATCCGGGTATTAATAGCAGAATGTAAGAATAGGAGATCTCTTTTAAAAGGCTAAGTCATGATGCGGGGTCTAATATAATGCTCTTAAAAAGTGATTTGCTTGCTTTAGAGTGTATTGCTAAAAAAATCCTGCTGAAAACCCTGATCATACGAAGAACGATGAAAAAGGATGATTTTGAGGATGGGTTGATGGGAGAAGGGGAAGATATTGCGGTAGTTAAAAAGATAAACATGTGTAAAAGTCTGAGGACTTGTATTGAAACACCAAAATCCAAGGAGATTAGAATGTACTGGAGGAGGCATTGGAGCTGATTTGATAAGCCAGCGGCCACATTTGTAGGTGCGGACATGGTGCGCACCTCTGGTAATATTCGTACGGTTGATGTTTTTTTTCTTTCACGCAAGAAAAAAATGAGTGGCAAATGAAAAATAGAATACATTTATTTGAATTTGTCAAGGAAACAGAGGCAAGTGTGTAAACACGCACACAATCGACAAATTTTCAGTTGAAATAGATTAAATCCCAACCAGTTTTAGTTATGTAATTAACTCCCAGGGTAATAATATACATTAATACACCCCTTAAATAGCCTTAGGAAGATTAACTGATGATGCTGCGATCAAATTATCGTAGGATTACTTTGTTAGTATTTATTCTTAAATGCATATACAATCTCCGTAAGTAGCCGTATAAAACGCAATGCTTTGTACGGAGTTTTTGGAGGACCTAGTCGTTCCCAAACACCCCCATTCTGGTTTCTTTGTTACCCATTGACTAACACGCCAATTCCTCCTCCAATACATTCTAACTTCCTTGCTGAAAACAATAAGCGTAATTGAGGCTGTGGGTATGAACGTTTTTTCTCGATGCGATGAGAGGGCAGTAGTCTGAGAATTATCCGGTTATGACCCCGGATGGTGAATAGGAGAACAAATTCGTCCTTTCGGCGACCCCCTCTTCATTATTGCCGCAAGACGACTGTCGAGGAAGAGGATGAAAGGACTGCGCGAAATCTCGGGGAGTACTCAATTTTTCCGGAGCGATTCTTCTGTCGTGGGCGATCGAACATTTTACTGCACGCGGAAGAAAGACGTACCCAACCGCGAGGCATAGCGACAGACGGAAAATCAAGCGCAGCGCGAAAAATAAATGGGGTAGAAGCGGAGGATCCCGCGGTGATTGTGCTCCAATGTCCTTCAAGCCGAAGCGTCCTTGCAGCTCCGTGTACCGACTCCATTAAAATCGCGCGGGCGCCCATCTTCCTCGGCGTCGCTCGCTCGGCAGCGGGGGAATCTAGAGGAGAAGGCTCTGCCAGGGAACAATGAGTAGAAAAGGACATAACTGAACCTAGGGCGTTGAGCGGGCTGTGAGTAAACGAAGAGGGAGGATATTTTTTTCTTCCGCGCATCATGGACCTAACCCGTACCTCCCTTATCTTATCTCACTCTTTTCTCGTCTCCCTATGCCTGAGGAACAAAATGATCGTATTTTTCCCCCAAGAAAATTATCGCTAATGCATCCGTAGGTAAGTGAAAATTAATAAATAGGCATGTTTAGCATTTGGGATTATTTATTTTGCAGCTTACCAAATCTCGATCAGTGACTCTCAGCGACCGACTGCGCCATTTAGGATAGGTGAGTTATAGGGTAGGAATTAGTGCAATTCAGGGAACGGAGAAAGAGTGGAATTCAGCATATTTAACTGCATACATGGCGTTCATCACCTTATTTACACTATATTCCCTGTTGATTTGACGCATTTTTTAAGTAAAATTCATTTTTCATTTTGCTATTATTTTTATAAATATTTTTCTCGTTTCTTTCTGTGCTGGCGTTTTTTTGTGCATTCCATTATTCGTCTTACCACTCTTAGTTTTACCACTTGCAATAAAAGCTTGTTCCTTGAGTAGCGCATGTAGCAGGCCATTATATTTGTGCCGACAAATATGGCTGAGTATGCTTCACGAACCAGCTGCGATGCCGCCGATTTAGTTCCCTTTAACATAATTTCCAAAAGCACAATACGGTTTATGGCATCCCTCAGGAAGAACTGTTTTAACATATCCCGGGGTCAGTATTAGCCTATGCTTGCGCTACGGGGTACATGATTTAATTTCTCATCCGACGGATGGAATATTGCATTTGAAGTGCTCTCCAATTTGCTCTTAAGTAAGGATCGGTATATCAATGCCAGCAATGTTATACATATCTCCCACTATATATATAAATCCGATAAAAAAATACTTGCCACTGCCGAGTTTCGAACCTTGGCCTTCGGGACGGGAGATCAGTACTGTATATTAACACGATCCAAATATCATTTTGGGTAGGTGGTTCATTTTGATGAGCAAAATGAGCGTTGTAAGCATTCTCAGCATTGGTTGATCATAGAAAAGTACTTCACGTGTTTGGCTATTTCTGTAACACTTCCTACCTCACTATACTGCGATTGCGTTATCTTCTCCAGCTAATCATGACATATAGATCTTAATATGCCAGCTAAAGTGGAGAACGACTTGTGATTGGGTTCCCTTTATTTAATCGCAGCCATCAGTATTATTTTCCTGTACAATAATGAATCTATCCACTTTTATTTCTCGAACTATCCGTCACAATTTCCATTATTCTCATAGAATGTATCAAATTGGTCTAGTCTTTATTTTCTTGCACTTTGTTTGCTCCTCTCTTATTTTGTGAGAAATACATAAAGAGGACGTAATGTCTTGTTGGCACTGCCTCCTAAAAATACGCGGGTAAACATAAATATCTTAAACTTGGCACTTTTTTGATGCCCCAGTGAATACGAAGCGGGGACTTGTTTTGCCTGAAGCGTGTATTCTAAAAAGTTATGCACCTTAAGACTAGCTACTAGAAAACTCTAGTATTAACCAGCACAAATTATGTCATCCTGTGTAATGATGGTACTAAGTACCTTTCTACCATCATAATTCAATTTTTGTCGCGACATCTCATCTGATTGAGATCCTCACTTGGATGTACTTGCATCAAGGTCGGAGTTTGTGCTGTATTTGATGCTTTTGCAAAATTCATAGTAGCTTCTTAAATTTTTCTTTTCGTAAACTGAGACTCTATATTGGAGACTAGCCCGGTTCCCTCCATCTCCCTCGGATAATGTTGTTTCTTTGCTGCTGATTTCCATTAGGTATGCCTACGAGTCATTTAATGACTAGATAATTTGGTATATTATTGTGCAACACTTCTTTAAAATCTTAAAAGTCATCTGTGAAAAAGTCAT
Source organism: Platycnemis pennipes (assembly GCA_933228895.1). Taxonomy (NCBI): domain Eukaryota; kingdom Metazoa; phylum Arthropoda; class Insecta; order Odonata; family Platycnemididae; genus Platycnemis; species Platycnemis pennipes. The sequence continues at coordinate 79,311,025 of OW121847.1, read as the reverse complement.
GACAGCATTTTCAAATGGGTTATACATTGTTGCGATCTATTATTAGTGAAAACATTCTTCATTTAAAAATGTTTGATGAGACCAGGTACGTGATCAAAAGTTCCGAAAACTTCAGGATAAAAATCTACTTTAACTGAGTTTAGCAGTATGGTGGATCAGGGATTTCAGAGTTCACCTACTCCCACAAGAGAAAAACGTGACCAAAAATGTTATTTGCAAATCTAGCTTATCAAAATCAGGTATTTTTTAATAAAAGAAGCATGCGTAATTTTTCCGTTGTTGTCACTTTCGGAAAACAAAGGTTTAAAATCAAAGCTCTAGATTATGAATGCTTACAATGTTCCTCCAAAGTGAACTAGGTCGTCACATTGAAGAATTTTTCGATTCTGTTGAAGCTGCTGTTTTAATTTTCTCTCTTAGCGAAACTTCCTACCTTTTAACCAATTTTGGAAAAAAACCCCTTTTTTCGTTCCACTTTTTCCGTTGATGCTAAGTTCATCATGCCACCTAATTAACTGAGTATAAGAGCTTAAGACTCATTAATTGTTCTCTCATTTAGAGACCCCTGAAAAGGTCGATTTATTAAAAAAAATTTGACATGAGGATAAATTTTTCTCTAATGGTCTGTCACATGAATATTAAACTTAATGTGATTATATTTTTGCGGTTGTGCTTGGAAATTTACTGCCTGAAATGAAATTGAAAGGGTCTTACTAAAATAATAAGCTTTATCCATAGAAATGAATGCTTCAATCGTATTATTTAAGACTCATATTGACACGTACTTCCATGAAGAGTAAATCATTTTTCGTGCTCATTATTTCATACAATAATTTAAAACTATCGTTAGATAAACTGCAACGTAACTATTTTAGAATAAAATCAAGGAAATCTAGTGATCATAAAAAGTATTTTTTTAGCATACAATGAGGGGCGATATGTATGACATACTTGAATATGTTTACGTTATGATCCTCGAAAAAGTAATGAGTTTGTCTCTGCGGGAAACTTGAAAAAATGCCTTTTGTGACGAGATAAATTGTTGCCATTTATTTAAATAGTTCACTGGACTTCATGACATGATTGCTTTGTGCTCCATAATAAATTCAATCGCTATGCATAATTTTGTCTCGTAAAACATTTATTTCTTCTCATGCCACTTTTCCTTCTTCATGCAAGTTGTAATCAGAAATATATGGTTTGTTCCAACTTAAACTTTTGGCCACGCCTCAGGACCAATCTTCAAAATAGTCGCTCAAATCAAGGAATACAAGAGAAAAGAGACGTATTTTAGTCTTCTTTAGATGTAATTGGTTCAGACGTCGTACATAATTGGTGTGAAATTCACCCATTGTACAAAGACAAATCTAGTTTAAATCTGCTAAATTTCTTTCATTCTGTGAAAGGATATTACTTATGTGCGTATCTACCCTCATAGTTCTATTTTTGCCATGGGCAGGCTATTGACCCATGGCGCAATATACGACAGGCTTGGAAAGAACTGCGGCGTGGAGGTTCACGTGTAACTGTTTTTTTTAATCCTCACCTCTTCAATTCACCCCGATTTAAATCTCTCCTATTTCTGAATTTGAATCTCACCCTGATTTGAATATTTAGACTTCCCTTGCCACTTTTTCCACGCTTCTCACCAGTGATAATCGAATATCTACTGGCATATATTTTCATCTCACTCCTGTTAATCCGCGCACCAACTAGTTTTGAGAGGTGGAACACCAATCCAAAACCAATTTCAGGTCAGCGACACACGAATCAAAGCATCATCATGAGTGATCGGTCTGAATTGTATTTTTCATTGAATTATTTTGTAAGGGGTAGGTTTGGTAAGAGTACAAGCCTCCCATCCCGAGGTCTGGGGTTTGAATCCCAACTTTGTCAGAGATTTTTAATTAGAAACCCGGACCATGCTTTTGTAATATGTGGAATGGACTTCGAGTTCAGCACTCGGTCCGTTGGATGGGACGTTGAGTCTGTTGATGCCAATGGTTGAGGCCAATGCGGACGCCGGATTTTTCTACGCCCCTTTCACACTTTCATTCCCATGCTTGGTAGTACCTCTATAGTCGGTCCTTTAAGTGTGGGGAAGATGAGAAATCACAGATGAATATTCTAGCATGTGAAAACCATTCCAGTTTCAAAATGAAAATTTAAAAAATAGGTAAAACAAAGCGAGCCTAGTCTGATGTGAAGTCCTCGGGTGGCTCCGAAACCTTTGGCCGGCAAGTTTGTCTTTCCCTCGTGACTCTGTGCTCGGCTTTCAAGACTATTGGATCGAATCTATTTTTGGCTTGGGTCGCATTAAAATTCAAACGATCCCACCCTAACCAGCTCGATAAAGAAACTTCTGACTGAACTAGAGGGAAGCGGACGTCATTATCACCGCTCACGTGGGCCCACTGTTCTGACAAAAGGCCTTATCCACCTCAGGCTATACGTAATTCAATGTCTCCCTGGTAGGGCTGTATTCCTGTATCTAGGCGATCATCGGCAGCTGCTGCCTTTCGAAAGGTCTCGTATTAAGTTAGGAAAAAATATCCCTTTTATAGATTTAAAAAAACAATGCAAATTCTAAACATACACAGTAAAAGTCGATGGATTAAAACTCATTAGATAAGTTTTAATGACCAGTCACAGTTATTTAATTATAAGTGTCAATGCCTTATTATTACGCTGCATAAATCTATTCATTCTTTTATCTCCAAGTAAAACGATTCGATGTTACATGAAATTAAACGTTTTTGCTTTTTCATGAATTTCTATTTACTACTATGTAAGAGCTGTAAGAGTGAGTTATTGCAAGAGTTCATTGCTGTAAGGGAATAGTATGGCTTTTTTTCATTCCACCACAAAGTTTTACTTCTAGGGACAAGAAAGTCAATATATTTTGTGAATTTGTAGAGAAGATGTGAAATGATTGAATTTAAGCCACAGTCAAACCTAAGGAAACGATTTGTGTACTTCCTAATACATTTTCTTGATTTCTAATATCAGACGGGAGCATCGGGTAATTATGTTTATTTAAAAGCCCGTGAATAAGAGATTGCTTCTTAAGAGTATTTACGTAATATACCGGTACTATTTTTGCTCTTAATACGTTCGCTAAGTTTAAAAATGAGTTCGTAGCTCGGAATACCTCGATTCTTAAATATGGTGCATCAATTTTAGCGTATTTATGTCGCTGGTCGATGGTTATGATAAACTTATGAAAACAATGGCGCGTAAAAATGCCACTTTGTAGTTTCATTTACCAAGTCGCGGAAATATGTTCATTAATAAATAATATAAAACACTGTAATAATGCAATGATCCGCACGCATTAAATTTTATTCATTTTTTAAATTCAAAGTCTTCGATAAAATTATCCAAGCGATGAAGGAAATTGTGGAACTATCCGCTGAACACGCATGGATCCGGTAGCCGATTGCTTAGCAAGACCATACATCTCTTACGATAGGAATTAATGTTGATATTGAAGCTCCTATTCCCTCAGGAAAGTGCTTATTACGGTTGTTTGAACCTTTGAACTAGTGCAAAGTTTAGCAAAATTTATGGTAATATATTTTTATGGGATTGATTTCATGGCTGCGTTGCTAGAAAATAAAATAAAATTTAATATATGGCACTATCTTTTAAAATCACCATGTTGATAATTCTGTCTAAAAATTTTAATGGCTAAAAAATCGTCATCTATGTTGGGTCGCAAATTTAACCCTCGAATCCGTGAAAAATGTGCAGACACTTGGATGGCCGTGAAGGAGCGTGAGTGATGTGGTTTTTTTTGGCGTTTCTCCGCGATTACGTCGTTGTCCACCAACGTTTCCCGTCCGCTGCTGGAGGCCTCTTCAGGGTAATGCCCTGCCCTTTACCCTGAATAGGCCTCCAGCAGCGGATGGGAAACGTTAGTGGACAATCACGTAATAGTGGAGAAACCTCCAAAGAAAAACCACTCGGACATGGACCGCGAAAGTTTTAATCAATTGTGATGGAGCCTGACATCCCACAAAACGAGTTATTGTCTAAGATAGAATTGCGAGATATTTATATTTATGTAGCAGCTTCTGAGTTTATTTAAACCTTAATAACCCATCAAGACATTTATTTTTTTTAAACGCGTTAGATTTCAATAGCCAGTTGAATTGAAGTTAATCCATCTAAAAATCTTTTGATAAATAGTAAGGAATTAGATCTTTAAAGCCCGAGGACTGTTCCTCTAAGTCGATTTTAGCTTTTCCCTTGGGTCGCGGAGAACTTTCAGCGTCGTCATTTTTTGTCGTTTGCTCATCTGAAGCTTAAATGAAATCCGTTCCCTTGCTTCCGAGAAATTATTCGCGGATGGGACGAGCCGTGGGAGTTGGCCGCCGCCGGATTAATAAGCGACCCGCGTGGATTACGTGACAGTCCGGGACTTGTAATAGGTCGTGGTAAATACGGCTCTTGCTCCATCCATCTCATTTCCTCTACCTAACCGCTCACTCTGATTTACTCACCATTTACTTCCTGCCTATTATTCTCCGTTCAATCCCTCACCCTCCCTGCTTATCCCATTTTTCGTCCTCCCCCTTCCTCTGTCCTCGGAGTTGCGGCTTGCTCCCCACCCAGTCTCCCAATTCCTCTCCTCCCGCCCGCCCTTCGTTATAAAGGTGCGGTCCATTCAGAATCCCCAACGAAGTGAAATGGGGAGGGGGAAGGGGGGCTCCCGCAGGTATTCAGAACCGCTAAACCTCTGATCGCCCTCTGACAATGGCTTTTAATTAAATGTCGGTTGGGAATGGTCCCAGAGTCAAGTTCGACGTGGGAACCCGGTTTTGTTAGTTGGAGTTTGGCGGGCGGGAGAAGGTATCCTGGGGTGCTGCAGGGAGGAATTTGAGTCCTCAAAGCGGCATTGAAAGAAGACTCGAAGTACGGAGCAGGCGAAAATAGGGGCATTCTTCTACGGGAATGACCGTCTATGCGTGGCAGCGATAGGCGAATCGGCAAAGGAGTTCATTTCGGTCTTCAATCAAAGTTAATAACCCTTCGGTGACATCTGAGCAATGTATTATTCATTAAACAACTGGGAATGGCTGAAGGACTTTGGTTGTGTAATGGAAAATAATTGACAAGTAAACATAGATTTGCCTCGCAGTTTTCCCTGGAGCAAATTATATCCTTATCAGCTCTGATAACCATTGAAGTTTCCTTTTCAATATCTTTTACAAATATGCTCTTTTGAATATATAATTTTAAAAAAATAAATGATTATTACAAAATTGTATAAATTTTCCTTTGGCCTTCTATAACACCGGGACACGTATTAATAATAAGTATCTGTTTAGTTTGCCTGCATACCATTTGTTGCAACAACTCGAATTGTATTACGATGGAACAGGCTAAGCCTTTCTTGGGTCTGATAGTTTGAAAAAGTGAGGTGAGCGTGGCATGAAAATAATCATGATATTTGAAGTCGGTGCCAAATGGAGAGTACGAGACTAGGGAAAGGGAAGAAACCTTCATAAATGTCGATTTATCATGGATGCTATCGACTTGAATCGTAATGATCAATACTTCTGTCATTAACTCTAGTACATTTCACATTACAGTTGACTTGAATTTGGAATCTTGTATCTTAATATATTCCCAGACTTTCCATCTGTAGACTCCTGGACTCCCTTCGTCAAGAAGTGGCTGATGCCGCTCCTCTCTTCACTTTTGCTCAGTTCCCTGAAAAAATCCTACCTTCACCCACTTATCCACTTCTCCTTAATGACGCAAATAACCTTAACTCTCAATCACCTCCCCCGAAATGGCCGCTATAATTTTTGCAAGAGATCTTTACGGTTTATTAGTGTATTTCTGATTCTTACCTCTGTTTTCGGCAAAGTTATACTTCAAAAATGCTGGCTACACATTGTTTATTTTTCTTTGCTTACCTACTGTATGAAATCATTTTCTGATGGATAATTATATTTGATTTAAATGCTTCCATATTGTCCTTCGATTTCTATTCTGATAAGTGAACTTCAATGGAGTGGAATTCAGGTTTCAGATGATTTTGTAACGGCTATGGTCACAACACACCATCTAACCATAGCTCTTTAAACTGAGATAAACACGGCCAGAGATCGAACATGACATCCGTTTCCAAGCCGGTGCGTTACCGACCTGACAACTGTGACCGGTAAGAAATTTGACTATTGCTGGTAAAGTATTTATTTTCATACGTTATCTCTGAAAGGTCAAGTTGATATGCTAGGAATAAGAAGTTATACATGATTTAACGGTCAAAACTAACTGAGCAATGGTTTGAGTGACTACAGAGTAACTAGAATACATTTGCTTTCATTTCAATTTGCTTGCATGACCTAAAATACTATCTTTGATAGTATTTTAGGTCATGCATACATTGACACAATGGAAGGATATTTGACTATTGAATTGAAATAATGATTACTGCACGAATTTGAGTATAAATATACATCGTAAAGGCCGTTTTACACGGTCATTGAAACTGCGCAAGTTGATGTTGCTTCCGTTTGAGCAGTCGTCTGTGAAATTCCGTGAAGTAGAAAATTGCGAGGACGCTTGCTTGACAGATTTACACGGTGCATTATTTCAGTGACAATATACCATTCAGTAGCGGTAATACCGTCAATATATCACATAACGTCAAGATCTGCTAAGTAGCAATTAATTGGACGTGAAAGATGCGATAAATTACCACCACTTTAAAATATGTTTTAAGCCATAGTATTAACATAATAGTGGAGACCCTAGTACCTTATACTTAGCCCAAAATTTGCACCACAAATGAACGGTTGTGGGCCAAGATAACGAGTTCTTCCTTTATGAACGAAATTTAAGCTTCCACGTGATTACTCGCCCAGCTCATCATTATTGCACTTTATTCACTACCTAAGGAGTTGAGTGCAAACAAAAACATCCAACTCAATCGTCAACAACCTGTTTCATTGCTGGAATTCCCCAGGCAGTTCGTTGCCGTTACATCTGCACCATCTATTGAGAGAAATAAACTTCGAATTTGCGCGAACGCATGTATCAAATTAGAGCATGTTCTAATTTGCTCGAAAGCGTTCGCGCAGTGGCGCTGCCTCTCCTCGCAAGTCGTCGCTTTACACGGCGCAATATTTCTTGTGCAAGTGCTCTCGCATCAGCCTGCGCAGTATCAATGACCGTGTAAAACGGCCTTAAGAATTAGGAGCCAAATGAATTCACATATTTGATGGTAGTTAAGCCATGAGAATATGTTTACTTTTAATATGCTTGGTTAGTTAATGTTTAATTTTTTCGTAATGTCTAAGTAAAAAAACCACAGCGAGATAGTTTGATTTTTTTGGTCTCATGAATTCATATTAAATAGACTACCAAATTATTGGTAAAAAGATCATCATCATCAGTCAACAATACTGAGATTGGTTTGACGTAGCTATCCACTCAATTTCCCTACCAGCTAATCTCATCAATGAGTCTTCATGTTTACGTATTACTGTTTTCTCACAGTTTTTCACTTGTTCTATGTATCTCGAATGAGGTCTTTCTCTGCCATTCTTACCGTTGACTTGTCCTTCGACGATTGTCTTCATCAGGCCATCATGATGTCTTACGATGTTGTCTCATCTTTTTCTTAGAGTTTTCAAAAGACTTCTCTTTTCTTCCACCCTTCTTAGAACTTCCTCGTTACTCACTTGGTCGATCCATTTAATCTTCATCATTATTCTGTAGCACCACATTTCGAATGCTTCCACCCTTGGGTGGATGGAAAATCGACATAGGCGTTAGCCTGCCTACTTCTAACGAAATACGCTTTGGGATGGGCTGTTTAAGAAGAGTTCTGCATTATACCTAGTACCTAGAATCATCACACGGCACTAGAGGAAGGATAAATTCATCCTCTGACAGCTTCGTTTTGACTTCGGTATTTGAATCCAGGACCTAGGCAACATTAAAAAGCAGTGGTATAACTATTTAAACTAATTAAGCTATGTTTTATCAATGTATCGGAGGAGAAAGTGGGTCACCGTTTTATGACAGTGTGTGATGATTTGTGAATGAGGTCAATTTTTTTACTCCTGTCCCCATGCATTGGCCCCTTTTTGACCGTGCCCTCTCCAAAAAGCTGTGGCATGACGAGTATTATACCGCTGTGATGTTAGACATGTAAATTATTTCCTTGAAGTGCGAACTCGGGCGCTCTGCCTTTGTCTGTCCCTGAGGTCGTAGTTTGACGTTCCCTCCATAAATGAAGGGGCTTCCATTCTAGCTCCCCAATAGTTCTTCGGAAGTGAAGGGAGCGTTGAAAGTGCAACCATAACTAAACGGTCGAGTTGAGATTGTCCGTAGGGAAATTCACCTAGAAGGTTGTCGAATTCCCGGACTTCCCATTGGGTGAATGGTGTGATACAAATAAAACCTTACTTGCCCGACTTCGAGTATCTTTGTGGTGTGCAATTTTCCGTAAAATGTTCCGAGTAACTTCAATACGCAATCCAGGTAGCTCAAACTATAGGAAAATCACTCATATATGCTGATGCTATGTCAGAAAGATGTAGAATATCTAATTAAAAAGATTGTGTAATTTTATATATATTATATGTCTAAGGTTAACATGCATTTTTCTATTGTATTTACTAATATTACAAAATATTGGTACAAAAAAAACTCATTAGCACATGAACATGTGAATATTTAAATACAGCAATGACATAATATCATGTATTCAGTGTACCTAAATGGCAAGTAGGGTGTGTTTTTTTTTTTAGTTTAGCTGTGAAAGAATCGGTAACCCCGAAGCAGGAAGCTTTGTTTCCTAAGTGGTACCTATATTCCTCAATTAAAAGAGCTACCATTAATGTATATTCATGTATTTATTTATATGAAGAATAAATTATTATTATTATTAGGTATATTTAAATGCAAATGGTATGTTTTGCCATTTTTCCTTGCCCGGCAGCAGTTATGGTGGATATATTTAGTGGATGGAACTCAGGATGTGTTTATATATTTTTAGAAAAAGTGCGATTGAATGCTTATCTTTTTATCTAAATGAAAACGTGACATTATCGTCAATGTAGGAAGGTCATATAAATTCCAGTCATATTTTCAAATCTTGCGTTTGAAACTGAGTCTTTAAGGTGTGTAATGACGTGCAGAGAGATTCTGCGGGAGAACTCAAGGGATCTCCTGAGAAGTAGGGTTTTGGAAGAGGGGGTAATAGGGGCGGAGCAGAGTTAGGTGGACGTGGGAACCAACCATCACTGCTGTGGGGAGAGAGTGATGGGTAAAGGAAATGTTAATGAGCGCTCGGTGGGCAAGGGAAGTGTGATGGGGAAGAAATGTAGATGGGGGTGGAGTGTGGTCGCAGAAATTCGGCAAGGCCGGTGAGAACGGACGAAAAGGGGCGCAGGGTACGATGTGCCTTAATGTTGGAAACTTAGAAGGGAGAGAAACAAGCGAGGTGGAAGAGAGAGGGAGAGTTGAATTGAGATGGAGGAGATCGAGCTGGTTGGTGGGAAGAATATTCCCTTCCATCTCGAAGGTCAAGTGTAGAATATTTAAAGCCTGCCGCGTGAACGGCGCGGCGGTAATTTTCACATTAATTGCCATGAGAAAAAAAAATACCTTGAACCTCGGTAAAATTGGCATGAGAATTAAGGATCCTGGGTAGCGTAGTGGTCTGCTCTGTGGCCCGGAAAGCCTAAGGTCCGTGGGTCGATTCCCGGTCCAGGTGAATTTTTTCGAATGGCAACTAATGTCGAAGGTCAAATTTCGAATCCCGTTAGTGGCATGCCGGTCCTCACCAGGGGTTTGTGCCGAAACCAGTTCAAGCTCAGTATTCGTCAGTCGGATGAGGCGATAAACAGCGCATATTTAGTGAAAAAAACTAGGATAGTCATCGTGATATTTGATCCGTGGAGAGATTCGCAGTGGATATATTCGCATCGTATAAAGCAATAATGGAATGTACCCCAGTTCCATGCACGACTCTGCAGTAAATATCCTCTGTTGTATTTAAATGCATTCATCCATGCTATGTCCATGATTCGCTGCTGATTTAAGAAGTGCAATTTACTATCGTGTAAAACCACCTTTGAGAGCAGGCCACTGCGAGTCTCTCCTCCACCTTCCTCCGCTCCCTAAAATCGTATGCCTTGATTACTAACCTATTTTTAATGGTGAAAATAATAATAGCTTTCGATCAATCGCCTTTAACATAACTGATACATCTGCATCTAAATTTTATCCTGCGAGCCGCGGCAGGGGCATGTGGCAGAGGGTGGTAGGTCACTAGCCGTGAAGTTGACGTTAAGCGGAAAAAAAACTTTGTTAGTTGATAGTAGTATGAGATGTATGGAGTAAATTGAGAAGGATGTAAAAGAGAAAAATTAGGTTGATATGAAGAGGTTGGCCGATAGATGAATCGAGTGGAGGGCTGCGTCAAACTAATCCTAGGACTGTTGACCGATGGTGATGATGAGTTAATAAGAAAGAATGTTATGTAACGGGTATAAAAGAATTATACTTTGTCATGCAGTCATGTATTGTGCGTGGGAAAAATGAGTTATTGTATCGCTGGGTCAGTTGATTGCACTTAATTTATCGATTCTGTCTGTCTAGCTGATGTAGTGTGGGCTACAAAAATAATCATATTCGAATTTGTGTCATTAAAGGTTTTCAAGTAACTGTAATCTATTGCAAATTACTACAGATAACAAATTCTCATTAATATTACGTTCATATCATGGCAGCCATTTTTGTAAGTTAGGAGGTGAGAAGGTCTGTAATTGAACGTAATGAATACGTGCACATATACCTACATATGTCCCTAATTTCCGCATCATATAAAATTGAAAGAAGAAATGCAAAAAATAAATATGAATGATTCACGATCCGTAATGTAATCGTTCAATTCCACCCTTTGGTCCATTCAATAGAATTGAACCATTATGGCTAATTTATTTCAGGAATTGTATGTCGGCTTTCAATAACTTTTTCAATTAACCTGTCCAATATATTTGATTATCAAGCTTTCAGAACGGACAGAAATTAAAAAATACGAGGAACTATATTCGTTATTTTACCGTATGAGAATAGAATGTCCACAGGATGCCGGAACGATTTTTCGGGTAATCGAATTGAAAGACAGTGGCGTCGCCTGGATTTTCCTTCTTTTCTCAGTGAAGAAGTGGTATTTACTATCATATTCAAAATGTTATAAATAATGTGAGACGGTATTATGATTGGGATTCAACGGTAAATATTATTTATTTCACAGAATGGGAATAAACCATCCTGACGATGGTGAAAAGGTTTTCTGGGAATTGGGTTGGCAGTCGCACGGAAACCTCAAAAGAATTTCCCGAGTTCTTTCGGCAAGGGAGTGGTTTTATTGGTTGCGTCAGAAACGAGAGAAGTCAAACGAATGGGATAAAGAGAGGGAGAAATATGTATGTATAAAATGCCTAAGAAGCGGAACCGGGGTTGGAGGCAGCGCGCGCTGGAGTTTTGCCCAACATAAAAAGGCTTTAGAGAGAACGTGACCAGTTTATCTCACGTAAGGGAGGGAGTTGATTCGGGTGTAATGAAAGATTGAGGACTAATCGGGTCGATTATGTATGATAATGGGGAAATATTGACGTCAAAGGGGAAGGGAGAGAGGGCTTTCGTGCAACTACTTCGCGTGCCGGGGGTCCGTTTCGATATCGTTTTGTTGGGCGCGAGGGTTATGGGGGGCAAAGGAATGTGATTCCGGGTTGAATGAGATCGCGATGCGGAGGTGGGGCAACGGGTAGGAAAGGGACAATGGAAAGGGCCTTAGGTAAGAGAGTGCAGCTGTATAATAAATGACAGGGACGAGGCAAATGAAACCCGTCTCGGCCAGCAAGATGGGAACGAATTGAATATTAATCCGAAGAGCGATGTCATTACAGGTGGAAAGGGGTATTGCGAGAATAATGCGCAAGCAAGGGGTCTTCGCGATTGTCGGTGCGAGGATTCTGATTTTATTGGTCGAGCTAGGAAGGATATTAGCGAGTCAAATCGGTGGAAGGTTTTGACAACCTTGAATCGAGGCAGATGTGAGTCGAGATCCCACGGGAAAAATATTGTTCAAATGATTTTATTGGAATTCGAAAAAAAATTCGAGAATGAAAGACATAAGGTTGTCGAGCAAAAAAATTCAAGTTCTACCGGAAAAGGTAGGTTTCACAATCACTGTATCAATTATAATATTGGTTTCATGCAACTGTCCTCTCGAATTGTCTGACCAATAACCTCTTCTTACTGACGTAATCCATTTCAAAGAATACTTGACTTAAAGTTATTGAAAGAATTGTTCGTAAGTCCGTATTTCTCCTCATTCCTGTCTTTCACTACTTGCTCCATGTGTCTCATAAGAGATCTTACACTGTCATTATTACCATTTACTTCTCCCTCAACGACGATCTTCATCAGACTTTTATTTTCTACCACTCATCTTAGGACTTGTTCGTTTGCCACTTGGTATATGCATTATATCCTCTTATTTCTTCTTTAGCACCATATTTGGAAAGCTTCTGTCCCCATTTTTCTTCTGCCGTTTTCGTCCAAACCTCCGAACCATTATGATGGACAAAAAAATAATTCTCTCGAAACCAATATTTTACATGCACGCATAAGTACTCTTATGCGTTTATATAAGTATTCTTATCTCCATTTGCTTTTGATCCTTGTTTTCTCTATTACGTCCTTATCCTGTTATCAACATTTTCTCGTCATATTGGTTTTTACACCCCTTACTATCCACCCTAAATGGTGTTTCCACGGTAATATACTCGCAGAATTTGTAGATAAAATGGGGCGTAGAGGTATTTCCGAGAAAGACGTCGTCTGCCGACGGACTTCTCCGAAATCTGAAGTGCGGCAAGGCACGAAAGGGGAAGTCGACGATGGCCATTTTCCTCTGAGACTGTCGTGCACAGGTCACATCAATGAATGAGCTTTCAATTAACCTTGGAGATAAATGCGGAAGTATGCGATGATGTAATGCATATAATCTCATGCCGAGGGAAAAATTATAGGTCGCATTCAGACGAGAGCTTAAGGTGGTTCAACAAGTCAGACACCCTGTTATTAATTGTCTCCGCTATTTATGCCCCAAAAAAATAGTCCCACGACTGATTGATTTGTATTTTTTCCATTGGTCACTTATCCTGGGGATTCAAAGGCACATGCCGCGATATTTTTCATGGCGAGTTACACTTTGCTCATCCAGGATCGCGCTGCTAGTTACTTAAATGCAAAACTACGGCGCTAATCCCTTTATTACATTTCAGAGCGATCTGAGTTTACTATCGGGATTACTTTTTTGCGGTAATTCCGTTTTTTACTTTTTGTCTGTTCTAAGATATTGCGTGTACATAACTTTATTTCTACTTTTCACTTTGTGAAAAGATGAATGAAATTGTCTTACGAACATGAATATTTCAATGCCCCACAATTAAGTCTTTCACCATGTGATTTCGAAAGATTGTATAGATGAAAAAACGTATTCCCGCTGCGCATCTTATTTACCATTCATTTGCTAAGACTAATATCAAATATATCCTGTTTTTTTGTCTCTCTTCAAAGTGCATAAGGTTTATATCCATCTTTTTACGCCAAATTACTGTGAAAGATTGAACAAAGTACTTTATAAAACCCTTTTGTTTATAAATAATAGTTGAAAATTTTGTGGTTCCTAACTTCTTCTAGTGATTGTTACCTTCAGTCATTTGCTTGTATATATTTTTCTCCCTTCACCATCAGGGCTTATAAAAAATCTATATTTTCTAAAATTTACAACGCTACTGAAACTGCCGAAGCAAAGAGATTTCTTTTGGCGTACTCTTTATATTTAGTTATCAAATTATTTGCTTTGTATCTGTGAAGGTGTCTCATTTCTTTTTTCTTTGTTACCTTAGCAATGAAAAGTTTTGCGTGAACCTTGAAGAAGCGATTTGCATTTAGTTAAACAAAGTGCCTGTATTCCACTAAACATTTCAAAACTGTGAATGCATCATATTTCCTGTTTCGCTGATTAGGATTTCTACGGAAATTACCTTCAGTCTTTCAGTCTACTGTTTGAGTTACAATGGCAAAAGTTATCCAGTTTTCCCCTGGAAACTGATAATTTCTCCAAGGAGATACATGTATTGTGATATGTCCATTATTTGCTGAAAGTTTTATCTTACACACTTCTTTCGAAATAATACATATTAGATTGTGTTCAATCCATGGGATTGGGTTCATTTATCACGCTTATTATTATTTTAAATGCAATTTGGTAAGATCAGTCCGATGCGTAAAAAGCCATATACTCATCGCACATGTAATGAAAACCCATCTGCCATGTAAAATGCATTTTTATGTCGCTGAAATGGTTCTTGGTAGTATATCCCTTGATGGGGTATAATCTTATATGCTGCAACATGATGCCCCCTCTGGTCTTCGATAAAAGTCCATCATCTCGACGGAAAGAATAAACGTGATTAACTAACTATTGATTACTAACACCCCTGCCTTCCATCCTCTTCCATTATCGGCTCTTTTTTCACGTGTCCGCGCCTGTGAATCTCAATCTTCCGTTTCCAATAAAAGCCCTAATCCCTGCCTGTCTCCTACGTTGTGGGCGCTCCCTGGGGAGCCGGGGTGTTTCGGGCTGGATCTCGTATTCGAGTTCGCTAACTTCGGGGACCACGCAGGCATCGGATCCTTTCTTCCTTCCTCCGTGCGGTCACGTGACGTCTAATCCACTTAAATGCTTGGTTCCATCTAGGACCTCTCTCGCTAGTCTCTCGCGGCGCCTTTCCGTGGCGTTCCCACCCTCCACGCTTCTTTATTCGCTTTCACCCGCATCCACTCTTCGGCTCCTGGAAGAAACCTGTCTTAAGGGCTCCATTAGGAGCACCTCATCTGCTTACCTCATTGGATTTCAAACAGTCTGTAAAAGGTCGGTGAAGAGCCCTTCGCCATGTTGTGGTTCGAGTGAGTGTTGTGGTTGCCATTCTGAAGTTTCGCCGAATGATAATTTGTGAGGGAAACAGATTTATTGTCGTTAGAGCGCAATTAAGGTACGCCTAAAATGCGTGGAAAAGATAATGAAACACTTATGAAAATATGAAGTAAGCTGCCTCAGTCTGGATACAAACCCTGGTCCTCGGGATGTTAACCCTGGTCCTCAGCCACCGCACCAAACCGATCCCCTTCTCATTTAAGTTTTCCACGCAATCCCTTTCTTCTCTTACCTGTTTTTCCCGCTTACCTAACATTTAATTCCACCATTACCATGTGCCTCAAATTATAAACCTCTTTATCATATGCTGTGTCAACTCATTCGGCCTCCTCGTAATTTCCTGTTGCGTCTTCATCTGCTCTCAGGCATTACCTAATTTTTTGTCTTATTCTCCACTGCTTTATCTCTCTTCTCTCCTCACGGCACAGACATTTTGAACGCTTTTTCGATTTTTCATTCACTCTCCTTACTGACCTTTTCATGGTGCCATGAAATACTACGTTCAATTTTAGATTATTCATTAATATTTACTTCACGTCGTTATTCTGTGATCATTTTCTACTTGTGGGTGAATACGTCTTACGTCTGAGCATTCTCTTCCTAATACTAATGATTGATTATTTATTCCTTCAGTGTTACTAAATTAATAGAATTAATCTTGAGTATGTATGTATAATTTTACTATTAACATAATGTTTTTATTTTGGTTAGACTCACAGATTGTCTAGTTAGTAGCACATAATTCTAGATATTTCGCACTCCGTGGGGCATCTAGTATGACAGCGACTTTGGAGAGTTGAAACAAAAAAAATCTTCGTCTTGCGACTCATCTAAGATTATGATTCGTGCTTTAATATACACGGAAACACACCATCTTCCTTCTTCTACTTTTGGTCAACGCCAAAAGGAGTAAGACCATTGTAGGGACCGTAAAATGCTAACACACCCATCGTACAAAGATTCATTTACGACTTACATGGTGATTCTCGGGAGAAGATAACCTCGTAATCCGTCTTCGTCTCTCTCATAAGTCATTTATAGCCTGAATCAGCTAGACTCCCAGTAATAATGTTAGAGCACTCATTAGCGGAGAGATAATTCCTTGCTAGTTATCATTCTTCTAAAGCTTAGTCGTTCTTTGGGAGTTTGCTGTAGAGAGAACTTCTCGTTAGAGACAGCCAAAGAAATCTAATTCACTCTTCTGTACGCATGATATGAGAGTGCGATGAGGACCCCTTGAAGGGAGAAGAGCATCAGTTCAGCGAGAATGTCAGAATCAGGAGGGAGCCTTATCCCTTGCCCAGGACCCAACCCAAGCCCCCGCACGAACACACGAATCCACATCGGGTTCCTCAAAGTAGCTGGTGGGAAATCCATCTTGAATGCCGCCTTCGAGGAACTGAGTTGAACCATACAAGCACGCAAAGCCCAAAACACGCAGCCAGGATTTGGGTGGATGAAAAAAAATATTCGCGGGCTGAAGTTCAACTTCACGGAAGATGGTGTTTGTTGATTCCCACAACAAACGATAGAGGATATGTATGCTCCGAAAGATCCTGATTTTGTCCCCTGCGTAACTGCGCAATGAAAGATAACACAATAACGTTGGAATGGCTCAATATTTTTATCGCTGTTTCGACGGCGTCTACGGTAAGTAGAAGGATTAGGCTTTATGGTGTATCAACTGCTAAGGTTGTATGTAACCCAGCGTAGTACTAATACAAATCCTGAGACAGCCAAAACAGTCCTACCCGAAGCGGGATTCGAACCTGTGACCCTTGGGCGGCCGAGGCATTTCTTTAGAAGGTTACTACCCTGGTTACCCTGGCCGGCTGTTTTCGATAATTCAAATTTTATGGCCGTCGTCGTTTATCCAAGGCCGTGAATCCTCTGGATTGCATCACCACAATTGTGTTTAGTATATATTGAGTAATTTTCACAGCCGTGATACATCATTTGTTTGCGATTCGCGGCTATATTCAGCACATAGATGCATAAGCGACTTCAGCGTCGCACACTGAACTCACGACCGAAAACGCAAATCTCAAGTATTTCTTCATTTTTAAGGAAATCTACATTAAGTAAAATGTAAAGTGTGTTGGTTAAATAACAGGATTTTCCTTGAAGATTTTACCTCGTAGAAAATTTGTTCCATAAATTTACGCTATAAATATTTACCTTATCTCTCTCTATGCCTAATAGATATATTCAAGGACCGAATATTTGAGGGAAAATACTCATTGAAAAGCGCTGTCGTGAGACGCAACCTTCATTTTTACGGAGAGTGCGCTCAAACTTCCTTTTAAGGGAAAAAGATATGCTTGATGACAGAAATGATTGTGCTCTCGACATCACTTCTTGGGATGTCTGTGAATGGAACTTGCGCTCTTGCTGCTTTTTCGCTCTTGGTTTCCATCACTTCTCTGATGTCTCCGTATCATTTCTCTTAATTGGCCGGACCGTAAATAAGGGTTACAAACTACGTGCTCAAATCTCGGATCCTCCACCATCTGCCCCTCTTCTTCAATCATACCTTTGCATATCCAGAGATGTCTCTTTCTTCTTTCCATGATTTATTCGTTCCTTAAACCCGTCTTAGACTTCCTTTATTTTTTGGTCCTTTTCTTCCTAGAGAGAAGCTACTACCCGGTCGGCCAGTCCCAAGGGAGGGAAGGGGATAGGTATAGGAAAAGAGAGGCATATTATGGGACGGAAAGCCGTATCCCATGACCCTCTCCGCCCCCCTCCACTCGCGAGGGACGAAGAAACAAATTTTTTTTTCATTTCTGGGCCTTTTTGACACGAGGGTTGCGTCGAACGAAATTTCTTTCGCCATTGAAAGCAATCAGCGTGTCGTTGCTTGTCACTTCGCTTCCATGGGGCGAATGGTAGACCTTTTGTGTGGAATGTAATTTGCCGGCCTCTTGATTGTGTGACGAAAAAGGGTTGAAGGGGAAAAAATGTTACCTTCCCTTAAAAGTCTTTGTGAGTAGCCTGCGCCACGTCACGAAACTTGCTCCTCTCAAAAGCATTGTTAAATGTCAATAAATAATGATTTCCTTTGTCGTGATTTTAATGGTTAAATGAAAAACATTGCTACTTTGACCAGAATCTGTTTTTAAAAATTTCAATTTTTAAAAAATTTACAATCAATTTTACTGTGATGTATATCGTATCGATTTCATTTGTATCTCTGATGACATAAACATGTTACTTTCAAGGCCTTTTTTAACCTTGAGAAGTGATGTTTTACTTGGAGAGTGATTTTTGTTGCAAATGCTATTGCAATTATGTTGTGACAATTGCGACAGTCCTCTAACTGTTCCAAATATTCTGATAGAGTGCGACATTCTCTGGGATTGCGCATTAGGCTGGGTAGGCATCCGGGGAGGCCTAGAATATATTCTAGGTGACCCTGGTCCCCTAAGCCGCGCTGTTAAATGAGAAATATTGTTTATTGTTTAATAGAAAATGCCTTTTTAGAAAAATTTAATTTCATCGTGTTTCAGACAAAATATCTGTTAACAATAAATACCGAAAGTCAATATGATTACCTTCCACGGCTAATACTAGTCATTTTATCACCATCTTAGGTTGCGTACGGTGTGAATAACCATGGACGTCGACGTACCTATAAACCTAACTGTACTACTCGATTAAGAAATTTAGAGGTGTTAGAATACGAATCGGCTGAAGACTGCGTAAGGCTCTCTACAGAGATTCATTTCGCAGCTGTTTATTTCTTCTCCGATGGACTCCTCGCGATGAACGTGCCTACATGCTCATGCAGTAGTTTAAAATCATATTATATCATCTACATAATACCCAGTAACCATTGCAAGGGCGTGAGGCCTAAAGATTCACATATTGCTTTCTACATCTTTTCCTCTTTGACAATTGTTCTTTTAGCTTGCAAATTGATCCTGAAAATGCAATAACGGAACAATGCTGTAATATCAGAAATGTAGGTAGTGAGTGGTTGAATGGAATAACGAATCATCCCTTTAGTGTTTTTACCTACGGTCCATGAAGTATTTCATTTCCATGTTATTTTTGAAATTCCTCTAGTTGAAGGTAGAGAGCATCATTCCTGATTTTGCTATAAATGCTAACTTTCATAAGAATGTTTTGGTATTCCGTCATCTATAGGTATCAGAAAAACAACGTAACCAGTCACCGAGCTGACTCAAAAGCTAGTCTTTTCTGCTTTTAGTTTAGTGGTAGTAGTAGTTATTCGAGAAAGGTGACTGATAGGTACGTTCCTCAGTATTCAGGATAGGTTTGTGCTTTGGGAAAGTAGAGGTATGAATTTTCAGTGTGGTTGGGACTAGTTAGGAGAAACTCTGCTTCGACTTTAACCTGCTTGTAACAAAAGACGCCAAAAGGTCCACGGTATAAGGTCCCATCCCACACGGATGGTGTGCTGAACTTGTTGTTCAGTTATACGGAAAGCACTCAAGTTAGGTGTAGTGATGAAAAATTCCTTCACACCGGGATTCGAAGAGGGTCCTCGCGGTAGAAATACGTTAATCTGGCAACCACACTAGATCCTCTACTTTTAGTTAATGGTAGGTTTTTTGTCATTTCAAGGACTATATAATCGGTTCCTGGTAAAATGGAGAAACGGCATTAATTACTTGTATTTTTAAAGTTGTTTATGTCCCGTGAGAGATCAACATGTTTATTATTATAGATGATGGAAAGTCATGTCCGAGTTTTAGTTTCTGTTGCCACCATGTTTTTTTATTGAACTCAAGAGTGTTTGGATAACCCTCAGTGTATTCCGTTGACTCATTCCGTTGTTTTTCTCATTTTAATCTTTTTATTACTGAGGCATAAACTTGCTTCTTGTGCATAAGTGTAACTAAGTTTTTTTATTATTTAGTCAGATATGATGCCTGTAATTGGAAGAGGAGAAAGTCGTTCGTGCGAAAGATAAAATAGGTAATGTGATAAATTCGACGCATAGTAATTAATCGACCAAATGAATAATTTATAATCGGTTGTGGGTCCTTCTAAATTGTTTCTTGGGCGTAAAATTTATGCAAAACTGAAAGTAACAATATAAGAGTTCTTTTTATGCGTAACAATCGAAAGGAGTTTTTTTGTTAGCCATTTATGAAACTTGAGTCAACGACTTTCGTGATCCTAACGCGTATTCATTCCGCTAATCGGGTAAATATATCAAGGCCGCAATCATGTTGAGGTTATTTTGTTAATTATGAGGCAGTTATTCAGATTGCTTATAAATTTTGTCATTTTTTGTCAACGGATGAAGTATTTACTTTGATTTTGTTGTTAACTTAAGGTTTATTTGAGGCGAAAACTGTAAGATGGAGTGGAATTTAGTTCTATTTTTAGCCATATATTTTTCTTATAAGATACAAATTATTTTCCCAACTTCTTGGTTTTCAAAATCCGTTTCGACGTCATACCTCTTGTCTCTCTTCCCCAGAGTTGAGGAAGACGTTTTCTATGCCAAAATAGGATGCTTTAAGTGCTCAAACCTGCGTAATTTTAAGTTAATTTTGCATGTGATTCGTATGTATTTTTTTCGATTAAATTCCTTAAGGAACGTGCTGTTTTATCCTGATTGGGTATTCAATTGTTTTTACCCATTTTTGAGCGTACTAAATACGAATACGCAGTGAAAGGAGACGAATGAAAATTACGAAAATAGGATTATGGCCATTAGGATTGAAACAATCCTATTTTCATCCAGTAAATCTGGGCCACACTAGATCGCAAATTGTCTTTGTGGATCGATTTATTCATATTTTAATACATCAACTACTCCATTTCTAGCGAATTCCAAATAAAATAATCCAAATATATAAGTAAAATAAAGCCGCTTCTAAATTTTTATTTCCTAAACCAGAAGCACTATTTATCAATTTGAAAAAATAGTGTTTCCAAGTGATAGCCTTAATATGTTGGAGTCGAACTGTTCTGCTATGCCACTATATGAATGTTGTGGAATGGCGTTCAGTTCCTGCACAGAGAAGGATTTCACATATGGTGTAATTATATCTTTGCTGTGCAATACCAGTCATTATAACTGTAGAAACCCTGGGTGCAGTTCCTCCTCTTTGCAAATTTTTATTATTAACATTATTATTCTTTTTATCCGTTAAGTAACTTTGCTCTCTTCGAAAATAACACCCCACTATTTAGGTTGTTTTTATTTATCTAATTGTTTATTGTTTATTTCACGAGACGTTTTGTTTGGGGAAACCTTAAATAGAAAAATAAGGTGCTCGTAAAGGCAAAATGCTTTCTGTTGCTTTTTTATTTCTGGCACGTTGTAATTTGCGGTGCATCTCATTATTTAGAGAGATGGTCACCGTCGGTAGTTATCCGCTGCGAAGGGTCGTGATAACAATGGAAAGACCTCATTTAGTCTTGCGTGAAATGATTTCTCGACACGGTAACTCTATGGACTCATACTTTAGGATTGAGGGGCACTCAGACGGGTTGGAAAAATCCCATAGACATCTCCGCCTTGATAATAAACTCTGGAATGGTCTTCACTGAAGCATTTTATAACCGTGAGTCACTCTCCCTGCTATCTCTATCCACTCCCAGCTACTGCTTCCCAACGAGCCAGTCTCGACACTTTCAGAATGCCTCCACTATATCCTTCTTCCCTCCCATATTCCCTATATAATGTCCCCTCTCCTCCCACCTCTTCCTATGTATGCTTCCTCAGTTTCTCCATAGTTTTTCCTGCTCCCCACCGAACGATGAGACGCCGAAAATGATTTAAAAAACAAAGTTAATGGAATTTTGCTTCCTGTCTGCATGGGCTCTTCCTTTTATATTCAAATCATACAGATCTTTCCGTTGGAGGAATTTAAGCCTAATATTCACCTGCTGAATTGGCTCTAAGTTATGGAGCAGCATTGAACCGGTATCTCACGTACGATTAAAAGTAATACCTGAGGATAAGATGTGCTATGACTTTATAGTAACAACTAACCTGAACATTCGCGTGTTCAAATTTTTAATTGCTCGAGGACTCAACAGTTATATTCTATGACCTTATTTTACTCACTAAAGAGAGTTTTTAAAGTGATCTCCTCCTCATTAAGCCATTCGAGTTGAGAGATATACTCAATCCTATGTTTTGCGAGAAGCGTAGGAATAATATAAATACCCGCAAACGTCAATCCCTTTATATTCAAACTATGCTATTCTGTCGTGGTAAAAGTGGAAATTTTCATCTCTCTAGTTTTAAGCTCAATTTTATATCCCCTAGTAATGAGCATTTGAACGCAGACTATTCCTGCATTAAAAAAAACTCTCTTCAGCACGGATTCACGGAAGAGACCATTTTAGGAAAGTTTGGATCAAAAAATAAGAAAATTACTACCCCTTTTCTAGGCTTGGCAAAAGAATCAATTTTTACATTATATTCAAATTTTAGTATACCTATATATTTTTACATTATATTAATGTTTATTTTGCACATTAACGGACGGTAGCTAATAAACCGTAGACAAATCATCATCATCTGCGCATGCAAGGCTGTAGTTCACTAGTATTCCATGCAGTGCTCTCCTGATGCTCGCCATTCTCAACACCTTACTTTTTACAACTTGGCCACGTGAAAGATAAAATCCGGCCCATAACGTTGCACGGTGCCGCATTCGAAAAGTATCCTCGGAGCCATCAAAAATTGAGATGATTCCACAGGGGATAGTTTCCGAGATTGAATCTCTTACCTTTGGAAATATCGTTCCTATGTGAAAAATATTTTTTCTCTGGTTGGAGGTTTTTTTGGAGGTTTAATGTCCTGAATATGGAGAATATAACATTTTTTTCGTATTACTAATTAATATTATCAGATTGTGCTACCACAGCGTGAAACTTATGAATGATACCACCGTAATACGAATTCATGGAATCACTATGCTTATCACAAAGTTACCCGGTTCTCCTGCGTAGATTCCATGTACTCGTGTTGATGGAAGCGGGATTCATACTGGGCTGGGCTAAGAGTACTGTGCGTAAGAACAATTAAAATGAGTAGAGTTTGAGCTTCAGGTAAGTATAATTGTTAACAGCTAGTAAAGTGTGTTAAATTGTAAACCATTGCGCTTCAATAAGGCTTTTGACGTTTTAATTATCGATTCGTGCTAAGGAACTGCGTATACGATTTCAATAGAAATAAAATTACCCACATTTGATGATTGATTACTATTTATGCAATTCATTCGATTAATTTCACCTCGATTTTGCTCTTGCGTAATTTTGCATTTTTTCTCAAAGGTGTAAGCTACAACTAACACGGTACGACATACTTTTTTGAATCTAGCCCAGATAATTCCAGAGGCCGTGTATCGCCTTTGCAGATTTTCCTGTTTAAATATGATTAACACGAATGTAGAAGTGACTAGAGGAAAAGGAATCCATCAATACCTTTTGACTTCCATTGTAAGTCTGACACCATCTTTGTTTAAGTCATTAATGCTCTGCCATATTTGATGCATCAATTGTGAACAGCAATGTTGCGTAATTTTGAATTTTTTCCCTATCTCTTTGGTTTAGGGAACTGGCCTGCATACCAAAGCCTGAGCATTAATGTGCTACTGTGAGAATGAATGAATTTCACCCGTTATTCCTCTCAACTAGTGGTGCTGGGAGAATAGCAACCCGAGCAAATGGGATACCATTGCCAATGCTCTCCATAATTCCAAGTTAAAGCGATCAAACGTCTTCCCCTTGCTATGCCTATCAAGTTTTCTATCAAAGAAACCGATGCAGCAATGTCTCAAATCAATTGGTTTATGTATATGATGTGCGTCGCAAAGCATGTTGTAAATATCTCCGATGGGACGGCGTTGTACTCAGATGCAAATGAATCTCACAGTTGACGGACGAACAGGCTCGAACCGCGGGCATACTTCGTCATCTAGCCGAGGTCATTTTCCTCTCGCTGCAATCTGTGCTAGGGCAATGCGGTTGGTGTCGCACAATCCAGTATTCGCGATATGGGGAAAATTTTTGACTTAAATATCTGCTGTGTCTTTACCTGCCAGCGTGACTCAACGCACTGAAAGAAGTATCAAAAGGATAATCACTCTTCTATGGTTTTAAAGTTGTGCATTAAAGGGATGCTTCTTTGACCGCTCTTAAGCCCTCAAACTGGGTGAATACTATCTTGGTGCTCCGAAGTTGACGTCGTCGGTGGAACCCATTTCTACCATCTGGAGCTCATTCTGTGCGTGAGATATTTTTTACCGTGTTTATCGCACCCAATGCGCCGCTCTCTTAGTCTCGTCGATGGGTGTCTCGCTGGCTCATTCTACAGAGCAGCAATTATCTAATGCTTCGCGTCCCATGCCGCGCGCCTCATCTCTCTTGCGATGTGAGAACCCTCTTTGGCCTCAAAAGTCCCCGTCTTCACCGCCGGAAACTTCGGAGCTGGGTTCCCTTCTCCTATTTATCTCACCACCAAGATTTCGTAACCCAGTTCGACGGTCTTTTTCCTCGTCTTCTCCTCTTTCCGTCCTTCCGCTTTATGTCTCTTTCCCTCCATGCATTACTGCCGTCGGCAGGCGTCGGCTGCCCTTCTTTGGCGAGTTTCCTGGCTGCTCCCGCCCGTGACCCCATGGCTCTCCTCTGCGTCGCCCCCCTCTAACTCGACTCCTCAAGGGTAAGCCGTTCAAGTCCCATTACGAGAGGATTAAATTTCACATCCATACCCCAAGGGCAAGAGAGAGAGAGAGAGAGGTCCACCGCTCTTTCCCTTTCCTCATCTTTCCTCAAAATGATCCTCATACCTTCCCCTCCCTCCCCTCCGATGTTCTCTCATACCTTCGTTCCCCTCATTACCTTCTCTACCTGACGCGGAAATCGATGTTTCTAGGCCACATCGTATCTCTGTCCTCTGCTGTAACCGCGCTGATATCGGAGTGGATAAACGCTTTCCTATTTTCGTCTTCTCGTCTTACTTTTTACTGTTGATGTCGAGTATTTTCATAGTACAGCACTCGCAAAGGCATCGTCGCTCTTGGTTTTGAAGCCATCATCAAATTTACGATTTTAGATCACGATCTGAAGTACGTTCAGTGAGGTTTGGAGTAAACCGCTAAATAACAGTTAAATTATTAAACTGATCAAGATGGTGGATCCAAGATTATTAGAGGTGGATTAAGATTACAGTGATCGGGGTAAGTACAGGAAGTGCATTGCTGTTTCGGATCGATACTCGGTAAAAGGTTTGATGTTCGTAGTCTGCCTGCCGAACGTTAATTAGAGATCGAAAGCTAATACCTACAAATTTGAAGCTCCACCATTACTGCATAGAGCTGAACGTCTTTTTTTTCGGTGAAAAGATCAGTTGTTGACTCGTACAGGTGAAATTAATTCAAATGTGGTTATACTAATCTTTGATCAGAGGTCGGGTTCACAATAGTGCGAAATTCATTGGAGGCCTTGCAATTTAGGGAATTATCCTACGAGAGAGGAGCAATTTAGTTGGCAATAGGTGATAATCAAGATTATCTTACTAATTTCTACCATATTATCATAGAGATGAGGAAGAACGTATTTCCAAAACTCAATTTTACAAGTTCTAAACTGGAGGGAACTTGATAAGGAGTGTGGTTTTTGCTGTAATAATTTGAATTCAAACTGAAGGACACATCACGATACTATGCAAATTGCCTTCTAGCATCATCGATGTAATATAAATTGAACTTACATGAGCGCTTTAATTGTGCACTGGAGAGAGATATTTGTGGAAGTCGCAAAATTTTAACTCAATTTAATTGTTCCATCATACGTTTTCCAACTAAATATAATGGTTATTAATTGACTGAGGTTAGTAAAAATCTGTAAAAATAAAATTGGCCTGATATCTCAACTAACAAGAACCGATATTATTACCGAGCTGCCTCAACATTAGGATGACAAATTTCGGATTGTAGAATTCAGAAATTACTGGAAGGCCATGAGAACTGAATGTTTCATTTTTCTTAATTCCTTGTGAATTAAAACTTGAATTTTACTCTATTATAATTTTTAAATTAAAGTTATGACTTAAATGGACCATATTTTTTCCGAAGGTGTTCTTTTGACAGTTATTAGAAAAATAATTTGAAGATATGGTTTGCCAACTCATTAAAGGACTTTTTTCACTCATAATTTCACTCCTAGACTTATCTTTTGAGGAGCCATGAAAATGTATTCTTGACAAGTGAATATTTTTTTTTATTCGTAAAAAGATTGAAATTTTTCATCGTGAATTATTATTAGTGCGAAAATAATTTTAAGCTATTAGCTCATTATTTTAAATCATAGTACGGAACGCTTTAGTGTGATCATCGGGAACATGATATTTTGCTATTCAATTTCCCGTTTTATATACGCCTTAAAGATTCAGAAGTCGACATCCTCTTATGCTCCTGGTTGTAATAAAGTATATGAAGAGAGGTAGGAAATACACCGATAAGAGGAGAGGGCATGGAAGACGCCGTAAGATGAAAGAAATCCAAAGCAGAGTGGGGGACACTATAAGCCTACTCAAATCGGTTGAAATGTTGATGGAAATCAATGAAAATACGCTTGAATGCTATATGAAGGTCATTTAAATATTCTGTCCTGAGCCGCGGGATTAGTAATTAGATGTCAGTAATGAGAAACAAATGAGCGTTATTTACGTGATGCTGAATAAATGTGTGATTTGAAATTAGATTCTCCTTTATTTCATGATTATAACATTGATATTGGTAGCTTATTAATAACTAGGCATTCACCATGATTAATTTATTTAGCGTAATGAAAAGAGCTTGTTGAAACTTTGCTTAAGTGACTTAAAGATACGAAATAAGTTAGGTACTTCTATATGACTCTAGATGTTGTTCCAATGCTTGTAAAATTGATTTCTTTTTAATATAAACACAAGTTCTATCTTTTAATTAATCCCGTCCGCTTTAAATTTTTACAAGCAAGTCTTTACTATTTTGAAGTCTTCAGCAGTTGATTATATTTTTTTGTTGAAAAATTTCGTTCGTGAATGGCACAAAACTCACCAATGGAATAAAACGGTATGTAGAATATAATCAGATATTTGCAGAGCAATTGCTTATGTTTTTCTAATTGATTTTGGATTACCGACCAGGCACTCTCCCAAAGCACTCTCCCTAATTTTTCACGATGAAAGAATCATGCAGTTGCTGTAATACCATCGTGTCTTAATTTGCTTTGATCCTGGCTATGTAAGTCGAATTTGGCTACAGAGGCAAAAGATTGCTGGCTTCATTTTTTCAGCCTGCAGGCCGTAGCACTCTGGACGAGTGGTCGCTTTATCTTCTTTTCTAAAGTAGGGTTGAGGATTATATCGCGTTTCCGGGGCTCCAATCCCCTCCCGTGTTAGACCTAATCCTTCTTTGCTCATCTGATCCCTAATGACGCAAATAGTCCCTCTTCCGAGTGGCTCCCACATCCTTCCCTGTCGCTCTTTAGTGACGCCAGTTGTACGTTCGGGCGAATCAAGATTAGACTCTTCCAGCGCCGAGCGAGTGATTACCTCACTTCGCAGTCATGATTGCACGAATCATGAGTAATCAGGAAAGATGAGTCTCGGCCGCTGATTAGCCATCTCATTCACAATTTTAGCATTCTCCTACTGGTAAGGTGTTATGGCGGGGAATAAGTCTTACTTTTCAGGTAGCAGAAGGCTCCCTCGGTCAAAAAGAGGAGCGTTACGTTTTTAGGAAACGTTTGAAATTGCAATATCATCGAAACGACAGTGCATGCGCGGTTATATGATTAACCATTTCATAAGCAAAGGAACCAAGGGTATAATATTCTCAGTACTTAGTACATAACTTCATCTACCAGAAGAGTTTGGGGAGAAATAAGAACCTTTCATGCTTCTCGCTAAAATTAAGGTAGTTGTGGACTCCGATGATATAGAATGTTGAATGGCACGACGTTTGAGTTGCCTCACAGCTATCAATAAAGTGTATGATATTAGCAATAGTATTGATAAAAGGACTGAATAACCGTAATTAAGTGAATCAGATGACAAAAAATCTAAAAACCAAGTTTGCATTTGATCATTTTCTTTCGTAGTGCATTAGCAACTCAACAGCGCAAGTGGTATATTCTTGGATCCTAATACTGGCGGTAGTGGCTCCCGCATGGCCCCGCAGACTTTTTTTTTGTAACGATAACAAAGCGTGGTTGAATCCTGAGACCAATGGGGTTGCTCTTCCTTATCGATCGTGGTTCCGCAGCATTGTCAGCTTTATGTGGATCAGATTTTTTGCGTGTCTTCTTCGAGAGTTTTAATTTCCTTGCTTCGATTAATACTGCAATATTTCAGTGGAAACTTGTATATTATTTACAAATTCATTTTAGATAGCGTTTACTGGTTGTTTGAATACTCATGCGTGTGAGCCATCTAGCAGTATTTTTAACGGAATCCGCATCTTTTCAGAACAAATCTTTATTTACCTACGCTTCTCCTCAGAGCAAGAGATTTTCTTATTATCCTTCAGTAAATGCATCTGTTGGCATTTATTAGTGAGAAATGAGTTAAATATATGTTTTAAGTATATTAGCTTCATGGATGAGCAGTATTATTTATTCGTTTCACGCTCCAAAATGTCACGGGTGTCATTTAATCTATTACGAGGTGACTGAGCTAATATTAATCATTTATTTATATTGCATATATGCTTGTGTTTAATATCACTCTTTCGAAGCAATTAAAAACTGGTTTGGTATACGAAAAAACCTCACGGCTGCTCTGAGCGTAAATGTCGAAGAATTGAGACATTTTGGTCTCACGACAGACAAACAACTGCCCTAATCGCTTTCCAGAATTTGTAAAAGACACCGCCGTGAAATACGGAATATATATATTTCGCTACACCAGAATCCTGGACAATGAAACGTCGTTCAGGACTGGTCTCAGAATAGAAGGACATGCTGGGAATTATAAGATAATAATGCAGGGACCAAGTTAAGTCACAGTAAAAATACGGATTTCACATCCTTCTTCTTTATGAGAGGAGGTGTAAATTCAGCGCGGACATCACAGGATTCTGATAAGCGCGAAATAAGCTATATACACATACCTAGTCAGATTAATATTAATGAATGAAAAAAGTGAAGAAAAGAAGAAAAGGGAAATTATAAGCCTCAAAGGAGAAAGACCGGCACAAATTAACTTCATCCCTCTTATCTGCCTCTGTTTGTGTTTACAATTTTCACGAAATCAGGGATTCAATTTCCGGAAAATGACAAAGCTTCCATGGTAATGTCAAGGGGTCGACAGAGGAAAACGAAGCACAATATTTTTCTTTGAAGTTTTTCCATGATAATTGTTGCGCTCACAACAGCCTTTTATGTCGGCTATTTAATAACTCTCTTATTAGTTCGGTGTTTGTCATTATTTTCATCGTTATGGATTATAAGATTGACTAGGCATAACTAATTTTGTGCAGCTCAGCTTATAACATGTGGTCCAACAAGTCCTCCATGGGCCTTAATTATAGTCATATTCCTTCATGTATTTTGATCAACATGAGGTTTATTCCAAACGTTGTTGCTAATTTATTCCTTTATTGTCACAGAAAGGAGGTACCAAAGCATAATCCGATCGCGTTATTGATTTCCTGCTCTTTAAAATCGTCGCGAATCCAGTGAAGGCCAATATTTATTTTTTCCGCTAATGGATCGATCATACATTCAAAACCCGCAGTGTTCCCTGCAAAGCGGTGTAGGTTCATCCGTGCAATGAAATGAAATATCCGTGGTGGTCAGCCGTCATTTGCCTACCATCAATATTCCATAGCATTTGTTTTGTAAATTAATGTGATGTATGAGGAAAGAGATTAAATAGCATGTCAAAAGTTCATGTGGTATTTATTCATCCTTTTCGCCCCCTGCCGGAAGTATTTTTACGGAAACGTTGCCCGAGTCAATTATACCTTTTGCAGACGAATCCACCCTCCCGTTACATTTAATTATAAATGCCAAGGACGTCGCGATTTCATGTTTCAATTAAGTTCTGTTTGGGATTCAGTGATTATCTGCAATATATGACGCATTCCAGTGCATCATATTTAATTGCACCTTAATTCCGAATGATTTTCTGTGAAAGAATCTTTAGATTTAATTTTTTGATTATTTGTGCGTGGAGGAATAATAATGAGGATGTTGCGTTATTTTGTTAGGCATCGGTCACGCTCGAGTAATAGTCCTGCGTCTTTAATGTGTGATTTTTGGTGATTGGCGATGCAATTTGAAATCGAAGGTAAATTTTTATCCCATAAAAATTACTATTTACACATTCTGCAGGGTGATAACATTTTTTGTTTTTTTTTCTGTAGCATATGACAGTGTGGTTCGGTCGATCGATAAGTATATTGAGCCAGTCACACAACTGATGTGTATTCGTGAATCACATTTTTTGGCGGTTATTTATTATGAATACTTACATGGAAACGTGACGTTTTTATTTTCATTTACTCTCGGAATAATACTCATTTTTGAGTTATTTTCTCTTGCATTTATTAATCATCGCATTATTTCCATCTCCCTGATATGCTTAAGCTTGAAAATTAGCGAATAGAGATGTCGGTAGTAAATATAGCAATCAGGATTTTGGTAGTATCTAGTAAGTATGATTGATACAAATTTATTAGTAGGTACATAAAATTTACGGTAAATCTCTCGCCATAGTGAGCCTAAAACTGGTCTTAATTATATTATAATAATATTAGTCTTTATTTTGTCTTACGACAGGCTGCTTTATTCTTTGTGATTGTCATTTGGTCGACTTTTACTCCGAAAAGGAGTGAGTCTCATCCAACATCCATGAAATCTCTCTGAATTCGTTAACTCCAGCGACTGTGGTAAAAATGAAGTGGGTTTGTGAATATAAACGTCAATAAGTCGGGGGTTTCCGCGAAAATACCGGTGCATACTTTGAATACACGAGAAAGCGCCTCACTGAATAATGTCATCTGCTGTTGTCCCACACCTCATTCATTATTGAAAGGTCATGACTCCAGCCCTAAGCTAACATGAGAAGCAGAAAATAGCTTAATATTGCATGGACGAAAAGGCAAACATGACTCCATCGTAAGCATTTTGGTTTTCCAAGTTATCATAGTATGAGAAATTGAAAATTGAGAGTATATTTTGGAATGTAAATGTCCATTTTCACTGTAAAGTGCACTGCCTAGTGTAAAGCTAGGCAGAAACTCACTTCCTTGTGGCTTATTTTTTGTCGTAAGAACGCCTCCAGGACTATTTACGTTCGTAAAAATGCCTACGTTAAGGTGCAGTGACTCCTTTACCTTCTTCTTCTTTCCTTCCACCCCCGGAACAATTCCCTTCCCTTTCATTGGTGCACCTTACCGGATCCGATTTGCCGCTAATGTTATGCGGCGTGGCCTCAGCACGTCAGTTTGCTTGATGTGTCTGTGTCCGGTTAAGCAACGCTGGCCTTGAATTTTTCAATGAGTTGCGCATCGCGGGCATAGAATTTCGAGACAGGAGGGCCCGCCTTCGCCGTCCCGCTAATTAAATCCAAAATTACGTTTTCGGCGACCCCCTTTAGCAGGGAGAAAGCAGGCAAGGGGGGATGGAGGGAGAGAGCGAGCGATGGGGAAGGCAGAAGAAGGACGGGAAATGCGGTTTTTACTTTGCATTTCATTCCGTGGTGTCGTGATGCGGTGTCACATGCGAGTCCACTTCAAAACGCGGTATGAATTGTTAAAGCGTCCCCCCCCAAACCTCCACCTGAACTCTGGGATGGTATTAAAAAAATCCTCTCATTTCTCTTGATCAATTTCTCCTCCACGGATATTCATAATTTGGTCGCGCAATGTAAAATTCTTGCTTATGTTAATGATCGGTGATGGAATTCTCGTGTGATGCCGCCATTGTGTTCATTGCTGCCTGGACATTTTGGTTTTATTTACAGAGGAGGGAAAAATAATGTGATTTTCCGGGTGATGTTAGGTAAATCGAACTCTTGACGGATATAATTTTATTATTATTAAAGCAATAGATTTAAATTTTAGTTAACTAGAGATATAAGAAGATTAACAATGCTCGAAGTTTTATATTTAATGAGTAATATTTGAAAGTTATAACTTTATCCTGACTGCTTAACTATCCACTCGTTGCGGGCATTTATCGCGATAATTTAT
Organism: Platycnemis pennipes; assembly: GCA_933228895.1. Classification (NCBI taxonomy): domain Eukaryota; kingdom Metazoa; phylum Arthropoda; class Insecta; order Odonata; family Platycnemididae; genus Platycnemis; species Platycnemis pennipes. The sequence continues at coordinate 79,278,802 of OW121847.1, read as the reverse complement.
TCTGCTATGCAGATGAGCTTCTCTAATGAGGCAGCTGTGGCAATTGAGTGATACATTCATGCATATATGTATGTGTGGATAACTACTGGTGATTATTATTCGTTAACGATATATTTTTAATGTCTCTTGAACGACATGCAATAGGTTGGTAAGCTTTAATCTTTTGTGAACCTTTGCTTATTTTGCATAGATTTAAAACACCATTAATCGTTTCAATGTGAATACGAGCATTATTTATTTATTTGCATTTTCATTTACGCGTTTCCTACCAAACTTCGAGTGGAAAAACTGTTCCATGCTTGTTGTAATTTTTCTGATGCTTAACATGTTTCTAAATGCGAAACATGAGGATTTAAAAATGCTTTTATATTTATATTGCGAATTTAGGAGTATAAAATCCTCTTTCCCTACAAATTGAAATAAACTACGAAGACATTCTTGCTATTAAGGAAAATTCTTCCTGGGCGGGACTCGAACCCGCTATTTCGGGTTTGTAAGTCTAGAGATTTAACACGCCACCGCCGAGGCTGGCAGTGTCAAAGAGAATTGAATTATTTCTAATCTCCCCCTCTCTAGTATGTAGAGAACTTTCAATGTACTTCTGGAGTTTGATTGTATCGATATTTTTCCCTATTCGTAAATTGTAAATGATGGAAAGGCAAGCCGGCCTTTCGAACAGATTTTATAGAATAGCCAAAAAGTTTACTCACACTGGTCCTTTCTTATTTTTAGTGTCGGACTTCACGCAGCAGCTGTCGCAGGTTTACGAGGCTCATGCAGAGGAACTACAGCGCCTCGTCGAGGGTTTTCGTAAAAGAAATGCCGAGCTTAGAAAAGAACGGTGAGTGTCATTCATCCCTTTCTTTCCACCCTTCCACGCGATATTTTGAGAGCTGGTCTCAATTTTTGTGGAGAGCCAATCCAGGAAGGTGCCTGGTGATTCATGCTCCTGAGTAGTTAATGCAAATGGGAAATGGAACATAAGACTTGGTTTATCAGTATAAAAAAACCTAGGTTTGTTACTAAAGGCAACATGTCGGTTCCGGCGAGGGAAGTCTCATAATAATTTTCTACTTCTGTTTTACTATTTTTTTTGTCCAAACTCAATTGATTTTATTTTGTTGCCGACGTGTGCCGTGTGTACGCCGTGATATATGTGAAGTAACACAGTATGCGCTCTGATGAATCCTAGACCACGGATGGAAACCCAGGAATTTTTTTTTCTTTTGCCATCTCGTTAATTTAGTTTACAGGAAAGACCCAAAGGTCATCTCTGCACCTTCAGTAAATTCATGTCATTTGTTGATGATGCTGTCATCTCCTAATAAATTATTACAAAAGCACAGAATGAGCCACCCGATTTTAATTCTAGCAATTGGGAATATGCATGAAATTGGTTTCTCGTGAATATGATGATGTATGATAAAAATTTCTCACAAATATAAAAATTTATGCCAAAATTTTTTATGCCAACAATTGAGTGAAAACAAACAGGGCCACCAAATGTATTGTATAATTTATGGACGATTTATGTTACGATCCTTACTGCTTAAATAAAAAATCGACAGGCACTAGGCTATGTCATTAAACAAAGCGATACATACATTCGTTTTCGCCAAGTATCCATTAAGCAACTTGCTAGTACAACTAATAAACAGCTTTCACTATGTGCTTTGTAGCACAGCTTAATTCTTCTGCACAATTTTCACAAAGTACATTAGTACACTTTAGGTATTAGGTACACTTTTCATTCAAAGAGGTAATAAAAACAGCGCATTCTTGGTGTCAAGACTGACGAGTAGAAATCTAGAAGCTAGAAATCTAAAATCTAGAAATCTAGAAATCTAAAACAATGCATTGTTAAACGCAAGTGGAGTTAAATTTTTAGGCATAACTCCCTCTTCAAATATGTCATTGGGGATTTGTATTCAGTATTTACGGCACTACACTAAAGAAACTGGGATTTATTATACGAACTGTGCGAAAGTTCTCCGATGAAAAGGTAAAAGAAAGATGAAATTTCTAACTTGTATAGCCTCACCTGGAGCATGAAAACAAGAATTTTGGATCCAATGAATAAATATTCAATTCGGGAAATGAATAAGATACAATGCAAAACAGTGCGTTTTGTATCAAATTACTATGATCGTACAGAAAGTGACGCTGAGAACCGTCAGAATAGAGATGTGAGAAATTAGGAGAAGTGAACTGTCGGACCGAGCAAAGCGAGAATTCGTTTTTATTACGCTCAAAGCACGGAACGCCGCAAAATACAATTCTTTCAAATATGAAACTTTATTGGATATGATGTGAGGCCTTCTTTTATTATTGGAAAAATGGCATAGTAAGGCCTCGCATGGCATTTATAAAGCATGTCCTGATATATGTGAAAGAGTAGAATTATGAGAATATTTAGAGGCCAGCTGATAAGAAAATCGAGTGGAGAGCTGCGTCAAACAAGTCTAAGGGTTGTTGACTGATGATGATAACCTTATCATAGATAAGCAATGTTTTTTCCACCTAACCCCAATTTCACGGCTGGTGACCTATCAACCCTGGCCACTCGTTCCTGCGGTCCGGTGGATCGCCAGGGCGTGGGACTTTGGGGAACTCACTCAAACCAGGAGGAATATTAGCGTGGATTTTTAAAAGAATCTTAAGTGATTACATTGTTATTTAATGCGAAAATGCATCATACTTGCATTTTTTCTCTCGGTTTTGGCAATTAGGTTACATTATTTTTAACAAGTAGCAGTTTATGATTTTATCTCAGTCCTCCATTGTTCTTGGCCACATCTCGGAGTGTAATTGTAGTATTTTACCCTATTGTCGGAAAATATTATGGTGATTTTCGTTTTTCGATTGTTCTGATGGCTCTTCATCATCAGTGAAGTTTTCCCCGGCTGATATCTGTGTTATTAAAAAAAAGAGCAAAGAAGAAATTACTAGGCCAATCTCTCTTTCACAATACGACTTGGCTTTTCTCCCGATTTCTGCAATTCTAGATGAAAAATGCAATATCATAAGACATGTGACAAGGAGTCATCTTTCCCGATAATTTGATTCCGGAAGTGTGGTAGAGGGACGAATGGACTCGTCTGAAATCTCTCGTATGCCGATCGTATGACGGCATGTTATTTCTATGCTAAATCTTTCATCTGGAATCCCGGGCAGGCGCGAACGTGTTTTGATTCTGTTGTGTTTATTTCCAGAGAGGAGTGGAATTCGAATAGAAAACTTCAGATGAATCTGAAGTTTTTCTATCCGAAACCTGAATTGATAGACAGGTGTTAAAAAAGTACTGGTAAATAATTGAAATAATGGCTATAGATAGGTATGCAGTAAATAATCACCCACATAGGGTGAGGAAGTTGTATTTAGTAGTCATTAATGATTTTGGATGCTTTGGATGCTAATGCTTTGGATCGCTTTTTATTTCGATGAGATAATACTAAATTTTATACAATTTTTAGCAATTTGAGAGTTTTTTTTCAGTTTGAAATCCTTTTTAAACTAGACTAATGACAGATAAACCCAATGGAGAAAGATTTAGCCTTCTTGAGTCGTTGGTGTAAAAACAAACTACTAAAACTATTTGAGTAGTCAATAATATTTCGCCTCAACAGTTTCAATGTAATTATTAAGTGATATTTGTTTATTCTGAGCCATTGCTTAGAATTTGTTTTATATATGCTTTTTGTGTATTAGTTTACAAGATTAAATGGTTGAGAGTAGATGACATATGCGCCACTAAGGACAGTCTTCTTTAAAATACGACTCATTTCAGTGGATCATCGGTGGTATCCTTTTTCTGAGTAGTATCATCCCCTTTAAGATTGCACGAGAATTTTTTCCTTCATATTATTCCTGAGCCTTCAATATGGTGGTGGCAATAATATTCAACGCATCTCGTGCCTGTATGTTACGAAAAACCGATATTACTCCGCTGCACGAGTATTTGGTCTCTATTCACACATTTATATTTTTCATATGTCATACATTAGAATGTATCTAAGATTTAAAAAATTGTCTTTCCCGGAAATCTTTTGGAGAAGTAAATTCGTTTGATAATCATGAGCCCTTTGTTGTATGTTTTAAAAGTCATGTTTGACAGGTTAGTGGGCATCCGGTGAGATGAAATGGAAAATTCTCTTCCATATTCTGCGCGCTCACAAAAGCAAATAACATATTGGATGACATTGCTTCGCGGAGTGATTTCTTTTCATTGAAAAACCATTGTCACATCTGAGGATCGTGAGATCAAATAATAGCTCAACATTATGTTATTTTTTATTATTTTTGCACCCAAATTAATGCATTTATTTAATCGATGCATTAATTTAATTTATTTATTTAAACTCATTGATGCTCTGCTGGGGGAAAGGAATTGTTAGAGTGTTGGATTCTGAAGTTATGCATAATCTCATCAATAATCTTCCCAAAGTTACATTAATTTTCCTAGTTATGCATCTAATTGAAATGGGTATAATACGGAAGGGATCTGGTCCCATTTTTAGTGGTTATAACCCAAACATTACCTCCTATCTTCTAAATATCGACGCATCCTTCAGCGAGTTGGTCGAAAACGCAATTTTGTTCGCATTTTCCGTCGCTCGTGATTATAATTCACTGATTTAGTGTCTTTTATTTTAAAATAAGGCTTAAAATGGTGTGAAAATAACAGTTAATACAGCCATTAGGCTGTTATTCAGTTGAGATTTGCGTTTTCATCTCTTCTGAAAACTGTATTTTTTTGGTAACATCTGTATAGGGAATCGAATCCTAGGGTATATGAATTTTATCTGTTTCACCTTGGTGCATAAGATTCAAGTTTTCAGTGTAGCTTAAATTTTTATAGTACTCAAATCTTATCCTTGCTAGAGCTCCGTTTTGAAATTGCATTGCTATTAATCGACATCTTAGCGGGATTGTGTTGTGAATTTAGATATTCAGTAATAACCGAAATGTCTATGAACTTTTGCACAATCAAATTTAAGGTGGAAGCTTATAGGTGCAAAATATAACCACGCAAAGGCAACTACGATTCGCTTCTCAAATCCTAGCATTTAAGGAATTGTACAAAATCTTGTCTGCTATAATCCACTTGGATTGGAGGGACACGGCCGTATTTTTTATCAATTAAATTCTTGATGTTGATGTATAATTCTGCATTTATTGATAGGTGTATAAAATGTGTTTTTGCACCCAAAATGAGAATAAATGAAAAAAGAATAGGAAAAGAAACAAATCAAATTTTGAGATTATAAGAGCCCATTCTCAATAGTTAGATCTGACTGTACGAATACATATATAATAATAATAATAAATTTATTGTTCGGCTGGTCTTGTGACATAGAACTCGTAAAAGCAATAGTAGCAAGAGTAGTATACAATATTAATAATATACAATGCTATACACAGATTGGGCATAAACATATATGATGTTTCTGTATACAATGAAAGCTTATAAAAGTAGAAAAATTTTGCGTACATAAAAACACATCTGGTGAAAAATTTAAAGACACATTTAGTGATTCTCATCAAAATACTCATTCAAGCTGTAATGCGATATGCTTTGTAGAATTTTACATAATCTACTCTTGAAAATGGCTGGAGAAGTAATTGATTTCAGAGACCTTGGGAGCTTATTGAATACTTGGGAGGCTGTGTGATGAGGATCTCGCCTAAAATATTCTAAATTCTGTCCAATGACATGAATATTTCCTCCACCACTGGTCATGTATGCATGGTTGTCAGCGTTTGTTGGGAAAAGAGAATGATTTTTTTTACCAGCATAGAGTATTGTAAGATGAAAATACAAGGGAGGGATTCACCAAGGATACCAAGAGCTTCAAATATTGGCCTTCCTGGCGTTCTAACTGCTTGTGAGACACCCCAAATGGCTTTGACAGCTTTTTCTGCAATAAGAAAGTTTTAGCAGCTGCCCTTTATTTCCCCAGAAAACGAATCCATATGTAATGCGGTAGTGGACATTAGCATAGTACACAATTTTTAGTGTGAAAATTGTAGTTATTGGTCGTGTTTCTTAATCATATAAGTATATGGCTAGATGGTCAATGTGAGTAGTCCAGTCAAGATCCTCTGCCAAGTGAAGGCCCAAGAATTTAACTGTTGAGGATAACTAATGATGTTAAGAATTTAACTGATATCTTTTTTGAAGGATCACTCATGAAATATTGAAAAAATGATAACGACATACAAAACGAATTTATAAGTAAATTATAAAGTATATCGTGGATATCGATAAATGATGTAGAAAGAAGGATTAATTTCTGTAACCCAATTTCGTATTAGTAAAGGCGTAATAGAATGCAAACCATAATTGAAAACAACACATTCTGCTCTGGGATGGACAAGAAATCGTATTGATTATATGTTGTTTATACAGTTTTTTACTTACTCAGCTCAAGTATGTATTAGGTTTGGTCTCGTGAACAAAGCTACGACCTAATTCTCTTTGAATATACCTAAGTAACTCAAGATCCGCGTACATATTTTGCGTTACAAATTGTTCTCCGTGTCACATTTACATTATCTGATGATGTACGTTGCGTGTTTAAATAATTTTTAATCTAATTTTTCATTATAAAGAACAGTGACGAGAAGGGATCATCATTGATAGAAAAGTATTTACTTGACGCAATAGAACAGTTTTCGTCGGGCAGTAATCCGTTCGTTTCCTGTTCCGTCGTTGGGAACAGGGCATTAATGAGGATTTCAGCGTAAATATTTTTAGATATTCTAAAGAGACATTCTTTAATCTTTTGGGCTAAGTGCCTCGCGCACCAGTCAGCTCACGATGACAATAATTGCCTCCCATATGATTCTTTCTGATTGGAAATACCTTCCGACTAAGAGTCCAGAACACTCGTTGGAATTGAACTTCCCCTAACTCTACGAAACGAATTAAAAATACGATACGATCGCATGTCGTGCACCTTCGCGGTTAAGCGGGGAGTTTTCCCGCACCGGTGCAATGGATAGGACTTACGGGCCCTGGTGCATGGCGGAATGGATATCCTGCCGTACCACGTTAGTTATTGCTCGGGATATGTTTAACAAAGCCGTTGAGCGAAATTCTTGGCGGGCCCCGATTGCTGGCCGGCAGATTGATGACGTTTCGTGGAGAAGTATCTCAGGATTTGAATGCCTGCTGATGGCATTTGCAGTTTGACGCGTTGTTTTTCTTTATATTGGATAATGTTCCCCGCTTCAAACATCTATTCGTCATCGGTGCTGTGTGGATCTACGGAGGGAGAACTCGGGAAACTGATTGTCTCAATTATGTGACGCGTGAGGAAAGCGTTCCTGTTCATGAAACCAGGAATAGTCCAGCCTTAATGTCACGCCTTGACTTTCAACCCATTACTATAGAATAATACGTCCGCATAACTTGTCCGGCTAACAGAGAAGTTTGAAATGTTATTTGGAGGAATTTTAATTCAATGATTTCGTATAGGTAGGTATAAAAGAAACTTTCCTATATGATATTATCTTAATTCGTCCATGGCACGCAAGAACAACTTCTTGTTTCCTACCGTAACTTGAACAGAGAGATCACAGTAGTGAACTGTGAATATCTTGCTCGAGTACCAAGAGATGAAGTTGAGCTTCAATCCTAGTTTGAATCTCTTGGAATATTACTTGTATTTCGAGTGTATCTGTAAATAATCCGCTCATGACTTTTCAGTTACTGCCAAGTAAATTCGAGTGAAAAAATGCGAATGATGTTTACAATAGCTCTGTTACAACTATGTGAATTGCTCATTATTCCAGATTACGCATAATTCTATGCAGGAATCTCTTTTTCTCTGCTCAGGAAAGACGGGAAGGCATTTTAAATGGATCAAAAAATATGCATTTGCATCGAAGTATCACTGTATTTGCTTTATATCGCGTTTTTAACGCATTCAGGAATACTCCCATGTGAGATTATTAAGTGTTTTCCCTGCTTACGTACGCCTGGCTCTCTATGAGCGTTTGATTTCGTACACGTTTCCATGGTATGGGTACGGTATTTTATTAACATCTCAATGTCTTGAAACAGAATTCAAGGGCGTAATGGCCATCACAAATTGTTTGTATATTTTATTTCACATCCACAGAAATAAGTAAATCCTGGTTTGTCAGTGAATTTTGAGGTAAATTATTGGTGGTTGATTAAGAATTTATACGCGGAGTGCAAGGCATGTGGTATTATCGATCAAAGGCTCTGTATCCGCCATTAAAGTATTAAACGAGCAGATTTTGGTTCAATTATTTACTTTAAATGGCCTAGAGCACCTACCTCCTTACCTAGCACCTACCCTAAGGAATTATTTATGACGCAGCCAGGTTTACGGATACAGCAGCAGACTCTCATACTGGATATGTGTGTGTAATCTTTTCCCTGTGGCTTCTGAAGAGATGAATGAGAATAAACTCAATACATTTGGAGTTTCCTCTTCTTTCATCATTATTTTTTCTGTGAGTTATGGGAATTGGAATCGTGTTAGCATTCATGGTCATCATCATTCAAGGTCATTGTGTTAACTTGGTCAAAGATTCAGAGGAAATTGTGGAGAAACGTTACTCCGTAATTCTGCTGTGAGGAAAAATTTTGAACGAGTACCTAAGACAAGGGGAAAGGCAAAACGGAGGAGAGTCAGAGCAATCGGGTCCGCTCTTTGTGGGCACTAGCAAGAGTAAATGTTAGCCAATGGGATCGTTTTTGGCGCTCTTTTGTGCATGTGTAGTTAAATCAACGATGTGTCATTATAATTAAATATAGCTTAAATCATATGCCTTTCCGAAGCGTACAAGTGCTATGTGAATTTTTTGCTTTAACCTACCTCAACTACTAAGGTTATTCTGATTGAAATTCTTAAATTTAGTTGTCGTTGTTATTCGGGAAAGCAGTCATATAGTAGAGAATGATAGGTGTGTGAGGTGGGCAAAGAACCACATAATCAGCCTTTTGAATAGGTCGAAGAGTGAAAGAAGTTTGTAGAAACAATCTGTAATATTTTGAGAAATATGTTTGATTGGCTGTGGTGGAAAACTTAAAGATATTTCATGTCTATCTAAGCTTACCTTAACCTATCGAATACTCTCAGTTATAAGGTGAGAGCCGATTTAAACAGCGTACATCGCTGACGATTTCTTTCTCACTGATTGAATTAATGCTGTGGTTTCATCCCGTAATTAAAAAAATTACTTTCATTCCATCGAATTTTTTTTGTTCCAACAAAATTAAGTTTTGAAACGAGAACTCAGTATTGCTATCTCATTAAAAGGCGAATTTGAGGGTAATTTCTGCTCAACGCCATTGGCAAGGCAGAAGAGGAATTAGCCCCGCCTCGCGGATCCTAATGACAGCAATTAGTATGACAGCTGGCGCGTGCATTTAGTTTATTTTCTCACTCCTTATCTTAATTGTTTTTTTTTTCGGTCGTGTCACCAGAGTGTGCAGCTGGTGTGACTGACGAAATTCTTTCCTCTCCCTAGCAGGATCCAGCGATGAAAATCTCTACCCTTTCCACCTTAATTGGCGACCCGTTTTCGGGTCAGCTTCCAAAAGTATCCAATTATTACGACCTCCTCTTTCCGTTTTTTTCTTCCAGGCCAGCGTGCCAAAGCACTGTGTTCACTGCTTGGGAGACCCTTCTCGCTGAGGTCGAGGTGGACTCCCAGGCGCACTCGGATATTGCTTCCGTTCTCGGCCGCCAGGTGGCTCGTCCCCTGCTCGAGAAGACCTTCCACCGGAAGATACAGGCGAGGAAAGTGTTCACCCACCGGGAGAGCTTCGAGACGATCCTCGCTAAGACCGAGGAGGTGCTACAGAAGGTGGGTTCCCCTCGATGGCCATCCCATTGTTGTCCTCTCTCCTTTCTGGAGTGAACTCGAGGACTTTTCCGAGACCCCGATGATGAATTACTCGTAGGGGATCGGCTTCCAATTAAAACTTAAGGAAAGGGACATCTTGAATGGGTGGGGAAATACTTGACTCTTGTTTGGGTAGACTGGAATGTCTTATGGAAGACAGATGTCCGCTCCTGTAAGTCAATTACGCTTTTGTTTAAGCTTGCCTATGCCTCTTAGGTTGGTAGAGGAGAGCTTCCAAAACTATCCAATTAGGGACTGTAAATTCAAGTGTTAAAAGAATCCATATATTATTACTCAAATTATTATTACATAAATACTGAAGGCTTGCAAATAAAAAATGTACACCTTCGGTATATATTTTTGAAAATTCATTGAAAATTCCAGTCATTGCCAGCTATCACGAATAGAATTATTGGCCAGGTCTCTCATATTTTTTCTGTAGTGTACGAGAATAGTAATAGTAATCATGACTTTGTTAAGTGAAATAAAATATAATTACACAACTCTTTCTAATAACTAACAGAATAAATATCCTTCCTGAGAAGGATACGTATTCGCGACTCCGGGGATGATTAGTGAGGAATTTCCGAGCGAGGGATCGCCACAGATAATTATGTGGCTGACGTTGTTAATTACAAATAACCGCACAATTCAATGTAGATTACAAACAGTAATGGCTTAATCGAGAAATAACAGTTGCATTCAATCCACAGGTTTTTTTACGTTCCGAATCATTAATCGAACTAAGGAAAATTATAACTTCAAACATTGTGTATGTAGACGTCGACTAGACCGAAATCTTTTCTAGGATCCATGTTAGACCGATGACCATTAGGATGCCTTTGTATTATTCTTTGACCTTCAGCTAGTGAAGGATAAAGTTCTTTACTATGGGCAATGTGCAGCAATATCATATTGTACTGTCGCCAAGGTTCAGAGCAAATTTTATGAGCAACCCGTAAATTTTCTTCAGTAATTCTGAATTTAGTACCACCCTCGACATAACATTCATATTCTTCTAGCAACAGACAAAGAAGTCCGTTTTCAGGAATTAGTAAGGACTTCCCAGTTGCAGCTGTCGTAAAGAACTTCTGCGACAATATGAAATTTCTTGATCTGCATTTGCCAAGTCTATTGATACCATTCAAACTCCATAATTTCGAGTTTTTTACCCATGAGTAAAATTATGCATTTCTGAACTTCGTCGGAAAGAAAAGTTACGTTCATTTAATATTATATCATAGAGTTAGCTTTGAGCAGGGTAGGCTAAGTAGAGTAGAGTAAGCTAAGATTAATTACTCTGTAATTATATTTATTACCTTATGAAGGGGGAGTATAGTGTAAAAAAATGTACTCCACTTTATTGTTAATTTCTTCTGCTCTTAAATTGGAATCCGAGTAATTACCTTTTCTATGTTACATTTCACCAATTTCTTCTGGTAAATCCAGCATTTGGTTCATAAAGTGGAAGAACAGTCATTCACGATCGCTCATAAAATTTGTGTATGCAATGTTTTACCACGGTGTTTTTCTTTCAAATCATATCACATAGATATTCTATTCAGCTGTAGTTAGAATTCAAATATAAATTAATGTCTTTAGCTTTAAATGTTTTTTTTTCATTTGTAAACAAATGTAACGTTTTATTAGCTGATATGTGGAAAATAAAATTTCTGCCTTGCTATTTTGGACAACATTCTAAGCTCTCCACACATTCATCCTTGTATGTAGCCTTTCATCACAGCCACTCTGTGATTGCAGCACTAAGTTGCCTGTGAAAGGAATGACGCTCGATTTTTTGCGCTTAGAGTTTGAATGTTGGTCGTCATGTTGTTCTCATCACATTCAATTGCGGCCTGCGAGTGTATCATCAGGATTTTAATTGTATGAAAAGGTATTATTCATTTGTTAGAGGAAACTTGAGCGTACATGCTCTTTTATTTTCTTAGTCATGGTCATGGAAAGAGAAATCGTTATAAATAACGAAGGCAATTAGCTGGCGATTAAAGATAATATTATTCTTCCTGGCACGATCCCCGCATGCAAACAAGGATCAGAGTATGCCTGAAACCACAATTATCTTCCATAGTGCTTCTCGTCATAATTATGCTTTATTACAAATACTTAGGTTATTTTATACCTTGCTGTTTTGTGGCACATATATATATTTTTTTTCTGAGGCATGCTACGGTTGCAAGGAAAGATCTTAAGATGATTTACACAAAAATACTATTATTTTGGCATGTTAAATAATTTTTAACCAAAGCTTTCTCTTTAATTCCGCTTTTAATTGTATTTTTGTCATACAATACATACATGTGAAACTTATTTTATTGATATAAATGATAATTTTAAAAATAAATGACCCAATAACTGATAAAAGCGTGAATGCATGCTCTGATTTCGAAACCTAAGGGACCTAGACATCGATCGTATTTCTTTCTTATCCTTTTTTTAAGGTAACCTTGTTGCCTGAAGGCTGCAATATCTCTCAAGCATTATTGTTTGCGGAGTTTCACCGGTCACTTTTGATTTTTATTGCCCTATCAGAAACTCTCTCTCGCCTTCGTTCCATCTTATTAGTGCATCCTTTGAATTGCCTCCACAGTATTCTTCCTCCTATAACGACGATTACACCATCATCTTTAACAGTGTGCTCGATCCACCTGCTTTCGCATCCTTATTTACGCCAGTATCCTTCTATTCTCCCAAGTCTAAACCATGGTACAGTAATTCAGTTCATGATGCATAATGCGCTAACCTTTTAAGCCCACTTCCCCGACCACTACTTTCACTTTTTGCCCTTCCATTCCAAGGCACACAATTCACAATGTACAGCTCCTAGCACCAAGTGGAATTCCTTGCATATTTTCGTTCTTCTTTAGAGCTCCCATTGCTTTAAAGGCTCTTTCGCCGACGCGTTTCTCCAAATAATATCTTTGGTACTAACGGGATCCTGCTTGAGTTACTGAGTCACTCCACCTGATACGGTCTCGCCTGTTCTCATTCTTTGTTTTTTGACTAACATTTTGTATTTTTCTACGTTGTACTTGTTATCATATTATTTCTACTTCCAACCGTAGATACTTGCTCTTGAATTAAAACCAATTCATTGAAAATGAAGAACGCTTGATGGCATTTATTACCAAAACAATTAATTTTCGATATTACCTGTAGCGTTAAAAGCAATTCTGAGAATGTTTGTTCCAGAATGTGAGTGGGATATCAATTTTTCACGTATCGCTGATTTTTTTACTCCTCATCTTTCATATTACGCTTAGTAAATTTTAATAACTCCCCCTCCAAATTACATATCGCTGCCAGCAATCCCTCTCTTTTTGTGAATGACAACGGACTTAATAAATATGCTATATATTGTTTACTGTTTCAGGCATCACGTAATGGAAGTGAGACATATTAGGTGAGTAAAAAAAACTTTAGCACTTTTCCACAATTTATTAAAAATTATAAAATTGCACAACACGTGTTTCGGCTTACTAAGCCATCATCAGGTGTACACTCCTGAGTGTACACCTGATGATGGCTATCACACTTCACATGGCTATCACACGTGATGGCTGATAAACACTGGAGTGCACATCTGATTATGGCTTAGTAAGCCGAAACACGTGTTGTACAATGTTATAATTTAAAATATATTGTGGAAAAGTGCTATAGTTTTTTTTACTCACTTAATATGCTATATATTTCTCAATATAGTTTTAGGTCAATAATTATTTTTTGTATTATCATTACTACAAGAGCTGGAATTTTTTTACCAAGAACTCCCAACGTAACGGAAGGTTGAACCCCACCATCTTCTTATTGAAGTGTATCGTCACAGTTGTGCTCCCCTTTCGATGTATGTAATTTATGACTCCTGACTCAGCTGTAAGAATTATAATACTTCCTCTCCTAAATTATTCCAAATGGAAGGCAATGAATAAATGGGTGCCATACATCGATTCATACCTCATACCACTCCAGTTCAGAATTTGTAATGTTTGTGTAAATCCTCACCATTATCACAATTATGGTGGCTAAATTTCCATTTATTTCGCTCAAAAAATATATTATAGAGACTTCGTGACAAATTATTCATGCCAAAATTTGCGCTGATGTATTCAGGTAAAAGTAATTTGTTTGGGGAATGTGTGAAACTAAAAAAAACACTGAAGATTGTAATTGCTTTTGGTATTTGTCCTACAGTGTCGCCAGGACTACAAGGCGGCGTATGCAGCATGCGCGGCGGCACCCACTGCCGCGTCCCTATCTGCCTACGTGGAGGCCCATAATGCCTACGTCCAGCAGTTGGGCGCCACTAACGGAATGATTGAGGAATACGGGAAGGAGACACTTCCGCAACTACTCAGGGTGAGTGATGAGAAATGACCGTTCGCCGATGTGTTTGTGTGCGTGTGATTTCCCGTCGGGTGAACCAAGTGGGGAAGAGAGGCAAGCCATTCCAGGGATTGCGATTTCTGTTGCTGCTGTTGGTTTGGTGTGAGCATGTTATCGTGTCCCATCCCCGTACGTAAATTCCATTCCCCCCGTGGCTGAGGTGTTCGGGAATAATGGAGGCCTCGATGCTAATGCTGGCTAGCTATGGGATTCTGCTCGGTGACGAGCCGGCCTCGAAAATGAATATCAAAGGAAACTACTCTTCAATGGCCAAATTTGTGTATCACGCATGAAACGAATTGCCTAAAAAGAGGTAGGAAGGGAGGAATTGGTTTGGGTGAATGTTTTTTTGTGGATAGTCTGGTAAAAAATTGATTTTCCGAAAACCATCGCGGAATGATGGTTCATATAGTTTTCATGCAAGACAGTTCATGCGTGTAGTGACGCAAACCTTCTTTACCCATTTATTCCGTCGTATTTTCTTGGAAAATTAATAATAGCAAAAAGTGCTTGGCAAGAAAGCCTGGAGCTTGAATGTATGGAAATGAATGACCGGGAGTGTTACTTATCTTTTTACTAAAATATTCTTTATTACTTTTATAAATTTGTTTTCCAGGCTCGAAACACTATTAAAGAGTACTTCTATCACGTATACGCATTCAGTTTAGTGCCACACAACACATATATTATTGTGTTGCGAGCATTACACATAAACGAACCTATCTTTGACGCCATTAAAAATTGTGATTTTCGTGAGGAAATGATGATTTATTCTAATTTGTCGAGTATTTAAAAAATTGTGTAGTCTTTCTTGACCTTTCGCAGTTCATAACAAGAAATTTTATTGTTACCCACACCCTTTTCACTGCATGTTACATTGTGAAATCTTTGGCCTAATATAATTGTATTCATCTACATATTCATGATATTCTGCCGGCCACCACATGGGTGCGTGGGAGGGGAAGAACAATCACCATTTTAATCAAGAGGTCAGATCGTATGTTGTTACTACTGTACGGGTTTTTTATGTGCACTAAATACCTGTTTAAACGCAAAAGAAAAGTAAATTTACACTTACTATCATGGAGAATACCCTTATGGCAAGAATTTCCACCAATGTAGTGTATTGGAACTTACTCTATAGAGACGACTACGAGTAATACATCGCCGTTACTCTTTGATTAAATGAATATTCCGTACTCAGATACATTGCGTCAGGGAACAAAATGAAGTATTTCTCAATGCTTTGAATTACGACGAATTTAAAGTGCATGTATTTATGCATACAGTGTACTCCACAAAATTTACGCCAAAGAAAAGCAAAGTCCAGCGCCATCCACATCTTGCATTTTAACTGTTCTAAGTTCCAGCTCGCGCGTCACACGTGTTGAGGAATGACCCTGAATGTGAGGGAACAGATGAGCCCCCTTGATCTCTTTTTAGCCTACTTATGACGTATAAAGCTCTTGCGATAACTCGGTACTTTGAATGAGGGCGCAGCCGCTTTTGAAAGGCGTCTCCGGGTGAAATACAAGTCTCGGCACTCCTTTCAAAAGAGTAATTGCATCGTATTTCACGGACATCATACTACCGCGGAGCGCTCAAATTGCAGTCGAGCGTCATGCAAACACTCGATATTGCGTTTCTAGTTTGTTCAGGACTACGTTGTTCTCCGCTTCACTTCCCTGGAGTCTAGCTGTAGAAGCCAGGCACTCGCGAGGCAGCATTCCCTTTAAGCGATGAAAGGGTCGTGAAAACAATTTTCTGTCACAGCGGGAGATTCAGTGAGTTCCTCCCCTATTCCTTAAAAAAAAGAGGGAAAGCAAAATAAGGGAAGATTCGGTCTCAATTTATTTTTGTTCCGGGCCCTTCAAAGATTTTAAAAGGCGCGAGAAAAGGCGCTGCTTCAGGATTTTAAAATAATACACTTTTCCTCGTCTCGCAAGAGGAATGAGGGATGGGGGTGGGAGGAGTGAGAAGAACGATGAAGGGTGAAAGGTGGCTTGGAGGAGAAAAAAATGAACCAGGTCCTTGTCGTTTTTCATAAGCGGCGCTCGTGGTTCAGCTCAAGCCAGAATGGATGGGATTGTGGGATATTAGATGTTTAAAAAAAAACTGTTACTAGATTGAGTATCAAAGGTTGGTCGCCAGATACGGTCGAGGTGCCAAGGAAAAGCGGATGAAGCGAGCGGAGGGGGGCGGTAAAAATGTTGAAAGATTTTGGTTAACGGGAATGAGGGTGGAGATTGGGAAAACTTTGGTCTGCGGTGTGCTGTTTTGCATATCGCACTACGATATCGCAGAAGCGTCGATATATTTGATTCGCGATTAAATCGGAAATATCGTGATACCAGTTTTCATCGTGCTATCGGTTGATATCGGGATTACGTCTTATCGACATGTCGGGTTATCGTGATATCGACATATCGTGATATCGTCATATCGGTAAGTGATATCGACGTATCGTGATATCGTGTTAGATACTTTTGTAATATCCCATCGCAATATCAAGTGCATATCAAATAGTGAGTTAAACGACTAAACCTGGATTGACCCGCGTCAAACGACTAAAACTGGATTGACCCGCGTCAAACGACCGAATTGCAAACCCCTATGCACTGCAAGTTCTAATGTATACATAATACCTTTAAAATAAAGACATAAATGGCGATGTATAAAGTACAGAAATAAACGCTAAACTCTCATAAAAGCCTCATTAGTCGTTGGTACAACATCCATTGGCTGCTCTCTGTTCTTTCTGGTCCGCTATCGCTGCGAAGCTATTGGAAGGGGATGGAAGGAGCATGAAATATACAGATACACGTTTACATAAAAGTCAATACACTTGAGCCTCTGTAGTCCTCTTGATGCACACCAACCGATAAAACTGGCACTCCATGACACACCAATGACTTGAAGACACTTTAAGGTATCTAGGTTCTCACCAAACGCTTTCTTCGGCACATTCTTCTGTGGTCACATTCTCACTGTATGCTCCTCGATATCCTCTTGCTCCTCTTCTTTTCGTCTACCTTCAGGTCTGGGCAATCCGGGGCGCTGTGAAGTAACGTAAGGAGAGAGCCGGTTAATACACACAAACAGCAATAAAGTTGATGCGAACTTGCTTGCATTTATTTGAAAAGTTTTAAGGCTGTGCGACGTAAGAGCTTCTGTGTCCTTCGATCCCTTTTTTGAATAAGCTTCGGGTTACACTAACATTTGTCGTGTCACAATCATGACTAATATATTCCACCCTTGTCTAATAGTTGTTTATTCGGCAAAGTTGGAACGGGTCGCAATTAGGGCTGTGCAAAATTCTGTTTTGAATATTGCACCACGATATCAACTACAAATCGCAGCAGCTTCGATGTATCGGCTTCGCGATACAAATTGAAAATATCGGGATATCGACTTATGGTGATATCGGATTAAAGTGATATCAACATATCGGAGTACCGTCATATCGAAATATCGGGCTCTATGGAACTTACTCCCTCCCCGTTAATTACTTAAATTCTCTATATATTTATAATATTTTTTCTCCCTTTTAATTATATTTAATTATTTTCAATGTGCCATCCTTTTCGTAAATACTATTTTTTTTAGCATCATCTTATGCCCTGAAAGCACCCGCTGAATCAAGATACATTTCTACGCGATGACCTTCGTAACTTTACCCTTTGCCACATTATCATACATGCCTTCTCTTCTTCCTGATGCGGCCCTACGCTCCTCTTTCTCTCTCTCCCATTGACACAAAGGCCCTGCTCTGGTCGCATTGTCACTCAACTTTACCCCAATATGCTCATTCTGAATCCTTATACCTTTGTCCTTGCCCAAGAGGTTTTCCTTCGGCAACCTGCTTATTATTTCACCAGGTGTAATGTGTTAGATGTTATGCACAACGCACCTTACGGTTATTTCCATTTTCCATGATATTGGGTGTCAGAGACTTAAAATTTTTCCTCAGTCATTAATCTGTTAGATTTCGAAGAAACATGGATTTTCTGCTCTAATTACATTCCTTATTGCTCAACTGCAATCATTTTGGCTTCAGGAGAAGGGTGAGAACGAGTAAAAAGAGAACATTTAGAATCTGTCAGTTCGGCCATCAATTTCTCTAATTTTGTGATTATGGTTAAGTCTACCATAGTAAGTTGGGGTTTGCAAAATATTGTTAACGTAGGCGTTGAAAATATAATATTGGAATTTATTTAAGAGGTTAAGTCTAAAGCCGTGTCCGAAACGGCATCTATGCGCCCTTGGAGGGCACTTGGCCGGCGGCGGCCATCTTGCGAAGTGCGTCCGAAACGGTAGGGGGCTGGTCAAGGGCCCTTGGGACGGGCTCGGAGCCAAGGGTGCAACCGATGTACACTTTCGCA
Source organism: Platycnemis pennipes (assembly GCA_933228895.1). Classification (NCBI taxonomy): domain Eukaryota; kingdom Metazoa; phylum Arthropoda; class Insecta; order Odonata; family Platycnemididae; genus Platycnemis; species Platycnemis pennipes. The sequence continues at coordinate 79,260,134 of OW121847.1, read as the reverse complement.
ACCTTCTCGTTGCGCGCTCGGCCATCTTGAGGTGGATTTCCCATAATGCCTCACTTCGCGCTTGATTCGAGCTCGTTAGCGCGTGTCCGTAAACTGAAGAGACGAATACATTGCATCTTTATTCGTGTGTCGCAATACCGTCTAGAGACGCAAAATATTTTATTATCTTTCCATTTTCTTGTATTACAATAATCCTTGAGTCCATTTATTTTTCCGCAAAGAGGGTTAAGAAAAATGTATTAAAATAATTAGCTTGAGAAAGAAGGATATTGTAAATATTTTCCGTAAAACGGAATTCATTGGCGAAAGTACGGTGGTAACCTACTGTGTATTTACTAATATTAAACTCGCAGTTATAAAAAACCACTAGAAATTATTTCATGTGTTTTCGTTGTAGCCATGCGGCAAGTTACATTGAGCATTATATTTATCAGCTAACAGAAAAAATGCATCAGGAGTTAATTTAACGTGCATTTTGAACGTTCTACGCATAATTGAAATTACTTATACTGTGAAAAGTAATAATTGGAGAAGGCATAACGTAAATTGATATTAATCTATATATGAGTATATATAATGTATAAAATTTTATTTTGCTGTTATGCACGGCAAATAATGGTGTCAAAAATTTCCCGAGGAGAAAGGTGTCCAGAGATGGGAATCAGACCACGGACCTTTGGCTTGTCAACATCACAACCTAGCCAGTATTCCTTATGTAATTTTAGTATGATCTATAGGAGCTAGGTTTCATTCGCCTTTAATTATGATCAGACAAGGATGGAATTTATAGCGTTTATAAGGTCATCAAGAAAGCCACTGGTCATGAGTATATATATCCTATAATTTTTACAAAGGATGATAAGCCACATTTTTCCACCGACACTTTTCAGCACTTGTTTTCCGTGTCCTAATTTAACTCTAAAACGGCATTGATCCTCCTAAAATTCTATTTGGATACGGGAATTCTGGGTAGCGGGGTGGTCTTTAAATTGCTCCGGCAATAAAGTGGTTTGAATCCCGGTCCAAGAAGCCTTTTTTTGAAACAGCACCTATGCCATTTAATTAATTTTAATGCATGTAATGTATGCCGTTTTATTTATTTAAGAGGTAAATTTCAACACAATAACGTGTTTCGATCATGATTCTGAATTTCGCAGTCAGATTGAAGGAGTAGCTTTACTTGGGCTTCGTTTACAAGTGTGTCTTTTTATCTCTGGGACAAAAGCTACGACTTTAGGCAATAATATTTTTAAGTAGTTATTAGAGTATATTTTAAAGAGACATACTTTAACGAGAACGGATAGCAGCAATCGTATTAAATAGGTTTCACGGGGTTGTTTATTTCGTTCAATTGAGTTAATAACATGCTCATGCATAACACGTCATCTTGCTCACCCGTGTTTGGAAATAATTTTTATCCCCTGAACAAGCGTTTCTCGTGAACCCATTTCTCATTCGGGAAACACTGCACAATATTGAATTAATTATGTGTAAATATCATTTAGAGAAACAGGAACTTCCTGTATAATTTTAATAGCATTTAAATCTGATGATAGGGGTAGGTTACGCCAATGCGTGTATTATTAAAGAAATTGATTCAAATTACTAACAGATAATGCCGTAAACTTACTCCATATCTTATTTGCAAGATGCTATGAATATATATGAACTTAATTGTTCGGGTCATCAGTTCCTGAGTACAGCGATAAAAAAAACCTTTTGCTAGAAATCCGTATATACTACGAAACAAAATTTATGTTAATTTAAAATGAAACTGACTACATGTGAAAATAACGAACACTCTGGAATTTATCAACAAAGGTATTTACCATTTATGCAAATGGAAAGATTCTATCCAAAATACATATAAGTATAAGAAAGGCAAATTGAAAATAAAGACAGCACCCAAGTAAGTAAGCAAGAAGGGTTTATATTTTACATGGAGTGAAAGTTACTTATACTAATTCTAAGTGCCAATTCAGAAAGCTAATTTAAAACAAGTTTTTTATGTGGCGATGCAGAAAATGGAGAAAATATTTTACATGAAATGAATTCATTTTACTTAATGTAATTCAAGTATTCACTGATCTAGTTACCAAAAAATATCACCTACAGTCCACTAGCAGTAAACATTAACACCTTACAATATTGAAAACTTAAAAATTTTGAATTTCTGAAGGGAAAGCGAACATATATAACATAGAAATCACGATAGTCTGACCGTGATCGAAAGCAAAAAAACCGCCTTCCCACCACTGCAACTGAAAATCATAGCTCATTTGTTCCCGGTACTTTTTTTCGCCGTAGATGTCTCTGGGAGTCTCTCCCCAAGTGCGCACAAGGGCCCTTGAGACCCCTAGGCCCTCGGCCCTTCCGTTTCGGACACGGCTTAAATTTAAACCTACGATCTGAAAATGATTCCCATTTTAATTAATTTAATAGACTAGTTACGCTAATATAGTTATCGTACCGTCCCTTTACGAATCTTGTCGATCTTCGCTGCACACGTTCGAGTTCATTATTTTGGCCTTTATCATATGGATCCCATATACTAGTTAACACAAAGCTTCTGATGTAATTGAACTTATTCCCTCTACGAGTTCTGATGCCTCAAGTCAGCACACATATCCTTCGAAAGTTTTAAGAGGGAAGCGACTTGGGAAACCCATGACAGTGCGAGAGGCATCTTCGGGGTCCATTTTTCCGCTGGTAGCTTCAACTTTCCATCGCAAACAGCATGCAAGAAGATATGTAAAAGATTATTGCAAATGTGTCATATCCCTTGATATCGAATACTGGTTGATATCGGGATATCGACATATCGGAATATGGTGATATCACCATATAGCGATATAGTGATATCGGGATATCGCGTTTTGAAATATCGCGTCGCGATATCAAGTACATATCGAATATCGAAGACGATATATCGTAGTATTCCCACAGCCCTAGTACACAACATTACGCGTCATCGGTCTGTGGATCGGTAAAGATGCGGGGGTGGGCGTGGAGGGGATGGGTTAAAGGTGTGTTCCTTTATCCGGTTTCCATCCCTTTTTCCATTTAAATAAAAAAGTCCCATCGTGGCTGAAAGCCAAAAATGTTATCCCGTCCGTGAGCAAATACTCTCTACACCCCATCATCGTCAATCCCCCTTTATTCACTTCCGGATGGCTGTTGACATATCGTCCGGGAGCTGTGTAATTGGAAAAAGATTTAAGGGATGCATTAAAAAAACAAGACCTTTCTAACATTTCGTCTGCGGTTTCACAGCCCTTATTTTGAATGTATGCCTTGGTTGTTGTCGCCAACGTTTAAGCTGTCCCGTGTCGTTTTATGGAGGACAGTGAGTTCACAGCGGCTGAGGTTTCATTCACGCGAGTGTTTCGGAAACAAGACTGTTCAGACGTGCGTTGCACTTGAGGGATTAAGGATTCCGCGTAGCGCTTGAGAATTACTTTGAGTGGTTGATGATGTAGTTGCTTGTTCCCTTACTGTGCCTATGGCGTTCGACGTCAAACTTCTCTACTCGCTTCCTTCCGGCAGCGAGTTTTGTGCATGGATAACCTTTGATAACAGCTAGCTTTCGACCTAAGTGACAAGGGTGAATTCAAGCGGATTTTTCCTGCTGCTCTCAGAGATTTCCTGTCCACTCACCCAAAAAACCCAGAAATTAAAATGGACGGATGTCGCAAACGCGCATATTTGTTCGGAAATAAAACGAATTCTAGAAACTCTTGAACAGTTCATCAGAAGCTTATTTTGTTAAAGGAGGATAATTGATCCTGTAAAATTTCCTTTCGGGCAGACTACTTATGTTTAACGCAACGGAAGTTACAGAAATGTAGATAGTAGCTCCATGCGTAAAAAGAGGTGAGATTAAGTATTTGACCTGGAGTTTTTCTTGCAGAAAAATAAATAGAACTAATGGACTTCATATATGATTTGGAAAGAAAATACTGCGATGGCTCTACTTTGGTGTCGGCATTCCCTGAAATACCTTTCGGCTTTATTAATGACAGGACTTATGCCATAAATGTTTAGGAGATCCCTGATTATGCTTAGTCATAAACATTTATTATTCTACCATTTTTCAATAATAGCAAGCTTTCCTTCCACTATGGGAATATCGGCGCTCTGTCGACTCCGCACTGTACAAAACCGTATACTGGCTGTGAGAGAAAATATTTTTCCCTATCATAGTATTATAGTGACAAAACATAGGAGAATTAGTATTCCAGAGCATAAATTAGAGTACAAAACCCCTTTTCGCTTTGAATGCAGTTTTGCCCCCATTGTAAAGCGGCGCTTCAGTCTTCAGCATCGAAAACCTCTACTAACTAGGAACGAGGTGAGGCTGCGTAGCCTGAAGGTTGGCTATGATAGATTCTTTTGAAAATGAAAGAATTCAGCCTCGTTTAAAAGGACGGATCGATAGCTTGGTGGGAAAAAGATAAATAATTAGGGGAGCATTTTGTAGCTCACACTCTCTCTCATGCATTGTTCGGTTCTCCCTCGTGACCGGGCGACCGCTTCCTCCTCAAAAGCGACCACCCCGCGCCCATTCACCGGTGCATATCCCCCACCTGCCACCTGTTCTCTCCCTAGTCCCTTTAATGGAATATTTTTCCGCCCGCCGCGCCCCAATGAGCGCGGCCTTCAAGTTACGTGCCCCGAGGCCTTCTCTCTCTTCTCCCACCCTCTCTCTCTTTTGCTCACCAATTCTTCCCTCTTTACCTCGAGACCTTTCCATCTTATCGACCTTCTCTTTTCTCTCGAATACACCGCCATCGCCCATTAGCGTGTGATCCGTGTATTCACCAGTGTTCAAGCCCGTCTCGGCTTTTGTACGGCCACTCGGTGGACAGGGTGAATTTGGAAGGGACGAATTATTTTGGTCATATCTCGAGGGCGCCCTTGGTTTGAGGTCTGCTTAGCGATCGAGGATGCTCTTTGGTGCTTTTCTGATTCCAATGGAGCGGTACTCATGTCATTCTGTGCTATTGGAGAGTTTTCCTTAAAAATAAATGTATAGGTAGAAATTTTAAGGCATGGGGGAAATAAGAAGTGTGACTCATCATATTCATCACCTCACTCTATGTTTAAGGCTAGGTAAGGTATTTACTACTCAGTGTCCCGTCTGATAGAATAAGTACCACCCTTTGTAAGTGATAAACTCTTAAGACACACGAGGAGTATTAACGAAATATTTTTCTGTAGCTAAGTGAAGTAAATATGAAAGATATGCCTCTAAAGACACTAACCCACTCTTTTATTTATTTCTTTAGTACCTCGATTCGCATACATTTTCTTCAGTTTCTGCTTCTCTGCCAGGATGCTGATTCCTTTGTAAGATATTTGAACGACTGCTGAGGCTATTTTCTCCGTTGAAGTTAGTTGGAAGCGATTCCGTTCGGTAAGGATAAGATTTATGTAAGAATGGAGGTGAGGTGGAGAGGAAATACCAACGTCAAATTTGTGTACTCTTAACGAAGGTCACCAATGGGATTATGTTTAAAATGCCATCCGACGAAGGGACGTGAACGTATTTTTCCACGTATTTCGTCCCGTTTTGAGTATTCGGCCGGCTAAATATTGATACAAGCATTGAGGATTGTAATTTATGATTGAAAATTACTTTTACTGCAAGTTCGGTTGAATTTTGTTGGTTTCTACCTTAAATATTATGTAATGTATCGTAAAGTTTAATTATAACCTCGCCGCTATCCAGTAGTTCTGTATGTGAGTTATCTTTGAACTCTTTGGATAAAATTACAGATTTAAACTGGGTGAACCGGAACAATTTTAGGTAGGTACTTTATCCAGCTGAACTAAAGGGACCGCAATGATAAATGCAAAGACGAGAAATGTGATTTTGCTGATTAGACTTACCCTGTAGCTTTACAACCATTCTATGAATTCATTATCTGAGGGCGACTACGAGTGAGTAAAACGAAACGGAAAAGGATTAATTCCTGACCATATTCGTGAGAGACTTATGGGGATGTAGCCAAGCAATTATTAAGATGAATGTTAAATATTTAGTTAACTGTTTTTTTATAGGCATACCATCAAACTCATACAAGCGTTTTCTGGAGCTCAATGAAGGAAGCGATGAGGTGAGCGACCGTGTTGAAAAGATTCGTTTGAAAGAAGGGCGGTTCAGAGGTACATTAAAATTGCATACTCTGTGTAAAGTAGAAGCAGTGTCCAGCAAAGTTAAGGTAGTGCCGGGAGTCAAGAAAGGAGATGGGGTAACAGTTATTGGAGTGGAGACGATGCAAGAGTGTTAATTTTCGGGCGAGGAGTACTAGGCGTAACTTAACCAAATATAGAATGACTATGCGGCTAATGGGACCTGAAGGGAAAGGAATACCTATGAAGAGGACGTGAAGTCAATGGAGACTTCATGGAATATTGGGAACTGAAATAGAAAATGCGTTAATGAAGATAAAATAATACTCAACTTCTAAGGCGTGTTTTGAGTTTGGCAGTGCATAGATTAATAGAGTATATAGCCTTTAGCTTATAGCTTTATTATCCGGCTTTATTCTCAATGGTATGCTTTCATGAGTAACGCATTGCCTGAGCAGCAAGTTTTAATTTTTTCTCTTATATGCCTTTATTATTGGAAGAGGGGACTTTTCAGTCACAACCTCGCTCGAATAAATACACTTTATTATTATTAAATTAGATAGTTGATTTTATGTCCTATCTGCAGGATAATTCTGATGAAACAATATTGTAATAAGGCCAATTGAAATCGAAATGAAAAACAATTGGTTTTACGGCTGGGTCTTTAGGAAGCGTTTACACAAAAATATGGAATTATGTGACTGTAGCTCGATTAACATGTTTCCAGAAGCGAAAGAAATAGTGTACGTGAAAAACCTACCCTCATTAATATGCATGCATGACATTAATATTCGATCCAGAACGTACAATAATAAACTGACTTTAAAGAATATATCTTTTGAAGTGACTTAAATCGTCACCTTCTATAATTTAAAAAATTACAAAATAATAGCATAACTTCATGATTTTATCAATATTAAAGTACATGTTAAAGCATTGTTAACATTGGCTTCAGGCATTTTTATATTGTTTAGAATGTGAGAAAAAATATCCGTCGTTAAGTTGCGAACAAATAATGCAATTTATGATATAGAATCATTTTCACGTCTAAAATTATAATGGAATGTTATTCAACCATACAACAAAACATGATCGTGGCTTATAATTAGTGCGTCATTCGGCAGGCGAGTATTTACTTTGAGATAGAGGGAAATGTGAACTGTTTCAAAAATTTAATTTTTGTACTACTTTCCCCTCTGCTTGCTGAACAGAAAACATTCTTTTGCCATCAGAATTATTCGACGAGCGTGGATCCCATGGAATAAGTATTTTAATTCAGGGCTGCTCACTGCCGGAGTGGAATACACTCTTTTTGGTGAATTGAAGGTCAGATTCATTAAATATTGAATCAAATGGTGAGCGATCTTATTAAGGAGGGCGTCGAAATTGACAGAATTTAGCAATGGTAGGAGTTCAACGTTACCAGTCTTTGTTCATCTCAATGGAAAGAGTCCTAGTTAGGGTTTCGAGTTGTCGTTTCCTTGAAAAGGTAATTTTTGTTTTAAAGCCCTGAAAGATTGCAAAGCTATCATCTGAAGCCTATTTCAGGGTAGTTTATCATTCCACACTATAAGCAATCAAAAGACGAAAAATTACTTTTTACCGGAATCAGGGCCTAATTTCATTGTGAAGGTTGTCGCGAATGAGCGTAACTTCTCTTCCTTTATTGGTTTTATTGTGTTTTCAGCATGGGATGAAATCGTCCTTTTAACTTTTAACCTCTCTGCTTCCTGAAGAACAAAGGCATTTTACGCTTTGCCCCATCTGCTAATTAAGTATTGAACCGTGTCCTCCCTTCCCCACTTCCATGTTTCTCTCTCCTTCGCTTTGATTCTGCCGATGCCCTCCCTCCTTTTGCCAGGATAATTGAGTGGTTTCCAAGCTAAGTGAGTCCTCAATTTCCTATTTAAATGGAAATGGTGAGGGCTACCAGTCTTGCGCACTATCTGGATTGGTACAGAGAGTGAATCAGTCATAGGAGGCAATCACGTTTATCACGAGAGGGGATGGCGGATAACGATTCTCGTCCTCTATCATCTGATGCCAGAGAAATTTCTTTCCAGGATACGGCATTTATTTCCACCCCTTATTATGAAAAGGTTTTCCCGCGTTTCGGGTGTGTAGATGACCGGACGACGAGAACCCTTGCAAAGGAAACACTCGTAAAATTTTAAGGGGAAAAGTTGTTAGGCAAAATGTAAGAGAAACTGTTAGTTCAACCGAGGGTTTAATTAAATGCGGTGAGGCCTCACTGCACGAAGTTTATGCTACAGCATTGCGTGGCCGTTAGCGGAAATTGGGTTACGTTACTGATCCTCGCGTAGCTGATGAGGTCCCTCGGAGTAGTTTCATCACCATGATGAGAAATAGAAACTGTATGATGTTTCTCCCTCCCAGGGTTTCCCGCTTTATGCTGTGCAGAGAGTTTGCTCGTAGGATCTCATCTTGGCAAACAGGCAATAACACAGAACTGAAAAATACTTGCTCGGGCAACATTATATGCGTCATCTGCGATATGACGAGCTATATGATGAGTCACTCGCCAGCAATAGTTTTTCGCTTACGTCGTTGCTTCACCTCAAGTTACGTTACCAGTGTAAGATATTAGTTTACAGAATTTGGGCTTAATAGGTTTCCGACTGAAAGTTTCGCTCGGAATTCCAAGGGTTTTGGACCACAAGAAACAGCGCACTCTGAATTGTCTATCGTATCTTATACTATTGTCAATATTTTCTGTGGGCCGTGAAGATGAGCGGAAGGGGCATGGTTCTCACTAATCTCTATTGCAAAACATCTTATTAATGAACCAATGAATTATCCATTGATAAAACTTAAGCCACCTAAATTATTTTATCAATTCGCTTTCTGTGTCAAAACACTTCTTTCGCATTGGCTTGAGTTAGAGCTGTAAAGTGACAAGGAAATCGTGGTTTGAATTGGCATTACCCTGTAATTTATTGCTATATTTTTTCTGGCCTCTAACTGTAGATTTATTTTCCACCTCGAGTTAATTTATTTTTCCGGATTGGCAGTTGTTTTGCAGATTCAGTTGGCAAATAACAGCATTTTTTGTATTTGTTAGGTTGAATATAGAAATCCGGCGTGGAAGCCTTTAATTGAAAAGGAATATTAATGATTTTGTAAGTAGTATGGTGAGAAAGAGTACAGTCCTGAAATCTATGAGTACCCTTATGCTAAAAAAAGACGTTACCTCCGCAAAAAAACAGAAAATTCCAGCATTAATCTGGCAACAACTTTAATACGCATCACTGGCATCGTTCTACTTTACATGTTAATGAACTTGTGAAACATATAATGGGCAAGAAAGAATTGTGCTGACTAAGCCTATAGACTTCAAAAACGGCATTTGTGGGAACACTGGCATACGTAATATCATTGGAGGTTAGATATTAAAATATTTGTAAGGCTGTGGATGCTGTAATATCAAAGAATTATTATACGCAGCCATTGATAAATGGATTACATGCGATACATGCAAAACTAGGAGAGCAAAAAATTGAGGAGGTGGAAGAGTTCTGTTACCTGGGAAGTCGAGTAACCAACGATGGACGAGGCAAGAAAGAAATAGTCAGTAGAATAGCCCAGGCAAAGGGGGCATTCTATCAAAAGAAGAATCTACTCACAGCTTGAGATAAAAGTGTAGAAATAAGGAAACAATTCATAAGAACATACATCTGGAGTATGTTTCTTTACGGCCGTGAGGCATGGACGATGACAGCTGCGGCGATGAGGAGAGGGGAAGCACTCGGAATGTGATGTTACAGAAGAATGATGAAGATAAAATGGATCGACCGAGTAAGCAACGAAGAAGTCCTAAGAAGAGTGGGAAAAAAAGAAGTCTGCTGAAAACTCGAAAAATAAGACGGAACAACCTAATCGGCCATACCTAAACACACGATGGCCTGATGAAGACAATCGTCGAGGGAAAAGTGAACGGAAACATTGGACCTCGTTGTAGATATATAAAACTGGTTGTGAAGGATGTAAAAGAGAGGAGTTAAGTCAATATGAAGAAGTTGACCGATAGAAGAATCGTGTGGAGGGCTGTGTCATACCAGTCCTAGGATTGTTGACCCATGATGATGATGTTGAGATTTAAAATAATTTACCACTTATTCATTAATCTAAGTATGTAAATGCGTGGTGTATAGTAATGAAGGAACCACTGAAATGTTACGGTGAACCACTGACAGAAAAGGGAGCTGTTGAAGAACAAAATTTGGCGCTCTATGAAGTGAACTGCTTCCGGATATCGAGTATTATGTTAGTTAAATCATGTAAACGTTTATATGACGTTACCATATTTTTCTCGGTGATTATTTAGGATTCAGGATAACATATAGCTCAGGAATCAGAAAATTTTCTTTCTAAAAATTAATATTCACTTTGTTTTTATTTTATTCTTTGCACTAGCTGCAGCTGCTATTTCCCACTGAAATATAACTTCATTTATTTCTACAGTGTTTGGAAAAGATAACTTTGTGCCCCAGTTGGAGTGCGTGCTGCTACCGTACTTATATCAAGGAATCAGTTTTGCGAAATGCGCAAAGTGCGATATGAACTTTGTGAGCAATGCACGCATTTGTAATTCCCTGCTTTCTCCGTTATCTCCTGCCATTCTAATACCTTAAATCACTTGCAACCCATATGCGTGCTTATTTCCATTTGCTGCTTTCAAAGCATTTCATTTCACTAGTTACGACGTCATAATTTGTGTACCGTAACTATTTTACTTCCCTCATCTTGGAAATTATGCACCTTATCTCTACACCTTGGTTTATCAGGGATGTCCTCAGTGGAAACAACTGTTAGATATCGTCAAAAATGCGTAGACGTATGAAAACTAAGAATACCGCTGCAATGTTTCTACTTGTACCTGATTCATCTTAACTTTTGGGCTCTCCTTTTTTTTTACTTCAATAAAAATACCTATATTTACTCATTTTAATTGATTACAAAACCTACGGATTAGGATGTCTGTATTGTTTCCTTTCCGCGAACCGTGACTGGGACCAGATATATAAGGGCGACTAATCTTATCCCGGCATCAAACGCCCTGAGGACGATGGCGGAGTCAGCCATTGAAACGTTGGCAACTGAACACTTAACCCGGTGGAAAACCCGAGAAGAACCCTATAGGTAGTATCATTATCTTGAACTTTTAAAAGGCATTGGGTCCTGCATGAAATATTTGGTTGGCCTCAGTGAAAGCATTATTCTCTACGATAGAGGTATACCATTTAATCCATCCTATGAAATATTTATTTCAACTTGGATCTCGGCAGTTCCTCCGTGTGATAAGTCTGCTCCCAGACGAGAAAGGTGATTTCCTCAACTCAGAAAGTTTCGTTTCAGACGCTGTTGAAGGTAATGCATAAGAAATAAGGTCGTTCCTCTTAGTGATTTCTTTCATAGTTTCCTTTCATTAGCCTTACACCTTTGTTTCGTCTGTCTAATGAGGAAATATGGTAGCCATCAGTTACTTTGGTGCATTTGATATTGATACACTCAGCGTTCATGAAAAAGGACCTTTTGCACCCATAAATACGGGGAGGTAACTAACTTTTCACTCTTTATCGCTTAGATCTGGCCCTAGAATACATTTTCCCGGTCGGGATTAACTTTCCCGAAATAACCACCACCCGCCTTTCACTCCCCTAATCATGTATTCACTCCTTTCTCCTGATATTTATCATCCTATCCATCGCCCAATTCATTTTCCCGTGTGTCACGGAGTGGATGGAGCAATTTTCTACCTTTTACGCAAGTCGAAATTTATCCGCGATAAAAAAGGCACTTCAAATAAAAAGAAGTAAGATGAAATATGACTCATAATTCCGAATTTTTCTACGTGAGGGGGAGTTTGAGGAGGAAAGAAGCTTGAAGAGGAATGGCAAGATCTGGTGACTCATAGCCATCAACGCTGTATAAGTATAATATTTCGTCAGTTTTGGCCCTCCATCCGTAGGTGCTGAATGCAATTTCTCTAACAAGTATAAAATAAAACACTCATTACCAGGAAGATGGTGTATTTCCATAGTAGTGCCAAATATATGCGTGGAAACGCATCGTATTTAATATTCAAAATTTTTGCGTAAAATCTCAGTCTTTTGGGCACTATATTCAGTCAGTAATACACGACGAATTTAATTCTATAAATGTCATGAATTTCGTCATTGAAAAGTTTCCATCCGAAAATTGCCTGGCTTTTAAGATTTTTCTTCTAATATCTCGTAACTATTTCTTTTTTTCATCCAGCCTTTTGACTCCAAGTTTTATTTAGTCACTCTTCTTTGGCAGACTCTGTCCATCTTTCTTTCATTAGGCATCTCTCTCTTTATTCTCCGTTAAAACCCACTTCTAGTATACAACCCATGGAATGCTTCGCTCCACACAAGTACCTATTTTCTGGCGATGTTCTTTTTTTCCTAACCGGAACTTCTTTGAAGTACAGCATTTCTATGGTAGGCCTTATCTTCACGAATGGCTCCTGAGATTCATTCAATCCTCGGAGTCAATGTCTAAGATCTTCTTACATCCAAAATTCGAACAAAATGAGATCGTGGTGTGGTGCAGATATAGTAGGGACCGAAATACCAATTAAACATTTCTGCCACTGCCGAGATTCAAACATGGACCTTATGGAGTGGAAACCACCCTCCTCAACAATCCGATATCCGCCTAACGTGTCCTGCCCTATTTTACCATTTAATTAATTCTGATCCTATTGCCTGGTTTCCTCGTTTAAAAATCAATCCATTTCATTTATTTTCGTCGTCTAATTATGATTTTTTCTTCAATAACAGCCTTCAATGTTCCGTTACCACTAATTAATTTTTCTTTTCTCTATTTTGCTTATTTATAATTGTCTCCATCCCATGGTAGATTTACGGTATGGTCTTTTTGTCGTCTCCCGCTGTTACCCCTGAAGTGCAAATTTTCTTCATGGACATATTAGTTCAGTTATTCCGTGCCCACGGTCCGGTCAAGACCAATCCCGTTGCATTCTCCGTCCGTGAAACTGCCATCAGTCCATTCTCTTCTCCGCATTGTTTTGACAATGGAACTCTAGGGGAATGTTTTATGATAATATTTTATCATAGTTTACATACGGAGCCAGGTATAAATTCCCACCTATTTGTAAGCACCAATTTTTCTATCGAACTCTTCTTGGTCCCGTAATAATACTCCTACGGTTATTCGCAGCGTCTTCTTATGTTTTTGGTGGTTCTTATGATTCGATTTTTCTGATTATTGTAGGTACTTAACACCATATCTTTCGCGCTTACTTAGTTTGGCTTCAATCAACAGCCACAATCCTATGGCTTACTTACTGATTCTTCATTTTCCATCCAACTGATTTAGATCTCCTCCTGCCGTTGTATCAACATCAAACTACGTTCGTGGTCTTCAGATTCTTTAAAATGCTCAAATGAGCTTCTGTTTTCCTTTCGTTGCTGGTATGCTCCAGCCGATAATCGATTAATATTCCACCATCTACTGTAAGTATTGAAGCATACATAATTGACGCAATGCCCATTTTAGCGACATCGAAAATGCGCTCGTCGTTTCAAATAAGCTGAGGAATGGGGAGGCCGAGTCCCGAAATGATATTTTGATTTCAAATTCCGAGCTCTTTTCTTTATGCTTTATTTTATGATTACTTTATGTTTGTGACCACGCCAAATGGTTGCTTGAATACAGTCGCAGTAACTGTTTAATTTAAAAATTTACTGGCTATATTTGACTGGCTATATTTGAGTGGTATTCTCTGAATATAGATTAAATTTGAATAATCTGACGCAAAAATGGCTCCGAGTGTATTAACGTGACTAAATGCATCTTTGAACTGCGTCCTAAAGTTGTATCTATGCTTCATTTACTTGAATCATGGAAATAGACCACCCATCTAATCGTATTGATTCGCACCGAGACTGAACTTCTGTGTGCAGTCGATTATATGCTAGAGTAATTTGATTTTGTTCCTTTCTCCGCTTTATTTAAGCATACCTTTATCTGGACTTAGGTGCTTTATTGTTTCAGTAGCCGAGTTTTCCAGTCAAGAGTCCTGTGTATTTGCGAAGGCCGAAAATTGAATTTCTAAATACTTTTTTCGAGTCTCATTGACCCAAATCTATCTTTTTAAATATGATGGCATATTTTTTTTAAGGCGAAGAAGAATTTAATCAGTGACTGTATTCTTTATATCAGGATATTTTTTGATGATAAGCGTTGATGACCAAACTTCATTTCTTGCATAAATTAATATTTAGTAGATAATTGTAATGGAACTTACTGAATATGTCAGCCATGGCAACTTTATCCTTCCTCCTTTACAATCCCTAAGTCAACCAGTATTTTTTCTTCAGCAGATGCCTGGGTGAGTGCACCTTTCATTTTTTTAGGACTCATTCTAAAACATTTGAGTGCCGGTGCCTTTCAGCAGGAAGAGCGCATAGAGTTACGTCGTATATGAGATGAAATGATACCCAGAACGCTATGAAGATATTTAAATTGCATTTGAAGAGATGTAAGTCACATAGGTTGGGAAGAAATGTGGAAGTGACGCAAAATTGCGGAATACATTGCTCGGAATCTTTTGAAGTGAGGCGTATCTCGGAAATAAAGAAATGGAGATAGACGAAGGGCGATGAAATGTACCAGATCTTAAGAATATTTTTTCATTTACAAGTGTAAGGCGATTTAAATAAAATAGTTGAAGCCTTCAACATGGATACATAATTGAGCCAATTGAAATAAAATGAAAAAAATTATGGTACTAATTTTTGTTTGTTTGGTTGTTTGCAAATAAATCATTATGTATTAAACTGAAATTGGAAGATAACCGTGTTGAGTTTATGCCAGTTAATTAGAACGACTGGTGAATGGTATGATTCAATTTTGAGGTGCAATTCCTCACGTGCTTATCCCATGCATAATCGAAAGATACCGATTAGTGCCACGTTTTAGTGTACTTAGTGATATACATAGAGCGTGATCATTGGACACTGAGGGTGTTGCTAAATCATTCGTTACCTTTCCTCTTGAATCATTGACGCAGTAATTAAGATTAACGTACATTATCTCACAAGGGAATCCCTAAGTAATCCAGTGTATTGGGATCAACCGTAAAATTTTACATACGATGAAGGTGAATATTTGCCTCAGGATCACACCACTGGCTGTAAATGTTGTTAATAAAAAATCCTGTGAAGAATAGGTATTTTACCGCTAGTGAAGTTTTTTTTGGGTTTTCCACCGGGTCAGGTCTTCAGTATTTAGAGTAACATTCTCCGGAAACCATTATTCGTGATTTGTTGTTCCGGCACCGCTCAGAAGTGTTAGTATGCCGTTACGTGTTCTCTAAAAACGAGCAAGAGGAAATTGCAGCAAGCGGAAGTATAATGCGGAAGTGTTGAAATTAGCTTGTGAAAATTTAATGCAGTTACAAGACTTAACATGATACTCTAAAACACCCCCAGAATGAGCAATTGGCGTTCAGCGAATAATTCAGAAACATTTTCTTTTGAATTAGCGGTGCTGAAAATTCATTAGTTGTATTCTCTTTGATTTAAAGTAAGCAACACTTTTTGCGATTATCTTTTTCAGAATTTTCACATGCTAAAATGTAGAACAAACGTTAATGAAATATTGCCATTTGCCACTGGAAACTACTTAAAATTCACCGTAATGTACTCTAGACCAGCGTAGTGAGAATTTATTTGATGATTATATCCTCTTTGTTGTTATAGCCAGGTTTTGAATGGCTTTTAAAAATTATTATTTAGCTCATTTGCATTACCAGGCTATTCGCTTGGCATTAAAATTTATTTTTTTCAGTATATCGAGAGGTGTAATTTGCTCAGTGATGGAGGGTTTATTTGGGAATCAGAGTCTTGGATTCAAGTCCCGAGGATTTACCAGAAGGCGCATTCAGAGCGAAGCCTTAAATGATGATTTTCTTGGTTCCCGAACTATTTAGGAAAACGATTGTGTATGCAAAGACTACCTCTGTATTTTCCATTGTGTTTTCGTCTAAATTTGGTCATTTTCAGAATCAGTAACTGAGTCATCCCTGATTAAATCCCTTGTTTTGGGATTTCCCTCAACAACGGCTATTCCCGATGAACTACGTGATCGCTCAACCTACTTTTCAGTCTATTCTATTATCGATCAGTTATGTTTTGATTTTACAGTACTGAAATACACTTTTTCAGCAATATAGAGTCAACACCTGGTATTCTGTTGTAGTCCATGCCTTAATACTAATGCTATGGAGCTTTAACTATAATTTTCTAAGTTTTTTTAAGTTGTCTTATCTACAAAAAAGATTTTTTCGCGGAAATTAGGTATTGGTATGAAAAATCATTTTGTTACGTTTAAAGTTTAGTTTTGTTTTGGTGCCCGTATTTCGCTAAGCAATATATATATTAATTACCGAAATCCGAAAATTCATTTCTTGGTAAGAAAATGTTCTCGGTTGCTATTTTCTGTGGATCGCCGAAATACAAGAAAACTTCAAGTTATTAGGCATCATGCGTCCGTGGAATTTGTTCACTATTTTTATCAGCAGCTCAAGTTGGCGGGTAAAGATTAGTATACTTAATCAGGTGATGGAGAAACGGATTTTATCTCACGTTTTTCGAGACGAACTTTATTTTCTTTGCAGTAGATTTTTTCATTGCTTTCCTTAGCTTTGCCAAGTATCGCATTTGGATTGTTTAGAGAGATGAAATTATGTTCTTTTACGACTCGGTTGAGAACGTAATGGTTGGCCATTAAACTTTAAGTAAAACCTGATTCGTACGTAAAATGTGAATTCCCTACTCATTGACGTGTAAAAAAGCGTGTAGGGCCGGGGGAGGAGAGGCCAATATTTTCCTTGCCTCCCAATTCGAATGAAAGGAAATAATAAATCATATCACTCCAGGCAACCGCACAAATAGCGCGTCCTCCTTCCGGTAAGGGACGTCTTTCTCATCTGTTCCCGAGAGCACCAATCCCGATTTCTTGTCATCTCTCAGTCAACCAGCGTGGAGCTTCACCATATTCCTCCATCACCTTTCTACCCACATAATCTTTCCCTCCCCTCACCCTCTTACCATATTATCCTTAAACATTTCCCCTCCCCTCCTTTCTCGTCCTTGCTTCCCGTTTTCCTCGCCGCCCCCAGCCGATGCCCCATATTTTTATTCTCTCCCAAGGGAGAAATTTCCTGCCTCCCCCTTTCAGGAAAGACCCATAAGCCGATTGTGAGATGCAGCTTTATCGAGGGGAGGGAGTGGGAGAGGCACTCCTTCGCTCCGCTGGCATCGGGTACTAGTCAGCAACCCCCCCAACCTCCTTTAGTGTGCCTTCCTGTGGTATTTTTTTGCGTTCCCAAGCCGGCAGTGGCCGATAAAAATACTCTATTTTCGTCAGTCCTTTATTTCCTGCGCCAGGAAGACCTTCCCCCATGCCTCTCCTTTATCTCCTCCCGCCATCTCCAGCCTCTGCTCCCCGATCGAGCGTTCGTTACGGCTCTCGCGGAAGAATGAGCAAATGATTTGGAAGGCCGGCGCCGAATCACTTGGCCTTCGATTGAGGAAACACTTAGATTAAGTGCCTTCGGGTGAAAAGGTCACTCGATATTTTACGCGGTGAATACGAGCGCGGGGCTCCCGCAACGCAAACGAGAGGATTGTAGACAGTTTAATGTAATGAAGAGATTGGTTCAATTTAGATGCTGCTATGTTTTCCTTGCTCCCGTTGTTATGCATCATGGCCAATTGTCGACTTAAATAGCGTGTCATTTATTGCATAGGTATGTTGTGTCATCGCAACAGCGGGTTTGATAGGTCGATCGAAGACAGAAATGCGTTTTAGCCACTTGCAGTGGCGATGTGCGTTGCATGGTTATGCATCTCCCGTTTTGATGCTCTCCCGGAGAATCGCTGCTATGAAGTCTATTCGGGTCTTCCATCGGGTCAGGTCCTGCATTTTTGCCAACATTTTGGAGACCGAGTCGCTCTCCATTCTCAGGGCTGATCAGGCTGACATCAGCCCTGAGGATGGAGAGCGACTCGATCTCCGAAACGTTGGCAGAGATGCAGGACCTGACCCGGTGGAAGGCCCGAATAGACTTCATAACATTTCCCGTTCTTTGAATATATCTGTTAAGGCCCATATTCAGAATCTCAACTACAGTCTCGCTTCTGCTGCTTACGTCCTAACATCTCTACTTTGAGTCAAATCGGGGTGCACATTTACCCTGCGAAGTTGGTATCACCACGCTTTATACTGCTTCGGACCATTTCAAGGAGGATCTGTTTACCCTCTTGAAATTGTTATTGATATTTTATGACGTAAGCAGTGGAAGTGAGACTCTAGTTGACATTCTGATATGTGTCAGCCATATTCAGAATATAAACTCAGTTCTCTGCGTTACGCTGAGAAGTAATACCACCTTTCAAGGTAGAATATGTACCTACACTTATTTGACCCATTGTAGGGATTTTAGGACGTAAGCAGTAGAAGCGAGACTGTAGTTGATATTCTGAATACGGCCCTAGGAGGTGAATCACTTGTCATGGTGAGTAGTAAAGTTGCTCACAAGGCTTTCCTCCAGAGCTCGGAGTTATATTATCCCATTTGAAGTTCGTGTAGTAACAATGCGTCAAGTGCGTCATTCCCGAGTGTGGTGAGTCAGCTCTTCGTGTTTGTCGTGGTGCTAGAGTGAGACACCATCGCGAGTCACTGGCGCAGGAGGGCATTCGAGAAGGATGGATAGGAAGGAGTTTCGAGAGAGTCTTTTGAGGCGATTGAGTCGGTGAAGTCGATCACGTGTGCTGTGTATGTAATGGTCGGAGGGGACGGAGGTGTGTATCCCTGTTTGGGAGTATGTCGTGAGCGGTTTCCGAGCCTGGAGAGGGAGGAGATGACAAGCAGCCACAGCAGTGGGAGGAATAGCCCGAACACCAGCAAGGGGTAGCCGTAGCACCACCCCGTGTCTAAGAAAAGACGGTTGTCATGTCCGCGACTGTCTCACATCAACGGTGCTCCCCTGCAGAGAGGGATCCTAAAGGTGTTAGCGGCAGGTAAGGATTCAACGGCGAGCAAACGTTCTTCTAAAATAGAATTCGAATCGATGACGGGTTAATTAATGATGCGGAAGCGGGGCCAAGTCTGAATGCGTGTCCGGGCCCGGTTTCCCCCAGGTGACTATATTATCAAAAAAGTAAGCGCTGTGCATGCAATATCAACCTGACATACTAGACCCACGACCCCAACGTCCAATTATCTAAAATTAATGTGGTCATTATATTGAGAAGGCAGAAGATTCTTTGTATTGTTTAATCAGATGAAAAGATTTTCCTCTTTTGATGGAAATTCTCCAAATATCCTAGCCCTTGGATTGCTGGCGTAGATATAGTTTTCATATCTTTCAATCATTTTCTCCGATGACAAACTGAACTGATAGATACGGGTGACGTAATTCGATTGCCGGTTTCTAAAAGTATAAAGAAAGCACATCTCTGAATCACCTCGATTCTATGAATGGATTATTAAAATCAGAGAAAATGCGATAATGACAGTGATGTAAGTAGCATGTTTACTTAACTCTTTTTAGCAATTATGTTTGCCGTTCTGAGTTCAGCTAAAGCTGTGGTGTTTTTTTATAATTTAATATTTCAGGATTGAGTTAGAAGTGTTGCTTTTGATAATGCTTTGATTGTGCTTAGCAGTTAAATGTAATGAAATGTTTTACTTAAAGGCGATGCCAGCGAATGTTTTCCTGTGAAGAAATTAGATAACCAATTCACTTTCCTATCCATGTTCTTATTACGGGTTTGTTACTCAAATCTTCTTCGGCCTCACTGCTCATGAAAGCAAATTTGTTAACCCAGTCCGTGAGAAACAGAATGGTTTACCTGCTTGGATATCTCTCAAGTCGCCTTTACAATTAACCATACTGTTTACGGTGAATCTCGACGCCGGGCTGTCTCGCCGCTTCTCTGTCATCTGCACTAAAATAGAGGGAGAAGTGCTCTTTTGAAAACTGGCAGCTGCAAATCGGGAAAAAAAGGCCAAGGGTAAGAGGATTTGTGTTCAATAATCGACTGTAAATTTTGGAAGAACTGAATGATTTCCTTGAAGAACCTTAACAACAGCCTGCGCCTGTGGCATCGGGAACAGCAAGGGTAGTAAGAGTGGTATGTACATACAATACAAGATTGCCGGGAATCGAGGATGCGAGGGGATAGACGTAAGCTATGTCGCGCCCCATGAAGGCCAACTGCCGGATTCCAAATACCGTTAATTTGGAAACATCTTTAATTCAAGTTGTATCTAAATATCTGAACTTATTGCTTGTCGTTGGAAATTATTCTGGGAAAAGATCTCTTAGACCGGGAATCGAACCACAGACCTTTGAATTGTGGGGCAAATACAAATACCATTATGCTACCCTGAATCATTATTCTAAAATAAATGCTTAGCAAGATTTGTAGGAGTTAGGTCTCATCAGCCTTTACTGCCCACCAATAATAGCACTGGTAAGGCTGAATTGACCTTCAGAAAAGCCACTGTCCCCGAAATATGGAAACATAAGTAGTATATTGTGCCAATACTACCATCTGGTGAAAAGATTATGGGAAGATTCCTCCAAGGAATATCCCGTGCCCTATGGGAAAATTATCCAATATTAAACTTTGTATACAAATATTCATCTCACAGATAATATTGACTATTTTTACGATGCTAGGCCTGGTTTAATTCCATTAACGAAGAATAAGGTAGAATAGAAGTACTCGGATTGAGATGCGTTGCATAAACTGGTGGTTGATTCGCACGAATGAAGATGAAAGTGTAGTTTAGCCAGAAACCTAATAGCTTTGGCCGTTCTTATGCATTCTGTCTCCCGTTTGCTGATATAATATATCTTTGTCAGAAAAAACTTTGTGCCGTGGTGCAAAAATTTTTGTTTTCGGCGATTGCATTCATTTTATCACTTTATTTTTACCGAACAACGTCTAACTGCTCTAAAAACATGGTAGTTCAAACCTCAGTTCCAGGGTTGCTAGCGTTCTTATACTTATAGGATATGTATATTTTTCTTCTGAATTCTATCCCTTATATTTTATATTGATGTAGCTCCGGCCTGCGATGAAATCTAGTCTTCCCTACTCCGATCGATCTCATCTCTCGTAATCCTCTCCATTCTCCCAACTTCCGCCGCTCTCTGATAAAATCCTCCTCCTAACATCCGTCCCTATCATCTTCCCCATATTTCCGCGCAGACATACGAACGGATATTTCTCCGCTCCTTTCGTTAATATTCCTCCTCTCGGGTTCCTTTTCCGGTATTCGTGGAAACGAAGCTCTTGAGAGAGCTCTCTCGTACACGGGTGCGAGACACTGATTAAAGTTGATGGATCTAGTTCGCTCCGAAGGCATTCATTGCCAATTTTCTCTTCCAATTACACCACCATCGCTTCATTTTTCTCCGATCCGCTACGTGTTTATTAGATTGGTTTCTTCTCTGCCTCGTCCAATTCTCGAATTTCTGTGTAATTTATTATGTACTTGGGGACATGATGATTTTCGGCGTTGGCCTCTCTACCGATGCTTTGTGTTCCTTTTTTGTATTCATTATCTATTGAACAGGTGTACGTATGACGTCACCAGATAATGTAATGTAAAAAAATGAGGTGGGCTGTGAAATAGAGCCCCTAGACTATTTTTGTAATCACAGAACCTGATTGTTTAGAGGAACTGATCCCCTAGACCAGTGATGGGAAAACTTTTTAAAGAGGCGGGCCTAAGGAAAGGAAAAAAAATAATGGTTCGCTGACCGGATAGAACGTTTCAGGGGGCCGCATCTGGCCCGTGGGCCGTATTTTGCCCATCACTGCCCTAGACTATTTTTGCAAACACAGGACCTGATCTGTTTAGTAGATATCTGAGAATATATTTCTTTAGAACGTCGCAGAATGGGGGCGTATACTCGGAATCTAAATCGCTATTTTATGCACAAAATCGTCAGATCGAAACGAAAAATGAACTTTAGTGGAAAAATGAATTTTCTAACCAGATTCGTTAACTCATAAATTAAAATACGCAAAAGGTAACGTCCGCCGAACGAGCTGCACTAGAGACGTTCTACGTCATCCACCTCCCCTCCTTTTTCTTGGAAAATTGGAGGAGAATTGGAGGTGGGGAGGGAAGGTAGAGTTCCTGGCGCTGTGGTAGGGTGCTACCACACACCCTCGCTAATTACTGATAATTTCCGTAAATCTGTATTATTACTATGGCCATAATCACTATCCACTAGTCACTATCGACGAGAATATAATCCCATTGTTAACATCACACTAACCGGTTCACCATGGTCTCACATCTAAATTCGTTAAAGGAACGTGGCGGTTTCTCATACAAAACAAACTCCTTCAAATTAACATCGTGGGTAATTGACGCTGTTGGATAACCTTATTACACAGCGTGCTGGAGGCCGAATCTCGGATCTTTTCGGTGCACGCGTTATCATAACATACCATTTGCGTGCAGAAGAGCCTAAACGTCATTTTCATTATTCAGCTCATGTCTATTCCTTCAGATTACTAACTTCAATTGGGACGGCGAGGATTTTGGACGGCCACCATGAGCATAGCGCATATAGTGGAGATCTTGTCATTGATAACGATAGCGACAACGCGAGAGAAGTTGAATGATGCCATCTCATCAGGTAATGCCTACGAACAGTCAAACTCTTGCATTGAACACTTATAGGTCATGCAGAACGGCAAAAGCTTCCTAAACCTTTGTTAACTATCTCAACTACTTATCTCCAATGTTATCGATTTAATCTATTATTATTCCTTATTGCACGCAGAAAAAAATGAGAATTTAAAATTCTTGCTATCTCTCCAATTTTATCTGTATGATCTACCTTGCCATATAACGTTGGAATTGCAATATATATTTTTACATCTACATAATACCCTGTAAGCCACGCATGGGTATGTGGCAGGGGATGAACCATCACCAAGCATGCATTTTTAATTAAAAAGAAATAAATTTACACCAACTATCATGTAGGCATGCAGAATTACTACTTTTGGCATGTACAAATTACATGAAACTGAGAGATGCAATGTTACAGCTTTAAATAATGAAGATAGATATGCATTCACGAGACACGTGTTACCTAAGTATCAGGCTCTAAAAAGTATCGTAACGATTATTTGTTTGCCTATTATTTTTTAAAATCAATTAATTCATTTATATTTCCCGAAGCGTGCATGATTTAGTAATGTTTAAACCAGAATATATTAAAAAAACTGCTGATTATTTCAGAAAAACACACAATACCAATTGTGTTTTCCCCTACTGTTTTTTCAGTAATCTATTTCTGTCCCTAAACTGTGCGCGGAAAAAATGTGTTATGATATCTATCTCTATTTTCAACATGCTTAGTTAATGTATCCATCTTAAAATTCTAAAGGAGGTTGATTTATAACCGTCTCTTTTGACGTTCCTCTCTCTTTAGGGGCTTTGTCAGGGACCTCTTACCTTCGTTTCCTGGCAAGAGGTGGGCTTTGAATTACGCATGAAAAGTGCTCGCGTCATTTGCCCGCGCCGCTGTTAAGGAAACACGGTAGGAGCGTTTCCGGTCGCCTTCCGAGCGAAGGACAGCTCTGTTCGCGTGTGGTGTGGTCCGTCGGAGAACTTCCATCCAATTTCTCTCCGCTTACTTTCCCGGGTCGCGAGTTGAGGTACCCGCTACGTCAAACGCGAGCGCGTTCCCTCGAGTGACGGGGGGGAAGATGGAGAGAATTGAATTCTGCGTCACTCTAACGGGCGTTTCGCTCATGGGTCGGCAACTGCGGCGATATTAATGAACTAGGCATCATTAAGTAATAATGCTCCCCCTCCTTTTCCCATTAGGCATTTGACTCGCGTGTCATTTGGGTGGCAGCCTTTTACGGGGGTGTAACTTTGTTAAAATTTATGCCGGCCTGAATTTTCGCCGCTGCCTCCGCTTAAAGCGCAGAAATATTTCGTCTCTGCTTTTGGATTTGTGGCTGTTGGAGTTTATTTCCTCATTCAGTCGCTCATTTTTCTCCTAAACCTGGTGTTCACAACTATACAGGGCCGTCGTCGCTTTTGAAAACGATTTTAAATTCTCCCTTCTGAATTTAACATTTGATATATCTATCGTTTGCATCCCAAATAAGTGATATTAATTATGGAGCTTGATTATTTCATGATTTAATTGAGAATTTTACTTGGGAAATGTCTAATTAGAATATTTAATGATAAATATGATTTAAGGTAGTAAGTTACTTTTTGACAAAATTCGCGCGCAAAAATTACTAATGTAGTTTATTCACGTGTCACTCGTCAATATTTCGTATCTCCATTTGTTTCTCCTTATCCCTACATACATGTTACATTTGGTAGAGGAGGAAGACCACATGGTAATAAATGGTATGGTATGGAGGAAGGCCATAGTGGGCCATAGTGCGTTACGTAGTACGTATATGGATGACCTCTTAGTAGGGGCACGTGACCTACGCAGTGGCACCATGGCTATTATGGCTATTCACGTGAGTTGTAACTAATCATTTCACATACTGATAACAAATGCTAACTTTTAATTGGTAACTATTAGTATGCCGTGCCACTTCGTAGCTTTTGCACCTTCAATTTCTTTCCTAGATATAGTATGTAATTCAGCCTATATTCTGGTAGTGATTCCTGAGCTAATACTTTTAACAATTTTGACACACTACTAAAACTATCATAACAACTTTTTAGAAACTTATCTGGGATTTTAAAAAGAAAAAAAACCTACTTCATGTGCATACCAAACACTAGCAGTGTGTTTAAGATGTGTTCTGATCAGTGAGCACTAAAACCGCTCTTATATTTAATCACATTAAAAGAATAGAAACCGTCTACTCATAGGAGAAAATTTCTGAAAAATCTCAATCCTAGTAATGATACGAGTGGGTTTTAGGTCCACTGGTAGGTTGCTCTTGCCATATTCTTCAGCTACGTTCTTCCCGAAACACTGACCACATTTATGTACAGCGTCTCTGCCCTTCCTATCTTTTCTCGCTTAATTTTTGTTATCTCTCTACTTCCTCAAATTGCTCTGACCTCAAATCTAGGCCTTAGTCTGGGTCATGAAACAAAGAAAGAGGCCAATGAATACCCTAAAGTGGTTTCTACGCCCTATTAAACTTTGTGGTGCGCTTTATTTATGGCCCTTCTCTGTTATTGTGCCTAAAAGTAACTTCTTTTTTGCATATCCTCTAATTCTCATTTAGACTCAAAACAAATTCAACGTAGGAGAGATCCTAAGCCAATTACGTGTCCGTGATGTGCGGTTCTATTTCCATTGTCATAATTTCCTAAGAGTAATCTTCCTCCGTTTCCTTGCGCAAGCTGGAATCCCTTCCGGTATACTTCTTAAAATGTCAATTTTTAACTCTTTTGGATTTTTGAAAAAATGACATATTAAATTCCCCAACGGTTCAGAGAATCTTCTGGCGCAGCTTTAGCGTTTCAAGAATAAATAATGAATTACTAGTCGAGCTGCTATTCTTTACTGGAGACAGGGATCAGGATGATGTGGTAGCTAGAGTACTAGTTTCCTATCCCTACGGCTCGGGTTCTAATCAATGGTGAGGCACACTTTTCATTGGCATACCAATGCCGACTTGGGTGCTGGGTTGAGAGTACTTTGAGTTCAGCACTCCGTCCGTCGGATTGGACGTAAAACCGTGGATCTATTGGCGCTTTTAGTTTAGAGTAGACTAATGCCAGCCCAGGGTTTCACTCCACACTTTCTCCGTCCCTGGAAAAATTCCTACCCACATCCGATTACCCACGGCAGAAAATATTTTTCTTGGAGTTTAATTATCGTTTAAAAGATAGCGGCGTCGTCCTGCTGAACTGATCGGCATTCCTTGAGTGCGCTCATCGGTTGCGAAGATAAAAACGGGCGAAACTCGGTGCCTTAATCTCCGTAAATTTAGAGCGCACCCGCCTTTTCTTTCCCTTTTTCGTATCATCTTACGAATTTAAGAGGCCATGAAATAATTTACTTTATGCCTTGAGGGAAGAATCTTTTTCCGAGTTCCCTTCCCATAAAACGGGTTGGCCGCTCAACCTCATTACCTAGAAAGCCGTCGATTCACCCTGCGTTTCCTTTTACAATCCAGAAATCTGGATGGTCGCTATCCTCTTGATTACTATTGTGAGAGGCAGCCCGAAAATTGGTTTTCCATAGTATTTTACTCCTATCCAGTCCTCGGGGAATCTTCAACGTCGTTTATATTAACAGGTGTATTTTTTAGTTTCCAATCATACTCGTATCTTATGGATTTTCTTTTTTTTCACCAGATTTTATGGCCATCTGGTTAGCAAAAATGTGGTGGCCCAAGTTCACCTATAATCTCTTGGAAATCGCTCGTTACGCAACCGGGCCAGTAAGCGCAGAGATTATTCCTGCGGGAGTAATGCTCAAATCGGAATATGGCTTCATATGACTCCCGGCCAGTGGGAGTGCGTAGTGTCGAAGTTACTACCCTGGTGGTATCATTTAGTTTAGGTTCGATTGAGAAACAATTTTTTCATGAATTTGATATGTTTCAGCGGTTCACGTGAACAATTGGAGAGCTCCTAAGTGGGTGATGGACCTTACAAATGTCTCTTTTCGTTCAAATATTAGTGCGTGAAAAAGTCTTACGGAGCTGATTAATTCCAATCGCTTAGTTGCTTTCAGCTGCGTCAAGGGATGTGTGTCTTTTTGCCTAAAATGTTACTCGTTTCTTTATATTTTTCTCTTTAAAAGGGGGCAAGTAACGCGCATAAGCGTTCCTATGCGTATATCAGAGATCTCGTGGAAATGTTACCATGATATTTCCTTCTAGGGAGCTGAAGATAGAGTTCTATCGTATAATATTCAGCTGTGGTATTAACGCAAATCAGTTAAAGAGTTTGCCTTCCTCATAGTATCTTCAACAAGAAAGTCCTTTGTAAGAGACCATACATCGAGGTTTAGGTATTTCCGTGAGGAAGACGATGGTAGGTCGAATTTGGTGTCGGTTCCAACGTAATGATCGTTTTTCGGGAGCATAGCAGAATGAACAAAGCTTGAGTATTGAACAAGAATACATAGATACTTATCGTGATGGAATTTGTGATTAAGTTTGCTATTGCATGTTATTTTTACTGTGCAAGGAATTTGTATTTGGTCAGTCCTGAATTTCCGGAAGAAAATGCTTCTGGCACCTCTCATGAAATGTTTCGTGAAAATAGGGGTTTGAAATCCTATTGCACTAAGTAGTTCTTTCATTTGAAGTAAACTTTTACATCATTCAAAATAAGATGCATCAAAATTTCTCATACTCTAGTACATTCTATGGTATTTGTTAAAACGGCTACGTTATTTGTTGAACGTGGTGTACATAATTCACATGCCGAGAAAGCATATAAATTAATAGCTCCCGTTTTAAGCAAAGGAAAATATTGATTTTAAGTGGAATCCGGAAATCATAATTGAATAATCATGTCGAAGGCGTAATACATAAAGATACAATACAGAACTGTATCAGTTTAACTTCATCAGTTAAATTTTGAGATATTTAGAGCTAAACAATCGCTGTCTTAACGGATCATTGAATAATATAATATGGATATTAAAATATTATTTTATCTGCTACTCACGCCTTCATTAATTTGGAATTCTGCTTGTTGTTTCCCATTTCTTTGTCCAAGGACGATGTTAATCTTCGATTCAGATACTTAGTAGGACGTTCATGATATTGATATCTACTTTTTCAATCTAATCGTATTAAAATATGCTTTAGTATAATAGCCAGTGCTGTCTGACTTTTTGCATAAGTTTTTGATGAAATTGGCGGCATTTTTACCGTTATACCTTTTGAAAATTTGACTTTACTCGGTATAAATAAGTAGAGTTTTCTCGCCTGTAAAACATTGGGCTTTTTATCGTAAACTCTTGCTCAATTTAAACTAGAAATTGTATGTTTTTTATCTCAAATATTAAATAAAAATTGATCATGCAGTGACATCTTGTGGGATGATTCAATCCAAACGACCCAAATCCAGTCGTGAAACTTCTCGGGTTTCGCTTCATTAAATATTGGTGATTCAGGACTCCATGGATTTTACCATTAGCCATGGGTAGAAGACTCCATTTCGTCTTCAATCCCTAGCTAATTACATGCCCGCAAAAATAAGTATCCTCTCCATCACATAATCGTATTTCGGCGGCCACAGTGGGAGTAGAGGTGGAACCCTAGGCCTAAAATGTTCGGAGGGAATCTTTTAAGTGCTATCCCTCATCTCTCGTTCCCACACATCCCTATGCACCTCGAAAGTTCTTTTCTTCCCGGGAAGGAAGTCCGTAGTATTGAAAAACCGCTCCGCTCGGGACCGACTTCCCCTCACCTCCTGGCGCCGCTTATTCCCAGCTGTTTCCCCTCCATAACCCCGTGTACCCTCCTACTTTCTTCATCCAAACACTCCTTCTCCAAGCGTTGGGTTTTCACTTCGAAGGGTCCACGAAATAGAAATCCCTCGCGCATGATTGACAGCTGACCAAAAAAAATAAACGGCACATCCATTTAGTTCTCATCTATAATTTGTCGCCTTTAAGCAATCTTTCTCGGTTCCCTACGAACATGGATTTTCTACTAAGTGATGGTTTCGTGATCCAGTTCGCTGGTTCAAAAGATCTGAACCCAATCTCGTCCGTGCCAGGGTTCCTGCATCACGTCCGTTAGTATTTCTTTCTGACCACCCTGAATGAAATGGAGCGTGATGGACATGCTTCCTACAAATTCAATTGCTCATATGCCGTGGATGTATCCCTAATTGAGTTTCGCATGGGGTTTGATCGGATTATTCTAATGCATGCCTCCGTCATATGGCACAATCCGCTCCCGAATCGTGGATTTTGTACGCGTGAAAGGCAAGAGGCATTTGTTTCTCTTGCGATTTTTTTTCCGTTAGACTCCAAGAATTTCATCCGGGTGATTGCCACGCGTTATCGAATTAAGCGTCCTGTAATTCACTTGCGTAGCAGCATATTCATGACCCGTCAGCGTCACGTTTTGCACCGGTTGATTATTAAATGCACATACTGTAGCGCAAACGCCTCTTCCCCGAAGTGAGGGTACTTGATCGCTTATTAAATGAATTTGCTTGCACTCGTTTGAGGACCGACTGACATTTAACGAATCGTTTTTACACGCTTCTTTGCCAATCTAGTTATTTTATGTGTAATTATTCTGCGAGGTGTATAATTTTTGCGTATGGGGAATTTTCAGTTTTTCTTTTGGGAAAGCCATTAGTGTTACTGCTTTCTTTCAGCAGACGAGCTTTAGTTCTTCATGTTTATATTTAGAAAGCCACCAGTCCATTTATATAAAGTTGCATTCACAACTTCGATCGCGTACTTCAGCGTATGGACCTGCTTCATTGTAAACTGATAATGATTTATAAAAGTGCACGCGGAGGTATAAATTCATTTGCGTTTCGGTCTCAGTGATCAGGATGGCAGATTGACGGGTTGGCCTGTATTGTATCCCACGGGCTTGGATTCTGTCGTTTTTTCGTTGGATTCTAAGGTTCTAAACCTCGGTAGTTGAAGTGCGTAATACAATATTCCATTTAAATCTCCTTAACCGGTTATAATTTTGGGTTAGCTAGGCTTCCTGTCGAGAAAGCGAAATAGTTCAGGAGGTGAGGTGGATTTTACGGTTGGGTCCCGTTTGCCGTCTCCCGTTGTGTCACCATCGAAGTGCAAATTTTCTTCGTGTGTCTATCCCGTCCACTCGCCAGGGAGAATTCGGCTTGCCTACCTTATGCGTATTCCGTTTTCATTTTGCCGTCGTACCTGTTTGAACCGTAAACAGAGGCAAAAACATCAAGCTTACGCGAGTGTGGCGTTGATTCGAGCATGTTAGGTTTGCGTGGTGACGATTTTTTTATCCGTTGTCAACAAGAAACGAGCAAAGGGGAACGGTTTCTGCTCCTCGTTAATATTCTCTCGGGAAATATGGCGAATGATTACTGCAAGTGTCTGGAATTTAGCATAGAATTAATCTGCCCGTAACCACTCGAAGATAGTGACCATTAAATTCATTATAGATCTAATAGTGTATACCATGCAAATCGCGACTCGCGTGCTGGATACGTCTCTTTTAATATCTTGAATGCTTCTCCCTACCAACAACTATTAATAATTTGTATAAATTGGTTATTTTGAGTTTTTGGTGATGAATTGGTGATTTGTTCTTAGTTTCTTAAATAAATTATTTACTCGAGTTATCAAGACCAGAGTCATTTTAAAATTATTGTATGTTACATAATAATGGAAATCTCTAAAGTACTGAAGTAAATTTATACGGTAAATACATATTGGCTCTTGATACTAATAGGTATTTCTGTGGCTCTTATTGGCATGAAGTTTTGCCACACTGAAGTATGTACCTTCATATCCACTTGTATAATTTTTCACGTATGTCTTCTACTCTTTTTTACTGTTAATTTACTATTTTAGAGTCACCATAGAATTTTACGGTATAATAATCCGAAGAGAGATTCATGTGGATATCAGTCTTAACCCATTGTTACCATGAGGATTCTTTGATATTCAATCGTAATAGTGTTTAAATGCAGTCCTGTATTCTTCTTGGTTCATTGCTAGCTTATTTATAATCTGGTATTCCTCTCCTAAATCCCTCTTTATTCGGCACGTTTTATTATTCTTTGGTCTTCCTAGTGGGAATTTTCCTTACATTTTTGCCCCATTTACGTTCTTGGTAAACCCATTGAGCCACAGTGCGCTCTCTAAGTTTATTGCTGAAGTTTCATGAAGGAGGTGGATTCAGCAAAGACACAGGAACCTAAGACAATGCACACTGGATGTTTAAACTAGTCCATGAGGATTTGAAGATAAAATTATTTTGAGGCGGTGTATTCATGCTAGCCGCAGCTGTAGTAGCAGCCTGTAGGGACAAGCATACCTGTAAGAGTCTAGGTACATTGCGTTATTATGAGTCTTTTTGTGTTTTACAATAAAGCTATATCCATTCTTTTTAAAAGACACCATAAACTCCTGCTGAAGTATGTACTAGCTTGTTTGTGCACATGACAGCAGTGTCGTATTCTCGATGAAATTGAATCTTTGGTGAGCTACGTCATATCGTGTCTTAGAACTAATTAACACTGATGATGATTACTGAGTAGAATGCGTTTTTAATACTTTATTATGGGTTTTGTTTCCTAACAGATTCTTCA
Source organism: Platycnemis pennipes (assembly GCA_933228895.1). Taxonomy (NCBI): domain Eukaryota; kingdom Metazoa; phylum Arthropoda; class Insecta; order Odonata; family Platycnemididae; genus Platycnemis; species Platycnemis pennipes. Next base: position 79,228,658 of record OW121847.1, on the reverse strand, counting down.
AGCGGGGCAATTTTTCGTACCTAATATCCACACTCAATCAGACCGTACAATTCTTATCTGTGCATGTATAAACCAAGCAAAGAGCATTAAATTTTAATATCTGTCTACAAATATGGTGATATCAGTAAATAACTATTTCGCTGAAAGTTGAAAAAGCTTTTGAAAGTTTAAAAAATGAAACGAAGACTAAGCGTTGAACTGAAGTATGAATGCGATTTATCATTTCGGCTTCCAATTCTCACTCCAAATACCCAGTAACCATTCGCTCGGTGGTGCAGTTCTTTTTGCATTAAAAAATGTTTTTTTATGATATTTGTAGAACAATTTAATGTAAAAATATATTCCCAAAAAACTATCATTTGAGCAAATTTTGTTCATCTCACTTTTTCCCTGATATTGTACGCCTTTCTCAATTGATGCAACGTCATGGGTCATTCGGGAATTTGTTGAATTACTCATGATCTTCGGAAATTTTATGGCAAGCACGCTGATAAAATTCTTTTAACTGGTGGAACGATCCCTACATAATTAAAAGGGAAATCTTAAAAAGCCAAATTTTTAAAATCGTGATAACGTAGAAATTCTTCTCAACGAATTTTTAAATCACAGTAGGCCATCTTTCGACATTCAATGTTTGCCCAATCAGAGACAGTCGATATCTAAAGCCAATTTCTGCGTCCGATAATTTGGTCATGAAACTAGGTGTCGTCCCGCGTTGTCTTGTGGGCCCTATTCCAAATTTCCGTAAGCCTTCTTATTCTAACAATCATTCCTGCACGAGGAAGGCTAGCCGTTAGAGAGAGAGAGAGAGACAACTAGGAAGAAAGCGAACGTGGCTGGTAACATTGCTCACGAAACGTCCTTTCAAGCATGGATGGAAAATAAATGATGACGAGAATCCATTAGGACTCCGTCGTCGATTATTAAGGACTGAAGGTTCCCCATCACGTCATTTACTACTCCACACGAGCCTTTTCAGATCTCATGGTGGAGAATTTCCCAATTCAGAAACCCCCCTTACTTCATACCCCTCGCCCCTCTCATGAACCTCTGAAAGAGGAAACGGTTTCTTTTCGTTCCGCCGTCAAACTTCTCGCCTAATTTTTTTCGACGTTTCCCCTTTGGCCATCGTGCTTCGTTCGCGTGGGGCCCGTAGTGGGATTGTATCTACAGCGGATCGCCACCCCCCTCTGAACAGTCAATATATATATCTTGAATTGTATCTCAGGTGGCGGGGATACCAACAGAAAAATGTAGCGAAACTCCTGTAGCAAGGCAAAGTGAATGTGAGTCGGAGAGAATCGATAAGCATGAGTCTATCAGACCTACCACATTCCCCGATTTATGCCTTAATCAACTGAATCGTTTCAGAAATTGTGTGTTTTGGTATTTCTCAATAAAAATGATAATGTGCAACATATTTCACCTGGTATTCCTCAAGATTTTTACTCGTAAACAAAGTTGTTGAACTCGAACATATCCGAAAGGCAAAATCCTAACAGCTAAAACAGATGAATGTGTAGTGGAAGAGGAAGACGTAATATTTGTATTAGATTTCCTTCATAGGTTCGTTTTCGTTACCGGATTTTCAAGGTTTATCATGTGTTGCGTATCAGAGGTCGAAGTGTATTATTTAAGGATTTTATTTGCAGAATTTTGACATTTTTGTAAATATTATGATAACGTCGTAAAATTTGTGTTGGAAATATGAATACATTTTTCGTCCTTGCAAATAGTGTTAAACATATAAGTATGATATTACTTGGCCGTTGAGGATTATTTGCTGTTGATAATCTCGATTTATAATAACGATAGGGATCTCGAGTGAGCAATCAATGATGAATGCAGTGCTGCAAAAGGTTTAGGACTCCCAGATGACGGGACGTTAAATGTTAAATCCCACGATACAATTAAATTCTGTATCACAGTGCTAGTGTGTAAATATATTACTTACATGTTTTTAAAGTTTGTTTTAGCTTTGGCAAAAAAGAGGCTCATCATTGGAAACATTACAGATGGAACATTTTATTTTCCCTTTTTTAATTTTATTTCTAAATTTTATATCCGAGAATGAAAGTACGAAACCTCGTTTTTTTACGTAAAAAAGCTTACATCCTTTCTCCTCAAAAGGTTATAAAGTGATTTACGGCCTTTTCTTAGATGCGGTAAGGTTTTAAAAGTCTATTTCGAACCTGTTCTCAGCTCATTGATGGTACATTTTATAAGGTAAACTTTTGGAAGAAATGATGAAAAAAGATTGTAAGTTGAAGAAATGTAGGGGTGGCGGAAAATGATAAAAAATTGTGATGGATTAAAAAAAGGGTGCACAATAGTGTTTTTTAAGGTGGGGACGGAAAATGTTTTGTGGGAATTAGGAGGAGGCGGAGTAGGTAGCTGTAATGTAACAGGTAATTTGATATGGGAAACCGTAGGTCTTTATAGCAATTAGTGTTGTGTAAGCGAAGATGAGGTTGGAAAGCAAATGCCTCTCGAATAGCATGGAGTGAGATAGGAAATACGCAGTTCTGTATAGAGAAATATTGTTGGGGTGGAGCTCTTAACGTTAAAGCAGTGGTTTCAAGAGTAGGGACCATCCAAATAAAACCAACCCTAACCGGGAGAAAACTACAAACCAATAAATACCTATTTCTTCCTCTGGTGACCTTTATATGATCTCACTAAGACGGCGCTGTGAAGCCTAGATTTTTACTCCTTCGCTTCCAACGATTTCGAAAATATTATGGATGAAACGTATGATTTGTGCTCAAATCAGGATACTGTAGGACCAGGAGTCAGCGAAAAGCCTCATACCACACGGCATACAATCATATTATCGTTAAATAACGTAAATGATTTGAGTTTAGTGAGCATTGTAGGTAGTGTAACTTTCATTCCAGATTATTAACCGAGTTGTCAGATTATCCGAGGACTTCTCCTTGCCCTTTCATCGTCGACCGTTTAATCGAAGTACTACTGCACTGTTGACATTTTTGTACGAGTGACCGAGGACGTAGTTCGAACCATACGCTGGACACCTGGAATTTATTTCATTGCCCTCATTCCCTTAAGGAACAGGTTAGATCCTTACTTACCTCATCCTTTACTGCGTGAGAATTCATTCCCTTCAGTTGAGGTCTAATCGTCCCTCGCCTTGATCCGTAGCGGCCTCGCAAAGGACCTCTCCGCCTGATAGATCCCTTTCATTCGCAGGCAATAAGCACCACTCCTGGGACTGACCCCTTGTCTCTAGCATCCCCTGGAGCAAGCACACGTACAGCCTCTCGTGCATATTTTATCCTCACAGACGCCTGTTGTACCACGCCAGAGAGAGAGAGAGAGAGGGAGACTATAGGAAGGCCGACGGGGGGTGATATTGGCGGGTGCAATTGCCCGGGGATATTTGATCTCCATCCGTGCAAATGCGCGCACCAACTGTCAAACTGTCGTGGCCAGAAGGCTTTCTCCCCACTCTCCCCCACTTGTTCTCCCTTTCTCTCTTCCCCATCTCCTCTGCTTTCTCTCGCATCCCGATCGCTCGTGCCCCTTCACGTATCGTCGGCGTGCTCCGTGGAGTGGTCCGAGCCTTTCATCCGCCCGATGGGACAAATGAGATACTCTCCTACCACCCGCTCCGATTGAGGGCCGGACTTCGGTAAACCTCATTCATACGGAAGAGTTAATTCTGTCATGCGCCCGCCGGTTTGTCAGGTGGCGCACAATTATCTCTTTCGGAGCTGTGCGACGAATCCGAGGTACGTATCCGCCATAATACATATTCCCTTTTGATTCGTGTGCGAGTCTCGTGGGAAAAACTTTCTGCGAACCCAAAGTATTGTTCCCTTTATGCGTCCTATTATGCGGTGGAGTTTCCCTGCACGCCGATTATACTCCCACGGCTATGGGAATTGGTGCGTTGCTGAACTTATTCGTCCTTTGAGAGTTGCATCTCACCTTTTTTTTAAGTAATTAGACGGTTTTTTAACTATTTCTCGAAATTTCTTTGTATGCTAACTCTATGTTTTGAACTAAGTTAGGAATAAATGCTGGGCGGTGGAAAAATCTGTGAATGCATATTAATTTGGTGGTTGGACACAGTGTTTTTGTCGTTTTGCGGCAAATAAATTTCTCATTTTCTTGTATTTAGAGATAAAATTTAAGTTAAACCTCTTTATTTCAGTTTCCTGGCTTATTTATGTTTATTAAACTCTTGAGTCTAGGTAAAATTACCTATTGCATTGAAACGCTCTGTGTTGGGTCGAATGTATTAGTATGTATTAGTGACGAGTGAAGAAAATGAACTGAGATTTTCGTTGATTATTATTATTAGTAGTATTCCTATTCGTGTGTAACACTTTGAAGAGTATTAGAAAAAGTATTTATAACTCAGTTACGCATCGTATGCCTAGCAGCTTTATGATGATCCCCTCAAATTTACACTAAATGGATGCAGGAAGGCATTGTTTCACGGAGAATCTATCGATTTGAGGATATATTTTGCATATATTTCTGGCTGAATCAGTTCTTTTTGGAGCGTGTTAATTGTTGTTATTTTGTTTTATGAAATGATGACCTTTAAAGAGACAGTTCCTACTCTCGTATAATTGTTTTCAAGCTATGTTAATGGTCTTCTACATCGATCGTGGATTGATAGAATACTTTATTGTCATCATAAACACTTGCAAACCATTTTAGAGTACTCAAAAACTCCCAGTAGCTTGCGCTATTTGTTTTTTAGGTATGTACTATATTTTCATGCGTGGCTGGAAATTATGAATTATTTTGAGCTGAAATCAACCATAGCGAAAATAATGACCATATTGGACCAATTTTCTCAATTCAATCGCCCATCTTAATTAAATGTTACTGTGATATTGATAGCGTGTGATATTAATTCTAAATAGTAATTTGGTCAGGAAATATCGTTAAAGGTCCATATATTTAGTATTTTATTTTTTTTAAATAAATGACTAGTTTTGACGCCCAGTTAAATGCATTTTTTAAACAGGACTATATCTTCAATATCCCCTTTATACTTGAGGGCAACATTTAAGATTCTTTTGATTGGGAATAAAGTCAATGCCAATTGAATCTGTAGAGCATAACTTATCTTCGTATTGGAAAATCGATAGGGAAAAAAAAGAGGAATGTTTTTCTATTCGTGAATTGGAAAGTGATGTTTTTGATGATGATTTGAACATACCTATTACCTTTGTTACTTGCAGCGCCTTTCAAGAACAGTAATAAGTATAGTTTTGGATAATCCTGTTTTGGAAAGTTCTGATTTGAATAGAACTTTCTATGCGTGAATATCTATTGCATTCACACATAAATGACGGATTAATATTTTGAGCGTCTTTCAAAATGATAGTGGCGTTAGTGTAATAAGTGTTAAAATGTATTACCGACACTTATTACCACTTGTATTAATAGTAGTTTAAGTAGTTTTAATGATATGGTGTCTCATCTCCCTCTGAAATGGGTTTCACATTATCTGGCGTAACTTAGTCGGAGGGACATAACTCCAAACTTGTATTCCCATTGTATGACAAACTTGCAAATCGGGTATCTGTAGGTCGACGAATAACTACACTGAGCACATATAGGAAATGAAGTTGACTCCTAACGTAAATCTGCTTATGCCAATTCCTAATTTCGTTCTCTACCTTACTAGGTCATCCTTATACGTCAAATGTGTCATGGAAATCCTAATAAGACTTTATTTTTCAACGTAGGATGAAATGGAACATTAGAGGTCGTTCTATATATATTATTGTTCACTCTACGATTCCCGTTTCTCCTTTCCATTTCATTTCGTCATACAGAGGAGATGAATTTGTAAATGTATTCATCCGAAGGAGGATCGGAAGGTATTTTGACATAGATACATTGTTTAGAGTTGATCCATTTGAGCCGATGAAAATGAAATAAGTAATTCATAGCCATCCCTGATTCCATTTACAGAAAATGAAAGACTTCTAATCATCGATCGTCACTGTCTTTATCATAAGTTATTTTATAGGCTATCGTTTTCCTTATTCATTTTTGATACAGCTGTTAGTCAGCCGGTGAATGAACAGGCGAACGTTTTGAAAAACGCCAGCGAAAAGTTATTTTATTTTCGTTTTTTATGCATTGCAAGTGATTTTTTAAAAAATCCATTTGCATGGGAATTTTTCTGAGGAGAATTAATTGGGTGTAAATTACTAATTTCTTATAGAGGGCTTATCATCTCAAAACTTATGTTGTACGCTTTAAATTATTTTATCTAGTTAAGCAACCCCACCGTTGTAGAAGGTAGTGTGCTTTAGATTAATTGGCTTGCTTATATATTTTTCTGTTATTGGGTTTCGATTTTTTCGTGATTTTTAAACTCTATGGTGGATTAATAAATTCTGAAATTATTTGATTAATGTGCCATAAGATGCTTCGCTGAAACTCCTGGGAGATTAACTAGCAATATTCTTGAGTTAATTAGTGAATCAAAGAGCCTAGATAGTCTTACGAAGTTAATGAGCAGTATGAGGAAGCGTTTTTCTTCTGAACTCAAAAGTAATAACATTTTTGGATCCTGCAGGAATTGATACTATTGCATGATTATTCATTTACGAAAATAATTAAAGTATCATGATGAAGAAATGACTTCTCCGTTAATGAAAGGTTTCCTCTGTGGAACTCATTTACACAATGAAAGTCGTCTTTATTATCATCAAGAGAAACTCGCAGATCAACCGGCTTGACCCCCGAGTTTGAAAATATATTTCCTCTTGAGGCTGCGACTCAAACCTTGTAGTTCACGGTATTTTTAACAAATGCTTTTTTGTTGCATCGATTTCTTTGATTATATCGACCGATAGATCGATATAATAATTTTGAATGCCATATTTTCTTATCCAAGTTTGACTAAGCTCGAATTTGTTTGACCTTGAGGCATAAAATCGTCGATTCTCTTCGATATCTGTGTTCAAGATAGACGAAGGAATGTTGAGTACCTAAGGATACGCAAATTGTGCACATTTCAATCTATTTATATGTAAATATTTGTTTTACGTCCTACCTTATCACCCTTCTATCGTCCAGCTCTCTTTTCTGTTGTTCACAAACCCATCAATAACTACTTCAAAGATTAAATAGCTATTAAGTAAGTGACGCCGGCGATGGGTGGCTAGGAGACAAAGGGTAGAAAGACTAAAAATAAAGGGACCAAGTCGAAGCAGTAAATGCGATGGTGATTTATTGATGCTTCGCGGAATAGGGTCTCATTAAAGCCTCTGGGAAGTTTCCATTTCTCCTCCCCCTCCCGATTCCCCCGGATCTGCCTCATACTGTTCTGTCCCGCTCCCGGCCTCCCATTCCAACGCCATTCGTATCTCTCTCTCTCTCATTCTCTCGTCTCCGCCGGGCGTCAAACACAAGAGAAACAGCCTTGTTCTCTCCTTCCTCGTTCCCTCTTCCTCCTCCTCCCTCCTCGGAGTGGGAGGCTGGCTTCGGAGCCGGGCGTGTTTGATGGGGATTAGAGAATGGCAATGGGTGATTGAAGAGGGGCGTTTCAAATCCGGGAAGAATGGAAGGAGGGGGAAGTGTGGTCGTGTGCGTGTTTCTGCCTTTCGGGCAAAGCGACGAGAGGAGGGGAAGAAAAGAAGGGGATAGAAGGATCTGGGATGGGTTGCGAAAGGAGGTGATTGACGCAAGCCTTTCCATTCCCTTGGTTGTGACTTCTTGATTGTTTTCCCTACACTCAGATTCCGTTTTCTGCTCTCTTATCCTTACCGAATTATTCTCAGCTTTTCTCTCTCTTCTTAGCTCGGTTTTAAACTTCTTAAAAAATGGGGACATTAGATTGCATCGGCAAATATTGACTCATTAGCAATGCTGAAACTTATTTCATGGTTGTAAGAAAATGTCATAATCATAAGTCTCCGACTGTGTGCTTTGGTACTAAATTACGATATTTGCATTGTAAAACAGACACGAATCGAATAAAGTAGTTAATACTTTCCGTTTAACCAAATTGGCATTTATTAATATTGACATTTATTCCTGCGTAAAATTTAGTAGTCACTTTTGATAACTGGTATAACATATATTTTTAATTATTTAGTTTAGTTAATCGTGAAGATTCTTGGCATTCCCTATGGTGATTTAAGCAACTGTCGTGTTTTTGTTGTATCAGTTTAAAAATATATCATGTCTCTAAATTAAGTTATTAAGTCTGAAAAATGATTTAATGACAGAATGCGGTTAAATGTTGAAGTTAAGAATCATGAAAGTCATATTTCAACTATTGTCCTAAAAATCTACTTTGAGTGGTCTTAAATCAGCTGCAGTTATCCAGAGCGTAATTTTTTATGGTTCCTATGGAGTGGAGACAGACGATATCTAATTTTGTTGGGAGATATTAACTTTTTTTTTCATTTTTTCACTGCCAATGAAATAGTCGGGGAATTTTTAGTCAAAATTACTTCCTATCATCCCTGTTAAATGTCCGAAAATAACATTTACTCTATTTCTTCGTGCTGGAATGGTAGCTTTTTAGCCAAGAAAGAGTTATTCAAATAATTACTTGAATTTATTCATAGCGGTCAGTACCCTAAATTTCCCCTCCTATTATTATTGCGTTATATATATTCTGTGGACGTTATTTCCCTTTCTGGCAATAAACGCTGACTTACTGAATAATGTCAATGCCATGATAAAATAATATCTGTCAATCCTGATGTCCTGAAGTCCTTATGGTCTCACATACTACTGTGTGGAATGCCAACACAAGCCTTTTAGGTTCATAGTTCAGCGGCTAGCCAAAGTACCTATCGTAAGTGCATGCTTAAGTAAAATGTTAGATAAATAGAATTATTTCCTTGTACGTCTTGAGGGAACTTCAGAATGACCATTTAAGGACAAGTAATGGAAAAATAGCCGACAGTATAACTTATTTTCCGTGCCAAATACCTCGAGGAGTACATGAGTGTCCGGATAAATAAATAGGATACTAGTCGTTCTTCTCGGTGAGTACTCGAATAACCTGCTGGAATATACCTAAACTTGCTAACCTGAATGTATACTCAGGCGACTGCCAGTCTAAAGTTCTAAATAGCAGAGGCACTGAAGGTAGCGATAACCATATGAGAGTTGTGCGTTGGCTAGTAGCTGAATTAAAACATTAGTATTCATGCAGGTGCTCAATTATTTATCAGGGCCCTCGGGTAATTGCCTGAGAATCCATTCAAATTCTCTTTTTTAGGTATATTCCAATTTGAGTAATCTCACGAGGCTCAGGTAGAGTCCCATTCGTATACTCGTGTACTCTTAAAGATATTCATGTATCAACACAGATCCTCACGTATTCGTGAGGTTCATTCATTCATTCGGTCATTTGAATCCAAGAAAATAAATGCTTATCATGGTGACACACCTACGCGTTGGTGAGATTGCATCCTTAAATCCAAGTCGGATGACACATGAGTGAACTTATAGTCGATTTAGGGGGCAATATTGTCTGAGGAAGTGACAAGCGGCTATGTTTCGATGAAGATGCTGCTTGCTAGTTCAATGGTGGGGATTGCGAGGAAGCCGCGTTAAGTGCAATCGAGATTGAAGGAAGGTCGGTATCTTAGTTTTGGAAATGTTGATGAAAAGGAGAAGCCGTATAATGAGAGCTAAATGAGGATAAGTTTATTTTTATAATTCTCAACGTTCGCTGTAACTTAATTTCATTCTTTTTACCTCTCCAATGTTTTTCCAATTTCCAAAGTATTTGATCTTGATTTGAACGTATAAATGCCAAATAATATTTTATTGTATTTTATTCCATATTCATGTAATCCATAAACACGTATGTTCCACGCCCGTACCTTTGCTAATTGCTTTAATATTTTGTTTGGTGTCCTATCTTCGTGTAGCCGGCATTTGAATTACAAGAAAAAAAACTGCACCAACGCATTTTTATCGTTGAGCCTGCCCAAGCATTTTTGTACCTACGGTTATCTTTTAATCCCGAAGAGTGTGTTTGCCTTTTTCCTGTCCGGTTGATGGTGAGTAAATTATCGTGTATTGTGTTGTATGTATATTATTTTTTTCTTTGCCGAGTTTATGCACCTTGTATAAGAATGATGTTTCATAAAAATAATAAAGAAATTTTACATGCATTTTAAAATAATTTGTAGTATCAAGCACTATAAATGTGGAAAAACTTTCAGTATGTAAATATCGCAATTACCCAGAGTTAGCTCTTACTATACAGCATTTTATCAATACCGTTTCTCAGCGGTTGGCTAAAATTGTTACAATAACCAATTGATATTATAACTGTGCCGATGTATATTTCTTGAACAGAAACCTGAAAATGTAACTTCCAGCATAGCTCACCCGGTAACGCTTCAGCTTACTGATCCAAAGATTGTGGATTCAAATCCTGCATAGGCTGAGAATACCTTGTTTGGCATAGCGTTGAAGCTCATGCACGACTGCGGTATTACGTAAGTCGTTGGAGCACCTAAAACCCGTATTTATTACTACCCTTAAAATATTATTTGTTAAATATGAACTAATTATAAAGGGAGTAATGGTGGTTACTAATTATGGTATGCGCTTCTTGAGACTGGGAGGGCCGAGATTCAAAAATGTTATCAAAATTATTACGATTTCTCCATTGCAGTTTGAATCTCGAAAATTCATTTGAGTCAGTAGCACAGCCTCGTTAAATGGCTACAAATCGAACAAGCCTTTAGGTAATTTTGGTGGCATGAATGTCTTTTCGAACAGGGGAGAAACTCGTTATTTTGGTCAAACGTGGTTTTAGAATTTGACGGTGATACGTGATAATTGTAAGACAAAAATGAAAGTTTACGAGTATTTTTGTAGTTAAGTGTAATCCTAGTGCGTAATCTCGTTATTCTGGGTAACGAATGTTACGCGATTGGAATTTTGTAGTCTCTCTGTCGCTCAGAAAGATTGGGGCTGCGCCTTGTATCCGAAGTTTCCTGCAGATTTTTCTTTAACATGGAGCTCTCGAATCCCCAGATTTGATTGCTCTAGAATCTCCAAGTAAAGACTTCTAACGGGGAGAAATATTGATTTTTTCGCTGCTTCGCACTCTCATGTAGTCCACGTTATTTCAACTTTAATGGCAATGCAAATCTTTTAGTTCAATTAAAAACATCTTCATCGTTCAAATCAATCGTACACGGTAATAATTTTAATTATTCAAAAACATGTGATTGGGTTTATGGTTTGACGGTATGTCCTTTCATCGGAAAGAGTAATGTTTCTGAATGTTCGCCTGAAAGTCGTCTGTGGTTTTAATAATGTATTCAAATACTTATTTTAATGAACATATTGTTATACAAGTGATATTCTGATCTGAGCATGCCATGGTTGTCGAAATTGTTATTTTGACTCTATCAGTAATATTGTAAAAGGCAAAACATAAATATTAATGAATAATCAAAATATAAAATAATAATAATTAATAATAAAAATACTATCGTACGATGACCTCAACAGCAGAAGAGAATTGGTCTACCCAAAGTATCGTTAAGCCAGTTATCGTTATTTAATATGATAGAACTGTAATTTCACTAGCAAAACACTTTTTAAATCGTTCACTGCAAAATAAATGTCCCTGTAGTGATTTTTGGCGCACTTCAAGAACTGTGGGAAATGAAGGTGAACAAGGAAGATCAGTCACTTTTCTTATATTTCCGTTCGTGAAGGAGGATTTTCAGTGCACTTGTGTAATTAGCATTAGTGAGGGAGGATCTTAAACAATAGATTTATTAGTTTTTATATTATGTACAGAGAAAAAAATAGCACAAATTAACCTTTGCGTATTAAAATGGTTTTCAATGCATGGGAAATTGATCGAAGAAATCCATGGCAATTTATATCCTGAAACAATTGTTGTCGTATGATGATGTTATATTTTCTGCAATGTCGTATAAGAAATTTAAAACGAATATTTAAAAGGAGTGGAATATTCAATTTTCATATTCTGATGATTAGTATTTGCAAGCAGTTATCGTTAATATTGTACACGCTTCCAAAATCTTTACGTTCATATCTTCATATCGTTCACAGTGGATTTCTTGTAAACAGTGTCATAAAAGTGTCAGTTCACACTGTGAAGACTTATGCATGTATTATGATTTTTTCAGGAACTAGAAGAAGTTTACTCTGACCTCTGCTCCATGCTGTCTGAGGCAGTGGTGCAAGGAGCTGAAATAATTGCGTCCAGGGTAAGTAGAACTTGTGAACCATAATACCGCTAATAGGGTAATTTATATTGCCACTCACGTACTGCATAAAGTCTCCAAGCATGTGCAAGCGGCTCAAGTCCGTTGTTATTCACCAGGTAAGAAAATTGTGCCATCTTGCTACTTATTCATGGTGAGCGATTGCAGGTTGTTCGTGTCGGTTATTCTCAGCCTTCATAGCTACACCAGGCAAGCTACTCTTTTTTCTTCACAAAATTCTTTGTCTTCACTTCACGTTTCTCGGAATTCATACCAGATATGAATAATTTTCCTGGGGATAATTTTCCAGTTCCCAAACGTGGTCATCCACCACGTAATTTTATCAAACGCTCAATGCTAATCACTACATGAAAATCAGTAATGAAAAATCCTACGCTCCAAGTTAATTATCGAATCAGAACTATTCGGCTTTTAAGAATTTAGAAAACTCTTTGACATCCATTTATAGGGAAGAAGGGGTTGGATAAGGACTTGCATATACTAATATTTTAGCGTTCTTACTGCCAGATCAGACGACCTTGCCATTTGTAATTCTTAGGCTGAAAAATATGAAGGAAAAAGAGAGAACTTGAAGCATTAATGCCATTGAGAAAATATTGAATGGTTTCCTTAATGGGGAAATGGTACTCCTTCTATCCCACTTGGGTGACTTCAGAAAGTGATATCTGTTCTTAGAACCCCATTATGCTTTTATTCATTCTTCTTTTTCTAAATTTAATTTTACCTGTTGCCATTTTGAGGTATTTCATAATAATTTTTTAAAATTTAGTTCGTAACCCCATTTTTCCGACCTCATTTTCAGGTTCTACAAAGCTATTGTCAAGACAGATGTTGTTAAAGTAATAAATAATGGCGTTATAACAATCTAAAACTTTTTCAATGGGTTTTTAAAAAATCTTATAGGTCATTTGTCACGTTGCTCACATCCTAGGATCAGCATAATATGTGATTGTCTTGCTTTTTCTGTTTCACATTGTTTAACGAATGTCAGCTAGCATAAATATAGCCTCCTTTCTGGTATGGTTCATTGCTGCATAATATTATCTCATTCACTGTCCAGATTGTCAAAGCACGTGCCTTCAACAAGTAACGAATAAATATATTACGATAAGAATAAATAACGATATTCTATCCTTAAAATGAGGTATTCCATTGAAAATTTGATCTCCAATATTTGATAAGGTGACAATGGGCCAACAAAAATAGCCTATCTTGCAAATAAACTCGAGTAAATCAGTTGGAATGGAATCCATCAGCTACACGAAATAAACTTACTCGTTCTAAAAGCCAGATTTCCATAAATTTCGTGTTGGTGTGTATCACTACTTTATTTCCTTCTCCTTTTCCAAATAACTCATCAGAGTGGAATAAATTGTCTGCATAAGTCTTCCCAATATTGATTTCTAGAGAGGGAAGGGGATGATAAGATTGAAAAAAAAAATTATTACGCTTCGATTATTTTCTGCTCTTTATTTCATTGGGAATATTTTCCAAGCTTTTTGGGGCCATATCCAGACATATCATTTTCAATAAGTAAATGACAAGATAGGAGGAGAAATTTAAATATCTTGACATTGGCTAGGAATCCATAAATACCCCCTCCAATGGCTGGGGATAAACGGGTCGTGACTTAGAAATTACATTACTTAGCATTACACAGCCTACTTGTCCCGAAATGAACTTAATTGTTGTTATATTTTGCATTTTTCTGGCCATAGCGTAAGAAGAACCGAGCTATATTCATCAGAATGCCATGAAATGCAATTTGGTCTTAACTTTTCTGTGGATTTATTTTCAATTGCTTCTTACTTTTAGGAATGACTTTTCCCAAAATGTCTGCTATTATAGTTTTTATTCCCCTTAGTCCCATATCGGCCTTAGTTTCATGGTTTTTGTGCTCAGTAGGAGTACCGAAAGGTGATGCGAGTTTTTTTTTAATGAACCATGAAATACTTTCTCTCACCTGCCCACCAACCTATCTCTCGCGTCCCTACTGACACTGTCTTAAATTTTGCCTCACCGTTCCCTTCGCTCTGCTAACTGAAATCCTTACCTCCAACTTTCTTTGTAATTCAAAAACTCCACCTCGAAGAAAGACTGCGTCTTAGTCTTTGGAGTAATTAAAAAAGTGGGTCAGGTTTTCCATCTCATCTCCCAAAAATAAAACAAACCTGGCATGAGGGTGAAATAGCCTCTTGCGCGACGGGAAGTTAAGAATGTAAAGGAGTTCAAGTCATGAAAAGAGTGAGCGGACTGGTTTTTGCATCGGAAATCTGGGAAACGGTCTTGTAATTGTCCTATGTCTTAGCTGCCGCTTTTTATGCTCCTTCCACGGTTGCTTGGATTCTATTGTATATCTACGCTTCTCGCCTTTCTTAATTGCATTGCTCATCTGTCTTATCAGTGCAAACTTCTCAGCTCTTGTCTTCGTCGTCACTGTCGTCTTCTGTAGTTTTATATTTTGATGAAAGCCGTCGCTTTAAGTCTATTTAGTTTTAGCGTATTCCACAAACCGGCAAGAAAGGTGCATCTGCGAAGAAATGGAAGGTAGTGTGAACTAAATATAAATGAATCAGAATTTTAACTTGCCTTTCTTCTTGTTATTTGAAAAAATTGCAATCGAGTTTTCGTTATTTCTTTCGGTAGGTTGTTTTTGTTTGTTATCCCTACTGCGCTCTTTATAATGGAAGCAAAAGGTGAAAAAGAACGCATTAAAGTGACTATTGTGTGGGCTATACCAACCCCTGCATTGAACTCTACTAGCGATATAGTGAATGGGGATGCTCATTCATTCCTCTTGTATGCACACCATCGCCACATTTAATAAATTAACTAAGGTTCGTAAATATAATTAGGTTACAAATACTTACACATGTGATAATGTAACACATTAATACAAAAACAGAGAAAATAACGCATAGTGAAAGATAGGTGTACCCGAATTCGTATGTTTAGGAGGTCCTTATATAATAATGCTATTGAGGGTATTTTTTCCTGCTTCATTAAAAAAAATAATTAACTATGACAGCTGTATAAATGGTTTTAAGTTTTTATCTCTGAGGTTACAGGCACCAATGCCACGTATTCAGTAATAAATATGGTTGGTGCTATATGGTTGTGTTTTTTAAGTATGCATTTTTCCAGTTTAGCGCATGAAAGTGTGGTGAATACCGGGATGATTGACAAAGGTTCATTTAATCGCCAAAAAGTGAGCTTAATCAATTATAAAATTCTATTTGTACTAGTATGGTGATCGTCATTACGTCATTGATCCTCTCAATATTTGGAGGTGCAGTATCGAGCATTACGATTTCAGTAGTAGTAGCCGTAGTAGGGTTTTAGGTTCACCAATGGCCAAGGACATGTCACACCGACGATTTAAATCCTAGGACAAGTGCGAAATCCATGTCTGGGATGCAATTCAAACCCGTGAGTTCTGGGTTCCATGACGGCACCTTACAGAGCTGTGGTCAATCTTTGCTTGCCTGTCATATTAGGAATAGAAGCGAGCGCTTTAGGACTTGATGAATCGATTGGAGGTTGCTGTTAATACATGATTTGAATTGAGGAAATGGGTTAAGTTTTTGTGCTTCGCTTCTGAAATCTTTTGTACAGTTCACATGTTATCTTGCTTATGTTTCACCCCTTCTCCAACTCTTCCTATAATATTTTATATTGGCTGTAGTGATTTTCACTCCTAAATATTTTGTTAATTTTTTTCGAAAGGATCTATGTGAATCCTAAGAATGGTTATGTACAGCAGTAGTGTCAATTTGGTTTTAGTGGCTAAACTGCTGTCTGTGTATTGAACCATTTAATTTGATTGAAGTTCTTTGACTCTCAAGTCTTCCATTAGCAAGGTGGGCTTGGGATTCGGGAACGTTGAGTTTTAAGGCCAACCTGTCACCGACCTCACTTACGCGACCGGTTTCTGTTTTACGTAGTAATGCGTTTTTGTTTGAAGGCTTTCGCAGCTTTTCTTGGCTATGTAGGATGATTTTTTAAAAAACTCGACAGTTTCGCTCCTCGTATTGGAAGCATCTTCAAGAGAAACTAGTTTTTTTAATGAATGAAACGCAGCATTGTCCAAAAAAATAGTCCTTCATAAATAATGCGTTTTAAAACCAGTGGTCCTCATGCTAAAACAAACATTTAGTAGTAATTAGTCCTTCCCCTTACTATGCAGGCGAGACTTCATTCAATCTCTTTCATGTTCTTTTTCTCTTAATTTTCGTATCCCTCCATCAAACCTTTCTTCAGGTACATGCCATCCATATTAATTTTTTTACATCTGATTGTGGGGTGGGGGGGGGGGGGAGAAAGGGGCATTCAACAGCGAACTTAAAAGGTAAACGCCCTCCTTGGTATCAAATCGTTCACCGCGCTTCATTTTTTCGAAGATCTCATTAAGCTCATGAATTAATGCTTTTATAATTTAAGTTTGTTACTCTCATTACCACCAAGCAACTCGTTTTGCCGTTATCCATCCAAGCCCGTGTGCCATTCTTGCCATTCTTAATGTCGTATTTGCTTCCTAATTATTTCTCTCTTCACTCCATCTCCACTCCATTTGTCTGGGCCTCACCGTTTTGACTCTCCTTTCCGTCGTTCCTTGTCACCATTCTTAGGTTCTTAATCCGAGCTACTTACTCGCTCCACCATCGAGTTGCCCGTGGGCAGTGGGATCGCTTGAACAGCCCGGAAATGGGCAAACTGGGCGGGCCCGTACGCATGCCTTGGGAATCAAGTGCGCTCCCGTGGAATCCCATAGAAATGTCGTCAACCGCGAAAAACGTTTACCTCGGGGTACTGATGAGGGTCTCTTTCCCCGGCAGTCTGTTGCCGTGCTTCGTCGCGAGCTCTTTCATATCTTCGTTCCACCTTCGTATTCGTTTGAGGACTTAGGTCGAATGTTATAATGTTGGGCAGAGAAGCACACAAGTCTATTCTTGTTGATCATTCAGGATGTAAGTAAATGTTTACTGGAATTCAGCCTCAGAATATACTACTTTTCGTTATTAAAACACTTTTAATATTCAATTAATTTCTCTGCCACACTTACCTCTCATATGTTTTCTGAGAAAACCCCATAATTCGATCATGCATTTTGTCGTACATTTTCTTATTCTATGTGGCGTTCACCATCAACCAATGGACATTTTGGGCGCATCTCTCCCATGATAGGCAGCTGAGAAATCAATTTATTAACTCAGAATTTCTTAATGAACCACTATTCCTAAATCCTCCATTACGATAGGATACGTTATGTGTGGACTTTACTGGACAAAATGGCCTAAGTTTCATAAAACGAGACTTGATATCATCAAAATGTGCTTAACGTATATGAGATATGGAATGGTGTTACACGATTGGTATTAACTATAGGAGTGTTTTGTCTTTTTTTTCAGCTGGTATGAATTGTCTGTTTCATCGGTTTCCGTAACTCCATATCAAATGAAAGAGGCCTAGGAAAATCATGTATATTGATTTTTGATTGGTTGACAAATGAGCGTTAACTATAAAGCTCCTTTGGCTTGATGTGTGAAACTTCAAATATTTACTGCCTCTCTGAAAATGCATTTTTTGCCACACGAATTGTAGATTCAATGTACGTTTTCCATAAATAATTTATTTTCGCCAGCTTAATATGTGCAACTGCGCAATCTCTATGATAATAATGGTAATAAAGAGGAGAGGCTCATTGTGATGTTGCTCGCAAAAACAGCATTTTTCAAAAAACTTCATGGTCAAAACACCAATCATACCATACCAGTGTAAATAATGTTTCATTGATATCATGCAGGTCAGTAGAGAGAACTTTTCGCATCCCAGCTGTTAAACTCAAATAATTTGAAATGTGGCTTCAGCGGTTTGTCCCTTGACCTTTCATTTCGATAAATAATTTGATGCTCATCAAAAGTTTCATGAATAGATATGTGATCGCGAGCATACCAAGTTTTTATTATAATCACGATTCATTCAATTATTGAATTCAATTTGAAAATTTTGCAATAGGAAAATTATGGTAAATACTCATTATTGAGTTTTTCACTTTAATGATAACTTGCAATGATAATGAGATCATTATTCATATTATATGAATTAAATTTTTTAATTAGTATGGAATAATTATCTAGTATATTGATATCTGCTGTTTGCTGTAGCTGTTTGGATCTGGATCTGTCTGGATTTGGATATCTGCTGTAGCTGTTTGGAAATTTTAGTTGAAAAATGCAATAAATTTTCAGTTTGGCCCGAATGTTTCTGTACTTCCTCCCCAATGTATGCACCTTAAGGAGGGGAAACCTAATTTTTATTTTCTTAAGTATGAGCAAATGTATTCAAGCGTTCTACGTATCTTTCATATGGCTGAAATCCTTCAAATCGGCCATGGT
The DNA here is from genome assembly GCA_933228895.1 of Platycnemis pennipes. Classification (NCBI taxonomy): domain Eukaryota; kingdom Metazoa; phylum Arthropoda; class Insecta; order Odonata; family Platycnemididae; genus Platycnemis; species Platycnemis pennipes. The sequence goes on along the minus strand of OW121847.1, from coordinate 79,210,015 downwards.
AGTAGTATTAGCGTAAGTTTAAGGGTGTACTGACTAAGGGGATAATTTGCAACAACTCACGATATTGTATACACGCACGTATTCTTCACATATGTGCTATTATGCTGTACATCTATTGCCTACTTTTTATATTGATGAAGGTTAAGGAGTTTAGGTTTGTTTTAGAAAACTTAGAGCGTAATATATCTACTCTTTATTTTCTCTTGTCATTGCTTGAGTTACTTTGTAGGTTTTTATAAGTATTAAAATTCTGTCGGAGAATTAGATACTGCAATCCGTCAGGAAGTGTTTGGCATCGAGGAATTGACCATGGTCCCAGCATAGATTCCTAAGAAAAGTATCGTAATTGTATTCAATTCGGCATATTAACACCCTGGGATCCTATAATGGGGTGACAGCTAATTCAAGGGCCTCATTCTTACCTAATTAGCATACTCTCATTAATTTTTAAAGTGTAAGCCATTGTTTTTTGTGTCCGTGGAGAGTGCTATTAGTCATGTGACCGATACAGATAGTATATAATTGAAATATGCTTCCGCGAGGTGCGCATTGGTGAATACCCAACCGGTAATAAAAACTCTTCCCTACGTGTGATTATCACTGTTGAAGGCTTTAAAACGATATAACAACTTTTCTTCATCCATCTCGTCCTTCAAGTATTTTTTTAATGCACATAAGTTTACGAAACAATTAATTACCTATACGTTTTCTCTACGACTAAGACTGAAGAAAACTATGAGGGTGGATTATATTTTCCTTACTCAAAATTCTCGCCTAATTCAGAATTATTGTATATTTTATTTGTAGCTCTAACGCGTTGTAGCGTATCTACCATGGTTAAAACTATGCCTGAAGAGGTTTTGACTCGGCTCTTTACTTTGTTTAGAAGACAAACTTATTTCTCTATAAGTTATTGAAGAGAAGTGACTTAAAATGTAATACTAAATTTTTCCTCTTCGCATTTTTTCGTACATTCAACTCGTGTCGTTTAAATGCATTAATAATGGTGAATTTCGTCGGAGGGTCGTGAATTTCAGTATAGTAATAATTTTCTATCATCATGCTCCTGAGTCTCAAGTTGCATTACTTTTCTGTCATATTTGCTGTACTGTAAATGTTACAACTACCTCTATTTCCTGCTAATTTTCTCGAGTAGGTAGTGGAATGTCGAAAAATTATAGCTCTACTTCATCCGATGAGCTCATGTCCCTCTTCACAAGATCATCAAGAATATAGTTTTTCATAATTTATCGTAACGATTGATGCATGGACGATGACAATTTATATGAAATAAGGCCATGGTTCTGTTTATGGTGGTTTCAGCCTGGTGAAATCCATTAGAATCCGGTTGAAGGCGGGTTCCTACATTTTATTACGCTATCTTCCTGAGTTAGCCAAAGTTTTTCTTTTATTAGAAGATATTGCGAAGTGAGACAAGGCTGTGCACTGGACCCAGCTCTGAAGAAGAAAGAATAAGGAAAGGAGTGAGATAAGGCTGTACACTGTCTCCCTTAATTTTTAACGCTTACGTCGAGAAAGCTAACAATGAAATCGAGGGAAGTGTTCTGGAGTGAACATCCACGGAGAGACAATCAGCATACTAGGTTTCGCTGATGACATAGCACTCATAGCAGATACAGAGAAGTATCTGAATAAGATGGTAACAATCATGGAAAGGACAATGGCCAGACATCAGCTGAAGATCAATAAGAAGAAGACTTAAGATATTGGTGTGAAGCAAGAGAGAAGAAGCCAAAACCAACGTTATACTAGGTAAACAGAAACTGAAAGAGGTGAAAGAGTTCTGTTACCTGGGAAGCAGAAAAACCAACGATGGACGAAGCAAGAAAGAAATAGTCAGTAGAAAAGCCCAGGCAAAGAGTGCGTTCTATCAAAAGAAGAATCTACTTACGGCTGGAAATACAAGCTTAGAAGTAAGGAAGCAATTCACCAGAACGTATATCTGGAGCATGTTTCTTTACGGCAGTGAGGCATGGACGATGAAAGCAGCGGAGAAGAAAAGGGTGAAAGCATTCGAAATATGGTGCTACCGAAGAATGAAGAAGATAAAATGGATCGAACGAGCGGCAAATGAAGAAGTTCTAAGAAGAGTGGGAGAAAAGAGAGGTCTGCTGAAAACTATAAAAAGAAGACGGGACAACCTAATCGGCCATATCTTAAGACACGATGGCCTGATGAAGACAATCGTCGAAGGAAAAATGAACGGGAAAAATGGACAAGGCAGGCCTCGTATGAGTTATATAGAACAAGTCGTAAAGGACTCAAAAAAGAGGAACTACGTTAATATGAAGAGGTTGGCCGATAGAAGAATCGAGTGGAGGGCTGCATCAAACCAGTCGTAGGATTGTTGACCCATGATGATGATTACGGATATTAATGCGGCCAATCATTTTTCCTCGAGAGGAGATGTTTCTGACTGTTGTCCTGCAATGACAAAATTGAATTTTGGTAACCCATAATGCATGTGGTTTTGTGTAATCCTTGAAAAAATCACATTTTATAAAAACGTGTAGTCTTCTACCACCGACCATGGAAATGAATTAACTTACATACATCCTCTTAAACACCCTAATTGAAACTAAATTCAAGCAGCCAAGCTGATTTTTATGCCGTGGGATCAGATTTTCATTTTTGTCGCGGTGTAGATTTCTTAATGGGAAGGTATTAGTCTCTGATACCGCAGCAGCTCACTGTAGGAAAATAAGTATCCTAGCCGACTTATATCGTTGGCCATTTACTATTTTTTGGATTTTAAGGAGATGTGAAAATTTGATACGTGAGAACAGTTGTGTGCATACCGAGCGAGCCTCAATGCATATTTGCGGAGCGTATCGGCATTATTCCATTCCCTTGAACGTATTTACTTTTCTCTCTTCTTGAGCAATAGTTTCGGAAGAGCTTATTTTGCGCAAGAAATCCATCAAAGTGAAACTCATTTTAACCGCCTACGTTCTGTTCACTCTTATTTTTTCGTCTTTCGGCTCTCCCTCTCCTATTCTTACCCGTGTTTTGACAAGAACTTCACGTTCCACATTTCCTCTTGTAGTTTGCATCTATTCACCCATTCTCCGATATTTCGGAAGTCTCGACAAATTACTTTCATACCGTCCCGCCCTCTCACTCGATCCCCCTCCCTTCCTCCCTCCTTTTCCTCGTTCCTTGTATCATTCTTTTTTCTGCTTCAATGATTGTGTCCCGTCTGGAGACGTCCCTTCTTCATAATCATCTCTTTCTTTATCTCTTTCTCTTCCTTTCCACTCGATTTCAACTGTGCATTCGAAATTATTGGCACTCTTTTCATTCGTGTTTGCAATCATCTAACTTTCTTCTTTCTACCACTTTTGGAACTTCACTTCTCGCTCCCTCCTTTTCAATCGCTGAAACCCTCCGTATTTTTTTCGATCAAGCTCTCGGTTCTATTCATAAAGCGCTCGCTTTGAGGTTTCTGGTGGTAAACACGGTGGAACTTTTCTTCAATTTAAATCGTTTCCATGTGATTCTTTACACGAACCCTCTCGAGTGCTTGCATAGCCTATCGCCTCACCTCATTCGATTGAGAGCGTTTTGTGGTTCGGCGTAGTGAGTCTCTCGCCTCGTGTCGAAAGGGTTCTCCTTCGCAATGCCTTTTTATCATTTCCTGCGAATGAATGTACTGTACACTTACATGGAGAACGATGTTGATGTTTGGAGGTATATAATCGCTGTGGAATCAGTGGACGAGATTTGGTTATTTTTGCTTCATATTCGTTTACTTTATCTAGCACGTATGAGTCTCTGCTGCCTTACCATGTACGGCCATTCAAAATGCTACTCACCGCACATATTTCTGCCGTGGAGATAGCTCGTGATGTAGTGAAACTGATATACAGAAAATGGTGACTTTAGAAACAAATTTATTACGGAGTTTCCATGCGCAATATGGAGAGCATGAACAAATTTGCCCACTCTTTGCTCACGGATGGTTTGGGTTGAAGAGCGGATTTATTATACGCGTCTTCGCTCCATCATATATGCTTTTAATTTTGGACTGATCTAGGAAGCACATGTAATTTAATTTTAGATGGAGATGGTTAAAGTGTTGCTGAAAACTTGGCTATTCGGTTTTTAGTATTTCAAAATTCCCTCTTTACCACGCTTTCATATATTCATGTTTATTAACATCGATTTATATTTTACTCGACCAAGTGGTGCTTGATTTGGTGCTGACCGAGTTAGCGTAGTGTTTCATATTGTTGCAGCAAATGACTTCGTTTCAACTATCAAGAACGACGTCCTGGTAGGTTAGAACTGATGCTGTATATGCTTATTTAACTATTTTGGGGATTAAGATATTTGCAGATCTTTTAAGGTGATTTTTTACGGATATCCTCTACACGCATCTGCAAGTCACTGCCAAAATCTGTCGGTGTATCCTTCCATGCACGAATTCCCACACGGTACTGGATTCTCTTCATATTATTCTGGATTACATTAAATTATTGTTATCTTAATTAATTCAGAATTAAACCTTATTCCGACTAAAATAATCGCATAGTTATTCACAGAAGCACAATGTGTGATTTCTCTCGGAGCTAATCGGAGGATTACGTTACAGTCAGTGTCAGCCAAAGAAAGTACGAGCGTAAGCGGAAATCCTTGATTTTTTGGAAAAGGTCAGCAATTTGAACGCCAGGGATCGGCAAATGGAACGGAAAGTAGGTACTTTCACCCTCTCATGCGGAAGGAAGATAGTAAGCGAACGAGAAATGATGGTGTAATTTTGATTTTAAGTGGTGAAATAACAGCGTTTCGAAGGATTCCTGTGTGCATTGAGGGGCCTAATTCTCTTCATTTACATCATCCACCTCGAAGGAGACGGAAAAGCAAAATATGCGATAACGCGAGGAAAATGGTAGATTGGCTCCGAACAAAATGAATCACTTCCCCAGTGGGGAATCTTACGGCCATTGATCGATGGAGGTCAAATGTTTTATAGCGAAATGTTGTGGAGTATCATTTTATGTGTATGTACCTACCATATGTATTGTTTTGGTTACCTCAATCGCCTATCCGAGAATTGCTGTGATTTCAAGTTGCCATTGATGAAAGTTACAATTTGCACTGTTTTACATTGCTATCTTTGTGTTATCTTTCCGTATATACTGGCATATGCTGTTCTTGCATATGGAAATATAACGTGAGATTTACTTATTTTTTGGACATTTTTATTGAGAACTATTTTTATTTTGACTCTTTATCGAACATTTGGTGCTTATTTATAGCACCTATCTGGAAATACAACGAATTGTTTGAAATGCAACATCCATTAAAATTTAATTTTTCGTGCCGTGTCTCGTGTAGCTAGTTTCAATTTGTCGTTTTATATACTGCCATGTCCTGGAATCTGAGAGAAATGCTTTCATCGCTTAGTTTTGTGATAAACAAGCTCCTCACTCTGTGTCTCCTTCTCCATTAAAGGGGAGAAAATGGGTTGAGAGGAATAAACTTGCCGTCACCTCTTCATTTTCTTACCATTTCATCCCTTTGCCGCCATTTTCCCCCTCAAGTCCCGAATTTCTTCCTTCTTCCTCCCATCCTACGCCGGTTAAGTTAGCCGAAAAATCAAGAGCATCTGGAGTCTCGTCGTGATTTCGTTTTGTATCTGGCCATGCGTCTCCATCAAGGAAGCGTCATATGCTTTGTCTGAATTTTGTCGGAATACGGGATGGAGAATTTACGAAATCTGTTCAATCTTGAAAATTAAAATTTGCACTCAGAGTTTGTGAAATCGCAGGCATAAAACTGAAAAAGTTATGTTTTACAATTTTAATCGTTTTTTGAGTTACTTCCTCAATCTGAATTACTTTGTTTGTTCGGGTTTTAATTTTATATTCCTATATGGGCTTACGTATTTAAATGAATATACGATCGTGAGAAGTATCTACTTCAAACTCTTTCGATTCGATGTTTTATTTTTGAAGGGAATTTTAAGTGTCCCATTTTACGGTTGACAAAGTAGATGTTGAATCAGTTTCTTATTATTGTTGTGCATACTAAATATGAATACCTACGACTAAGGTCAAATGCGCCATTAAAGGTAAGTGGGCGATTGAGCAGAGGTAGGAATGTTTATGTAGTGAAGGAAGGGTGGAGAATTATCAGGCGTTGGCATTAGCCATCTCTGAATGTTAGGCGCCTAAGGTTTCGCTGCGTAACATCCCACCTGACGGATAGAGTGATAAAATTGAAGGGCTCTGGTCACCGCCCCTTAGCAGGGATCTGTTTTAATACTGGAAATTCTGCCGCACCCTGGAGTCAAATCTGGGGCACCGGGGAGAGAAGCCACTATTCTTTCCTCCACACCAAATCGATCCCCACTAATTCTTATTACTAGGCAAATTCATCTATTCCTTTATTGATAATTGATTATTTTTTATCTATTCTTAATAGTTTTCCAATTCCTACTTACAGATAGCATCGATGTCCTCACACTGGAGGAATTCAAAAATGATAAGCGGAGTGGGAGTAATTGATAAAAATTTTTGCCCTTAACGTAGGAATACCTAGTGTTTGAAAGAAACCAATAGGTGTCCCAGGATCTATTTGGTATTTGTCGATCTGTCTCCTGTTTAATCTAGTTATTTTAATGTTCTCTGATTCGGTTTGTTTCTTACTAGCCTTAAAATTTACACCTCTGGTGAAAGTCGGAGAATATGTCAACGAAATGCGTGAAAAACGATTTAAATGGTACATAGAATACAAGTCAGCGTAAACGGTTCGTTGAAAGTTTTCCAGTGCTTTAGTAATGGTGCTTTTGGAAAAGAGCGTCTCTTATTGGAGCCTGAATGTCAGTCCGCCACGTAACTGTTTTCTGCTTAGTAGTAGTCGTAGTTTATTCTATGGAAAGGGAGAACTACAATTATTGTGAAGCATTTTTGGTCTATTATACGAGATGCTATACGCGAAGGTTTTCTGTGCTACTGGCGAGAATCGATTCGTATTGCATTAATGAAACAGTGTTATTTCTGCGTTTAATATTCATTCACGACTTAGTAGGTTTTTAGGTATAGCAACATATTCCCAGAGGATAGAGCAATTTGCATATACATGTTTAAATCTTGGTGGTGAATACATTTATGAAGACTTGATTCATGGAAGGACAAATATTAAATCGAATGCTACTTGCATTTTTACTTCGCATTTTAATGTACATACATACTTGGTGTTATAACTCTTCGAGTCATCTTCAGGCAAAAGTCAAACTTTAAGGAGAAAAACACTATATTTATATAATGACAGGCGGGCCTCAGAAGGAAGGCTGAGTAAAAGATGCTCAATTGGAAAGGAGTTAATGAATGACACAATAGGAAAGAAGGAACTGGTGTATGAGGGAAAAAACCTGGAATAGAGAATTTCTGAATATGAATGAAAGGGAGGTTTGCTTGGGAGCGGTTGGGCTGAAAACATTTGAGTGAGAGACTTACGAGGCCGAAGGAATATGTGGTAATGGACGAGGTAGTAGGTAGCCCGCAACTTCCTTCTGAGTCCTTCCATTCATTATATAATTGTGGTGTGTTACTTGTTGAAATTTTCTTGTACCGGAATATGAATCGTTGAGTTTAAACGTGTATTACATCAAAAACATTATCTGGAAAAGTGCGAGTGATGTTTGATTTAATATGTGGTGAAAAATGTTTGAATGCGTGTTTTCTCTGTCACTTTTCAGTTAATTTGTCATGTGGCCTCAAAGTGGCGTCTTATTACAGCAGTTTTTCGTATCCAACTGCTGTTATTTTCCACATTTTCTCCTTTAACGCCGACTTCTTTATCTCTAGGCATTCTTAGCCCTTGTCTCAAAACTTGAAAATTTCAGTTTTCTCGGATTTTGAATGAGCGTCCTACCTCCTTAGGTGACCTGTCACCCTTCTACGAGTGAACTTCTACGAGTTCAGATTTCCACCTTTAACGCGGGGCGGCAACTGAAATTTTCTAGTTATCTTTTACTTTTACCCAGCAAGGATTGGCTGGTGGATAGTTAATGCCAATTTTTTTTGGATGTTTTCCTGGAAAACCCAGTCGTCCGTTTAATGGCTTCGGTGAGATTTTTAAACGAATTTTAAATATACAACTGCCACATCTTCTCCGCCGCCATGTTTTTCAACCAGTTAAGCCTTACAAATCCCTCCTCACCACCTCGACCTTAAATTATTCAATTTTCTATCTCGCAAATGAATATCCTGCCACTAGATTGAGAATGCGATGCGACATAAATGATCCTTAATCAAGCGAAATGAAGGCATTCCTCCGCACTTCATTACGACATTCTCGTTCATCATTTTCACCTGTGGTGGCTGCCATCTTCTCCGCGACGATATTTCCCTTATTACGTCCCCCGGTACAATTTCATTCTCTCTCTTTCCTTCCCGCCGCCTCTCTTTCCATCCCTCACTCTCTCATTCCATTCTACTGCTCGTGCCCACTCCTGCAGATACCTCTACTCCCGCCCCACCCTCGTCCTCCCTGGCGGTCCAATTAATTTTTAGTGCCTCTCACTAAACATCCCTCAGCCCTCTCAGAGTCCCCCCTCCGCCATCTTCCCTTTATCAGGCTGCATTCTTTCGCTCTCACCCTCTTTCTCTCACGTCTCTTCTACCTTCCTTCCCATCTCGGTGACTGCCTGTCCTTCTCACCCACCCTGCTCCTGCGCTCACGAACTAACTCCCGCTGCTGGACAATTTTTCCGCGTTGCGCACGGCTCTCTCTCTCTTTATGTAGTCCTGACGCTCTGATAGACCTTCCTGCTTGACACCTGACCTCGCCCCCCCCACCCCCCCCTCGTACCCGACCTCCTCTCCGGATCGCTCTTGCTTTAGTCTCTTCTCTCTTTCCGTTTGGCCGCGGTTGTCGTGGTCATTACGGATTTGTTTCCCGAGCGACGCCGTTGCCGGGCTCGTAGGGGCGTCTCTCCCGCTCCCACTGGCGTCAGATCTCTGGCGTGCGCGTATCAAGGGCGCCTGTCATGCGGACCACTTCACTTCGTGTCGCGAGTGGCGGTCCCTGCCCTATAGGCGACTGACGCTTTGTGAACTATCTCCTGGCCAATCAGAAGGTGGAGCATGCGTCCGTTCACCTCACTTCTCATTGTTGTTGACCGTTCTTCCGTGGAGAGGACAGATATACGGCAGTTTTTCCGTGTCCTTGAATTCAAGAGCTTTTGCGTTTTCCTCATGGGGGGAGCCGTTTTTCTTTCTTCACAACTCTGTTTGCTTATTTTAGTTATTTGGATGTGACTGTTGTATTGAAATAGCCCGATGTTATTTCCTTACCTTTTTCACTTTCCTGTCCTGAAAATTGAGTGTTTATCCTAATGGATGCGCACTTTCTTATTCAGCTGTTTAAAGTGCTGAGTTTTGGGCTCTTAAGCATCTTTCACTTGTTTACTGATATGTTACCGTATGATTTCGCTTCCTTTTTTCCATCCGTATTTCTCGCCCTGTGTTCAATTTATGAGCAATTATAGTGTAATATTTTTAATCTGGTTTTTCCTATCCATTGGTATTCGAATGCTTCATGCGTTCTCATCAACATTTAGAAAAAATCTATGAAATTTGACCTGTTAGAAACGTTATTGACTAGCGATTTAAGTTTCTGATAATTTACGAAACATGTTTCATAATGTAATAAAATAAATTAGAATGTCATCCAATTGTAGCCCAACTTCGCAATTAAATCTCGAAGCATAAAAAGGTGCGAATACTTATTTCCGGATGGCACTCGGCGAATAGCATTATGTCATGTGTTTATAGTTACTGTGATGGAATACATATTTGTTATTTTGAGAATTTTTATTGAAAACTAGTGATTCACATCTCAAATATTCAAGGAAAAGCATAGCTATTTTTGTATGAGGGAAGGGTCTTCATGGCGTAAAGACTAAAACTTTGGTGAAATTACGCTTGAGGAAGACGCTTGTAAGTATTGATGGAATTCTATTAAACAGTGGTGATATGGAAAGAAAATGTCAACACTAATTTTTCGTCTCTCCTTTTATCGGGTATGTTTCTTGAATTAGTTAATAAATTTTTGGGAAAGGTTAGATTATATATCGAGAAGCAAGTCCTGGGATTATATGGTGTCTTTACCTTTTTGCCGAATGCGGTCAATTGTTATAAGTCATGATCTAAATCGATTGAAATAATTCAATTAGGCGAGTTCTATATGAATTGGCGTTGAAGTATTGTTTTCGTGTTCAGACGTCTCGGCGCTTTTCCTCATCAGATTCAACAATTCACTTTCTCCAACTTTTACTGAACGTTTGTTGATGACTATAAGCTAGTTTCCTCCAACTTACGTAATGCTACAGCTTCCATTACTATCCCTTTAGGTATCTGCTAATTGGTTTTCAGGACCCCCAGTGACATAGGCCATATCACCAGAACTTAAACGCAGCCACGGGGAAGGCGTTTCACATCACCGCAACGTCCGTGCACGAGGCGGTACTGGACGGCCCAACTTTGGGTTAGCCTCTGAGCAGCCAACTAGGTCGGCGGTCCCTTTGATGCCTTCAACTTTCGACTTACCATCGCTCGTGGACGTAGCTTACTCCAAGGGCCGCAGAAAGCATAAGACGCTCCCGTTCCGGCCGGAAAACCCGGCATCACGTAGTTTGATGCCGGTGTGTTTGCGTACTTCGGTCCCTTAGGTGAGTCAAAGAGGCGAGTGTCCCGTGTCGTCCGTGGATGAGTGTGATAGATGACGACGGTAAAGGAGGACACTCTCCAGGGTCCGGAAGGTCAAGGGGTTGCAAGAAGGGTGAGGGCAGGGGAAGGGATCGTTCCCAGGAGGGAAGCTGGGTTGGGTGGGGGTAGGGCCGGGGGAAAAGGGGGGAAATCGCAAAGGGAGGAGCCCTCAAGAGTGTGAGTGTGATGGCGTTTCCGTGGGTCATCAGGGTGTCCTGAAGTGGTCTGTGGGAACGTGGAGGAAGATGAGAAATCGAGGATGTGTAAGGGTGCGGAGGTAAGAGAAAGAGAGACTGGAGGGAATACGCGGTGGCTACGAAGAGGGAAAGGAGTGGGGTGTGGGAGGGGCCTTGGGAGTAATAAAGGGAGAGGACTTCGAGTGGGATGGGTGGGGCCAGGAACCAGGACTCGCCCCTTAAGTGCGGACTTCCGCTTCGGCGAGGGTTTACATAGGTGCACCTGAGGATCCAATCCACCAAAGCCGTCCAAGGATGTGTAGTGGGTCATTATGGACGGCACTGTGGTTATTTGCGCTGCTCCGTGAGCTGGGGAAAATAAAGGTGCCTTTTGGGATTACAATCGGTAAAGACTCGGGACGTTCAAGGAAAACATGAAAGAGATATTAGCGCTTTCCTTGAGATGAGGGTGATCACGTTCGCTGCCACTTCCCCACCACTCGATAAACACTACAATACAAAGTAATTGATTCCGACCCCAGTTTTACCTCTGGAATGGACCTAACAAAAAACTAAGGAGTTCTGTAAGGTGTGGTGACTGCAGTAGTGCCCATAAACATTACCATACTGAAGGATCGCGTTCATATCCCGGCAGTGGAAAAGATTTTTCATTAATATTTTCTTACTTGAGTGCTATGTGGAGAGGATTTTGCGTGAAGTACTCCGTCCGTCGGATGGGACATTTCCATGGGGCCTTTCATTAACTCCAGACTAATTCTGACACTGGGTTTCCTTTATTCTTCCTTCCCATGAAAAACCTTACCCTACCAATATATCCTAAAATCGTATGAGGACTGTCAGTTACTGCATCCAAGCAACTAATATTACTCTTATATATGAACAACTAGATAGGAAACACTAGCGCGCGAGGCTTATCCATGTAAACCATACCACCATACTCGGTAGCACACTATTGGTAACACCGACGAAGTTTTTGAGAAAATTCTCTCTGGTGGATAAGGTATTTACCATAAACTGGTGATAAAATATGGGGCGTTGTTAGTGAAACATGTAAGGAAAGATGATGAAAAGAGATAAGGGGGTTTTGAGAATTGGCTGCGTAAAAGCATAAAGGCAACCGGATGTAAAGAGGAATACGATCTATCACTATCGAGGAAGTGCTAAAATAGGTCTGGGAAAAGAGGAATTTGGTTTAAAAAATTGGGAGGATACAGCGAGTGGTATGAAACGGGTAGCAAAGGACGAGGGTATTTTAAAGGTAGCGATAGAGGGGAGAATGTTGGGTAAGATGGAGAAGAGTAGGCAATTTGTGAAACGATGGAATATATGAATTATGTAGACCTAAAGGGCAATATGTGAGGATGATGCTGCATGATGGAAAGAATTTCATGTTAAAATAAACATGAATTAATCGGGAGAACAATAATGAATAATATAAAGTCATTAACTAGTCATATTATCCAGGGATGTACAAATTTCTCCGTATCCTCATCTGGAAGCTTAATATGGAGTAAAAACCGAGTATTAAGATATCTTATTCATAAATTGTGGTTCCTCGATATTTACTCACCGAAGTTTTCATTGGGCACATACATTTGCATACATATAATGTACATTTGCTTCAGTTTTCACTGTTCAAATTCTGGGGGCAGGTACAGCACTGCGAGTACAGTGGCAAAGTTAAAGTTCCAGCCGTTGTTTCTCCGCTGACAAGGTAACTCCACGTGTGGTTTTCATTAACACTGTTTGTTAGATATTTTATAGCACATATTACCATGATTTCGCGTAGTTCACTGTTTCACATCTTTTCAATGATGGTAGCATGACGCACTTCATTTTGAGATTTGCCTTTCGGGTGAATTCTATATTCCTGAGTATACTCGAAGGTGGAAGTGAGAGAGGTCAAAATGCTGAAGAAAGCTGAGTCCATATAATTGCCGGTAACCCGCTACTTGCTCGTGGAAAATGGCCGTCTTAATAAAATTTCACCAAATATTAAGGGAATACGGTATGCATCCATTCTTATTGTATTGTCTTACTGGTTCCAGTTCCGCTACGTATGGGGTTGCAGTTTGGGATAAGTAACGTGGAAAAACGTATGTGTACCATTAAAAGATTACGTTAGTGGATATTACTGAATTTCAATTTTTTATTAAAAAGGTTTTTTATTATGGTCACAGATGCTGTTTCTGCTACAAATTATACGGTGTTCTCTTACCTGTATACACAGATTTTCTCTCAGTCTTTAATTGTGAAGGGCTTTCACTCATTTTCCGTATAATGAGACTGATTGGAACTACTAGAATCCCTAGTGTGTTCGTGAGTCTCTAAATTGTTGATTCAGACAGCTACTATTGACGGCTTTTTGTCGTAAGTTGAAAACTTCATCGATATTTACTCCCAAAATGCCCTTAATTTGCCACCGTTTAAATCGCAAATTATTTTCCGTTCATAATTATGGTAATTATGAGAAGATTAGAAACGCTTGTTGGAGCAATTGTGGAATGGGTTATTATTGAATATAATATGTTCTCGTGAATTGAATGGTGGAATATTTAGCATGAATTAACGAATTAACTGTTGTTTATAAAGTATGCCATCAAATCATAAAATTTTGATTCATGGTCTAGGAATTGAGGGCTATATCTCATGAAGAATTAAATTTAAAGCGTTTACTGCTAGCAAGTGCCAGTAATATAGCTAAAGTTTTATCATAAAATAAACGGTGAGTGGCATTCTTTCTCTTTTTCTTGTATAGATTATAGGCAAGGCAAGAAAATAATAGTTTATCTCACTATCAAACATTCCATAACACTGGTTGATTAATCACTCTAAAAGGAAACGGAAATATTTACCTCTCCATCATTTTTAGAAGGGAATCCATTTTTATGCCGAACCATTTGCTCATGCCCCAGTATTGTTCACGTCCAGTCTTTCTCCCACGCCATTCCCATTTCCATATATCTCTGGGGAGGACATTTGGGAAAACCTGCGTTTCACCCTCTCATCCCCCCTTACGGCTCCCTTTTTGGATGCGGAGGGAGAAAGGAAGAGGAGTTGCGAGAGAAGGAGGAGGAAGAAACGAGAGATGAGGAGAGAGCAACTTGGAATGGGGAGTGAAAGAGAGAGAGAAAGGAAAGAGCAAGATAGAAGAGGAAAGAATCAACTGAGTGAGTAGTTGGGTGAAAGGTCTCTCTGCCTGTCTGAGGGGACGTATGTCCCAAGAGCTTCCAAGGGTTGCGCCTTCTTGGTTCCCCTGGACTACTGGAGTGGAAGTCCTTGGCTTTCCCCAAAAGCATCGACGTCCCTCTCGGGGGAGAGAGAAGAAGGATAGACGTCTCCTCTTCCGCCCACTCCGTCCCTCTCCCTCTCTCTTCCTCATCCTCTAGTTACGCAAATTCTATCTCAGCCTCCTCGGAAAAAGACACGAAAGAGAGCATTCCCGCATAAAAGCACGCTCACGGATGCGCGGGCAGGAATAAGAAGCAGTGGGAGCGTGAGGAGATGGATTCTGATTTGGCCGACTCGTTTTATCTATGGGTGGGGAATAGGTAGTGGAAATGTTTGGAAGGGAATACATACGGAAGTTCAAAGTTCGCATCGATGGTTTTGTCTCACGTTGCCGTTACCTGGGGAAAGAATTGGTTTAGTCGTAGCAGTTGTCGTTATTTTAGATGGGGAAGAATCTAGCGGAAAATGATCTTTTGCCTGAATTATCAGAATCAGTTAGTCGCCTTGAAATCTTCATCATTCATAATAGGTAATAACATACATCTCCCTCCAGATTTTTCCTCCGCAAACGTTGTCGTGCATCGATCACTGGTTTTATTAGTACGGGTTATTTCTACATTTTAACTTCTTCCTTTTCCTCTCTTGTGATGAAGTGTCCTGAGAGTAAATGTCATATTTCATGGTCGTGTGTAGAGATCAGGGGCGCAACGGCAATCCGAATCGTGGGGGGGACCCCTGAAAAAAGTCCGTATAAGCAGGGAGGGGGATAAGCGTCTGCGCATCAAATTTGACTCAAACCGTAAAAAAATTACGGCATGTACAGACGATATATGTACAGACACTGTTTTTTACCATTTTCGAATTTTTAGATCATAGAAATGGGAATATAAAAATTTGTCCAGAGCTCTATTCTACATTAGCGAGCGAGGGAGGGGGTGGAAGTTTCATCTTCTCCTCAAAAACTTTTGCGCAGCGTTCAAAATCAGAGCGGAGTCGCTAGGGATGAATGCGCAAATAATTTTACAAATCGGGCAGTGTATGTACATTAAAAATTGAGCCAGTACTCATGCTTTCTGGGAGGAGGGGGGGTAGCCCCCCCCCCCCCCCACAGTCGTGCTTGGGGGGAAATGCCCCCACTGACCTCTCCCCGTTGTTGCGCCCCTGGTAGAGATCGCCTTGTACTCTGCTCAAACAAGTGTGGATTTCACGCACGCGGGTAAGGGGACCCAGTTCCTCACCCTGCCCCAGCTGTAATTTTCCACTAAGTTATGATTCTTAGAAATGACGCTGCAAGATTTTGAGATGATTTATATCGTCGTCGTCATTCGAGAGCTAATTATATTTGGATATTGATATGTTTGAATATGTTTTGATATTATGTATGTCAATTAGGCCAATTAGGAGTGTAGAGGAACCCAGACGTTGATATTAATCTACTGAATTTTTATTAAGGCTCTCTTTCATGTCCCATCCGACGGTCGAAGCATTAACGCTGATATTCATCATGCTGAACTCGGAGAAATATTGAAGTTGAATAAAAATATCTCGGAATTCGGACCGGGTCCATCGAGATGGGAGATCAGTATTCTAGCAACTACACAAATCCGTCCTTAGTGGATGGCATGTGTAAAGTATTTTCCTCGATTCCCCCTGCCACACACCCTCGCGGTGGCTTGCAGGGTATCGTGTAGATGTAGATGTAGATTTGAATCTTGACCTCTCAGTCGTATTCAAGGGCTAAAGCAACTGAACTACATCGCCTATGGCATCTTTGTATAATTTCGGATTAGCTGATATCATGGGATCTCGTAAATGAATGGAATGTAATGGGGACGTTTACTCGGAACCGAAATCGCAATTTTGTACACGAAATCGTTAGATGGAAACGAAAAAAGAATTTTAGTGAAAAAAATTAATCTTCTAACTACAACCATTCACTTATAAATCAAATATTAAAATAAGCAAAAGGTGACGCCCACCGAAAATGCAGCTGTGATAACATTGACGTCATTTTCCTCCCGTCCTTGACTGCTTTCAGGGGAGGGGGAAGGGAGTGGAGGGGGATTCTCGGAAGGTCTGCTCGCACAGATGCTGTCGCAATCATTCCCATTGGCCGAGTCAGCTGTGCCCCCCCCCCTTTGCGATAAGGCAAAGTAGCTTCGCGGGCTCAGTTCTGATTCGACGAAGTTGATATACGTCAGAGGTTGCACCACGCCCACTTTTCCGAAAGGGTTAAAGACATCAATTTTTCGCCGCTTATAACTCGGGAAATAATTGTCGGATCAAAAAACGGAAAAATACGGGTCTTTTTATTTTACAAACTCTATCAGATTTGGCAATAAAAAAAATATAGTAAACGACCTCATTACTCGCATATCACGTCGACGCTGGTAGAAGCTGTTTAAACGAAATGTGAAAGAAATATAAACCCTTCTATAATAAATAGGGTGAATCTCGCCCTATTTATTGTGAGTGTTCGATTAGGTTATGAAAGGCAGACAAAAAAATTGGTTTTGTAAGTAGCCCATGTATCTGACCAAACATCAGCCAAAATTTGGCCTTAAAAAGTTGAGTTGTTATTTATAAAGAACTAGGTATGCAGAATTTGATTCTACTAAAATATTTGTATGCAAATGAGGTATTTACAAATTATTTCGTTGGATACTACGGAGAATATAGGTACTTGGCCTCTAATATTATTTGTTGACATTGGGGGCTAATGAAATAATTATTATCGTTTATATGGTACTTGATTTTCAGTCACTAACATTTAAAATGTGTCAAAGAGTTTTCATAGTCCGCGAGTTTAAACACAAGTAGTGAGTTATCATTGATACTTCGAATGGAAATCATATTTCATATTTTGCAATTGATATTTTTTATGCATATGTTTAAGTCATTTAGACGTTAAGAGCGGAAACTTTACTCGCATATTGGTGGTTTATAATATCAAAATCTATCTATATTTTTGGAAATTTATGTTATATTTTCTTTCCAGGAAATTCGTTTCCTTACCTTTCCCTGTAAGCTCGTAAAAAAGCTATTTAAAAAGCCATTATGTCAATGAATTCTAGTTAGTAACTTTCATTTTGCGTCAAATTCTATCTTATGTTTATTTAAGCTCATTATTGGTCTTGGTTAGTGTTCTAAATATTTAATATTCCTGAGTTATAAAACTTGAGGTTGCTTTTCTAAGTCTCCAGTTTAACTAAGGCCCAACATATATTAATCCGTGGGCCCCAACCAAGGGTATGTTATGTGCGAAAGGTACGTTCAAAAGTCGCCGCCTTTTCTTCTAAAACTGAGTGAGTTCCTTTGCAGGCCACGGAGCAAGGGCGTCGCTATGAGTCGCTGTCTACACAGTGCCGCTCCGTGGTGGGTGCCACAGATCTTGCCAACTTCGCACGCTCCGTCCCGGTAATGCCGCATCACCACCACCCTTTACCCAGGTGAGTGACATAAACAAGCATGGGGAAAAAACTGCTTACTCTTGCGCTTTTTTCCTATGCGTTTCGACTTTTATATTTAAATTTGCAATCTAAGGCCGTGAAAAGTTTTCACTGTCACGCAAAAAAGTAAATTTATGAAAGGAAAAAATCCATAAGACATTTGGGTCGCAGTTCGTGATAATGTAATTGCTCAGACACCAAAACTATATAGTGGAACCAAGAGCTTTCTACGAAATATTTGAAACTCTGACTCTTTATCTAATATCGAAAACTATGTAAAAGGTAATTATATATTATGTAACGCTAAATTTCAACTTTTTATGCCTCCAATTATCCCTTTTAACCCTCATTAACAATCTATAAGACTTACCACCAAATTACGTAGCTCTACCAAGTAACCGTCTCTTATTGTGAATGATAAAATATAAATATGTCCTACGTGTCTTATTTTTCATCATACTATTGCTTACTCGCAATTTTTCCGTGCATCATCATTATTAATTTTAAGAAGAATGGAATAGTTAATCTCCCAACAAAACTGGATGCTGGATCCCATTCTTCCTATCGATGATGCATCGTAACATACACTGTTGATACCTTTAGCATTACACAATTAATGGGTGGCCCCTAATTTCCAATAGGTATTATTTTTCTTGAAATTGGCGGTGCTGAAAACTTCTTAAACGTGGCTTTGTGAAAGGAGTTGTATACGGATTTAATAATCCTATGAGTAAAGGCGCAAAAAGTGAAGTTTAAAAAAAGAAATAAGTATGCATTGATTATTCCAATTTTCCTTCATGTAGCACGTCAGTAGAAGTCATGTAGCACGATTGGTTTTCTCAGTGATTCTGTCAGAGATTGTGTATAAAGGTGATATTTTAAATTTCAAGTGAATTTTCATCGGCCGTAATATTTTTTTCGTTACTTTTTCTCCATCTTTTAGCGTAGTGCAATTTATACTTACAATATACAACTATATATTAGGAGCAAAATGATTCCCGGTCTAGAAATAAATTGTCTCCACGCAGTGAGGGGAAGGGGAATAATCTAATAACTCGGTCTCTTGTCTGGGACTTGCTCGTGATGTCATTCGAAAATTCCCTCCACAGGCCGAAAGCTTTCGCCCCTCCGCAGCCGACGACGGGGCAGTCGTCCTCACCGCCATCTCCCGGCGGCGGCACTAACCTGGACATGGGAGGCTTTGACGGCGACGCCAACTCCTTGTCGGTGATGGGATCAGGAAACGTAAGTAGACCATGCCCAAGTCGAGTTCCCCGACGAAACGCTGTTGAGTGGGTCGACGGACGATCTCATCGAGGGCGATGCCATTGAGGGCAGAGGGAGCGGCAATTCTGTGGGATGTGTCGGAAACTGCGGTTATGTGTTGCTGCTGCAGAGTGGGGCGACGTTTTCTATCCTATCATCAAAAGGGGCTGGATCTCAAATTCAAGAATAAAAGTAATTGCACCTTTATATATGAACTTTTAATTAATTCCGGTTTCATGGATTACCAACCCCAAAGCCTCAATAGTAACAAAATGAACGCTCTGATTGAAACTTGGTCGACGCGTGTATTTCTTATGGATTTGCGCAGCTCAGGGAAATGACTGAAACAAAGTAGGTAATCGTCCCTATTCATTCCCGTATTTAAGTCCGTTACGTTAAATTACTTCAAACCTTGATCTGGTTTTATATCTTAGGCAATATTTATTTCATAGAAGTCGTTCGTAAAATGACTGTTTCTAAAATTATAATTCTGGTTCCTTGTTCTCAGTGTAGTCCCTGAGCCAATGTAATGTACTTTTAGGATATAATATTCCGGGATGGTCTGATACCGGTCGCTTTTCGAGCCAGGATTTTTTTAGCAGTGAAAAAATAAAAGAAATGTTTTCGCTCATCTTGCTACTCATCCTCGTAATGTGGACTATGGAGAACTAGTCATATGTTTCGTGCTCGGCTATTAACCAATATTATAGAAACTAGAAGTCAGGGTGTATTTATTAATAAAAATATTTTGTACCTGTACGTCTTAACGATCGTAGATAAAGGCCCATAGATCATCCAAACAAAATTTCACTTGGTGAGATATTAAAAGAGTAAATTTTGGTTTCAGATTTGTGGATTCTTCCAGCGTGGATTTATTTTAATTTACAACTTTGCCGGAGTTAAAGTCGGTTTATATAGGTCTGAAAATATATCCTCACTTCATTTTAATTATTTTTTACTTAAATGTGCAAATTCTATTTTTGCTGCTCACCAAAATATATCAACCTTGAAGGAAACCCTCGACCTTGAAGTCGTTTTTAAAGCACAACGATAGTCTTTCTTAGGTATCCGGACTGGAGGTATTAAACGTTGACACTATTTGGATGAGGGGGGAGAGGAACGCATTATTACTTCATACACATCCCCATCAATGTTCCAGTGAAGCTGATGCGAGACCCTCATGATGTGTCACTCGATCCGTAGATTCAATTTTCCCTCCGAGAAGCGCTCGCCGCGCCGCCGCCGTTATTTCCCAGCCGGGGTCACACTTCCCGCCGAGACTTATCGATTGCCGACCTCCTCTACTTTCCTGGCCACGCAGTGCGTTCGTCGAAAACAACACCTGTGAGACAGGTGGTGGGAGTAGAAACATTGACAAAAATCCTGTCGCTCTCGTCACATGAAAATGGCCGGGTATCTCTCGCTGATGACATCCGAAAAAATAGAAATTCAATCCCCAGACCCTTGTTTGCTCGTCACTTATTTTTGCCTACTTTTGTTTTACTTGCCGTCGCCTTGTCATTCATTCAAATCTGCTGTTGGAATCCTATTCAGAGCGGAAAAAAATCCTGTCACAGAAGTATAAAGCTTGAAGGCATTTCAATATTTTTTTGTTTTTTTTTAGTTTTGGAAATCAGCTACCTTTCTCATGTATCATCCCATTTGATTTCAATTGCCCTGATACATATCTACTTCATTCACGTTAATAGATTTGAATTATATAGAATCAAATTATTAGCATTTAATATTGATATATTGAAATTATTCAATCACGTATATTTTAATTTTAGATAAAACCCTTTATTTTATATCGCGTAAAATTTGTGTGTTTGAATATTATAGCTTATTTTTAAAACCGCCTATGATATTGGCATCAAATTATGAACTCTAGGAATTTTTACATAAAATATCGGATGAACCAGGAGCCACATTCGTAAAAAATTGATAATAGGCTAAAAAAAAGTACCGTAGTTGTTTCTAAATTATGTTCGTAAGAGACACACGTAGAATTCGATTTAATCTCTTATAGGCTGTATTTTTTTACAAAATTTAATTTTAAAAAATCGATAAGACCTAGACAAATACCAAAAAGAGAGAGGAATAAAAATGATTCATCATTCGTCTCCATGGCATTGGATATCATGTCCATATTTCTTTCCGGAATATATTTTATGTGGATAATCAATCTCCTTATTAAAAGATACGTTTCCCTTTGGCGTTATTCGAAATTATTAATGAACGGAAATTTGAGTGCATATGCAGAACAATGAGAATTAGCTGAATATTTGGTGAATGAGACCATTCGGTAGCATGGATAAAATGGAGCTCCCAAAGGATAATCATTCTAACGATATTGTAATTGATGCTGTTTGGAAGTTTTTTGCTTACAATAGATTCGAAGATATAAAAGCTAAACTAGCACCTTTAAACAAATAAATAACTAACAACTGACTCATTTGACTTAATCTCATCAACTAACATCATGAAAAGGTGTCTGTAGATGAAAAAGTATATTACAGGCATTTTTTCAATTCAATTCTAATTTAAGAAAATAATACAAGTCTTTAGTTTTTTGCTCAAAACGTTATTTTTCTCAAACTTTCCGTTGGAGTTGTAGAATGTCAAAAGTTGCCTGGCATATAACTAGCGCTCTGGAAGATGCGTCATGGATCTGTGTGAAAACAGTGTATCTTACAATAAAAGAAATCCACCTCTTGTTACAGACAGACCAGATGTTTTTGTTTCTTTAATGAGGTAAAGTGCAGGATTAGCTCTCCACCAGGGACCGTGACTGAAGAAATGTCATCCGTGTGGAAGAATGGTGTGCGGGAAAGTATCCCGGGTCCTTCTTAAACGAGAGAATTTCCGTGGCAGGGGCGGGAAAAGGAAAATGTTTCTTACTCCCTCTCTCTTAAAAGACAGTCTTTGTGTTGTTCTCAAACGCTCCGCGGTGCTTTCTTCGCTCGGGCGTCGTTCGGGAATGCATGTTTTAGCGTAGGCAGCCGCCAGGAATGACACAAACCCCGCTCCGCGATTAGCATTTAAATCCCCGTCCCACACAGTGACGGGAAAGACACGGAGAATAGGTTAGGGCATCCATTTCTCCACGTTGAGAGCAAGTTTCCATTACCTTATGGATTCCTCTAGACCCGAGGCATGAATTTTTTCCTCTCTCTCTCTCCTCTCGAAAGGACTCGTTGGTGCTGCCGCCCCCGCTCAAGAACGAGATCGTGGTGGAGAGGAGTGGTTCGTCGGCGGTGGCTCCGCTGCGCAGCCGATACGAAGCCCTGAGGAAGGACGCCTCCGAGCTGGAGACGCAGATCAAGCAGGCTGCAGACGCCCTCGACACGCTCATCAGGATGCAGCAGAGGTACCAATCAAGGGAACGAACACGCTGGGAATATTCATTGGATGGATTATATGTGCATCCCCTGCGCTTTCGTGCCCCCAAATTTCCACCCTCGGATTAATTGAACGTGGGGTTTTTTTTTTGGCTAGAGAAAAGTTTGGTCACCTTATGATTTTATATGCATTATGTCTCAAGAGAAAAATAGAGGTACTAATAAAAAAAATAAGTTGAAATATTTTCTGAACGACTTAGTTTCCTATTTTGAGCTCATTCAAAGAACTCTCTCAAGTACACTCAAGAACTCATTAAACCCCCTTCGTATTTCAGTTAGGAACTCCAAAATGGCTTCGTAACAGTGGGACAATTCACTCGTCGCTCCTTTAACGGAAGTCAACAGTAGGTGACTAAACTCGTCGGTCATTAACTAATGCCTCATATAAATTAAGATACACCAAAAGGCTGGATTCCTTTCGACGAAGAAAGCACTTAGTATGCGTCTAATTCGTGAAGTTGGACGCGGCTTAAATGAGTGAAATGTGGTAGGGGAGGATTAGAAATGATAAACGTAAATATTAGGTGAGTCCAAGTATACCTACATGGGAAATTACATGTTCCCATTATTAAGACGTAACACTATGCTGAAGCCAAGGATAAAATGGGGGAGATTGGGTGGGAGATATTTGATGTGGGGGAGCAGAAGGTAATAAGAATTATTTTGATCGAGACTAAATAGATGCAAAAGGACACTTGAAAGAGATAATAGGAGGAACATACTTGAGGCTCTATGGACATTACAATTGGGTAGTAAAACACAGCTATGTTGACAGATAAAACTACTCTCCTAAATTATTGTAAGTGACTTAAGTACCACTCTATCTAACTGTACTTCCTTCAACTTCTCGATGAATACTTTTCCAAGCATTTCTCAGACTAATCAAAATTTAACGGAATGCTGAAAATAATAATAATGGCTCAAAAGTGTACGCGGAGAAAATCAGAGGGCATGCAAGTGAGATGCAAAGAACACTTTCCCCTATCTATGTTTCACTCTGGAAGCCTTCGATATCCCCGCCCTTATATCACACACCTTCGTCAATGAAACCTTATAGAATTGTAGGGAAGTAGAAACGGAAAGAAAATAAGTAATTGCAATAAATTAAGCAGGAAGTAAATTTTAATGATATAAAGAAATGATTTGAGTAGATTAAATTAATGCATTCTAATTAAATTAACGACAATTACTAGCAAAACTGCTATTACAATTTAATAACGAAAAGTACCAAAAGAAGATTGCTGAAATCGATGTGATAGATACTGTAAGTATTGTAAATATACCCGATGCATCATTTATTTCCATTTATCTAAGTCTGCCCAACATTCTCAACGTTGATCTGATTTTCTAAATGAATTACGTAGGCATATAAGTATGTTCACGATTATACGAGAATTCCTCAGTAAAGTTTTCCATTTGTAAGATTAAATATTCTAAGGGCCCATATATTCAAGATCGTCTTTTGTGATTTTAATCTCGTGAGTGGACTGCATTAAGTTGGAGTTACCCTTTTTATTTTGTATTCAGTAGCAAGAGCATTCATCACGTGCATCATGGTGCCTACCTTGGTAATATATCAAGCGCCGGATTATTTTACTTGAGTAAGGATTTCGTTCTGTTGCATTTACCTCAGGGAGACGTCGAGTGAGTGATTATAGAACGTGATAAAGGTAAAGTGCAGTTTCCCGATGGAATAAAATGGAAGCTGATAATATATTCCTGCTCTTAACTGAACTTGCCTGCAAGAGTCAAGTACCGATATTGGTTTAAATTTCAAAATATTATAAGTAACAGTTTATAAAACTAAAGAGGTATTTTGTTTTTGCAACTCCCCATTATTCTATTACACTATATTACTCAAAGAAAATGTATTAACTTTAAAATCATTCGTGCAAAAATATTTTTGCATTATTATGTAGTTCCTGCTGGGATACTTTTGTGTTTAAACATATCGTAAACAATTTGCGATTTTAATCTCGTGAGTAGATTGCATCAATACCACGAAAGTTTTACCTTTTTATTTTAATATGGTGTTCAAACAATAATTTCAGCCTTCGTTTTACTATATTTAAACAAATTACAACTTTAAATATCTCGTGCGAAATGTGAATTTTGGAATAATTTGTCATTTCAGGAGTTTGGAGGCCAGTCTGTTCAACAAGGCGAATGAATTGCAGGAAGACATCAGCTTGAAGAGATTTGATCTCCGCGTTGCTCAAATACATTTGGCTGCTGTGCGGGCGCAGGTAAGAAAGAACTAACCGAACTAACTGTATTAGACATCGTCTATGCCGAGACCAATGCGCAATCCGCAATCCGCAATCGCGCCGGCTACTGTTGCAACCCGCATGTCAACTCTGTGATGGTGGTGCCTGCATTCACGGCGGTGTTGGCTCGTGAAGGCGAGAGGGTATGCCCACCTCTTAGGGGAAGCGAGCGAATGATGCCTATCGGCGCAACCGGATTTCCTGTGTACGAAACGTCGCTATTTTTGAAATACCACTTAACCCAAATCCACATCCATGAATTTCTGAGATGCTTATCCGATGAGTTATTTGGAGTTTTCGAAATAACTTTTCTGGGTCGAGAATGGATGTTTGACATCGCGGGTGACTGAATTTCCAAAAGTTTGGGAAACTGCGAGGAAAGTGGGTGGATTTATCATCTAAAACGCACAGATCCAGCAAAATATGGAATGGACATCCCCTTATTGAAAGTGATGACGAGTAATTTTCGGTAGTCAATGTTGCTTCGCCTTATTTCGCAGGCAAAGTATGGTAGGTAGGCAATGCTATCATTTAGACGTGAGCTACCCTAAGAGGTGGGCATACCCTCTCGCCTACTTACATCTGCTAAATCCCTCTGTACTATGGGGTGAGGTAGGGTAATTCTGGTGGTTTTGATGGTAGAGATGTGTTTTTGGTATCCGTTGGAAAACTAAGCAATAATTGGACGTAGCTTGTATTGGTATCATTTTACTGAGTTGCTTGAAAGTGATCAGAAATCCATTGGCTGGATCTTCTAGGATGATAATTAAGAACATGTATTTTTCGGTCCAAAGGCAGATGTTACGGGTAATAATGAAGCACGAATTAGAATTTTTCGAAATAATTACAAGGTTTGGAAATATTTTTCTGTGGAAAAATGTTGCGATTGAGGCTGAAATGGGATCTTATCCTCATAAAATGCTGTGATGTGTGAATGCATAGGTTATTTATCCATTTTTACACAAAAGTATTGAGTAAAATGCATAGTTAGAGATTACCTCTAAGCTCTCATTCATTTATTGATAGGCGAAGGCGATTATCGCATGAGATATTCATCAATTACTGGCGTGTAGTGAGGAAGCTTTGTAGTTTGTATATGTTGTCGCTCATGCATTTTGTGAGGAGAATGCATATGGAAACAGAATGCTCTTTAAAGGCTAAAAGTTAATCTATCATAGACGGTGTTGTTACTTTGAACATTTTTTGATTCAGATGACAAAATTTTCAGATGATTATGATGTGAACGGATCTGTTATCCATAATGTAACTTTGTTCAGAGAATAGATGTATGTTCTGAAGATCAACAGCAATTTGCCGGATTTGTCTTTTTTTATGTTTGAGCGTATTACCCGTAACACGCTCTCAGTATTTTATTTATGTGCCATTAGAATAATGTGAAACAAGGTTATATTGAATATCATCTTTCGTCAAACGTTGTGGATTCTGATTGATCTGAGTGAGTTATCTCACCTGATTATCTTGATATTTTTTGTCTTCATTAATGGTGTTGATAAGTGTGATGTTTATTAGCATCAGTAGAGAGCATCAGTAAATAATTATAAGTTAGTTTGATTGGAAATTGAAATACTATATTACTTTTTATTTGCTTCAGCTTACTGAAGTATCCATTTAATCTCCAGTAACAGTGACGTCCAGAGGGATGGTCTCTTTCGAAAAATACGTAATTTTGTTCTTTAGTAAAATTAGATGAAATAGCTAGACGTGAAGAGGATTTTAAAAGATTCAGGATTTATTAGAGCCTTCTTACATCACCTACGCAGTATTCTGGATCGTTGATAGATATCCACCCTGTTTGAATAATTGGAGATCGATATGACGAAAACTGAGTTAAGATTTTATCCTAAAACTGGTTATTTCCAGCTTGTATCCTACTTTCCTCGTCCAACCCCCTCTGTTGAAGGTTGATATATCTATATTTATTGTAAAAAATGACCTGTTTTTTACTCGTGTGTTTGTTGTTGGATATAAAATGTGGCAGTTGGAGCCTTGATTCCGACTTTACAAACGATTGGATTTCATTGGGTAGTACTCTCACATGTCATGGCTGCATGTGAACGGAGTATGGCAGAAAAAGGGTAGTGTCTATCCTCTGTTAGTAATGCTTTAATGACTTACCATGTAAGTACTTACAAAATTGAATTTACTCTGAAACCATCTATCTCTAGTTTTAAATATTTAATTTTAGGTACTCTCACCAGTTGAGTGCATATCACGCCTTCTAGCCAAAAATCTTCTCCATCTCGCTTGAGATCCAAGAGTTGTGTCCACAGGAATCATATATTTTAATTAATATCACACAGAATCCAAGCCCGATGCAAAAATCGAAACCATACCTTTTGGGTTAACAGAATTGTGCGTTTCCGTTCTGACTACGGCAACCGGTTTCCTTTCCAAATCTACATTCCTGTAATCAAATTTCAACACTTACTTTTCTGATGAGAAAAATAGTAGATAGACCATTGCTCAGTTCAGGTGCTTGCTTTAATTTACATATGCATTCATACTTGACGTAGTTATGTGTGTCAGGTTAGCTTCAACCCATGGAGGTTGTGTGAAATTTATTGTAAATAGTTATAAACAGAAGTCTGAGAAAGTTTATTGAACATTTAAATGGGTGAAAGTGATCAATAACCTTGAGTTTGTTCATTTAATATTTAATCATGCGTAACTGATTGAATTTCCAAGGAAAGGGTGACAGTAACTGCAGTTACTAAAGAAACATATGAAGAATCTTTTCTACAACCTTCTTTCAGACCCGTAATCACTCCCGAAATATTTTCTTAAAATTAGCTTTCTTTGTTTTTCAGAAGAACACCATATGAGTTACTTTACCATCCTAAATTATTTCCCTTTAGCCATCGCAATGTAATGTGGTGTATTTAATGTCAGACTTCACTCTGGGATTTTTTACGGTCATGAAAATATTTTATGTCGTGGAAGAGTGGAGGTAAAGTTATGAAGATTGAAAAGTGGAACTTCGTGGCCACGCACTCAGGCTTTCCACATCATTTGAGAGGCAATTTGAAAGTAAGTGCCGCCAAGCATTTTCACTCCCCGAGCACATCATGAAATGCTGAACTTCCTCCACATGCTCCCACTGCGCCACCATTCTCGCTCAGCACGTGGATGCGAGGATCGAGTGGAAATTTCCATGGAAATCCCGAGGATGGAAGCACAGTGCGAAAACGACGGAGTAACTGGCGATAAGGACCGGCGGCGGTGGGAGAAGCGCCGCGGGTCCATTCACGCAGTCGCTCTCGGCGGATTTCATCCCTTCCGTCCTCCTGCCCTTGACGCCGTCCTCATGCGAAAGGACGGTCCAACGACTCAGGAAGAGATAATTGAGCCCCTCAATCAAGGCCGCCCTTTGAATGGGTCTCTCCGATGCCCTGAGCGATCTTCTCTCCCGCATTCGCGTCACGCGGGACCCTCCCTTCACCTTTGGCGCACCCCCCGCGGCGGCGGCGGCGTCGTCGCCCCTCTGGGCCATGAAACCCCTTTCGTCACTTGACGAAGGGCGTCAATGCGGAGTCCCTACAACTGCACCCTGAAAGTTTCCGTGCATGTTTTAGTCCCCGTCTCTTTCTCTCTCGCACTCCCTTTCCATCTCTCACCTCGCTCTCTTTCCCACGTCCACCCCATAGGACCCATTTCAGCATTGCTCGCCCAGTCCTCTCCGGAACGTCGTTACCCATTCTAGTTTCAATACTCTTTCTTTCGTCTTTCGTAGACTAAATATCTTTTCACCGCGTTGTACTCGATGTTAGCATTTCAAGGTGCTCCAACTGCTAAGGGTATATGACGCCGTCTAAGCTAACATAATCCCAAGCCATATCCTAAGACAAACACTACACCAAAACCTTGGGCTGGATTAGAACCCGCAAGATTTGGGTTGACAGGGCACCGTGTTATCGACCTGACTAATGCGGCTGGCTTCAACCCAATACTCCAATGCTAAAGACATTTCTTTTTGTTTCCAGCCCTTTTTCCTCGTATGTTAATTATCTCTCGCTTCTCTCGTCTTCCATCATCACCTCTTTCTTAAAATTTGTCTCATTTGATCTAAATCCCTCATCTGCGGGCTTTCAAAACTTCCTTGTATGTCCCTCTATCGAAGACCTGTTCCACTCTTATTTCTGCTTCACGTAATTTTTTTCTCCACTCCTCTCATTTGATGGTTCTCTTCAAACCTTTTAATCGTTCCTCTATTATAAGGAGGATATTTTTGTTTTGGAAAAGGAGACGTCGTGACCTGTAAGACGATGTTCTCATTGAACCACCTCTTCAATTGAAAGCCGAATCCAAAGGATTTGAGGCGGCAAATAACCGAACAATAAATCAAGTGCTATAATTAAGATTTTTAAATTTACCATTGTTTAATTACAGTACATGACAAGCGAACCTGTCACTAGGGTCACGATGCAGACGCCTATATCAGTTGTACTCTGAGGAAGTTTCTACGTATAAAAGTAAACACTGAATCTGTGTTTATTATCGTATGTTGAAAATACGTGAAAGTACTTGGCAGTGTCAATCACTGCAATTACGTTAATCCTTTGCCTAGCAATTAGTCTCTATTCTTATTTTCATCATAAATATATGTATGATCCTTATATTCACGCCTAACTCTCCAAACAGACATGTTTAACGGCTAATTTCATAATGCTCTCGACCATTTATGGGAGTTCCTCCCAAATTCTTCCGACCCTTCTGGAAAATCCGCGAGTAATCTTATCCAAACACACCGCTCCACGTAACCCACGCCCCCATTCCCGATAGAACGGTCGTGTGTGTGTGTGCTCGAGGAAGTGGGTTTGCTGGCGGGAGAGCCCTTCAGATCCCATTCTCGTGAAAAAAAGAAGTCCCCAGTGGCACCCCCTTTCGTTGCTCCCTCCTCCACGCCACCCACTCCTCCTCCACTGTCCTCACGGCAGCCATGGACTCCACGGGTAGCTCTTCTCCATCCCTCATGCCCTTTCCCTTGTCCTACGATCCCCCCCTCTCTAGCCTCCTTCTCCTCCTTGGCAACGCAAGAGGAGCTGGGGCTGGTGATGGGAGTGTGGGGTTTAATGAAGGAATGTATGTCGTGACCTATGACCTATGAGCGCGAGTTTCCATCTCATCCTTCGGGATCAAATTTTTGCGCAGAATGACTCCCTTTCGTGCCGTCACTCCTAAGCTCTCTTCATCTCCGTTTACACATTTTCCGTTCCTCCTCTTTCGTTGACCTATCCTGGATTTTTTTATCTCCTGTTCACTCCTCGCCGCTTTGTCGGCTTCTTTTCGTCGTGTTTTTTTTCATCTCAGATCTCTTTCAGAAACTTTCTTCCCTTAGAACCCTTCCTGGTGATTTTCATCATGGGTAGTCTTCCCTTCTCCTTACCTAGTTGGCTTCTATCGGCTCTTAAATCTGATTCCTTTTTATGCTGCTCAACATTAATTTTGCATCTTGTTTTAACATCTTTATTGTTGTGATCATTATGGTATTGAGACAAAAACAGATAAAATTCACAATATGCCAGGTCATTGGGTTATTGATGTGGTTATTACAGCACTGATATTCCGTTCGAGGAGTTAAAATCGAGCCATTGGCAGATTTTCATTGATTTTCCCCTCACTATTCTTGTACAGCATGTGGAACACTATTTTATTGCTCTGTCCGTTATAATAGGCGTAAACAGTTAAAACCTCTTAGGTTTTATTTAAAAGCAGATTCATGCTGATCTACGTGTCTCTGCTACATTTATCTTTCTCTTCAAATCTCATGCATGCACCTTTTTTCCTAGTTTAAAGTACCTTTAGATGTTGGGCAAACATTAGCCCCTTGTTCTAGAAAATTACAACTGAGCATATGTAGTGTTGATGTTTGATACATAAATATACAACTTTACAATTTACAACTTAAAATATTACAACTGAACATGTTTAGGTTGATGTTTGATACATAAATAGCTCATTACTTGCCTCTCTCCGCTTTTTAATCATATAGTCTATTTTAATTAGAAAACGAACAAGTGCCATTTAATAAGCAGTTGTTGTGGAGGGCTACCCCGTACCACTACCCCAAGTCCAATTAATCTGGTGTTCTCTTACTAGAACACTTTGTTTTGAAGTATTTTTTATAATAATGCGTTTATCAATGTTTATAAGCTATCAATATAGATGCAATGTGCCACCACGTACTTTCGTATTCGTTCCTAAAATATTACGTATGTTACATATGTAGCTCAATCAATTGGATGGATTCGCAGGGGCAGAAAAAACGATTCCATGGGAAAATTAACACCTGGGATTTTCTAATGAAAAGCCGTTGTTAACCGTTTTAAATTTAAGTGCGGCTGCTTTTAGCCACTTCCTAAGCTGTTTCCGTTTTATTCGCCATTAATTAATTTGTGAACTTTTCGCATTTTCGATACGTCGAAACACTTCGACTGGTATTTTCCCCGTCGAATGGCCCGGGTTCAAGTCCCGAAACAGGCATTTTTTTAGTGAAACACCGGTCCTTTGTGGAGTTTTGTGTGTACGATGCTATGCACATGAATAGTACCTACTTCATCCTTTGGTAGACGTTTAACATTTGCGCAATTATTTAAAATGGTTTAATGTGGACGGTGGGTATCTCTCTACCCTTCATCCACTCCGCAAGAAATTGCGCCGAGTAGATAAATACCCAAAATTCCTCAATGTTTCTAACTACTTCATGTAACTAACGGTTGGTTTTCTCAGACAAAATCAGTGTTTAACCACGTATCTTCCGTCGTGCAACAGCCTCTTCCCCCCTTTACGTTGGTAATTCGACATTTTCGTGGGTACTCCTATTATTTCGCCAGAATTAACGGTGTATTTCCTGTAATTCCACGTGGGCTACGAGGAAAACCATACCCATATTAGATTGGAGCTTGCTAGCATGCTTTAGAATGAATGTCATGAACCGTTCGTGAAGTGTTTCCTTGCTTGAATTACCCTAGGAGTGCACATGGTTTCCATTAAATCAGAATAGGTGCTGGAATAAATTTCCGCCCAGATCAATCTTGATTGTTGCGTTTAATTTGACCATCACTGTGCCTTTCAACGGAATGTAGATTGCCTTACCCTCACTCATCTCCTCTCCTCTATCTTTGCCCATCGCTTCCCTTTCCCCGTGGGCTGTCGATAGTAGTCGTTTCCGTTCTTCCCTGTGCTCACACGACCAGCCGACCCGACAGTAACCTTGGCGATGGCAATCCATTTCCATGGCCGATCCTAAATCGATGTACAGACAGAATACACGCCTTCCTCTTTTACTTCCCAGAACCATCAATTGACAATGCCTTCCCTCTTCCCTCCCTACTAAGTTTTCTCGGTTATTCAACAATTACCTTCTGTTATGCGCGTGTTGGTTTAAGCCCGGGTCAAATTAATATTGCCCGTGGTTACGAGAGAGATGAATCCATCCAATGGCCCAAAATTCGTACCTCTTGAATCTAATCGGATGAGACCGTAAGCTATTAGAGCTTGTACCGGTGCTTTGGAAGTTGCGTGGGTTCATTTTCCCGGGTCATAGGATTTTCAGTGGTATTCCTTGCCTAATTGGATCTCCTTTTCAAGGTCAATTTAACAGCGAACCAAATGTATGCTGGATGGGACCATAGAATACGACTCTCGCATCAAGCGGCGGGTCAATTTCATTAAGCACTAAGCTTTTCCTTTTAACCCTTCCACTTCTCCTTCAATACTGTATTCCATTGATAATGAGCTCATCCCCATAGTTGGGGAGGAGGTCAATTTTAGTATGATTCCGACAACCTCATTGGGTTTTTGGAAACTTTCGATAGTGATAACGTTGGCAAGAGCAAAAGTTAGGGAAATAATGCGTCTCGCAGTTGATAATTTGTATTACTGCTTGGCCCGGAGTGTTTAAAAATTACTCTCATGGTGAAATGTTCTATTTTCCGGCTACATATGCAATATTTCAATGGTTTAGACAATTTTGTGTTGTTTTTCAGTTATAAAAAGATGTTACGTGTCATGAATCCAAATAATAAATAGGTACATATGTAGTGACCGAAATTTGTAAACAAATGAATGACTACCGGTGTGCAGCTAATCCTAGTCCTTACTTGTTTAGTTAATTTATATTAGTATCCAAAATGTTCACAATCTAATCTAAAGTTATTTTTTAAATGCAGGTGAATTATTTAACTCAGTTTGTGGTACCTTAATTTTATTTAGAGAGTAACTTTATATTAAAATAGCTTTCGTGGATGATTAATGCAAGAGTATTTAATGTGTTATTAAATCTAGATTCAGTTATCACCTCTGGATAAAATCGGCGTTGTTGTCACGTTTTCATTGCTTCTGCTGTTTTCACAAGTATTATATGACAAAACTCGTTGCAAAATTGACTTAATTGTGACATAATACTCATGACAGCGCTGATCCAAGTGGTAAACTACCTCCAAAAATCGAAAATTTCTGGAAGTATCAAAGTTACTATCAGGTACACGACTACGAGTACAATACACGATTACAATATAAACTAATTATAGTTCTTTGTCACGTGTTACACGCCATACTTCATTTGTTAAAAGATTTTTTCAACTTAGTGTCATCTTAAGCCTGGTAACCTATCATCTCGTATCAATCACCCTTGCATTTATTTATAAACTTAATTAAGGTTGACTAAAAAAATATATACCTTGCTGATATAAACATGAGAAAAAGAAAACAGTGCGTGTGAGTAAAAACATTGTAAACAATTTCGTTTATTGTGATTTTTTATGGAGAATAAGCACAGAAAGGTTTTTTTGGGACTCACTGTAAAAAGCGCTTGCCCTGGGGAAATAGGAAAAACCTGGTGCGTTCTATTCCTTTTTATCTTATGAATATTTCCTGCTCGTACCATGAAGTCTTTGCAATAATAATTTTGTGATTAGAAGTGCGATGTGAACTCATCATGATATGAATCCAGAACTCATGAAACCTTTCCACAACCTCTCCGAACATTGTCAAAATCATAGCTGTCACCAAAAAATACCTCCTAGACTCTTTTTTCCTGTACTATCTGGTTAA
This sequence comes from Platycnemis pennipes, assembly GCA_933228895.1. NCBI lineage: Eukaryota > Metazoa > Arthropoda > Insecta > Odonata > Platycnemididae > Platycnemis > Platycnemis pennipes. The sequence continues at coordinate 79,176,393 of OW121847.1, read as the reverse complement.
CAAGGCTTACAAATGCTTAGTGCTGGCCGAGATTTGGACATAATTACCATAGATTATGGCCCTGTGATAAAGCAATTTGCTGAAATTTACGTCCGGATTTATTTTAAACGTGCTCTCTTAAACCTAGACGAAATTTAATTTGTAAGTCACTTTTTTGAGCTTCATTGTTTTGTTATACTGAAGCATAATTCAAAATGTATTCAATATAATTTAATATAAGTCTAGTATTCTGTGATATCGGGTGTGTTTCTCAAACGTTAATCCTACAATTATAATCCATTCATTTAGATCGGCTCAGCTTTTTTCTATTTCTGTTTAGAAAATGAGGGAATTAAAAATGTTATGAAATAAGGAAGTGGCTCTTTATGAATTGTTTTTATTTCGTTTTAGTCAGCGACTTTACTTTAGGATACTGTTGCAAATGTCAGCCAAGCAAAACAAAGGAGGTGGAGTCGTTAACTTCAGCTCACGCTTACGCCTCCCAAAATGCTGCAAAGGCTCCCTCCTCGAGTTAGACGGATGTGTGCGGGAATTTATGCGTGGAGCATCGCTCGTGCCAGAATCGGATCCTATCGAGGTGCGAGCCGACGTTTTTCGGGGAACACTGCTCCCCTATCTTATTAGCTTCCCACGCTCCTCGTTTTCTTCCCGTGTCATGAATCCAATCAATCCCCCGCCCACATAGCACCCCGCCGCCATCTTTTACAACCCTTCTCCGCCCCTTTCGTGTACCGATTTAATTTTCACTTGGGCGGTTCCATTAGTCTCCGTGCCCACGGTCTGCCCCGGCGCCGACAAGACGTCATCCTATGTCCCCACTTGGTCCTCTCATCAGCGCTTAATCATTCGTTCGAACTGTCCTCGGCACTGAATAAATTTATCGATGACTCAAAAGAGAGAACATCCACGTAGTAGATATGAATGGTGAGAACAGATTGAGTTTATCTAATCCCGGCAGCTGATTTTTTTTCGGATGGATGTGTCGGCTTCCACTGTACGCTTGCGCGGCTAGTGACTCTTCGGATGTCATGTGGTAATGGTGTACGATAAATTTTTTCGTAAGATTAAACTCTTATTCACTCTATGGATAATAATTGTAAACGTAGGTTACGTGAGTGTAAAATTTTGATGGGCTCGGGGCTCTAGCTGCAAAGAAATCTATATTCACGAGGATATTTCTAATGAGTATTTGTCATCCATATCTTTCGTGAAGCAATGATTTAGGTTCTAAAGTTTACAGAAATTTCATTCACCACTGATATAGGGTGTTAGATGACGACCGTAGATGATGACACTCGATGCCCAACCTCGGGTGCTGATAAGTGGATACTAGTGTGAAAGTATTCTACGTTATTAACATTCAAGGATTGTGAACTAGCCTTGAAAAACCCACCGTTACCCGTTTAGAAACAGAATAGTAAGATTTTCATGTAGGAAAAAATCATCCACCGGAATCCTGATCGAGGTGGATGAGTTTCTGTTACTTTGCTACGCTACCTATTTGATCAAAACGAGCATTTCAGTTTTTCACAGAAAATTGTCTAATACCATTCGATACATTTGACAAATGTTACCAAATTTATTGCTTTGACTAGTTTTTATGTTAGAAATCATTACCCCCAGAGGTAAGTTGTAATGAATCGTTAATTCTGACATCCTGATTTTATCCTGATATTGGTTCTGGGTGACGATCAGCTGTCAGTGCTCAGGTCATAGGAACCACAATCATGTTCTTCCCATTTAAAACTGTAAATTAAATTTAATAATATATACCTACCAACAATCCTGGAAGGTCTTTATTTTCAACTTTTTCGAAATGTTACGGAAGGAGATGAGGTGTAAGGCAAAGTTCCTAGCGCTAGCTTTTGCTTTTGCTCTACCCAGTCAGGTTGATAATGTGCATCGTGTTTCCAAGTCAAGGGAATAGTCGCGCATTATCATCATTTCACTGGCTTCGTTCGTGCTCTGTTGGACAAATACTATCCCATGCATGAGTTTCATTAATTTCCTCGGCAGTGAAGTGTGCATATCGCCATTTCAGTTGCTGAAACGAGTGATTGTCCTAATTTTAATCCTCCCATACCCGCTTAGACTCCGGCATATTCGCATAACCCGCATATCCTACCAAAATGAACGCCACGGAGAGAGATAATTGGCTTGATTCTTTGACTGGAAAGGAATAATGTACGGTCATTATTGTCATTGTCATAATTATAGGGAATATCGCCGTATTATCAACCGGGCCGCGGGTGACCACTTTGCTGCAAAGCGGAACCCCGTCAGGGTAATGAACAATCGTACCACCTCATTAGATTTAAAGTAGAATCGATAATCGCACGCTATTTATTGAAACTCGCACGGGCTCATGGACCGTTCATGTACGCGATAGAATCGCGTCGCGATACCTTTGCCCTCCTCTCTCTTTAACCGTTACTTCCACATAGACAAGTAGCCGGAGATTTTCTCAATATTTGGAAAACTCGAACCTTGGTCAAAATATTTAATTTCCAATGAAGAAAAAAATGATTCAGCATTGCTTATGCTCCTTTTTCACTGACAATTAAACCGTGTCTTGTGTTAGAAAAGCAACTAAAACTGGACAGCTATCCATGGATGCGGGGTGGCTCTCCTCTCCCGTTGGACGCTTGATCACGGTAAATCAGCAGAGAAAATTCACTGCCGTTACCAGCAGTGAATTTTCTGTGTGGCTTACTGCATTTTGTCCTCCATCACTTCTAATACACTCATTTAACTCTCATTCAGAATGATTAATAGCTACTTTTACCTCAAGATAAATTTCGTTCGTGTTCTTTTGGCATTCGTGTGCGTCGTCTCCGCTATCACTTAGCTGGCGGCCATTGTTTCGTTCCTGGAAACGAAGAGGGAAAAGACATGGTGCTACCTGCTAAGTCTGCTCGCGAGGGAAAATCCGGAATTCCCGTGAGGCGTGCAAGTCTTCAACTAACCTCGGCGTGGATAAATAATTCGACTTAATCTGCAGGATTTCATCCCTCTGTCTTCCAGCCACGCAGCTGCTACCGCTTTGTCCACCCACCCTCTCCCACTCAGATCCCAAACCACCGCCTTTACCTTATTTTCCATCTCACCTATTCCGTACCCATCCGTACCTTACACCCAGCAACTTCTTCGTAATTTCTGCTGTATCCTAATTTCACGCATGTTGCTATTCGACTTCCCCGCCAATAAGGTTTCAGTGCCGTATTGTTAATTTTATTGTCCGATTACGTCATGATTCTTGGAGTATAATAATGATTTATTAAACGCCTTAATTTAATATTTTCTCTTAACGATAGTCACATTTAACTTATTATCCTGAGGTATGTGATCCAAAGATCACTTTTCAAGACCTTAAATAGATGATACTTCCCTGAAACACCTGACTGAAACATTTTTTTTTACTTCTATTGAATATTGATGGCTATGCGCATTGAAGATTTCAATCTTTGAGACGGACTACAGTACCCTTTCCGCAAAATTTACCTTGAATAGTGTTTTATTTTTGATTCAATGCCAGGTTTTTATTCAAAGGTTTGCTTAATGTATCGCTTTTGAATAACCTATGTAAAAGCATTTTTAAGAGGGTGTATAATAGATTTCATTTTTTGCCACCAATGAATGTTCTTAGTTAAAAAATCTTTGCAGTTCGTTTTTTCTGTAACTGTAAAATGAATGGTAATACACATTTGATATTTTAGTCGTTGGTGAATATAAAACCTATTGTGTATCCAAGGTATTGTATTATACATGGGATCTTATTAAATTTAGGATTATGTACTGTCAACTTTTTAAACGTACCGTAATGTGAAATGGCTGTTCTGGGATATAAGGTGCAAATACTAAGCACGACAATTTGTTTCGTGAGTAGAAAGTGGTCAAAAATTTAAAGGGTCGCTCCATCTACTGAATCTATATAATCGTGCATTTGACTCGGATGCAGAATGAGCTCCAAAAAAGGAAACCAGATTCTGGAATTGTCCAAGCTGCTGTTCACGGCAACAGTAGCTCCTGCTACCTCGATCCGCTTAACATATGGTGACCTCAGCGACTGAAATTATTGGAGCTTTCATCTCCCTCTTGATAACCTCGCGGAAAATGCTTCGGAACTGCGCGCCTCTAGGTTCGGCACACGCAGTTAAGGCCCAGGTTTCAAATTTATTACAGCGTGCAGCGAAATTGTCCCAGCTAATAATTCATCGCCAGGGCCGCGTGAGGGGAAGAGACTGAGGCGAGCTGCGGGTGGGAACGCGATGGAGGGGGTGGGGGTTGGTCGAAGGCATTCCGAGATCAGCCGAGCGCTCATTTTTCCGTGTTCTCTCGAAGTGGTGGCTCCTCCACTTGCCACCGTCTGCCTCTCCGCGTCGTTTGCATTGATTCGCCCGTTCCACCTACGCGCCCCAATTCCACAGCAGCCGTCCCTCCCTCCCCCCCACCGACGGCTTCCCTTGCATCCTGGCCGCGCGCCCACGCTGTTGCACCGTCTCCCCCCGAACCCCTTCTTCCCCTCCCTCCCGAATGCGGGCTCGGGGTTTCGAGTCGTCCGTTCCGTCCGGGCAAACTCTCTCGCACACTCCCACGCTTCTTCCATCCTGATCTCGCAGCGGGTACCCCCTGAACCACCCACCCACACTTCTCCGGTCTTCATCCCTGCAGTCACGCTTTATTCACCCCCGCATCTCCCCTTCCTTCTTCTCCAGGAATCTATCCTCTCCCCCCTTCCCCTGTTGTTCAACAGTGTTTTTTCCCCACACGCCGAGGGTTCTCGCGCCCACCTACCCGCCCACACCCACGTGCTATGAATCTCTTTACTCCCTCTCGCATTTCCCTCGGTGTAGTAATTATTTTTCACTGCCCCTCACCCCAGGCACCATGTCGTTTAACGGCTCTTAAGAGTTGAGGGGAGTGATGTCATTGAGGAAGAATTTCACGATTCCTCACGAGTGAAATTAGTTATTATTCTAAACGCCATCGTCAGCTAGGGATTGTTTAAAAAGTTTGTCTCCTAAGAGTATCGCTCGTATAGAATATTGTGACTCATTCTCGGAAAATTTTCTAGGTTTTTAAGATGCATTTCAATTCTCTAATTTTTTTAAATTCACTTTAAATCCTTATCCGTTTGACCTTCTCAGCGTCTTTCAACCAGTGTTACTAAAGGTGATCGAATGGATGGATAATGGATGGATGGTCATGGATGTCCAAACTTCATTTGCTGAGACTGCATAATGTATTTGTAGGGATTTTAGTTGCATAATTCCATTTAAAGGTAATAATAGCATTGGAATTACATGATAACGGGGAAGGAAAGTAATCTAATGCATTTTTAATTGAAGATTCGTAAGTTTATGCGTGATATAATGCTGGTGCATTAAAAGCATTTCCTAGGTATTTAAAATGATGTAGACGAGATACATGATAATCAGTGACGTGATATATGATAATCATGTGATATGCATAACCAGAGAAGGATATTCTCAAAATATTCTTCAGTTTCATTAAAACGCTAGAACTTGTGTGTTTTGATACCGAAAGTTACATTTCTCTCCAGGTTTTTATTTTACATTCATGTTAAGTGGAAAATTATAATGGGAATCAAACGGAACACAAAAGATTTTGGCTCCAACATTGGAGCTCCTAATGTACCGGATTAAGCGTTTAAGTATAAGTATATATATCATTAAAAAATTATATCGAAATGAAGTTCATGGGTGTGTCATAATATGTGCCCTGTTTTTGCAATTCTAAAACAAGACACCTCTGATAGTTGGTCATTTAGAAAATAAACATTTTTTAACTATCCAGTCAAAGTCGGATCGACCTGTCAATTAAAACATAATCTTGCAAAAAGTGACAAGTGTACTCTTAAATGTTTTCATGTATCGTGTCTGTGAATCATAAAGCAATTTGCTCTTCAATCTTAAAATCTCTTAAGTCTTAGGTGCACATTTGGGGGAGGCTGAATCCTGCAGCTTAGCCTTTATAGCGTCCAGATATTTTGTGTTCGCTCATCGTTGGTTTTTTATCTAGGTCTTATTATAATTTAAACACGTCTTCATGCAAGAAAACCCATTCTTTTTATTGGTATAAATCCTCAGCGATAAATAAATCCTTATGTATAAGAATTGACGATGACGGTAGAGAATTGAAATTGGAGTGAAGGAAAATATATATAATAATTGCCGAATTGCGCAGAGCAAACAGAATGCTGAATTGTAAATGTAGCGAAGGAAAAAAAGTATCATGATGGGTATTCTAGTTAATTAAAAAAACTTATTTTAATGTGAAATTATGGGATTGGTGGGAGTTGTGGAAAGATTGTCCACAAGAGAGACATACCATCCAAGAATATGAGGCGTATAAAAACTTTCATTGGGTAAAGATTTTTGCACTGTTTACAGTATCACCTATTACGCGCAAATGGTCAATTTTGCAAGGTTTCAAATTAAAAAAATACGGTACCGAATGTATTTACTACCATAATTCATTAAACAGATAGTAGTGAGTAATTTCTTGCAGCGAGCCCCCTTTCATCGATTCTGCTCGAACATCCAAACCTTTTTTTTTATCACAAAAGCAATGAACCTACGATATTCAACGGGATTAGATGATCTTGTGAAATATAGAAACTCAAGCGAATGTAATAATATTATTTTTCCATATCCTTCCACCCCCTTTACGACTGTTTAAACGGCAGTCTTCCTACTTCACCCGTCTTTACCCCTTTCCCTTTGCCACCACCACCCCCGCACTCCCTCCCATTTCAATTTTTCCTCCTCTCCGCGAGCTCGGGAACACTTACTCGCCCACAAAACCCTTTTATCCCCGTTCCCTTCGCGAGATCCCTGCTCTCGCTCCCCCACCCTAGTTAAATGGCCCCGTCTGAGTCGTGGCAACGGGCCAACTCGCTTCCCTCTCTCCCGTCCGTTCCCTTTTCATCCCGCTCCCCCCTCCACAACCTCCTCGTTTCATCTCTCAGACCCGCCTCCCCCCCCCCCCCCCCCCCCCCCCCCACTTTTCCTTTTCTCACGGCTGCCGCAGGGAGAGTGAATAGGCGTACGCCCTCCTTCCCGTGCTCTCCCACTATCTCTTATTATCCTTTCGAGCCTACTTTCATCCTCCTTTTTCCCTCCGTTTCTCCTTCTTCCATTTCCGTATCCATCTTCCCGCTGGCTCATTTGCCCAACCGCAGAAAGAGGAACCAGTGAGAGAGAGAGAGAGAAGTCCTTTTCGGAATTCCTTTGGCAATCTGATGAATACCCAAGCAGGCTAGTTCGATCACCTCGACGTTTTTTTTTAGTTCCGTTCTCTTCTCCAGAACGTGTGTTTGTGCTAGGGTAAAAGTTTCCTTAAGCCTCTCGGGTTTTTGACTGGTCGTGGTGTCTATGTGCATGCATATAACATTCGTAGATAACGTTGGCGAGTGGATTTTTTTCTTTTGAATCCTCCTCCCGACATTCTCCCAGTTCCTGCCCCCAACCGTGAAAGGAAATTCTTTTCTCCCCCTTATATTTCCATCCCGTCTCTTCTCTCTGTCTCCTTCTCTTCTCTCTATTCCCATTCTATTCACCTTCGTCGAGCGTGTCAGGTGTGGCAATGCGGATGGGCTTCGCCGCCGGTGACATTTCACGTGTCCCAAGTATTCGCTTTTTCGCGCGTTGCTTTCCCGGTGTAAACGGATCCAACCCCTGCACTCTCTTTTCCACGTGTGGCGGACTTTTGTTGTGAGTCGAGAGAAGGCATCTCTATGGTCGGAGACTGCGGTACGCGGCTGCTTTGAATTATGTGGCCGATGCTCCTCCAGTGTCCCACCAAACCCGCGCGAGGATATTCGCAGTTTTTCACTTTATCGGAAAATTTATGCTACGTTATAGTGTTCGCCCTAGTTCTAAAGTCACCTCAACTTTCTTTTGGAATTAAATATGCCACAGTATGTATATTCGTGGAAGGTTTGGTCTAATGTATGTTCGCTTAGCAAGAAACGTATTCGATGAAACAAAAGTCGTTATTCTTAAATACATTTATATTAATTAGCAATATTATTAAACGTCACACTTAAAACGATATGAGTGTTTTGTAGTACTTTACAAAATAATGTATACATTAATCTGAGCTACAAACCACGTCTTAGTGTTACGATATAGATTCAAATAAGAACTCTATTTATTTATTCTCTGTGCATGTGAGGATTATCGTTAATTTGTACTTTCGGAGTTCTCCAAATAGAAGCAATAGTATTTTTAGCTTAATAATAATTGAAATTGTAAAGTCGTGTATCACTTTGAAATGTAAACAATGCACACATTTCCTGTTCTGAGGGAGTGTTTTTATGTAAATATTTCACGGCATTTAAGAAGAAGTTTCTTTGCCCCAGGGAAACAAATTCATATAATACTTTTAGTTGGTTTCCAATGCCATTAGTGTTTCCGCAAAAATTACAGGCCCGGGGCATTTCTCCGTTCAGGGATTGCGTCGGAAATTTGGAGAGAGGAAGCCAAATGTGGTTTCAAAAGAATGACCATCCATCAAACGGTGACGCTTCTCTGGAGAGGGTCCATTAATTCTGATTCCCCTTCACGATGCGGCAAAAACATCCCGCGGGAAAGTTTGATAGTAAAGGATAATCTCTCATGGACCACGCATGAACGAACGGCATATCATATAATATCCACTTAAAAAGGAGGCTCTCTCGTAGATCACCTAACACGGCCTTTCCGCAAACATTTAATCAACGTAGCTTTCCGACTGTGAGATTTATAATATTAAAATATTAGATCATTCGATGTAAAAGTAATTATTTTATGGGAAACCCATCAATTTTAATTAATGAGTCATATTTGTTTCATTTATCTTTCTCTGGATATGAAAGGAGTGGGTTGACCACGTTCCTTACCTGCCGAGAGTGAATTAGATGCGCGGAGGAAATTAATAAGTGACTTCTTCGATTAAGGAATTGAGTAATATTCGTCAGTTGGCGCATCGCTTTATCCTCACGCACCTGTCAGATGAGTAATCGCGTGTTTTTTTTCTCGTGTCGATAGAAAGACCAGCGCGGGTTCCAAGAAGAGTTTTCCGCGTGCAATTTCCATATTAGAGAGGGGATTTGTTCACTTTTTGGTAGCCGGTCCTTTCCCTTTCCTCCGCTTCCTCTCCCCTTTTCCCGCGGTACCTCCCTGACCTGCCTTCGCCCTCACCCCCAAGACACCTCGCCCTCGTCGTTAGGTGGTGGATACACGCAGTCTTTCACTTTCATGTGAGTGCCCGCATTGCGTCCGCAACGGATCTGGCTGCTCGTAAAAATATTCCCCTCGCGAATCATGCTTTTCCTGCTCTCTTGAGCGGTATTTCTCAAATGTCACGCTGTGCTACCCTCTGCCTTCGTCCTAGTTGGTGAACACCTTAGCTTACGGTCGTCTGCGAAAGTGAATTTGAATATGTTTTGTATGAGTTCCTTCCAATACTTAGGGTTTCACTGTATGTCGGGGTTTAACTATATGCGCTTACTCAGCTGTGGTAGTTTATCGACTACTTTAGTGGGCGAATTAACTCACTACGGGAGAAAGTCCTAAAGAAAACAAGGAAGCTTTTAATTCTGAGGGCTGAGGTAGTAGGGTCAGTGACGAGCTGGCGTGACCACCCAAAATTTGCTGGTTCAGATTCCACCTCGGGAATTAATTTTGTTTGCCAAAGGATTAAGTTCAGTTATATTTGATGGCTGTGATAAACTTAGTATTGCAGCACCTTAAAATCTTATTCTACAACTACCTTAGCATGAGTTTCGTAGAAAACTATTCTGTGCTAAACTAAGAGTTGCGTAATAAAATATAGACAGTATTGAGCCATATTGAAGTATTTAAGGTTTTGACATGTACTCCTTCACTTAAAATTATGTCTATGTATAATACGAAAGTGTGCATTGGAATGAAGAAAAATCCGGAATAAGCACGCAGAAAGTCGGGTGGTTTAATTGGGATGGGTGTGGCAAGTGTACCAACTTTCCTACCGGAGATCTTGTGTTTGAATTCCAGCCAAAACAGAGATTTCTCAGCGGTATACCGGTCCAAACTTAATCGTTGCATGGAGAGCACGTCGAGTTTAGTTCAAGTTCACTTCAAGTTCAGTATTCTGTCCGTCGTATGCGACACGTTAAAACGTGGATCCTTGGTGACATCCGTTGACAGTAGGATAATGTCGATGTCTCTCCACTCTGCCTCCGTGCCCTGAAAATTTTACATCTCACCCCATTTGCATGCCTAGGCTAAATGGCGCATTATGACCTTAGCTGCCGGTTTTCTCTCCTGAGTGACTACACATCAACCGATCGGGAATCCTCTTGAGAAACATTTCGCTTTTGCAGTACGATGTTCTTGATCTCTCTTATTTTTGCTCGATCCAGGGTGGATTCAGTCCTCGGCTTTATGCACCTCAACGATCGTTCCTTTTCTGCGCCATAACGGCAATTTACACCCGTCACACGGAAAAATCACAAGTTTATCTCGCGGGGGAGGGGTGAAATGGTTGCCTCCCTCTCTGATCTCCCTTACCATATCCCCCGTCGATATAAGTATGAAACCATGCACGGGTGTTCCAAGGTCTCAGTTGGGTGGATTTGATTTTTGTTTTTAAATCGTTCCGATCGCCCATTAGGTGAACTTTTCCAATAAATCTGGGGAGGAAGGGGGTAGAGTAATGCCTCCTCCGGTGTGACGTTAACCCAAACCGAGGCAATTGGAGCGGGAGAGAGACATCGACTGCACACCGACCTGGATATCAATCCGTCCTCACGCGAGCGGAAACTGCGGAGCGACGCGAAAAAATGTGGGGCGCGGCAGAGGTTAGGTTAAGGTTAAAAAGCGTTTCTCCGTGAGACCGGAACGTCGGGTGTCGCTAAATCCTCCACCTCTCTCTCCCGTCGACCGTGATTATCCCGTGGAAGAATCGACGGGATTTGGCGCCAAATCCCCCCCCCCCCCTCACCGTGCGCCCCTCAAACTAGGACCAGTGAGTGGATTAGGGATTTTCTCTATTTTACGCGTTTCGCCTGAGCCGCTCCTATATTTAACGATGATCCATTTTTTACTATTCTCATTTTTTCCGCTCTTTCTCCAGATCGTGCTGCTTGAATCGCTGTGACATTGAATCACTTCGACAAAGGTCCATATTCTGAGTCTCAACTACAGTCTCGGTTCTACTGATTACGTCCTAAAATCCCTGCAACGAGTTAGATTGGTGTATAGAATCGACCTGCAAAGGTGGTATTACATCTCAGCGTAACGCTGAAAACTGAGTTGAGTTTCTGTTTATGGCTGGCTCATATTATGTATCTCAAATACAGTACGACATAAAATCTCTCTTATGAGTTCAAGAGGGTACCTATACAGATTTTCCTCGATAAGGTTCGAAGCAGTTTACAGCGTGTCGCCAAAACGTAATGCTAACAATGCATAGTGAAGCTGCAGACCAATTTGACACGAAATACTAGAGATTTTAGGACGTTAGTAGTGGAAGTGTGACTGTAGCTTAGATTCTGAATGTGCCCAAAGAGTCGATGGGAGCGAGTGTGGAGAGATGAAAATTCCATCAGGACGGAAAAAGTATCATATACTTTAGTTGTTCGAATACAGTAAACGATAACTAAGGTCGCGGGAACTGTTAAGGATAATGTTGAATAACTGTTAATGTTAGTAACTGGGTATTTTAAGGAGGTTTTACGAAAATTGGAGCAAGAGTGGGTCGAAACTCGTCTTCGAGATTAGCTTACTTCTGAAGAAAGACGCGAGAAGGTATCGTGAGTAAAACCGTACCGTACTTAAAGTTCGTAGCAATGAAGTAGAGCCCAGTATTACATATTGGATGAGTAAAAAACTTTAGCAATTTTCCACAATGTATTTTAAAATAATAAAATTACACAACACGTGTTTCGGCTTACTAAGCCATCATCAGGTGTACACTTATAAACTTCCGTGACAGCAGCGCAATATATAGGAAACGGGAAGGGGATGGGGATAGGGGAATTGGTTGGGGGGGGGAAGAGGATGAAGCACTCTAAGGAGTTTGTCCTTGGGACTGTATTAGGTAAGTGGTGGGTTATTTGAAAAAGGAATAGCTAACAATGGGGAATGGATTCGGAAAAGTTGGCCATTCAACAAGAGGTTATTATCACTATGTATAATTTCCCATTGTTCCCATGCGTCCAGTCTTGGGCCTTTTCTTTCAATATGCAGGATTTCCGGAATGTGGAAAATTGCTAAAGTTTTTTACTCATCCAATATGTCTAAATTCCACTACGTGACGCTTGATACTGTGATCTATACGCAGTATTACACTCGAAACAAACTGTCAATGCCGGGATTTCAACCGGGATCCTAAGGATTAGAGTCCATGACACTATGATGAGTAATCCATGCTATTCTCGTCCACATTTAGTCTATCTATACTACGCTCTAAGTTCTAAAATTCAGATAAACGCTAGTTAGGCTAGGGACACCAGTTAAATATTTGCAAGTATGCTTTCATTTGCAAAAGTGCAAATAATAGTCACCAATAATAGATTACTAAACAATACTGGGAAGGCAACTTTAAGCGCAATAAACGTAAATTCATCTTAAAACAAGTAGTATTTCTTAAAGGTTTAACATTGCACCTTCTATTAAAATACCATATTATCGAAGTTAAGGTGAGAATTGTAATATCAATGGTACGTCATTATTTCAAGCACCCCTTCGAACTATCAGGCAAGTTTCTTTTCCTCGCAATATTACTCTACGGTTAAAATATTCAATTCTTGTGAGTTGCGGCGAATTAGTAGTCTATCGGTCGTTTTACGTTTAATTAACGTTTACCGTGTACCCATTATTTATGTGGAACATTGAGGCACCGTTCATTTATGAAACGCGAGATATTTGCGAGTGGAATGGGAATAATTACTGAGAATAAAATTTTAATCACTGGATTTTCGATTAATTGTCGACAATAAACTCAACCTAGTACGTGGCTAACTATTAGGAAAGATACTGCGAGAGATTTATGTAACAGAATTATGTGTTCGTAAACCTGTCATTTTGTTCTATTCCTATTCGTGCTGAACGTTTTGGATGGTTCACTTGTCATTCATTTTCGGTAAAGTTGGAGGTTCCGCTTTAAAGACGTTGCTTCACCTCTGTACATGTGAATAGTATCTTGTAATCCACTGCAAGAGTATGTGGTAGGGGAATTATTTACACTAAATATGTTCTACCGTCTCACACAGAATCAATGCAATGCAATACATCTTAGAATTTCTGAGGATCATCATTTTTAGTAGACGCTGTAAACAGCATGAAACAAATGTGCGTGTGTGTCAGTTCCAAGTATGTCAGGAAATCAGCAATTGGAAAAACTTAAACTTGTTTTACTCGTAGTCTCTCTTACGAGTGTACTAAATCAACTGGAAAACTACAATATTTAACCATAATAATTAGATTTCTACCCGGAAATTCGATCACACGTTACTATTCCTGATTTTTAAACTTTGTATTAACCTCTCTCTAATTTGTTAACTTGAGATCTGATTTATTACATAACGATGGAATTTTTTTTTTTTTTTTAATAGTCACAATCCACTTTCAGTTTCTTCAGGTGATTTTCTCATTCATTTCCGAGGGTTCTGTATTGGTGTTCACTTGGGACCTGGTTTCTGGATACGTGAACACGGGACCAATTTCTATGCTAAGTTTGCTGCATCACTCAGGATGTCTCTCAATCCCTCAGCTCGTATGAAACTGAGGAGATTACGTTGGAGATGTTAATGCCTTGGATAGTTGACGTAGGACAACGTGAGAGTGCTGGGGACTTGGGAGGAGGAAGAGGGTCGGTGAAAAATCATCTCATGTTGAGGGCAGTATGCTCTTCCCGTTATGGGAGATCTGGGAATCTCTCGGGTGATAACGACCGCGTACCTCCACGAACTAGCGGGCCGCGCACTCATCTCCATGACAACAGACGACTCCCGGCATCCTACGCGCTTCTTGGTCTCCTCCATTTTCCGTCTGCCCGTGAGGAAACGCTTCTCCTCCACCGCATTCCTATCCCCTACTTGATAATCTTTTGTCTGTGTGTCTCTCTTTCTCTCTGATAGCGTCTCATTTCATTTCCCACCTACCTTTTGTTTTTCGGTAGCCTCAACGAGTGGCATTCACCTCGCTCAATTTCATACCCTTTGATGCAGCCTTTTGTTCGCTTTGTAATCTGTAGAAACGTCCTCGCTGAAATTCAAAGTGTGTCCCATTACTTATCGCGAAATTTGCGTCATTACCGATTTACTAAAGTCCAAAACCGCGGAAAAGTCACCCAATGGGAGGCCCTTCGGACTAATTTTCGACGAGTGGTTGGTTTTCATTGAAATTTCTAAATCCTCCTCTTCCTAGTGTCCTCTACCAATTAGGGGTTCCTCTCTGATTTCAGTGGAAAAGAAAAAAATGCACTTGATTTTCGCTTGTTCCTGTGCAGTTTTTCATTCGCGTTGATATCGACTTCTGATAATGAATCCAATTTTCTCCCGCGCTTTCGGATTTAATTCCCATCATTTTTCCTGATCCACCCGTAATTTGTGAAAAAGGACGCGATTGAAAATGCATTCCGTATGGAAAGCTCGCTCTTGCCCCAGTGTCCATTATTCTTTTCCTTCCCTATTACGGGCGATTACTGTGACGGAACGATCAGACTGAAGTACACAATTGTACCGAGAGAGAATCATTCATTCATTTTTTCTCCATTGAGTTCCACTCCATTTTGATTTCTCATCTCAAAGAGAGCACCAAACGATATAAAGGTGCCACCCTAACAGCTTCGCAATTGCTTTTGATTGGTTTGCTCAACTTACGGGTTCATGTAATGTTATGTTTGTTTCCATGTAGACGCAACCATGAGATTAACTCTTATATTTTTGCATTTAATCACATGACATATTGACAGTTTCCCTTCGTCGTCTTCTCGCAGTTTTCTGATGCATCATCTTTTGGAAATCCGTTTTGTAAGTATTGGGATACGCTTGAACTTCTACAAATTCTTCGGCAAAAACTGACTGTATAAGGATATTCACCACTGAAATGTCACTTACCATACCTGCAATTGTTTCCGCTAGTATCCAGAATCGTAGGCAGTGTTGGGTAAGTAGAAATAAAATATTCCTTTTTTCACTTTTTTTTGGATGGCGTCATCAACGACGTATAATTGCAGGTTGAACATATTTTTCATCTGAGATCTAAAACCTGGAACCAATCATTTATTTTTTTATATTATTTTTGTATTTGGATGCATTCTTTTCCTTAAATTACGTTTAAATTGCCATTTTGTCTCACCATCCTTTTAATGTTTTTCATCTTATCTTGTTGGATATTCTTCAGGTTCTCCTAGTTGTACCCTGCATCGAATATATGCGTTATTTGTTTTACTCTTGCTTATTTTACGTTATAAGTATTGTTGACTCTGTTAGATTAGAATATAAGTAGTGTGTGGCAGATTGAATATATAATTCTGGCATTTTTCTCAGAGTATCTCTCTTTTCCAATTCAGTGAGATACGTACCGCTCACATACTCTCACCTTAATCCTTTTGGTTAATGATCCTACCTTGGTCATGAATTTCATGCCGGTCTCAGGATCACATTCAGATAACGTGAACTATACCCTCCAAAGATGGACCAGCTTGAGACGAAATTCTGCTTCCACTAACCGCATTTCGTCATTTAAAGTAGGGCTAAAAACTAACCGTAGCGATACAAAAAATGCCATTGCTATTCCCTTACAGCCTGGAAGCTAACTATTTGTCCGTATGTATGCGAGTTTCGAATTTGGATGTGATTTTTTTTTTTTAGTTCTCATGTTTATTATTAAGGGTCCCAGTCCTTCATAGTATTTTAATAGAGTATGGTATGCTATGAGAATAACCTACTTTGGAGAACATCCTACCCTCATCGAGGTTTGGCGGGGTGAGAAAGAGCCTGACCTCTTAGCTAGGAGAATGAATGGAGCTGTGATCTTTCCTCGAAGAGAGACAAATAAAGTTCTGTTTTTAAGCGTGAGCAAGGTAATAGAAGCTCTAAGACACAGGGATTTGAATGTCTCCATCTTTTCAACTATGTCGGCTTTTTCATCCGTTAATGCTCTAGCCCTTCCACATCCTTTTCCTCTTCCTTCTTTTCAATCCTGCTGAATGAAGAAATGGTAGGATTAAAAACAGAATTAAGCAATGTGTTGCATCACTGGCGTCGAAACGAGGATTAGTTACAAGTTGACGAAGTCAAGAATAGGCGAGCCGTGCTCCTACATGAGGGATGAGATGTTCATAGATTTCACTTTTTACTAAGATATTTTTATTTACCTAGATATTTTTACTTTAAGTCCTTAAGGTTATATTGACTTCTCACGGATTTTTTAACTATAAGTTCAACACCTTGCACTCTAGGTGCCTGTTAGGGTACACAGTAGATGTATGTTCCATTTAGCTCAACGGTTTACGTACTTAGGTTAAGGAGTCTGGCAATGAAGTAAATCCTAAAGATCACTGATGCATGTCAGTAACTATCTGCAAGATGTGGAGAACACCATTATGAGCTGCGTGGATGAATAGGCCATTTTTTTTTCTTTCTTTCATAATTTTTATTTTCACGTGCCATGTCATTTTTAACTTCGACGGTGAAAACATGATAATTCTTAGCCCTCAAAGAATACAGGTTTCGGGATTTGGTTTTTACTGCATTCATTATGAAGGTCGCATTCACCTTACCTATTCCTCGACTGGCAGTTAGCTTATCGTCGCTGCATGTGCACTTTTGCCCTCACAAAAAGGTTCGCTAGCGTAGATTTCAATGGCTAATGACGACTTCGTCGATTTTTCCCCGTAGAAATGTGACCTGTGAACCACATTTCGCGCATTTCGGTCCCGTGTGGAAAATAGTCGTTTCTAACGCGAGCAATTATATGCGTCCCTCTGCTCCATCACGGCGAGCATCCCCCGCGCACCCCTCCCCAACCCCTAAGGCCCCGTGACCTCTCCGCATCGCCAGTTGCTGCATCTTCCTCCTCCTCCCCCGCGTATTCCTCCGCACGTGCTGGTTGGTCCCGACCTTCTCTCTCACTCGCTGCTACTGCTTACTTTTCCCGTGTGAAATTGCATCTCTCCTCTATTCCTTCCGCCCCTTCTCTCACCCCCACTCCCTCTGTAGCTATTCTGCTCGCGTGTGAGGTTTAGGATGAGAGGGGTTGTAAGGGGATGGTGGTGTTCTCCGCTCCTGTTATCTCCCTTGGAATCGCCTCCTCCGGTCTCTCCTCGTCCGCAGCGCTCCCTGCGTCGGGGAGGGCAGGTGGAAGGGCGAAAAGCGTCGTCGCTTACTTATCCAATCATCTCTCCCTCCGCCCTCCCACCCTCTCCCTCCATCTCTCTTGTCTCCGTCGTCACGGTCACCGGCGATCGACGGAGATCTCGTGATTTATCGCGTGAGGAGATCTCTTTCGCGGCGTTGCCTTTCCTCCTCCCCAAGCTTCTCCCTCTCTTCATAACCGAGTCGATGCCACTCGGATAAACCTCTTGCATCCATATCTAATTAACTTTCTGCGTCATTTGTGCATTCAGTGCGTTATCAGTTAATGGAAGGAGGTATTGAACTGCCAGTGACATATACATTGAATTGCTTGGGATGCAGTTCATTAAGTTATCATTGAAGGATGAAAGCCTCATATAAATTTTCAGATGAATATTTGTGCTCTACAGTTTCTTTATGCTCAGAATTAAAATGTTCCGTGTCTGGAATATTTAGGCGTCGTTATATCGCTTTAATCCCGTGTCTCCCAGTTCCGAATTCAACATAAATCGCTATCATAAAATATCTCTCCCATCAAAAGCTGTTTTCCAAATCCTACTCCAGTCACTTCCATTTTTAACTACATTAACGTGTTTGACCCTTATGAAATCTCCTTTTTCTAGCATTATGTCCCTACGTTAAGTGCGAAACTGTAGCTTCGTTGAACATAAATTCATCTCTTGACCGAATAGAAGATATCTCCCGACAGCGATGAATGCGGCTGTTTTCGGAGTGTAGAGCATCTTACGACGGAATTTTGGAAGTACAATGCATAGCGTAAGACTAGGGATCATGAAAAGCTTCAAAAATAAAAAAATCAATGAAAGGATCATGATTACATTAACGAAATTGATAATGAGCATCTCAGTAAAAGTTTAGCTTTGTGAAAGAATAGCAGTATTTTAATCTGATTTAAATCTGTGCCACAATTTTTCCTTCGCGTTTTTTCAAACATAAATAACTAAATGTCTCTAATTAGAAATTTGACGATATTCGGTAAATCGAAATGGATATTTTTTAATTGACGAAAGATGACTTCAGGGATCTACGCACCGTAAAACGTACTAATTATATGCAATTTATTATTTGTACATTCGCTTTCTTATAATACAAATTTATAAATTTAGTGATAAATGTACTTTGGTGAACGCCAAAGTTTTATTTTCACACTCGTGTTAATTTCATGAAAATGTTTTTTCTTAAATTTAACCATATCTCAAATTCCGTCAAATAGAGTGAGTAACACCACATGGAATTCCTTAAACTGCCATCTGATTCTAATTCATGGTCTTAGCATTCCTAAAGTTTAGTTTTTAATGAATTTGTATATCTATAATTTTTACCCTTCTTCGTGTTTAACGACTTCTGAGAAAACAATTTCAAACTCTCATTTCAAACAAATTTTAGTTGCAACCTTACCTTACACGATGGAAAATAATTGTGTTGGAATGATGGATGAATGACTTATGATCCCAGTCTCCGAGTTTGAACACGAACATTTTTAGAGAATAATAATTAAGAGCGAGGTAGCTGGTTGCAGTTTTCATTTATAGCAACGGACTCTCTTGACACCCCACGACTTGTCGTTTTCGTCCACAATATCTCGATCCATCCTCTCCAACCGTTTTCGCGACCGCGTTCAAATCCCTGCCGTGGAATCCCGGTTCCTACCTGAGTGATGTCTGAACAGAGAACTTACGCGATACATTACTCTGTACGTTGGATGTGACATTAAACTGCGGTAGGTACCCTTGACGCTTATGGTTCAAGGGCAAGCTGAATGCGGGTATGGGCTTCTCTGTACCCCTTCACCTGCGTCAAAAATTCACAACTATGCCTAGGTTTCCCGCGTATTCTTAGGAACACAAATTATTTCAGGTGAGAGAGGAGGAAAGTAAGAATGGGAGCTCCATCCCCCTTTCAACTCTTCCTTGTGAATTTCCAGGTGCCATGTGCATAGATGGGGGAGGTTCATTTAAAACTTCAACCCAAAATTTTACATGAGAATAGGCATTTAAATTCACATTCACTTCAAATCAAGATAAAATTAAACACTCATTTTTCATTTCTTGAAATTACTAAATTTTTTTAGTAATTTCAAGAAATTTAATTTATATTTAATTTATGGCACATATATACATTTTATAATGATTACTTAATATTCAACTCTTTCATTTTAGAAACTGATATTTAGCCCTACTAATTTGAATTTTTTAGACTTTCTTATCGGTTGCTAGTTTCTGGTATCACTTCATGGAACTTGCCAGTATTTACAATAAACGAAAGGTTAAAAGTTTTAATTCTACAATAAATTTGAATATAATACGACCAAAGTTTCAACGGATAATTTAATTCTATCTGAAGATGAAGTTAACCGTCCAAACCATAGTCGTAGTATATTAAAATTTAATATTAAAATGCTAACTTTAACCTTTAACTCATGATGAAGGCATTATATTGGTTTTATAGTAAATAATAGAGCAGAATGCTCGTTTAATTCAATAAGAAAGCAACATTTTATTTCTAAAGATGAGGTGATCATGTGGAGTGATGTTCATAGTTCGCGGAAATCATTGTGAAAAAATTTCACGGACAAAAGGCGTCACGAGAATAATTATATTTCAGGTGTCGGTCTCCTCCATCAATCACCATTGTAATTTGACGACTGTCCTGATGCCGAGAATACACTCAACCAGGCACTTGAATGTCGGCACGAAGTGTCGTCCGGTATTCCTTATCCCCTCGTTATGGGTTCATAATTCAGTGGTGGGTGCGTACTTCCCGTTCTCTCTTAGGAAAGTCTTAGGGGTGACGTCGTCGCCACTCCTCTCCAATCCATTTCACTCATTTGCACATTCACATCAGCCGGAATCGCTTCACCACTAGGCTTGGCAAGTCTTCGAATCCATTCTTCACCCTTTCCCGTGGTCCTACGACCCCGTACCCCGTTCGCGATCCATTTTGCAGTGTGCTCTCTACGTCTCTGCTTCCCCCGGCGGCGGGGTGGGAGACCCACCCTCGTCCTCCATGGTTGCCATGACGACCGGCTCACGCATCGTGCCTCTCCACACGAGACCTTCTCTTTCGTTCAGTCCTTCGCGCTTCTTCCTAATGCTCTTGCTCCCTTCGTCGTTTTCCTTTGGATCCGTGGTCTCTTCCCGCTTCGCCTCTCACCTTATCTGGCCCTTTCCCGCGGAAGCACCCCTCTCCGCTCATCCGTCGTCGTCACAATGCCAAGGGTATGTTTAGGCGGGGAATATCCCTGCTGGAGAGGGAAAGGGTTCCCGAAAAGAAATATTCGATCCGTGGATCCAAACGTTCGGAGGCGAGATTTACGGTGGGCGTCACTGAGTATTATTGCCTCCGATCAATCGAACTTATCTCGTTTTTAGCGGGGAAGAGAGGTTGTTCAGTCGTTATCGAAGTGCTTCCAGGATGGAAAGCCCAACATATCCTAAGTAGCCAGTAGGTACTCCAACTACTTAGCTTATAGACCACCGTTTAACCTAATTTTAAACCTAAGACAAAATACAGCATCCTTCTCCATAGTCGTGTAATAATTGGCGTCCCTTTTCACGAAGGGAATCTCACAGGCCTGATTACAGTGGCCGGCAAATGAAAGGTTAAGGACGCATGTGATGATAGGTTATCAATGATAAGGTCTATCATTTAGCGCATCGTTGATAGGATGCGTAAGTACACGGTACGATATCTCAATATAATGAGATGCCGACCGCGGTAACCAGGTCAGAAAGGCGCCAGGCTGATAACCTAGAGGTCAAGGTGACCGAAAGATCAGCTTCGATGTTGTTATGTCTTAGGATTGAGTTGACTGGGTAGATATAGCGACATAGCCTTACCCGCAGAGGTATCTAAACCCCAACTCGACCGCCACTTCTCGGTGTAGTGGGACGTGGTATTCATATCTCGCGTACAAAAACCAAATTAATTTTTTTAAAAGAACCTATCTGTATACTGACAAAGTTGCGTGCTTAAGTAATTACTGGTGTTTGAATAATAATTTTTTCCTCTTTTGTAATGTTACATAGGGAAGAATCTCGCTGCTAAATTTCAAGACATCTTATACAAAAGCATATCTTTTGGTTTGCGAAAAGTGTAATTGACAAATCGTAGTTAATCTTACGAGGAATTAGTTGTTACTTTAAAAGTTGTTTTTTTGTGGATCAAAATTGTAACCATTTATGTGCTTCATCTCATTCACTTTAGCTTGGTTCGTTTTGCAATTACTGGTTTTAAACTTTTCCTTCTCGCTTTCAGGCAATCGTCGGCAGAATATGGCAAAAGATTTTCTGGAATAATAATTTTCTTATTTTCCTTAAGATTAATGGCCATGCCGACGCATTAAAAATTAAATCTAATTGATAGAATTAATTATTTATGGTGGAGGTATCCAAAGCGGCAAAGCCATGAAAAGTGTAGGATTAAAGCAGCTGCAATCTGAGAATATTACTGAACCGATTGGAATGCATTCATTTGCCGAGTCGAAGGCTATATCTGCCCTTTTGACGAGGACGTGTTGCCTTTTACTCAACGAACGCAAGCTTTAAATGAACTTCCATGCTCGAGTACATGAAAGTACCGCTGAGGAAAAGAATTAGTTTAATATTAAGGATTACTGTTGCGTGTGATTTATAATTCGAACTATTATTATTATCCATTTAACATTAAAATTAATATATTTCTGTTGGCCGATCACTTTATATTTATTTCCTGAGTAATTGTTTCTAATTAGTGCAGATATACTGATCACAGGAACATAATAAAAATACTTGTACTTTTATATTAGGGATATAATTTAAGCACGACACATTTTGATGCATGATTTTTTTCACAATTTAATTAATCATAGAAAAAATAGTTAATATCATTTTAAAATCGAAAGGGCTTACAATGCGTACTCCCTAGGTTTTAAACTTTAGATCGAAACAATAAAAAATAATAGGAAACTGCCCTATTGTAGATATTACAAATAAAAGTTATTTTATTTCGTTCAAATAATATAATTAAAGGTTTCACGGCATCACGCCCAAAAGACTTATCTCCATGCAAAAACGCTCTATTCTCGTTTGTCGGTTAAGGATTTCCGGGATGAATATATATATATATATCTTACAAGAAATGTATTGATTTAATTTTAAATAATGGCATACATTTTTTATAAGGATCAAGAATAAAGTCCTGAAGTTTATTCTAATAATTTATGCATTATCATGCCTTTAGTTTCATGCAGAGTACTTATCTATCCAAAGCTCATCGTTGCGAATTTATTAATTTTTATGCATTAAAATTGTTTAACATTATTTTATTCTGGAATATATTGTGTTTTTGCTCTCAAATTATTTTCCTACACATAACAATTTGACACATTGTGTATTTTTGCCCAGATTCATACCGTTTCTCGTTCCTACATACGAGGAGGATTATACGTTTTTCTCATCCAACCGCCAGATAAGTGGTACCTCAGATGTCACCCTCCATTACTGAGTGTCCTAACGATGGTTTTACCTTTTGAAATGCATGGAATTAGTTCACTGGAAAACTTGCGTATTTCCTTTCTTCTTGCTAGGGGCCAATTTGTGTATGGGATTTTAAGGTCAAACAAGGATAAAATTGGATAATTTCATTGCTTAATATATGCTTATACAATTTTAATTTATCTCGTTTCATCTATACAATCCATGTCAACCAATTATGTTGCTAAATTGCACGAGCTCCACAATCGCGGAAAGTGTACTTTTTTAGCACCAAATCTGATTCACTTTACCGTTTCTCGTACTTTTTGTATGCATCTATGCGTTTCGACCCCATTTTTTCCAATTTCACGCTTCGGTCACCGCTCTCCTCGTTTATTACCCTTCAGCTGGCCAAAGAAGCCGATGCGCCTCTTCATACCGTCTCACACCGATTACTCATTTTCTCTTCACCCTCATACCCCACTTTTCCATACCACCGGAATCGTTTCGGTTCTCCGCCAAGACTCTAACATTTTTCATTGTGTGAGCATTCCTTCTGCCAATAGATAGGGCATTGTGGATAATTTTTTTAACCTTATTCAAGGCACTTTGATTTGGCTTCTAATGCATACTCTGTTAGATCCAGTTTGTGAGTTCCTCTGTGCGATAAGAAATGGCCATGCGTTGTAAGGAATGATCATGCGTCGTATGTGAACACCGGTGAGAATACCATCAGAATAAATGATTTCGTTTTTACCATCGCTCTTTCACCCCTGCTGAATATTTGAATATGGTATTGCTACACTTTGGTATATCACTGTGGAATTTGCTAAAACTTTACTTCAGTCTACGCACAAAAATGTTGCGCAGTCCATTCTTTTATGGTTACAATTGAAAAGTACGAAGAGTGAAAGAAACGTTTTGAAATAATTCCCTTGATATCAATTAACTCATAGAGTCACCATTTTGGCAAATTTGATGCTAAATTTTGCTACTCTCATTAAAAGTTGGAAAACATTTTTAAGAACTAGTGACTCGCTGGGATTATCTACAATATTTAGCTACTTTTCGGAGCAAAAATTGTATTATACTTTGTTGTCTAAGTTTTCATGCATAAACAACCTCTATATGCTTAGCGGGTGTAAATTACCTTCCAATTTTGCCTTTTTAAGAATTAAAAAAATATAATGCAAAGAAAGGTATCCATGTTGATGAATTTATTCAAAGAAACTTCGTCATTTAACATAAATACTTACTATCAAAGTGTCTAAAGTGATTCAGCAACATAAATTCTATTAAGTTACGCTGGAAACAAATAATCTTGGTAAAGGCAGTTGTAGAGAATCAAATTTTAATTTTCACCAAAAAATACCTTTATGCTGCGTCATTATTTCATGTGTCTAAGATGTTTCGTTGCATTTGTATACAAGCGATAAAGAAATTTATTTAATATTTTTCCTTACTTTTACTTACCGAAAATAAATTGGAAAAAATGTCGCTTCTTTTTTTGTTGATTCACTGTTTATCAAACGAAATATGATCCTTCTGACCCGCTACTACGTCACCTTGATCAGTTTTTTCGTTTTATTGACACTATTCAACTTAGATGTTTATCGTATAACATTCATAATAAATTGGTATGGTATTGGTCCTTATTTCAATTAAAAATTTACATTGTATCTTACGTCGATTCGTTATAGTATGAAATGAAGTTTAACATAAGCAAATGAACATCTGAGATGACCTTTGAAAATTGTACCAGTATTTAAGCATATTTATAAAGAGTAAACATATATCACATAAGGTAAATGGTGGCTTGCTTTCTATCATGGTTTTTTGGGACCTAATGTGACAAAATAGATTTGAATACCTGTATCTGAAAAAATTTCTGGGAATTTTAACAAGTAAATTCATCAGCAGAAATATTAAAAAAAGCAACTTTAACTTAGGAGATAATACTGCTAAACTCTTGGAAGGAAATTAGTAGTTTTATCCTACCATTGAATTGTTCTTAATTGCTGTGAATTAATTATGAGATAATCGCCGAATATACTGTATATTTCTATACGGAAGGGAGTAGTACTAGCAATAATCTCCGATACAGTCGTTTTTCTATATTTTTTCAATAAATTATGCGTTTTAAACATCTTTAATCGTCGTATTCTGTTTTAATTAACTATTTTCCGTTTCTATCCGTGAATAGTTACAAAATCTAATGAATGTAGAAGATAATTCAATTCGTTTTAATCTCTGCGCTCAATATAGAGAAAACTACCATAAAAGAATTTTTCAACATTTGTCTGTTCGCTATCAACTCGATAAATTTGGCCATTTCTTCGTTTCAAAATACGCAGCGACATTATTTCAATGCGGTAGGCTGGCCACGGTTGCGAAAAAACCTTTATTTCAGGGGGGAATTTTCTGCTGAAAAATTAATTTCCGTTTCCTGTGCCCGCGTAAGTTCTAAAAAAAAAAATCAAAAATTCAATTTCCGCTCCAATGTATTACGGTTCACTTCCACTATACTTCAAGCATTTATATGGTTTTTTTCATTCATTTTTATTTCATATCAGGATTGGAAATGTAGAGGGCGAGTTGAAAGAGCCTCAAGGCGTAGAGGTTAACGAGTAACGGCTTCATATATTCAACCTTCCATCAACCTTCAATCAACCCTACTTTGTCTATCTCTAGTTCATTTTACCTTTTCAATTTTCCCCCCATCAAGGCCTGCGCAAGTTCTTTTCGACTTTATTCACCGATGATCTTCTCCCTCCGATCTCGAGATTTTTGTATCCCTTACTTTATGCCGTTTCTCTTCATCTACGTTCTCCTCATGTTTTCCTTGAAAATTGAGACTCAGTTGTGTCTTCAATCTCCCATCCATGCCACCGTTTCACTCGAAAACTTATTGGTTAAATATACAAATTTATCCCTCTACTACAGCCTATTGTTTTGCACTTGCAAAATATGCGGTTGCATCAGTGTTTATTTTAATTGATGCATGTATGTTGCACATGTTCATTAGTCGTTTAATCCAACGAGTTGGTGGTATACGCTAATACTAATAAAAAGAGCGCTCACGGAGATTGATGGGTGAATACATATTTTTTTGTGCCCGAAAGGAATTCAAGCACAGGAACGTGTAAGAGGTCACTATCATTAATGAATAAATGAGAAATCACGTTCTACTACTGATTTATCATTGTCACCACGTAGGTTTCAGCATATTATGCCAATTTCAGATGGACATGACATGAGTACCATAACAATGATCTTTTTCCCCTGATATTCTAGAATATTCAGACCGCAAATACCGATCTTTTATTTTTTTTGCCTCGGTGTAAGCTATTATGGCTTATTTCTGATACACTACTATTATTCACATTACTACTTGTATAGGATTAGATGTTTCTTATTCGATTGCAACTGACTCCCAACCTACACGTGATCCAGTTACATTGAATTATAAAAATTTCTCCTTTGCGTAAACTTGCAAGCAAGAAACGCATGAAATACTGTGAAGCTTATCAATGTCATTTCCATTGCATTGATTAATTGAAAGCTTGGGAGAATTCTCCTTCTTACTAACTGAAGTAGTGCTATATTTTGAAGAATATTTAAAATTAATGGGTGTGATTATCTCTGGGCTTTATAAATGTTTTCCTCGTTGGGGAGAATCAGTTAAAATCATTATTCATGGGCCGTAGGGGAGCGGTATATAGCGCAGAGGAAAGGAAAGCGGCCGTTGCATATGGAAAAGGCATGAATAACTGACATCCGAGAAGAGGTTAGAACCCGTAATGACTTGTGCATACGACATAAATTTGTCTCTAAATGTTGGGTCAATAGTTAAGCCTGCACCAAGGCATCTATTTTTCTTCTGTTATTATAGTGATCTACCAGTTAAGGTAGGTTTAGATAGATTAGATGGACCTGAAATTCTTACCGCAACTCCTATCTTTTTTCTTAATATCCTTCTTTGATTCAGCATACTCCTGTCTCTAATTATTTTATCCATACTACCTGTTCTTCTACTCCCACTAGCCCGTTCACCCATCGAACACTATCGCCTCTTGATCTTGCTCCAACCACTCCCTCTGCCCTCTCCTAATTTCCTTCCTTCTCTACCTTGTACAGCACTTCCGCGTTCCTCTTAGTATCATCCCACCTTACTTTCTTCATGCCCAAATCACCAAAGTCATATCTTTTTTCATTTTCTTTTTTCAAATTCCATGTTTCAGCGCCATAAAATTTCACGCGATATACCTACTAGAATGTTTGCCATTCTTTCTCTGCATTCCCTTATTATTTCTCTTATCCAGATAAATGCTTCTTACTCCAGCACAACTCCTCATCGAAAGTCATTGCTGCTATAACCCGGTTTCCTCGAACATAATACTGAGGTTATAAAATGTCTCTATCTCTAGATTTTGGCCTCCTAATTTTTGATTTATTCTGACTGTTTTGTTCGGGAAATTCTCAACACATAATTTTCCTAATGTTTTATATCCATTCTGTATCTTTCGTGGCCCTTTTGTAACGTATCTAGTACTTTTGTCAGCCAATGAATAACTGGCTGACTAGCACTTGATCTTCTGATAGTCGTACTGAGTTTGTTAACTTCCCTTCTGCATATACTCCTAAATAGTCAAGCCCATTCTATGCATATTTATCCATCCATACTCCGAATGCGTGTTAAACAGTACCGGAGATCTTAAAATATCATAACTGCTCTTTGATTAAAACTTTTTATTCAAGTCTTGCTTGAAGTAATGTGATTTTAGTGCTTGATGTAAGAAAATTCTATAGGAAAATTCTATTCTTTTCTATAGGAAATATATAAATTGGGGTCGGAGCTGATGATAGTGCACACTTAAATAGAGTGCCCAAGAGTCCACTAAGCTAGTTTGTTTCATCCATGTCGGTCCACAGAAAATATTCTAGTTACATACGCAGTGACCACTGAGCCAGAATCATCTTCCATATTCTTGTCGATTGCGGTCAAGCAGATGAAAAATCCTCCCAAGCCAGGAAAGTGAATCACGCGCGCTTGGTGGAAAGATGTTCTCGTCGAAAGTTATACCATAAGCATTGATAATTCGTGCTATGAATTCCAAAGTTACTCGCGTGCGCGGCGCGAGCAACTTTGCTGGAACGCTTCTTGAGAGATTAAAAACGCTAAAAGAAAAAAAATACCAAAATGCAAACAGTCTGGTACTCTAGCAGTCCCTCCAGAAGAAGCATCACCCACAAACACACATTCGCACGCGGCAACCGTTCGATTTGATTTGGAATGCGCTCCGAAGGACGCGGCATCCCCCACTCCTGTGCAACCTCCCCTCGCCCCTTGGACGCGTCTGCGGAAGAGACGCATGCAACCCTCGGCAGCGACCTTGCAGGCAGGCTCGGGATTGCATCACGGGCGTGCGCTTTGAAGGGAGGGAAGGGTCGGGGGAGGGAGGAGATTGGAGGCGAGAGCGAAGTAAGTGGAAAGGAGAAGAGGCGAGAATGCGCAAGGATGAGGGGGGTGGGAGTGTGGAAGGTGAGGTTGCGTCCTTGGGAAGGAAGGAGAGGGAGGGAAGGGAGGGGCAGAGAAGGAGGAAAGGAAGCCCTACGAAGCATGAAGCCGAGTGAAAAGAAGCGATTTCGGGGCAGAGTGGTTAAAAAAAAAGAGTGCGCCAAAACACACCGTCATCTCTCCCGCTTGTTTGCGTCTTCCATCCCCTCCCTCCCTCGCGACCAACCAACCCTCTTTCACCTCATCTCGAGCATCCACCGCGGTTGACGCCATTCACTTCTCTTCCCGCTCCTTCGTCCTGAATGCTGTGTGTACACATCTCTCACCTGCTCCCTCGGGCGTCCAACACCATTTTTTCTCACCTCTCACTCTCCCCTCCACCCTTCTCTACCTCCACCTAAACCCCCTCACTGAATTCATCTCGTCTTGCATATCTAATTCTCCCCCTTCCTTCCCGAACACCCATCCCCCTCGCATCTTAATTCCTTCCCCCCATCTCAGTAATATTTCCCTAAAAGACCAGTTATTTTTTTATAATCTCCGGTTAAATGTATCCGTTTGCTGATGCGGAATTAAAGTTATTGCGTCGGTCATTGTCAGCGCATCAGGCGGAAGGTCAGTTACGTCGACGTTAATAAAAGAAGGGAGGGCTTCGGTACAATGGTTTCCGGGGAAACAAAAATATTTTTAACCAGGCCTCATGAAACTGCGCATGGGCGACACACCTTCGCGTCACCTCGCCCCGTTTCATTCTTTTTCTCCTCTTATTTATTTCCTCCCTTCCACACCACTGACGCTTTGCTTTCCCGATATTCCGCGAATCCCCGTTGCTTTCTCCGAGACTGCCGCGGGCGCTTACGCTCATCTAACACGTGCGCTCGCAAAAAGTCGTGCATAAAAACTGTCGGACATAGACGCTGCAGGCGAATCCAATCCTCCGCTCTCCTTTTTATTATCTTTTCTCGTGTTCACGTTTTTGGTACTACTTATATCGAGAACAAAATCAGGCAACCTGAGGAAAGGAATCATTCCCGCACTCTCGATTTTCATCGCGCTTTATGATCGATTCCCGAGTTATTGTAGTAATGGTTGTATCGCACAGTTTGATCTAAAATTATAAAAAGAAACAAAACAATCACACATACCCTTGGAGAAATTCGTACCCGCGACCTTGTATTTCCATGGCGGCGCTTTACTGACGCGGCTACCGCTCCCATCTCGTCCCTCATATTTCATAAACAATTTCCAATACTACATTTTTATTCACACTTGACGTTGAGAGGAGTTACCTAAATGCGGGAAGGCAACAGAGAGTTGCCTAGGTTGACTTCACAATTTTGTATGTTTTCAAAGTTTCGTATGCTTCGAGCGGATGGGACTCCGAAAGAAAAATTGTAGATATAATGTATCACATATTTATCCCACGCAAATTAATTTGAAATCCAGTTATTTGCTAATATTATTTCTTCGGCTACCGAGAGTTTTAGATAGAACCCGTTTACCCGTTGACGTGAATTGTAGGAAGAGGTTACTTTTATTGGTGCGTTTCTCCAAATATATTACAGTTCTTCATTGAGTAAATCGATGTATCTTACTCCTTGTATTGACAGAAATATTATTTTGCTTTATAAATCGTCTTCACCACATTTTAGATGAGTAACGGATTTTGTTCTGCTTTTATCCGAATATCTTATACCTTAATGTTATTGTTAGTCGATGCGTGAGTGGTTTTATGTCAAATTTTAATTTATTTTTGTCTTATAAGAAGACTGTTTTATAAGAATGAGTTAAGAATGGTAGGTATTCGGAAAATAGTGTAAAAGAGAAGACGCATGCAAATATGAAGAGGTTAATGAATTGAAGAATCGATGGAGAGGCGCCAAAGTCCAATATTAGGATCGATGATCATTTTAAGGATCAGTAGTAGAAATCGATGTTTATGATGCTCCTTTTGCTTCAGTGTAATGCACCATCTGATCTGACATTTTAGGTTAGGTGTATTCGACCGCCACCTTTAGGTTGTCAAACTATCTGTGGTTTTCAACTCTGTACCCGCACTCTTAGGCGTTTCAGACGGAGAGGAACCGAAGAAGGATAAGAATGAAAGGGCAAGGAGGAAGGGTGAAGAGAAATCAAGCGTCGGTACTAGCCTACATTTAACGAAATGTGCCATCCAACGGACTAAACTCGAATGCTCTCAGCAAAGCACTCTAGTAGGCTGGCCGGTTCACCAATGAAAAATATCTTCCACTGCTGGGAATCAATCAAACCGTGTTATCTGGGGGATTGGGTTGGTGTGGTGGCTAGAGTACTGGCCTCCCATCCCGAGGGCCCGGGTTCGATTCCCGGCAGTGGCGGATTTTTCAGTGGAAAGCCGGTCCCCACTTGAGTGCCTAGTGGAGGGCATTTCAACTTTAGTACTCCGTCCGTCGGATGGGACGTTAAGCCGTGGTCCCCTTGGCGCCTTTCGTTAAGAGTAGGCTAATGCCGAAGCCGGGTTTCTCTCCACCCTTCCTCCGTTCCCTAAAAACTCCTACCATTACCCAATTATTCACCTATCCTAAATGGCGCAAATGACCTCAGCTGTCGGTCGCATCCCCTAAATAACCAACCAACCAACCGTGTCATCTGGGTGAGAGTGCAACACAGTAAAAACTGCACCAAAAAGCGGGTGCGTTAAACAATTTAAGGAAGACTATCACTTGGAAAGCTCGACTCCATTTTTAATGCAAAGTGTGTAAATAATCCAAGTGTTTCGGAAACGAATTACGTCGTCTTATTCGAGGATCGCACATATAATATGGATATGCGAACATTTGCTTTTAATCCGTAGCAGAGAGGGGGCGTGGAGGCCCTAGGGTCACCCCTCCCCTTCGCACCCTCCCCGCCGCCTCGCCATCTTGCCCCGCACTGCTCAAAACCCCTCCGGCAACCCTCAAGTTTATTTATTTGTTTCCTTTTTATTTCCCTTCGTCGAGAGCGATGAGAAGTTACGGAGGGGAGATGTCGGGGTGTTGAATGAGGGCTATATAAGTAATGGCGGGACGTTCCACGTAATCTAGAGAGGTGGGAAAAGTATTTGGTGCAATCCCGCTCGTACTTTACCTTCCTTTCCTTCCTTGGGGAAGAATAAATAACCGGATCACTCGCTCGTTTCCGCGAATGAAACATTTTAATCAGCGTTTCTTCTGTCCCTTTTTTTCAAGACTGCGGAGTCATTATTTTTTTCTTGAGTTGTTAGATTTATGCAGCCTTGTGAACGGAAACTGCTAGCGGTCATAATGTTCCCCAATTTTGTCATCATTATCAGAAATCGTCAGTCTTCATCCCGTCCTTATTTAATTACAAATTATCGGATCTGCTTCCTTGATGTAAGCTTATCTGAAAGAAATATGGAGTCGAGATTGTTATATAGGTTAGTATAAATTGAATGCTGGATATTGACGAAATTATGAAACCATTATGGACCCTGTGGGTGTTCTACGTAGGTAATCGTTGGATTGCGGGTCGATAAACATCCGTATTCAGTGTAGAAATTGAACCTAAAACCTCTTTTAACTAGATAAAAAGTTCTCCGTAGCTTACTAATTTAAAGATGACAGAGATTCGTTAGGATAAAATGGATATTTGTTTATTCTAAGGATATAAAATTCACCATCTACATGTCTTGTATTTCATGCCATGTCTATGATGATTCAGTTATTATCTAAAACGATGTTCACTGTATCTGCCGTTAACATTTGCGTCTCGGTTTATCTTATGATCACGCGCAATTTTGTGGATTATGAATTTGGATCGAAAAAAGTTTTCAGCGAGCCGTTTCTGTGAAGCAGATGAAACAATCACGCCCAAATTTGGAACTGGTGCACTCCATTGAAGAGGTCACGTGGCGTGAAAAAAACCTTGGCCCGAAGACACATCGTTAAAGGCGCGAGGTCCTGGCATGAACCTCGAAAAACTCGGGGGCGTAATGCGCTACGAGTGGAGAGGAATAGAAAAAGAAGAAGAACAGAGAGCGTGCAGCCGTACCGACACCCGCCTGTAGCTACTTCAATTTCCCGCGATTGCTCTCTGACCTCCCGCCCCTCGAACCCCGCATCTCCCGCCCCGTGTTCCATTCCCGAAACCATTTCTCCCCCCCACCCCCAGGACACTTGTGCCTTCCCTTATCCCTTCGTTTGGTGTTGCATGGGGAGCCGCTCGGGGGTGGGAGCGGGTCCAAGGGTGGCCCCCGGGAGGACTTCGCCCACCCCCCGCTTGCACTCCGCCTTCCTCCGAACTCGAGTCGGCTCCCTTCGGCTCCGCTCGTGTCCTCTCGGCTTTTCCGTGCTTTTGCAAATGTACCTCCCTTTCTATCTCTCTCTCTCCGTGTCCCACCCGCTGCTCCTCCAGTCTTGCCCTGCTCGGCATAGAGGTCTCTTCTCGAGAGCGACACGCGGTGATAACCGGCCTATCCGTCTCGTCCTCGACCGCACAGCACCTGCTCACGCTCTCAATTCCTACCCGGATTCCAAGTCATATCCCTGCGACCAGGCCTTGACCTCGTGAATATCCTCTCCTCTCCGTACGTCAACCTCCTTTTTTTCCAAACCCTCAATCACTCCCCAGGGTTCAAAACCCACCCTCGATTCGCGCGCGGACCCTCTTGACGTTGGGGGTGGTTTGTTTGTTGTGGGTTGCGGAGGATCGCGGCGTTAAAAGTTTTTAGCCGATTTCCCAGCAACCGTTACTTGTGGAAACCAGGCTCCCGTGCGGAAGTACGCCTAATCCATCCGTCCGTCCCACCCCACCCCTTTCGGATCCCTCCCCCATTCACGCACCGGGCGAGGGCACCTCGAGTCCGCTCGCCTCCGACGACCCGCGGCCACCCCCCGCCAGAGAGAGAGAGAACCCCGCGGGCCCTCCTCCCCCTTTCCGGCAGAATCAACCGTCCCGCGGTGTATCCGGTGCGAGGGAAAAAAGGGCCAGCCGACGCCGCTGCGATCGAATCTCTGCGTCCTCCTTCGCAATCGCCTTGGGGAGTCACATCCGGACGTGCAGCAGCGGGAAGCGTGTTTTTCCCTCTCTCTTTCTCCGTCTCCTTCCTTTTCCCGTCGTCGCCTCCCTCATCTCTCTCACCTTGGCCTCTCCCTCCCTTCTACCCCCTCACGCAACCCAAGGCTCGCGCCCTCCCTCCCCCGCTTTGTCTCTCTCTCTCTCTTCTCCCCCTCCCCACGTACGCACACGCGTCGCCCTTTCCTCCACCCCCCGCGCACCCCCTCCCACTCTCACCTGGTCTCGCCACCCTCTCCTCCTCCTCCCAGCCAACTTCCCCTTCCATCTCGGCGCCATCACATCGATCTAACTTCCGCTCCTTCTGATATCTCTCTCCGTGTCTCTTTGTCCTTCTCTAATATACTCACCATCTCTCTCTCTCTTTCTAAATAAATACCTCTTTTCGAATATAAATATTTCTCTTCTTTCCTATTTCCGTGTCTCGTGGTCGGTTAGCTCTCGTCCCTCTCTATCTCTCTCTGCAGCTCACTTATTCGGCCTCTGCACCCTTCTTCCATTCTGACAATTTTCTGTCTTTCCCGTTTTTTTATCGGGAATCTCTTCGTTCAGTCAATCTCTCTCACTTTTCCGAAAAAAATATCCTTATCCGTTTCGGATAGACCTTTATGTTGGGAATCCTCCGCAACGGAGTGAATATAGTGGAAAAGATTTTTTTCTTCCTCCCGACGGCAGAATCACTATACTGATTCCTTGCCTCCGATCTTACTTCATTCCACTCTCTCCTAATTCTACACTTACTCTTTCAGAATCTTCCGTCAATACTTCTAGTACTATATAGTATGTATTTCTCTTAATCAAATATCTCTTATTCAATATTTTGCTCTCACGCTCTCTTTGACTAGTTCTCTCTTTTTCACGGCTCTTGAAGGATTCCATTCTTTCACCCCTCACAAGGCCGCTGTCATTTGACTTTCCTCTTCGCATTCCAGCCGTCTCCGCTGTTTTTTGGGCGGATTGATTTCCCGTGTTCAACGGGGATTTGGTTGTGTGTGTTCTCTTCACGCCGTCGCAGGAGTGTGGGAGCGGCGAGAGAAAAGCGAGCACACAAGAGATCGCTCCCATTGAGTATCTCACTCCCGTGTATCCCACTCGGGGCCTTAAGTTTCTCGGGAAAAAAAGCGACCGTAAAAGCGGATCGAGTCGTTCATATCGTGGAGGTGGACGCCGTCCATCGTTCATCGGGGCTGCGGCCGCGTCGTAGTTTTCCCGTGTTATTGTCCTCCCCTTCTCTGCTCTCCTTTCTCCGTCCGCCAACCCGCTTTCCGATCCCTCTCCATTCACCCGGCCGACGGCGGCGTCCCGCCCCCGCCCGACCCATCCGCCTCCCGAACCACCCGACAATACCGCCTCCCATGCCCCCACGCCTACCACTCGTGGCCCGCCCTCAGCTGTTGATGCCCACGTAAGGTATACGGCACTCTCCTCACAGAATCATATCGAGCACGGCCTCTTTTCATTCGCGTACACTTCCAGGAAGGGAATTGTGGGTGGCGTCTTCAGGAGGAGAGGAAGGGACGTGGTTTCCGGGAGTGATTCGCGCGCCCGTTCACCGACTCTTGACTCTTCCTTTCCGTCTCTAACCTTGAGGCCTTCTGGAAAAGGGCCCATCGAGCCCAAAACCTTCAAGGACTACATCAGACGTCACTCGTACTCGAGAGTTGTTGGAGCGTGTTCGTATTTTTTTCTCGTCCGCACGCGATCTTTCAGACCCACCTCACCTATCACGGGGTACCTTTTCCAACCTCTGTCTCCCGTCTGACGCCAAAGAAAAACCCTCCACGCCCCACGTCCGACCGACCCGTGCCTAGTACGCGTCCACTTGTTAGGATCGGACGGAAGGTACGGACACCGCTGCCGCTCGCCGCACCCCAAGTGAACCTCCGCCATGGGTTGGCTAACTCTCCGCTCCCATTTGGTGAGTCCATTTTACACGAAGTCGTGATCCACTCTGCTCCTTATGCCCAATTAAAAGACGTCTGCTGCTTTTCCCATCGATGGGATTTTTTTCCTTTGAGGAAATCCAGTTCGTTCACCTCTCATGCCATTGCACTGTTGCTTTCTGAATGTTTATTTTTTTCTCTTTTTCTCTCGTACTTCCTTTATTAATGTGGCCTCTAGGTTTTCATCCGAGGCTTTTACTCGTTTTTGCGTTGTTTGGTTTTCATTCCCCAATGTTTATTCGGGATATCAAAGATGGCGGGGAAAAATGAGGTATCTCGTCATTCTGAAGGAAAACCCTCTCTTTCACCATAAGTTACTTTCTTGTCTCTTAATGTTCATTTGCCATCTCTCTGTATACCGCTTCGAGTTTTAATAACAGCATCAATGGCGTTTTTATCCTCTTAGTGTACTCCTTCGTTTTCTGAATGAAATCATCACAAACGTGGTGAACCATATATATCTACGTGATAAAACGTAGGCATTGATGTTTTTTCTCCTTAACTGTTGCTTTACATGGATGAATGAAACTTTAATTTATTTTTTTACTTCGTTTAGTGATACCATAAATATCGTTCCTCAGTTAAGTAAAGTCGCATTTCGTAATTACTGATAGAGGACCCTTTATAATGTGAAGAGAAGCGAAATCTTGTTTCATCTTCCACTTATAATCATTCTGTATATACATCAGGAAACTACTCTAGTTAATGATAAGTTTTCATAAGGCTATTCCCCTCGTCGTCATGGCGGTCAAATAGAAATAGCGAACCCCACCGGATATCGCCATTGACGACAAATACATATTTACATTCACTGATAGAGGAAGAGTGCCATTCTCAGCTGAAATATTATATTACGCATTTTTTAGTAAATAACTTTTTTTTTATGTATCTACTACTTTTTTGACTATGATTATGACGTATCATCACTCCAATGGAAATTTGGGTACCCGAATTTTCCCACATAAGGTTGGTACTTATGAATGGTCATCTGAGGACATTAACACCGTATGTGTGGGGCAGGCATTGGGATCGAATGTTGAAATGATGGATTTATAAATACATATACGCGTCTATTTTTTTCCTAGTGAAACTAAAACATGAAGGAATGTCGCATTAGGGTGTAACTATTTTATTCAATATATTCTCCAGAATTTACCACAAACAGTCCCTAGAATTTCATATGACTCCATTTATAAATTATATTATTAATAAACATTAGGTAATATTTAAAAAATATTCTGAATTATAATTTATCTTGTTTATTGTTACTGATTGAAATGTATCGCCTCTAATAAAATTACATTTCACGTAGATTTATTTTCAAGCAGCAATGATAATCTCTCCACATTTTTTATCTCTGTTCCGAATTCACGCTCATGCAACCATTCATTTATTATACAATCCCAAGTTTCAGTTCTTTGAGTAAAATTTGAAATGTAAATATAAATTTTTTGCCAATTGTTAAATTGTGAGTAAAATTGTGTAGTTGTCTTTTAACATTACAGAATGTGGACACAATAGATTAGTTTTCTTGACGTCAGTGCCCATATTAAATATTATAGCCTGGCCACTGATAGCAAAAAGATCAGTTAAATTAAGTTGATGCCGACTTAAAATATACCGGCTTACTTTCTATTATTTGTTGAATTACAAATATCTGATAGGATAGCGGATTTTGGCGAACGAAAGCACAAATATTTATATTTTTCATTTAATTCACGTCGTTCGTTAAATATTTAATTAGAATATTATCGAAAATTAGCTATGAGCAATGAGTCGGTATTTTAAATTATGAGGATAATAATGGTCAAGGGTGCAATGCGGTATCGATCATAAATAAAAATTCTTGAGTCAATGATCAATCAGTATCCGCTTACTTCTTACCTAATGCTTTAGACAACTTGTATTTTTGTAAGTTTAGGCGCTAGGGAAATAACCCTTTTCTATTCATTGTATATTGCACGTATTATAAAAGAAGGTAGCGTGAAACAGCATTAGTAATAAATTAAGGGAATAAAGTAAAATCAGTGTTCTATGAAATAAAATTGATTCCAATATTTCTGAGGTAATAGGATATGATCTCGAGTGTTTTTATGTTTCTAAAGGCCTAATTCTCATTTCATAATCAGGATTATAGCCATTCAAAAGCGGATCATTTTCGTGAAGAGTTTAGCCCTGAACATCGTGACGGCTTTCGTAGTGCTTTTCAAAAGTGAAGATAAATTATTCAGTGTTTTTTTTTTCGATGTAGGTGTAAGGTTATGGTTGGTGACCTAGAAAATGTTCTTGCCCACTATGTTTTCGTAGCTGTTCGGAATATTCAGGTCGGCAATAAAGCAGCTATTATTCAGATCCACCTTGACTTGAAGTAGATACATTCAGAAAACGTGAATTATGGAGCCATTTGTAACCATAATGCAAGCACCTTCTGGGAGTGAAATATTTCTGGAAGGCAAGGGATGAAGTTGGCTATGGCCTCATTTACATCACATTTATCCGACATTGAATTTGCAAAGGAAAATACTGTTTAAAAAATGACCTTATTGTTTCCTTGATGGCTTTAGGGACTTATTCCCTTGTTTCGGTGTCATCTGTTCAAATATGATAAATCTATCGCGAAATGGGAAGTACTATAATTTTTATCTAGGCGCTTAGTTGAAAAAGATGGTTGCTTTCATGAATTTTGTACCGTGATGAATGCAAAATTTCCAGTTTTGACACATGATTCGTGTAAATTTAATATTCCGATTGAAAAATATGATTTGTTGACAATATTAGAACATAACGAATTTATTAAATTAAAGTGAGCTCTATTTAATGATTTTAATTTAGTCATTTTGCGCATTTATGAAGAACTGGTTATTATATATTCGAGAAACTATTTGTATTTTACGCTCTTGAGCAGCCGTTTTCTCATCAATAGTAAAATATCAGGGAAATAAGTGCATGAATTACAGTTGAGTGGTTTTTAGATAGGTTATTAATTTTACGAAGCGGAAAAACATATATCATATAAAAACATACTGTTATCTAAATACCTTCAAGGTCCGATATAAATCTAGGTTTTTTGAATTTCCCAAGCCACGTTTTCTTGGTTTTAAAGATTAAATAGGATTCCATCTTCTATTGAGCTGATTGAGCTGTGGATTCGGCGTTAGAATGAAAGAACCGGAATTTAAAGATGGTATAGAAGCTAAAAGCTGATATAATGCCAGAATCACTTCTCTTGGTTTTAGTTCAGGTTTTTAACTTTTTCCAATAGAATGTTTTTTGCACTTAGATTCTTCGTATCCACACTATTAATTCCCTTCCGTAAAATAATGTACAATAAAAAGAGTCTCCTTCCCAAAGCGTGTTAATTCGTTTCCTTCAGGTTGGCAAAATATCTATCGATTTTAATACAGGTTTCATGTTCATCTCCTAAAGTGACTGGTTGTATAAAATTGTGTGTGCATGTGAAAAGTTCTCTCAAATCGTGAGATCAGCGTAGCTAATCAGTAATGATTCGAATAGAAGAAGACTAAACCCTCAAGATTCAAGACACCGTGCATCTATGTGCTACCAATGGTTCATAAGAAAGGTGTGCCCTTAAGGCCTATTGTCAGCGCCTTAGACTCTACACTATAGAAATTAGAAAATCATCTGACTAGAATCGTGCAATCCACCTTAGAAAACGAGGATTCGTACTTAAGGAATACAGACCATTTTTATCAATTCATCGAAGGTGTCGTAGTGAGTAAAGATATAAAGAGTATCCATGTCAGCTTTTACGTTACTGTACTCTTTTTGAGGACCCCCGTGGGACGAGGCAGTGAAAATAATTGTGAACGAGTTCGGTGAAAATATCTTCAACCTAACGGAGATATGCATAACAAGCTCTTACTTTCGCTGGAGAAACAATTTTTGTCAACAGACATCTGGGGCAGCAATGGGTTTTCATCTCTCTCCAGCCATAGTGAATATGTACATGGAAAATTTAGAGACGACAGCACTCCAATATGCGAAGTATAAGCCAATGATCTGGCTGCTACATATCTACGTTACTATCATTTGGACGCACGGCAGGGAGAAACTGGAAGACATACCTCCAGCTGAAAATAATTGACGGTAAGGCGACCAGCATCAGTCGGTAAACGTTGGGGCTATCTTACCACTGACGCGGCGTGACCCGCGACAAACCTTTTATTTTACTTTAATGGCGATATTTTTTTCTATGGTGGTCATTAGAGTGCTCCATTTCCGTGAATGTATTGCGAAAGTCAAATTGTTACTGCTTACAAAAACAGGACAATACGATAAGTCAACTCCGTAAACGAGAAGCTGGTTCGAAGCAAGCTCTAAGCTCCTTCATTTTGCTGTTGTCCTGGATAGCTTAGTAAAAATATAACCTGGTTACTAAATGCTATGGTAATTTTATAACGCAATAATTAGGAAATTATTCCTGCTAATGAAATTTGTATTTGCTTTTTTTCATGTGAAATGTCTCATTCATTTCCGAGTCATTTTTGTTTCATGGTACGCCTCAATTTATTTGTATGTATGACAAATAAATATCGCCATAAACAATTCTACTGTTTATGAGCTAATATTTTAGTCATTTCTATGAAAGAGTGCTGACTGAAAATTTATCTCTGTAAAATTCCTGTTCACTGAATATCCTGAGTCTGCGTTTTTATGATCGTAGATCGAAGGTTTCCTTAGCGTTGGTTGATGTTCTCTGCGTGGTAAGCTAACTACCCTGTCAGTAAAACTGTTGTCATATTGCCAACTTACGCGGAAGGAAACTCGGGCCATGCAGAGATTATTTTTAAGTTGACAATAATGAATAACTATGGAGATATTTTCGGTTATTTACACGGATAGTCAGCAATTTTAGAGAATGTTGCTACGATCCGAAACGTTATCAGCGATAATTCCCTTGTGTACTCAATGCATACACGAATGCTGCATTCGCTCAATATATGAACTAATCTTGATTAACAAATGATTCTTACTTTATTTTTATGGCGTCAATGGCATTAACTACAAGGTTGGAAAAAGGTTTGA
Organism: Platycnemis pennipes; assembly: GCA_933228895.1. NCBI lineage: Eukaryota > Metazoa > Arthropoda > Insecta > Odonata > Platycnemididae > Platycnemis > Platycnemis pennipes. Next base: position 79,136,010 of record OW121847.1, on the reverse strand, counting down.
TGAAGTGTATTATTTCATGAAGTGAATGTTTCTTTAAGTACTTTTGTCGCAAAAGGCACGAAGGAATTTAAAAACCTAATTGTTTTAGCTCATTCTGAAACGCATTGCATTTGTTGTTTCCGAAGATATTATGTTACATCATAAACATCGTCATTGTATTTAAGAGATAATCCCTTTAATTGCTACGGATATGGAACCTTGGTAACTTTTTTCTGCCGTTAACCACCAGGAACATAGAAACAGATCTGACCAAAAACTTCTTTCCTTAGAACAAACTGCATAAAGTGGTTAAATGATCCTGGTTCTTAAGAATAAATTTTTTCTTCTAAATAAAACAATTTCCTTCCAAACATTTATTCTTCTAAATAAATACTTACTGACGTTGGTGTAATTTCCCAAATAACTACAGAAGTCACTTCCAAATATACCCGTTCCGTTACAGTTCATTATAAATGCTGTTGGACGCAGAACAGTTGCCCCTTCACCATCATTACTACCTATGCTGTAAAAGTCTCTTATTTTGCATGACAGTCGCGATGTTATGAAGTTATGCGTCTTTATTTGAGTCCATAACATATACTTCACTTTGATTATGTGTATTTCTATTTTCATTTTATTAATTATGTCATACTACGTTTTGTATGCAATAGGTGTAGTCTAACTGACATTATGTATGTCTGGCATACCGCATCATGAAAATGTTTATGGTGATGCAATCGACGATTTGCGAAATATTTAACCGAATGTAGGAAACGTAATGGAAACGTCAAAAATTGGTTTGAATGCTCATATAAAAATGCATAATACTTTATTATTGGAATACAGATTTCAGATTGTTGAATTAAGGAATGATTCGGAATGAACAAAATATGTAGGTAAACGTCTAGATGTTATTAAACAGGGACTTATTTTTATCCGTAATTATGTAACGGAAAGGTTAAAATAGCTCGTGAATAATGAGAGCTAAAGGAATATTTTTAGTATTCCTTTAGCTCTTCAAATTATTTGTGACAAACTAGCTCAGAACAATTTTAATGGAAAATATTATTCCCATCCCCGAGAATACATTCTTCTTCATCATCATGGGTCAACAATCTTAGGGTTTGTTTGACGCAGCCCTCCACTCGATTCTTCTATCGGCCAATCTCTTCATATCAACGTAATTCCTCTCCTTTTCACCCATCACAACATACTCCATATAACGCATGAGAATACATTGTTGCAGTGTAAAATATGAACTTATTTTCCTTTGCGATTCTGGGAAATGTACTTTCGTTTGTGATTCTGGGAAATTGAGCGTAGAAAAATTGAGATAATTAGAATGGTGTTACGGTGCGCATTTTTTCCTGAGAATAAATGGTTTATTTGGCATCCATAACTCACCCCAATGACGATGGACGAATGGTCCCGGTAAGAATTTTTCACGGTTACTTTTGAAATTTGAAATAGTTATTATGTATTTTTACTGCCCTCTCAATGGCCATAGAGTGGAATACGGTTTACAAATTTTTTGCTTGAAAATTATCCTTTCCTACACGTTGCGTGGTAACAAATTGAAAACGAGGACCTCAGTACAACCCCGGATCTCAAAACCGTCTCACAGTTATCGTCTCCTTAACTCACTCTTCTCAATGATGTCACTCCTTTGGGTGTCGGAGGAAGGGGAGGCGTTCCCCGCGACCTCCGTCTCTCATTTCCCGCCGGTCTCCCGATCCACCTCCGCATCCCGAGTCCGGCCCGGGCGCGACCTCGGCTCCCGACCGCTGCGTCGTACGCCTGCTCCCGCACCCGGCCGGGATGAAAATTTCACCACCTCGATCGAAAGTTAATATCCGACGTGGAAAAGTTGCTGGGCTGATGATTTCGTGAATTACGTCATCGGTTCAGTTTCTTGTCCGCTCTTTTCATTCTACGGCCCGCTAAAGCTATTATAATAGTGCCAAAAAAATTACCCATGAACTGGTGACGTTGCGTGTCATTCTTGAAAGTGCATACCACATTGTTTGGAAAAAGAAAGATCGGTGTGGTAGAAGAGGGTTGAGCTCACAGTTCCTGTACACAGTTTCTGTATTTGTTACGAGATGTAATTTACGCATTGAGAATGTGGCAGAGAACTCATCGAAAGGTTGTATTGTATTAATTCCGTTCTCTTTTCCTATATCATGCGCTTAACACTAGAAGGTCCGGGGTATATTGCCTACCTAAAAGGTCCGCGAGCGGTCAATTGACCGCTCGCGGTTTCAAAATAATTTCATTTTCTTTCGATTTATTTTCATGTATTAAAAAAAGTACAGATATCTACTTTTATTACACATTAACACGAAAATGTTTTAAAACACTGGTTTTTAAGAAGTGGACACATGTTGTGGAAAATATTTTATTTAAAATTTAGGCTTTGTGTGTTGCCTCCTTAAAATCTTACCGCGTTAACGTATTATATCGCAACTGTAAAACTATCATTTTTGATTATCTGAATTTCGTCAATATACAGTAAGTTTGTTGAAGTTGTTCATCTTATCGCGGATGGTTCATCTACAGAAAGTGGTATATACAGTTGTTACACTGCTCTGTTAAGCCTTCATTGTAGAATAGATTGGGCGACAAGAATTTTTAAAGACGTATATTTTTATGGGGATATTAATAAGATACCAAAGAAAGAAGCGTTTGGTACTACGCTTCTATTGCGTGCTGTAAATGTCACTCGGGTATAGGATGAACTTTCTCAGGCAAATCCGGATTTGAGGAATTTGCAAACTTGAGTAATTGGGTTGTATTAAGATACATTTCTTACCCATCCGTCATCAGTATTCGAGTTGAAAGATTATGGAAGAGATTGAGAAGCTTTTTTTACTTTTTCAAATACTTTTTGTGAAAAAACTGTGTTGTGTTGAACGCACTATCGTGATTTTCTTTACGTATAATTTTAATTCATCAAAGTCACCGAACATTAGCGAATGGAATCGCCTTTGCTTTTCAAAATTCTCGTCATCTACAAATCCTGAGAAGCATGAGGTTTTCATTGAGAAGACGTTTGGTATGAACCTTAAAAAAATATCTTATATCAGTTTTAATTCTAGTTATTTTTGGGAATCATTATTCCTCGGTTTTACTCGCACTCCGAATTACACATAATTATCTAAATTTGTGGAGATATCTATTCGTCAAGACATGGATGACAATAATACAATTCCGCTCCTATCAGGTCAGGGTCTTTCAACAAAGGACCAAGATGTAAATTAGAGATCTCATTGTAGGTAATGATTTTAAATATTTGTTGTTATCATTCCTTAAGAATAATGAAGTACATTGTGTGATTGCTAGTATCCAGTCTACGTTAGGATGCAAGCAATAGTAGCCCTTAGTTCTTGCTGCTACATTATGATCATTAACTTCACGTAAGAGTTAAACATGGCAGGCATCGTTGTTAAGATATTATACTCTACCGGAAAGTCAAGCCATATTATAAAATGTTGATTAATCTCTGTCGTGGTGAATGATTAAGCAAATGTGGATTACTTGATTCGTTTTTTTCTGGCCTCTTCAGATTGAACTCTCTGTTTTAGCGCATCATTAATTGATAGAAGAATTTATAACAATGATAAATCCATTTTATTTTTTTTTGACTGACGTTAATCAGTACATAATAGAAAGAAATTACACCTGCAGTCCTTTGAACAGGAAGTGCCTTTTGATGAAATAAAAGGGAACTTGTTCCCTGCGGTTTTCAATAGCACGCAAAATGTAGGTCCGTTCCTCCTTCTTCCAATCCCTTTGATGTCTCCTTGAGGGCGTGTTACGGCAACCCTGAAAATCCTCAATGAATGCCCTTGTACACATAACCGGGCCATAAACTAAGTCTTTAAGCTTAACGACGAACACCACACTTTACTTCCGTCGTGTCTCCACCCTCCTCCCCCAGCCTCCCCCGGAGTGGAAAGTTGACCGCTCCGCAACAGTAAAACTTATAGTCATGGCCATATGCCCTGGAAAACCTCCCGTACCATGAATGTCAATCCCAGAATGAGTGGTCAGAAATGAGTCCACATTGCTTCCGCCTCACCCTCGGCTTCGCATTTATCTCACCAAGGCTCTTTCGCCTCATTCCTTTTTCCACTTCTCATTGCGTCCCATTTTCCTCTCTCTCTCTCTCTTACTCTTTCTCCATTTCCCTTTCTCTGGCTTCACGGCTTTCGAGTTTCGCATTCTGTAAGGTTTTGTTTTTATTTCTATTTCCCACCGATGGGGTTACTCGCCAAACTGTAGAGATTGTCCTAAAATTCGTGGGAGTTATCAAGATAACCTTGATAGGGTTTATTTATTTTTCGTCGTTTTTCTGATTGCGTGTTGCAGTACAGAACTGGTGGATAAATTTTACTTTACCTATGTAAGTAGTATATGGTGATTCATAACTTTGTGTTTTATTGCGGCTGAATTGTCTTTTAACTCCTCCCGTCCGATGCGTGTTTTTCATTGCTGACTTGGATATGAGCGCAAATAAGAGTGAAGAAGGTTTGAAATGGGCCAAATGTTCAAGAAGTAAATAAGCACCTGACGCATCAGTTAAACATTAGTAATGGAAACTAAAAAATGATCCGAAAATCCTAGCCGAATAAATAATATGATATCCCTTAATTTTTATCATTGAAGTACACCAACATTTGATTTAGTAAAGTCATTGCCGAAAAGTATAAATTTAATATTCTCGAGTAAGATAAGTGGGTACACTGTTACTTACCTCACCGTTGTATGAAAAGTGCAGATATGTATGTACTAAACCTAGGTATCAATACGTATTTCCTTCATAAATTGGCTTGAACTATAATTTTGTCCATCGCGCCTGCCTCATTTCTTCACTTCCCAGCTCCGGTCTGAATTTTCCTCAAAAATAGCTACACGGGGGACTTTTATGCGTAAGAAGTGCAATGGATCACTAGTTGGATAGTGGATCACTATATACCTTTTCATTATGAGGGGGAAGGTGCGAGTGGATTGAACTGTCATCATAGATTTCCGAGACGCTTATGCCCAAAAGACTTTTAGTGAAATAAGAATATGATGCGGTAATTATATCTTGGATATCTTGGTTTTCTTTGTTAAAAAACACGATGATGTGCTTATCGAACAATACTGACTCATTTTTTTGTCAATGTATATTGTTCTTAATCTACATAGTCTTCTTAAGGAAATATCGTATGATAGGAATTTTGATCCTCTAACTGTTTACTCCATTAAACTCCCTTTTAATCAAGATAATTATTTCATATTATTAAGATAATGATTTGAACAGTTGAATATTGGTCGTACTTCTGGTACGAGGTTACTATTCTTCTATGCTTTAATATGAACCGATTGTGTATTGTTGGCTAAAATAATATCCCATCCTTCGTGTTTTACTGATTAATCATATCATAGTTTTAGCACCTCTCTAAATAATAAAGAGGTCGTTCATTGCAGTTAATCATCACAAATTAAAAAAAACATAATATACTAAGCCGTGCAATGGAAATAACAAAGAAACAATTGCAGCTACACGGTTGTCTACTCAACCAACATGTATTTTTTAGTGAAATATGTGAAATAATTATCTCATCAAGGACCCGAAATTGCAATAGATTCCGTGAATATATTTGTTCCATCATTGAATTGGAAAAGAGAATATTTGAGAAAACAACGTTTTTAACCACACCCTAATCGTAGCCTACGCAATGCTGATGATAAATAACATTGTCAATAATGTAGTGTCTTTTTAATATGGATTTTCGGTGGTAACTATAGAAACCTTCACGAGAGAAATGCGTTAATGAGCGAGCTAAACTTAATATTCCACCTATGTTTTCGAAGCGCATTTTGACACGTTTTCGTTTCCTAAATAAACTGTCTGAGCCATCAAACATCTTCCTAACCGCCACGGAGCGCCGTCTAAAGCCCATGAAAAATCTCATTTGCATTGAAACCAAGATTCTTATCTCTTCAGATGTGAGAGGATATTACCCGTGGAAATACACCCGGTTGCCAGTGCGTATATTAGTTCCTCTTTCCCCTGGCCATCAGTCACCCGTGACCCCTAGCACGCCCTCATACCTTTGCCCTCCGTCCTTGCCCGATTTCCACCCTTCTCAATAATCCCATTCCCCTCTGGCCCTCGGGTCCAAGAAACGCGCACGTCACGGGGGAGGGCAGACCCTGTCATCTTCGGAGAGGCTGGCGCCTCTTACATGTCAGCCTGTGGTCAGTGCCTCATCCATCTCCCTCCCTCGGCTCTACCCCTCGCTTCACTCCTTGGGCTTTGGAATCCACCTCATCACCGCGGGAACTGCGTGCATGTGTTTTCTCCCTTCAACTCCAATCACACGGCAGCATTTCGTACTCAACCTCACTTCTTCATGTTCCAAAACCTCCCCTGTCCGTCCAACCTAGGCTACGAACTCATAAAACCGCCCTAATTTGCTTCAATCCAATCATATTATCTTCGAATTAGGCAGTAAGACCTTCACTTTACTCTCCACACTCCTCCTCCTGTTAGTTTATTTTGCTCACAATAAACCCAATCGTTTGACTCCAAGTGAAGTTGTGAGCTTGTGAGAATTAGCGGTCTAAATTTTATTCGCTGTAATCCCTGGGCTTGGGTTACCCCATGACCTCGGAATTTGTGTTCGAATGCCTTTTTCCCCTGTTTTCTTCCTTCTCCCCGTTTGCCCTTCGGAATTCCGGAATCGGAGAGCGGAAGCGGAGAAGCGGAGAGAACACGTTCGGAGAGACAGTCCGGAATGCGCTCTGTATGTGAGCCGATTCGCGGGCTAGGCTCAGAGTAAGGTCTGAGGGGCTAGGCACGCAGGGCGTCGTCTCGTTCAGGGGTGAGCCTAGAACAAAAAAATGGCGGATACCGCTACCACTCCTCTTTCGCTGGGAATCAAATAGCTTCTTTCGCGTCAGACCTTTCTGCCGTGAAATTTTATATTTTAAAACCCGGTAGTTTGAAAGAAGGTAAACCTCTGGAAAAGTAATATTTGGACTGAAACTGGAACTATGGTGGTGTGTCTTCAGCTCCATGATCATGGCACGGATTGCCCTTTAGAATTTCTGGTCCCTAAACTTAGATATTTTATAAGTGGCATGTAAGCTAATATTATTTTGAAAACTTCCTTGCCCGTTATAGTTAGGTTAACCCGACTTAAACAAAAACTGTGACTTGATACTGTCAAATTGATACTCTCTGTATTGTGCCAGAAGTATTTTTGCCGTTTCCATTAACCAAAATGAATTTCACGTACAATTTAGGGATTTCAGTATTTGAAAGTTGACGTGTTTTCGTAGATGTCGTTTTACAAGGCTGGTAATCTAGTACCCACATCCAAAAGTTCTCATCCATTTCTCTTATTCTTTCATCTAATAAACTTTTATTGGTATTAGTAATTAATTGTGTTTCCGCGAGCTGGTAAATTCTTCCTGCTGAAGAAGGCAAGAATTTTATGAGGTGGCTCATAGTATTAGGCTTTCTTCAGCCGCTGCAAAAAATAGAAAGCATCCTCATCCTAATCCCGGGGTTGAGTGCAATACAGTTAAAAGAATGGCGTTGAACTGCGATTTAGGATATAATTAATAAGCAAATTTTCTATCGCCAATGCTTTATCCTTTCGTTGTGTCAGAAGGGGAACATGGGGAATAGAGTAAATCATTTGGAAGAAATTGATGTAAACAAAATAAGTTGAAGGCCGATGATCATTCATGATTCTTGTGAAGAGATGACAACCAAGATGTAGATTTTTTGCTTTTTATTCACAGCACATTTTATGGCTCCTTAAACGTCGAGTTATATAGAAAGAGAGAGAGTGAGTGAGAGAGAGATGGAGTGAGTGAGAAAGAGAGTAAGAATGTATCAGAGGGGGTACAGAAAAGAATGGAGAAAGTTCGATTGGTAGAAAGGTAGACGAAGGAAGTGCGCAATGAGTGTAGAGGTAGAGAAAAAAATTACGGCCGGGAATTAGGTAAAAATTGGAGAATAATGTAATTTTACGTTAGGTTGAAACAGTGAGGTAAAAGATGAAATACTTACAAATAGAAAAGTTTGAAAGGAGGAAGAAAAGTGAAGGCATTCCGATTATTTCAAGGAATGACAGCTGACCTTACTGATGTAATAATTTTAAGAAAAAGGTAGGTACTCTTTCTACTACTTTTGGCGTTAACTTGTCATAGGAGCAAATTATTTCAAAATGTTTAAAAAAATATTCTTTTGCATATATTTTTATACACTTACCATATGACCATGTGGTTTAATTATGGCATGGTTAAGTTCGTGTGAAAAAGTGATAAGTGGTCATTTACACCGATTAATAACGAAGATTGTATTTGGATGGAACTTATAGCTATAAAATTATGTTTACCGGCCATGGTGAAATTGCACATTGATACCCTTTTTTATCTAGTCAAACCTACTTTTCATTGGTTAGAATTAAATGATAAAAGATTATGATTCCCGTTGGTACGTTTACGTCTCACTCCTTTAAATTACTTGCATCGAGCTATTTTTCATATATTTTATTTTAATTTATGTAAGGTTAGTATCATATTCCGTAATATCATCTCTACAGCTCCCTTCCTCCATTTCATTCTAGGTGACCATTTTCGGTCGTGTGTTCCTTTTTTTCCACTCACATAATTCCTTAGAAATATAGAAATTTTATTTGAAAAGCAATTATAAGGGCTGTGTAAGATTTTTCAACTTTCCCTAGTTTTTTCTTTTCTATTTGCTGATGTTCAAAACTGAGAAAAGCTATTTCTCGACTTCAAAATATTGGCAAAAGATTAATCTATCCCCTTTTATTCCTTTTAAATCAGAATTTCCACGTTTTTAAGCGTCAAGATTCAATCAGTTAACCTATCATACATTTTGTTTCTGCTGTACTTATATAAGTTCTCTTAAGCCTCGTAGTTTCCTGGTGTTGAGAGTCTCTTCCAGGAATTTTCATCTTGGCGTCTCCTGCGTTGACTTTGATCTCCATAAAGCCCGTAAATCACTGAAATTCTCAATCAAACCCTGGTGTATTTATTTCAGCCTCTCCACAAACCTCAGTCACTAATTTTACTTCTTGCAGTTGATGGCTTGTATTCTTCGCCGTGAATTAAAACTAAGGCTTCATATTAGTTTTTTCTACCACCAAGTATGCTTAGGTTGTTTTCCTCCTAGCATACAGTTATACATTGTTTGTTACGTCCTGACCTTCGGTTAATTACCTTACTAATGTAATCGTGGCATATGAATTAATCCTGCGCTTGCTAAAAAATAAGGCTCCTGTTGGAGTGATAAAGTCCTTTCTCTCCTTTTCTTGTACCTACCACTGTGCGAAGTGGGTTGTCTCATGAAGTGCCAATATGCCAAGAAAATTATTTTTTAAGTCCTGTCAATTTTTTATCGATACATTAGCAGTTCTCCGCATAGATGCTTAACTAATGCGACTCGTAATTTATTTAAAAAATGATTCCTTTCCCTGTGATTTTGATGTAACCTTTTGTTAACTTCCTCTGCACCAGTGCATTTAAAAACAAAAAATGCAGAAAAAACATAAAGGTTTACTTGAAAAAAATCAGTGTTTGAGTTCATAAAATGTTTGCTGAAAACAACTGCTCCTTATGATTTGCTTACCTTGAATTGTTTCTAGCTATCCGACTAACCGATAAACTATACAAACGTGATCTGTGAGCGAACAGATCATATTTTAGCAATGCTAAGAACCTAATCATCGTAAACGTTTGTTTGACGCTGTGAGTCACCTTGGTATCAGGGAAATAATTAATAAAAACCTTATATATATTTTGGATCCTTAACAGTTCCGTACTAAACCGACCCCGTAAAGCCTATACAACAACTATTCTCGTGGCGCTTTTTAAGCAAAAATGCTAATAAAATACTTTACAAAGCAATAAAAACCCCTTAGCCACAGGGCAAGACTCCAATGGTGATTGTCCAAAGAGCGTAGGGTTGTGTTATTAGTATGCAATGAACTGGGTTGTCTAGGAATAACCATGTGGTACCACGTGTTGCAGTAGTCGACGAAGGTCTCAGCTTCCAGCTGCACCGTTGCCGGCTCAAAAATGAGATTGATGTAGTATATCCTTGAATCGTACGAGTTTGCTAGTTGCAACCGAATCAAAATAATAATCAGTAATAGAAAACGACGAGAGAAATCGTGAATAAGTTCTTTCAGGAAGTAATTCCAGCGGCTTTATTAATAACTGTGAGATGCATTGGGAAACTATACTGTCTCCTCTGTAACTTACCAGAATAGAATTGAACCACTGTTTTTTCTTTGCTGTTATGAATGTAAGATAATGAATTACCAGCACTTATATATCTTTTTTGGTCTTTCCAGCTTTGAATAGGACAGTAGATGGTTTGATTTAAATCCATGATTTCCTTTAATGCTTCAACATGCCAGAAATTCTGCACTATCGTCATAATTGCCAGATTTTATCGGACTAAACCTATAGTTTTATTTTTTTAAACTCAAAATAGTCAGAAAAAAACAAATTGCCCCTCCTTGACTCTAGATTTCAACGGATTTATCTCATTACACCAAATCAGTCTTCTAAAAGGGCTATTCTCGGAATAGGCATAAGTAGCATTAACAAAAACTTAAGGAAGCTAATATTTTTGGCTGAATGGTGCTTCATTCATTAAAGTTTCTTTATATTCTGAAATGGAGTCCCGAATCTGGAAAATCCAATTAGCGAGCCTGTATACGAATCACTGTTTTAGCGCAGTGGGAAAGGGTGCCCATATTAAATGAGAGAGGTAAAAACTGTGCTGACTGCCGCATCCTTAAATGCAAAGGTGCGATAACATAACATCTCTGTCGACGCAGTGTCATGCGCTAATGATAATGAACTTGTTAAAACTCGCCTGGATGTTTCGCGCCCAATCAACCGCGTCACTGGAACCCATTGGTGGGCACGCACAATGCAAATGCTGACACAGGCGAGGTGCTTCATTCCGCCACCCAAACCTCCCTCCACCCCTCGAAACATCCCCCTCGCCACCCTCATCCCCTAAACATGTGCCCGTGAGAAACCCTCCCTCCACTGCATCCACCCACTCTGCTCTCACCCGCACTTGACCGCACCTGTCCCCGAGATCATCCTCACCGCTCCTCAATCTCCCCATTGTGCGGCTCATTCCAAAAACCCTTCTCTCTCCTTTATCATTCCGCATCCTCTATTAGCGACGCCTCCTCCAGCTCCTCATCCTCGTTTCCCCCCCCCCCCTTTCAAAAATGTGCGTCCTCCCTCATCTCTCCGCCCTGATTCCGTTCCTCGCCCCATCCCTCCCTTCACCTCCCTGCATCTCCTCTCTCTCTCTATTCATCTCCGCTAAACTCCGCGTCGACCGACCTGGTCGATAATTAGCGAGGTCGGAGGCTAGGTGGCGTGAGGGAAAAGGGAGAGTGGGAAGGGTGAAAGCCGGGTTTGACGAGGGAGGGATGCGTAGAGAGGGTGGGGAGAGAGAGGATATGAGAAGAGTAGAAAAAAGGGAGGAGAAAACGATGATGATGATGAAGAACAAGGGCGAGAAATGAGGAAAAGGGTGAGAGATGGCGAGAAAAAGACTTGGGACTGAGGTTGAGGTTTATGATGAGTGGAAAGGAAGTGAAGTGGAGATGAGAGGAGTAATGGAGAGAGAATGACGTTAGTAAGGAGTGGAAAGATAAATCCGTGTAATGATGAGAGAGCGATGAGGATATGAGGTCGTTAGGAGATTGGAAAGAGAGAAGGGGGAAGACGTGGAAGAATGGGAATGAATTATGAAAGGAATGACGATATAAGGTAAATCACAGTGGAGAAATATTAGAGAATAGAGGTAAAATGGTGAAGGAGACAATTAGGAAAGGACCAACTCATGGATTACGAGATTTTCACAATGGACGATAATTCAGTTACCGGCTAATGCGCTCACCATTTTATGAATCCTCCAGAGAATATAAGTCCCTTCAGGGACTATAACTCTGTGTAAGTAGATTATTTATGTCCCTATGAAATCATGTATGTCGATAGAGGAGTGAATAGGAAGAGAGAACTCGAAGGAAAACACGGAGACAGGTGAATGAGACGGGAAATATGAAATGGCCAATGCATATATGAAGCCCATGCCATTCACTCAGGTCCTTAAAATATGCCATCAGCCGTGTCACCGGTGTTGATTTTGGGCGCAGTTAGCTATGCCCTGTCTTTTTCGAGCAAGGGAGTGGTCCGGGTCATGGCTTTACAGAATTATTCAAATTATTTCCACGGTCCCTGTAAAGTAACGCGCGGTGGGCCTTGCACTCTCAGGTGGAAAACGAGCCTGTGATCTCTTTACGCCTCTTTCTGAAATGAGACCCGAGTTTTCTTTCCGTTTTTGCTCACCTCCCTGCATCGGTCACAACAGCCTTAGTGACGCAAGTGCCCGTGATTTCTATTTCTTGAAGATGCAAGCCTCTAAAATTGGTGTATGAATCGAATTTTGAACTCGAATTGAAAACCATTTTTCGAAAAATAAAAAAAGCGTCATTTATGGATTAAGCTGTCAAAACCACCGTGAAAAAGAACTTACTTACTATTTGATAGAAGGAAAAGAGGGGCCAATAGCAGTTTATCGAAGAAAATGAGGAAAAAACTGATACTTTCGCCTTCTTTGTATAAATCCTCTTTGGTGGGTGAATCAATTTACTGTCGGAGGTAGTCAATTTTCAGTTTTTCTTCTGAAAGGAAGAATAAATTCTATTTGGATGATGAGGTAATTGAGACGTTACTAGTGATTCATGTAAGGTATCCTGATAGAAGATCTATGTGATTAAAAGGAGTGGGTACGCATTATGGCGCAATTCAGTTTTCTGTTTACATTTACCTTGCGAGCCATTTCAATTAATATTCCGAGCCTTTCCAGTCCTATTTGACAGTCCTAACCATGAACCCTCTGAAATCATTTCAAGCGAAAAATACTCCCCAGCAACAAGGAAATACAATTGACTAGCGTTCATATCATATTTTTCGTATCTTGTGTGAATCTTACAAAAGATAAGCCTAAGCCAAATGTCTCCCAAATACCCTCTCTATATCAAACTGACCCAAAATAGGCAAAAATGGAACAGACAATTCCTATTCTAACTTGTGTTTTCTAATACCAGTACCTGATGTAGTTACAGGCTAATGTTTTCATGAATTATTTAAAGTTGCATCAGAAGAGGATGAATCTAAATTTTAGCTCCAAGGTTGTCATATTCCTTCCATATTCGTTTAACTTGGTAGGTGATCTCTCATTGAGGACCTAAAGATGCTGACTGTTATGCAAATGTAAGAGTCATCTGCAAATTTGTACAACGGGAAAGGATCCTGACTACCTTGGAGTCCTCTTCAAATCACCCTGGAAGTCATCGTAGTAATTCCTGATTCTGATTCTTACCTTTCTTTCAAAGGAATTTGAAAGTTTTCTATCCTCATATCGATGAAGCATGTAGCCGCTGGAAAAATATCGGATAGTTGAATTTCAATTTTAGCATGCCTATTAGAAGTCATTATATTTTTGACAGTAAATTTTTATCATCTAATAACTTTTGACTAAACTTCTCGTAATATAGAAGCCAATTTCACAATTAGAAGCCAAAGGACTCATTCCATTTCGTCGAAGGGAAATAATCTCTATTAGTAATTCCTCTTAATCAATGGCAATTAATGAATTCAGTTTTTTTTTACTGTAAAGAAACATTTCTTGGATTGAAAGACATTAGCCGACGTAGAGCATTTTGCGAAAGTTCATTTGTGCCTAATTAATGCAATGTAATATTCATTTTGTCCCAAGTTTTGATGGGAACGGTTTAAACACTTCGCATTCCATTCTCTCCTACACCCTGGATTTAAATTTACATACATTCCATTCCTTTTCCATTACTATTTGGCATTTGTTCGTCTCCTTATCAAAAGTATTGTTCTCAAATCGCAGGCCAGTTTAATTGGTCCTGGATGAAAACCACTAGTATACGCCGAAGGACGTGAAATTCGCAAGTCAACGGCATATCTTTTCTATTTGCGTTCTAGATTATCCCAGGAGAGTATAATTGGTTTAAACCTTAATGTTGCTCTGAAGTAGTCCTTCATATCCAAGATACTCTCAGTAATTTAATCAGTTTTACACATTTCGTTAAAAATATTCCAAAAATCCACGGCTCATATAACTTGTTTTTGTTGGGACCCAGCGTGACTGGAAGTGTGAGATTCTAAATAAGCACATTATTCATGAATATCTCCTTTTCTTTAAGAAAAATCTAGAGAAGATTCGTTATACATACTAAGGAAGGACTGGAAATGCTTCAGATGTATTGTTTAAGGCAATGGCGTCGGATTGAAAGTTGAGAAAATTTTTTATATCACTGATTTCATAGCGTGATTTTCAGAAAAATGAAGCATGTTTACTATACTAGTGTATGATTAATTTGTCTTTGATGACCTATAGAAAATCGAAGGATGTATTTTTAACTAGATGCAGTGAGGGACTCGGGGAGATATCCACATGCTTATGAGGCTGCGGCTGGCGGAGTGGAGCGCGGTGAAGAGGGAGGATGCGGCAGAATCCGCCTCTCGGGGAGGGAAGGGAGGTGGGGGTGCGGGTTACGCGAGAGCGGGTGAGGGGGAGCGGAGCTGGTGGTGGGAAAGCGTGGAATCGGGAGGGACTGGGGTTCAGAGGGCGTTCGGTGAGGAATATCAGGGAAAACTGGCGATAGAGGTCCAGGGAAAAGGGGTTCTGGGAACGAGGCTGGATAAACAGAAGGGGGCGGTGGCGGAAAGGGAGTGATTTCTTTCCCGTTGGGAGAGGACGGAGGGGGGGAGGTAGGGTTTAAAGGGGGGGAAATTGCGGAAGCGAGAGTAAAAACGCTGCCAAGCCATCTCCGCTCTCTGGAAGTGAAATTCTGGAAGGGGGAAACGGCGAGGGATACGCGTTGCGTTTGGACGCCGCCGCGAGTCGCCCGGGTATCCGCGGACCAGGGTTCGTGATGTGCAGATCCATCGAGTCAACTCTCCCGGGTGGCTGGGTGCGCGCGGTCCTTTGAAATGCGCTCTCCGTTTTATGTTTGAATGTCCGTGTCTCAGTCAAAGTCCGTGGAATAAAAAGGTATACGTATAAGCTCAAAATATATACCATCCGTATTTCTGATCAGTGCTCGTATGGTCATTATTAACTGGGAAAGTTCATTATTTCCTTGAAAACTACCTGCTCAGCTAAGGATAATGAAAACATCACAATAGGAGAATCACATGAGACAAAAAACATCAAAAGACATCACATGAGGAGAATGAAGATATCACAATAATAAAATAATACAGTTATTTTGCATTTATATTAGAAATAATTCCCCATTTATCGCGGATTAATGACAACGTGCCAAATTGAATTATTGTAAATTGTCGATTGCGAGGGGATGAGATATAACATTTTTGATGTTGTATCATTCCATTTTAAATAAAAATTTGGGTTTTTTATTATTTCGAAATCCAGCCCATATTGGTGCCTGCAGACGCCAATACTCGTCGTCGAAGGTCACGAAGGAAGGGAAAATTCATGGATGTTTCCTTCCTTCATGATCATGATCCCAAAATCGTGCCCTAATTAAGCAGGAAATTTCTCAATTTCAAGCAAACTCCCCTTAATGAGGGATGCTCAGATCCCATATTTTGTGATGTATTAATGCACTGCAATAGTGTGAGTGTAACGGAGAGAAAATTTGACTAGTTTTTCAAAGTTTTTCGTTGTGTATTTACAGCCTAAAACATGTAAAAAATGGATTTTGGATGTACATTTACGGAGAATAATGACTTACGCAAAGTATGCATAAACTTCTGGCACAAAGTCTGTTTTAAAGTACTGCAAATGCTTTTCTTAAGCTTTTCGATGACAGCTTTTACACGTTTGCACCAATTAAAGCCAGTGTGCTGGAGGTAGTAAACTAATGGTGTAAAAAGATTTTTCCGTGTACATGAAACTAAAGTCTGCCATATGGAGGCGCAACATTTTCTAGCGAAGTCGGGGAACAAATTGTTACTTACTAAGGTTGACCACAACGAAACTTTAACTTTTGTCTGAGATGAAGCAACGCCGATTTGTTGTTTTAAAATGGAATTTTCCTGCTGTACAACTTCAGTCTGGTGATTAAAAATACTAGTTGTAAATGGTACGGCGAGATGCTCTTGCAAACCTTTATTTAAATATGAATGTTAGGAATAAAAGCGACAGCACCAAAAAATTATATGATACCACTTCCAAGAAAACTAATTGCTTAACATGAGTCTGGGTGACTAAAATGTTACAGACCTTGGCTATCATCAGCCAACCCGGTTTATGCGTTCTATTTTATCATTTATTTCCTCTCCACTCGCCAAACTTGTTTTATAATACTTGTTTGGTCAATAACTTTTCTCGAAAAAATTGATGATGAGTACATGGCCAATATTAGTTTCCTGAATGTCTATTGTCCCCCTAGGGTTATGTGGGATATCATGGCACAATCCTTTAATGTTTTTTGGCTGTCCTTTTGTAATAATATGTGTGATTTCAGTTCGATTAGGTACCTTAAGTAACGCTGGATTGTGTTATTTCGATGTAACCTGGATCGAAGTTGGAGCCGTACGGGAATGGTGTTGTGTGTCAATTGCATGCTTCCTATTACGAGTGCGTGACATCACATTCTTGTGCTGTCTGATTTTACGGAAATAGGTCCTTTCGTGAGTGCCGTTTGTCATAAACTTCATATTCAGTAAACTCTCCGTCAGATGTGACGTTGAACTGTTGACCCCTTGGCACCTTTCATTAAGATTAGGCTAATACCTATATGGAGTTTCTCTCCATCTTTTCTCAATTTTCCGAAAAACATCCTACCCTTCTACCAAATTTCCCACCTTTATTCAGGGGCAAAAATGACTCTCGTTCTCCTCTGTCTAAAAGCTATAACCACTGCTAATTAAATCCTGGTCACGAATAGAACGGAGCGCTTGAGAGATAGCAGAAACATCATCATTTCGTGAATTATTTTCACGTCCTTCCTATCGCGTGTCGCATCCGACGGAAGGGTAGAGTTTTTCATCCTCTTGTTTTCCTCTTTTTGTCGTCTTCTTTTGCGTCGCTTGTATAGCGGAAAGGATATACGTCGCGCCCGTAATAAACTGCTTAAAATCCCGGGATCCCGACTGCTCGTCCGGCGTTTGCGTGATTTAGGCCCAACGCATGTCAAATTTCGGTAAATTGAAATTTTGCTAGAGATATGTGAATATAACATGTTTGTCTTATTTCTCTTAATTTTAAATTGTATTACTTATACCATCCCTGGCTCCGTGCGATTTATACTTACTCTTGGACTTCTTTGTTTTCAGCGCATTATGATATTAACTCTTTCTGTCAGGTATTGATAAACAAAAATTCGTCGAGAGAACGAATGGATCAGTGCATGAAAGAACGGCGTACTAATCTCGGGAAGGGAAGCACAGTTGATGCGACATTGTTACATGTTAATCGGAACACCTGTTTGCTTTATTTTTAATTCCAACAACCTTATTGGCTTTGGAGAATTTTCTTTCAACACCTATGGTTTACAGTGTAGTTTAAAGCTAAGCTACTCTATTAATTAAAGAAGAAATTTTACTTTCGCTCATTAATGTGAGCTAATCTGAGGAGTAGCTTATCTAAGGTAGTGGATTCTTAAATATGCTTTTGAAGGAGAAATGCATGGCCAGGTTTGAAGTTCTGATAGTTATGGGAAGGAAACTAACGCCTTCGAAATGCGCAGAGAGTTCAGATACCAGTCAAAACACGTATTGTTTTAGTCCTATGATGGCTCCACAAACAGTCCTCAACATTCCTCAAACATCATTGTCCCCATCTTCAGAAAATTGAAGTTGGAAAATATGGCCTATTTAAATCTTGAAAACGTACACCAAACTTTATCAATTGTCTTCATTTTTTCTGGAAATTTTGACGAGGGCATGATTCACGATTACATTTGTTAAAATGCTTTGTTGGTAAAAATAGCGTTCCGATAAATACTTCGCGCAAGTGGAAGAGAAAGGAGTGCGGGTGGTGGAGATCGAGTGCTGGGATTGAGGGGGATCGGAGCGTTTGGTGAAAGGGACGTAAGTTGAGCACCTTTTGGGAGAAGATTGCTTGGGAGGATCGGAGAGAGGCATGGAGGAGGTAGATAATGGAGAGTTACTTGTCGTGGGGGTGGGCGTCGGAGAGGGGAGGCGAGCTAGAGTGGAGGGGCTGATGATCGCGATATGCACGGAATCGCGGACAGTGAGAGTCGGAGAGGGCTTATTTCGACGAAAACATTTTTAAAGCATCTCTGATGGACGAGAGGAGACAGTTTTAGACCGTTTTATACGCTTCTTTGTAAGTTTTGGATACGTTAGGGCAGATTCTCCAAAAAAATTCTATCTACGGAAGTAAAAATAGAAATCGGTAGAAAATGAAGGTAAAAATGAGTTCAAACTCGTGTGCAAGTTTAATATTATTATGGGTACATTTTGCTTGGAAATGTTTCCGTCCTCTTAGATAAAATTCAGCAATGCTATTATTATTAAAGCGTGAATTAGGCATAAGAATTTTGTTCAAATTAATCGCCCTATAGCATGTCGAAAGACGTAAAAACTATTATCATATTTAAGAAATCTTTGGAAATGGAGTATCAAGGACATTGACTATGTTTTTCAGTTTAAGGAATCAGTAGTTTCCTATGCTTTTTTTGGTCCTGATGTATTAAACATAATTGCATCCTAGTAAGCATAGACTGCGATATGTCAAGCCTAATATGTTTGTGGATTGCCGCATCTATTGAGTGAGTTATTTTATTTATCCAAAAAATCATTAAGTTGTATCATAAGGCCAAAGAGTCCTACTCATATTGTGTATGTAGATTTTTTCAGACAAACCCTCCCTTCTGACATCATACCCCTAAATGTGATCCTGATTAGGCAACGAACGTTTGCGTTAAGAAAGTGCATAATCCTGCTCCAAGAATGTAACGCAGTGTTCGTGAGTGTGATCGTCAACGAACAGATGTTGAAGATTGAGTCGTACACAATCCATCCACAAATGCTTAGCCTTAAGGCAGCCTGACCGAACTGCCACACTCTTGAAGCTCACCTCCTACACTTTGAAGTCACCGTGAAGTGAGGAAAGGAGTGGGTCATCCGTAGGCCGAGGAATTTAAGTCTGTTGCGTGGGAGAATGGTCTCCCATTGCTAACATTAGGATTCCTATTCGACAAAAACTTTTGACCGGCGATTGAAGTAAATTTTGTCTTGGTTACGCCAGGGAATAAGTAGGATTTTTTGTGAGGAAGGAAGATTGTTTAGAATCCCAGCGTTATTCTGCTCAGCATTACCTTTTGCGGAAGGCGCCAGAAATTCTAAGGTTTTACGCCCTAAACCAAAGTATAGGGTGTATAACGCCCCAAACCAAGGTATAAATATAAACTTAAGTTCTCCTCCAACTGGGGATGGCCTGAAATAACAGCGGTTATGTATCATTGCCGTTTTTTTTCATCTATCGCACGCCCTCGGAATTGTAAGTTGGTTAGCAAGGCACCTCATCAACCATACATCTCCGAGGTAGAACCATATTTTCCGGCTTATAAGATTCACCCTAGTTTTGGGCATCATTTGGAAAAAGAAAAGTTATCCCCAATAAAAAATTAAAAGTGTGTATTGTTACTGTAGATAGACCAAATTTCAATAGATAAATCAGAAAAATGTTCGTGCAAATTTCAAGGAAATATTTTTGGATCACGAGCATACCGGCAGTGGTATTAGGTGCGTAGGCTAGGAAAAATCGTGTCTTGTATGCAGGAAAATACGGTTTCTACAAGGACCTTGCCGAACTGGTAGGGACTGAGAATGGCGTGCATGAGAAGTCTTATCATTTAGGGTCGTTTTGAAGGGAGCGCGTGGAAATAAACGGAATAAATTGTATAGATTTTTCTGTGAGACTCGCGCGTGCGTTTTCGTCGCTTCCCACGCTGACAGATGTGGATGTCACCTGGGGCTTGCAAATAACCTTGGCGAATATTTTCGCGGCCGGGAAGCGTCAGGATGGGCTGAGAGGGTTGGCGGGTCGACTGTCATTTTTTTACGACGGAACAGGTGTCCCATGAGGGAAGGGGAGAAGACAGAGGAGAGGTTTGTAGAGAGAGAGAGTGAAGGTGAGAGAGAGAGAGAGATTTGTCTCGGCACCGTGCGCCCGTCTTTTCTATTTATGCCATCTCGGGCCGTTTGATGGTGGCGCCAGAGCGCGGAAACGGGAGTGTCTAGAAGCGTCTTCCCTCTCCCCGCTTCGGTAGCAAGGCCGGGGGGTGTGGGGGAGGTTGTGTGTCCTCGGGGTGGGCATGTCAATGAAGAAGCCTCCTTCGGAACGAGACTCGTTCTCGGAATATTTTTTTTTTCGGGCGAAGGGGATGAGTGTCGCACGCAAGTGTTTTCAGACGTTAATGCGATTTTAGGATCGATTCCGGTGTATTTATTTTTTTCAGGCCGCTAGTCGGCTTACCGGACTCTTTTTCGTGGAGATTACCTTGATGTCGCTGATGTGTTTAGGCGTCGATACCAGGTCACGTGATCGCGAGGATCCCATTACAGGGTGCTGGCGGACGAAGGTTTTCTCTTAGCTGTTGTTTCCTCAGGAAGGGTGGGGTCACTAGTGAATCTTAGTTCGGTGACGCCTGACGTTATTTTTTGAAAATCATGTTTTTTCTACCTCCAAAGGAATAATATTTGCGTAAGAATTGCCTGAGTGAGTTTATGTACTGTTCGACAGGATCTTTCAAGGGACCGCTGACATTTCTAGGAATTGATCATCTATTTCTTTCCGCTTCACAATGCATGGGACTGCTATTTGTTTCGTCCAGATTTTCTTATAGTTTGGCAAGCAGAGGAGATGGATAGGTGAGCATTTCCTTCACTCTTTTGTCGATTTTAAAGGGTATGTGATATTCCCATCAAAAGCGTCTTTGTTTAACTTATAATATTGATTTTATCTCATTTCGTCCAATTTCTTTACACTTTCATGACTTCAGATTAAGATAACGTGACATTTACAAACATATTCAAGTATCCTGTGGTGAAAGCTGTTTCATAATTAATTTGATTTTTTTAACGTGATCCTATGAATAAAAATCTCTAAATCATTTATTTTATATGTGAAGTTTTTAACTTTGTGCTTCAAGCTATTTCACAAAAAAATGACGAATACAGTGCTTCAATCATCATGCTTAGAAAATTGGTCTAATTTTTATCGGGTGGATGATTAACATAAGAAAGTTATCAATTTTTCTCCTGCCTTAGCCAATCGGTATTAGAGGGTGTTGATACATTTCTGCTTATTAACGTTTGGTGGTATTTACCATTTGATGGTAACTTAGCTGTCTTTATTCTCATCCGTACAATTTATAGTGCTAATTCATCATCATATTGGCAGGTTCAATAAGCCTGCAAAAGAGATTGATAGGCAATTTTTCTTTCACAAGGTTCGTCATCACAACAGAAAAAAATACCTGCTGATGCCACGTGCTGATATATTTAAAAAACGAAGCTTTGGCAGCTTTTCTTTTTTCCCGCTAATTGACATTCATGATTAATGCACTTTCCCATTTTCGGCTCTGTCTGTCATCATGACTAATGTCCAAATGACTTCTTGCGGACGCCACGGTGGAGGTATCAGGTTGTGTGTGCGAGCACCGGTCAGAGTAAAGTTTCCTGCTTCACGCTTTGGAAAGTTCTGCATATTGGTGTGGTGATTTATTGATTGATTGAATATTCAATAAAATATATCCCCTATCTATTTCTAAAAATATGCCCGATGTCTGTGCCGTAAAGCATGACTAAAACTCTAATTGCGAGGAAGCGAGTTGCGTTTTGAAAGCAAATGTGCTAGTTTTACAACTTTATTACATGCTTCCCTGAGTAGTTTCATATATAAGCGTTAAATTAGTAATTTTTTAATTTGTTTTAGTTTTGATTGCGTCTTTTTGGGACTAAATTAATGTAAAGTAATGACTTTGGAATGAACGATGGTGTACTTAGCTGAGCTATGAAATTTCATAGATTTTTAATATATTATTTCTCTGCTAAAAATCTTATTTTGTGAACTCAAATACAATTTCTGTTTCTTATTTACTGCGTACTAAATTCATTTAAAAAATCAGTACGTAAACCTTTTTATACATCGTGTTGAACATGGAGGACATTGCCTGAAGCCAGGGGGTACATAAATGTTTGGGATTGTCAATATTATTTTGAAATTCAAAAGTGTAGGACAAGGCACATTACCTAAGAATGCTGTGATGGAATCAATTCTAATACTGTTGTTAGAGTTGATCACTTGTGGATTGTGAATTTTGAATTTATCACCTCTTTGTCAAATATTCCTGTATATAACTTTTCCCATTTTTATTGGACTACCGCTAAATTTTATTTACTTTCTTCTGTAAATTCATCTCAGTCAGCGCCTGTGCTTTTACCTATTTTATTTTCACTACTGCTGTAGTTGCTGTAGAAAGTGCTAATTTCAACTAACTAGTATTTAATACAGATATCAATATGCATATAATAATTTAAGACATTTCTTTCCTGAACGGTGATTGGAAAGTATTATCGAAATTGTAATGAGATGATCTCTTTGTGTAGTGAAATCAAGGTTTTCTTCGTGATGCAATGATATATCCCTGTGCATAGTATTTTTTGTAGGACTTTAAAAGCAATAGTTTTTCAATCGCTTGAAGATTGGAGATCTTTATCATTATTGCCAGTAATATTTCCTAAAATCATTTTGATATAGCTCGCCACTAGATTTATATGTCTGCTAACCTCTTCTTATTGATGTGAATCTACCCATTTACTCCCCTCTCTACTTGCTCTATATGTATCTCATACGAGGCCGATACTTTGTCAATCTTCACAATCACTTTTCCTTCGACTCCAGTCTTCATCAGACTATCATTTCTAAAAAAAAATGGCCAATACGTTTTCCTCCTCTTCATTTTAGAGTCTTCATCATGAATCGTCTTAATTACTTGAGTGAAAAATAACTTTTGGTGGAATGGAAGGGATCGTTCGCTACTTTCCACGTTTAGGCCATATTGCAGATGAGGATGAAATTCACCATCACCGGTGATGGCAATGACGAGATGACAGCAAAACATTGCTTACGGAATGCACTGCCCGATGTCCTCAACGTTGCGCCTACAGTCGTCCAAAATGCTGACCTTAATAAAACTACACTGTTCCACCTCTCATACACTACGCCCTATAAATATTAATTTACTACCTCATTTGATTATATGGTTTTCTTGGAAAATATTGTTACGCAATAACAATAATAATAATCTTGATTAACTTCATTCATTTAGTGAAAAAATTACACAATATTATCGCTCGGGGGTTTTTAGACAAAGTTTCAACGTTCTGTCTCACTCCACTCTAGTCTTTCTAACTCAGCAATATGGATAATCTATTTTCGTATATTTGATAATTTATTTCAATTAAACTAATGTTTTGTATTTGGTATTCGATTTACTTGGAGGAATTCATCACGTTATCAGTGCTAAAATTATAGGAGGTAATAAACTCTTCTATCCCTACTTGAATCCGCTATGTGGTCCGCTCTGCGTTCCTTCTCAATGATCTGTACCCCTTCCTTACGCACCCTTGGGTCCCCTCCGAAAGCTTATATTGGTCCAAAAACTCTCACGCCATTTGAAAATGCCCCCCCCCATCCTCCTCGGGACGAAGATACGGTAGGGTGAATGGTAGACGAGTGTGGAGGTGTGTGTGTGGATGCAGGATATTCAGGCGGCTAGGGAATAGAGCTCGAATCTCATCACCAAGCCTCACCGTCCGATTCTCTCCCAGTCCCTTTAGACGCGCTAATGGCTTATACGCCACTTGTCCGAGGAAAGCACAAAGGGAAACCAGTGTCCCTGTCCGGGAACGTCATGATCAAGAGAGGGAGAGATGGAATTGGGACAACTTTCTCCTCAATTCCTCTCCGGACGTCTTTCATTCTCGTTATCAACGACGTGCGGTGCATACACCACGCGAGTGCGGCAGACGTTCATTTCCTTATCTGTTAATCCGTCCGTCGGAAAAGTCGCAATCCCGCCCGCGGTCCTCCCAGTGCCAGGAATCGTCCCGCTAATCGAAATGTGGTGTAATGGGGGTGGTAAGGAGGATTTCGGGCCGGATTGCGCAGCAGATCTACGAGCGATCCGCCCCTCACAGTTCCTGGCAGAGTTCCCATGTTGCTGTGACGTTCGCTCGTGTAAGCATATGGGTGACCTGGAGGAATAAAAAAGATGTACCACCCATTACGTATTCGCGGGGTATATTCTCTTTTACTATACGAACGGGTTATAATGGTGGTGAGCTGGGCAGGACGTCTCCTTCCTGAAACCTGTATTGCTAATTGCTCGTGTGTCATGGTAGAGCCCGTGGCATTGAGAAAATATGACCCTAAAATTTTTACGATATAATTTCCTATAAACGTAAGTGAAACAAAGAAATTTTCACGTAATAAATTATCATAGGCACCCCAGCAAAAACCGATGGAAGTGATTAGCCTAAGAAATACATGGCCCTTATTTGGTGGAATGTAGTTTTTGCTTCGTATGCTATTTTTCAAATTAGTTAATCATTTAGTTATTTCATTTATAATGACCATGAGTTTATAATTTAAACTTTTCAGCAAAAAATGTTTTTCATAACTTTAATCATAAGTGTATCTAAGCTATTTTTATCTTCTGTATTTTGTAGCAAAATCGTGGAAACGGGCTGTGAATAATTCCTACCAAAGCAAAGCGGGTAATTTTTAAGTCCTAATTCATCGTGGATATTGTAAATATTGAGTATGTAAATATGAAAGACGAGCATTTATATTTTAGAAGGGATATTTACTCTGGTGAATGAAGGAAGGTATGCAAATAGATGCCCCTTGAATGATATGTATTTTTGCTGTAACCATTAACCGCAACGTATGGCGCCCTTTTTATTAAGGGTTGAAGATATCTCGTAGAGTGATCCTGGTTAAGATGTGAATACTGTTCCTCGCTTGAAAGCTATCACGTTTCGAGAAATTTGTAAATTTTTGTCATTCGTATTGGTGGTTTATCTTGGGCATTCGATTTTCTGAGAGGTCTGATTTTTTTTCACATAACTGAAGGTGTGAAAAATATTCCCACCTTGGGCAAAATCATGGATTTACGACTCCCAACAGTGGCAAATGGGACTGCCTTGCGCTGCCAATGTTTTCACTTGTCCTGCCTTCCATAATGCTCCGCGACTATCTCTCGCAGTGAAGCGGGTCTTGTGCCCATTACACGCCCCCTTACGCGCTCCCTCGCAAAACCGTCTCCCGGGGCGGAGGGTGTGCGTTTGCGGATCATCATCAGAACCGCAAATATTCCTGCCCGTTCCTCCACGCCCGCTCCAATCTCCGCTCAACTTCAAAGACCACAGCGGGGAAGCTGCTTAAATTTCTCTCCCGCTCACTTAAAAGGGATTTATGCATTTCACGGAGAGGGTAGTCTCCACGACTTTGGAGGGGGGTGGCGTTGGTGTGTTTTTACAAGCGGAGAGGATATTCCCTCTCGTCGGTAGAGAGAGAGACTCTTCTGGTTGCCACAATTACGATGCCGCTCCTCCCTCCCCATCAGTCCGACAGAAAGTGAAAGAAGAGTTGGGGGTTTTGGAAGGACACGGGTTTGCCGGCCAACGGATGGCTTTGGAGCTGGGGTAAAGTTCTGGACAGGAAATATTATGGTTCTGATTCGCAAAAAGGAAAAACAAAAACGGGAGCCCTGGAGTGTACCCCCTTGGGAGCTGTGGGTACATAAGGTTTGGCTGGGGCACTTCCTCCTGGAGGAAAATGGGCTTTTTGTATTTAAATTCCCCTTATTCTCCTCTGCTACGCACTCGTCCCTTACCCAAATTTATTTCCATCTTCCAAGTTGCTCCCAATTTTCCCCCTTTTCCGATTGCGCTGTCTTTATCTCTGTTTCATCATCCTCTGTGTCTTTCTTCTTTGAAGATACAAGTTATTTCTATCTAACGGTTCCACTTTCATTCACATTGTGTCTTCCTTTGTTATGAAAGGTTTCCCTTCTGTCAACAGTTGAGGCATCGTGTGGTATCAGGCATCCTTAGTGGAGTTTGTGAGTTAAGTCTTGAATCAAGCCGAGAATGGATTTGTGTTTGCCCTTGGTGCAGGCCTGATGTAGACTTCATTTTTATTCTCGCTATCCGAGAATCATATTTGGCACCAGATTTGCATTTTATTATCGAAGTAGAATTAAAGGAGTATGAAAAAACTTTTTAATATGGTTGCTTAACTTAAGTATGGCAAAAAATAATCATCGGTAGATAAAAAAAGGGGGAGAGGGAAAACATTTTTGCCTCTTTTTAATTTTATGAGCATTGCGTTTATGCTTCGTTAAAATGTTAGACCCTGTTTTTATCACGGGAAATACGATATTTTCTTTAGTATATTATAAGTTAATTCAGAAAAATACATTTTATGGCCTCTTTTCTTTATTGCTCCCTCTCCATATCCTTATGGAATGACGCGATAATTTAAATTTGGGGAAGGGAAGCATCTTCCACGCGATTAGCTTACAGATTTTGTGATCGAGTTGACGCTTCGTCGGGAGGAGCGAACACGTTTGATGCCCTAGAGCTCTAGGGTTGCTTCCTTTGCGAAATGGGAAAATCTTTCCAAAGAGTAATAAAAACCTTCTTTTGTGTATTTGGCGCGTGCTTCCTAGGTCACGGTCTCCACGTTTGTTTTGAAAGCAAGTGACGTCAGGGGAGTTTGATGTCATGAAAAACTTAGCAGTAATGGTCTTCCATCACGGAAACCTCTTCCTGCTGTCCTTTCTATTTCCTTTCACCCACTCCTCCATTTCATATGCGACTGATTTTCCTATTCTGACCTCTTTCTTCTTACTTTTAAATAAACAGTTCAAACAGATATTCATAAACGTCCACTTCGGCTGAACCACCGTTAATATTTGTGGCAAGGCCCTAGATCGTTCGCCGGGAGTTAACCGGGTGTTGTTCAAAAGTTCTACATTCATCATATTTATTGGGTTTGCGGATAGCAGTAGAAATTATTTTGAAAAAACAACTAAATGTTTTCATCTAAAAAAAATGAGAAAGCAAAAGTAAATCGAAAAATATTCCGGAACGGAAAGGTGCTTGTCTCGAAGTTTCTATTTCGAACGAAATTTTTTGTCACTTGCTGCATTTAAATATTTTTTTCTCAATGACACTTTATCTTCAGAAGATTGAGTAAAAATCTTTCAGATGTGGTTAACCGCTGCCCGCGAAACGTATAGATCCATGATAATCATGTCAATATCTTCATCCTAAGGATTTTTAGGCTCGGCAGACCAGTGTCACTCCAAACCATAGATTCTTATCTTTCGGCTGCCTGGCGATGGGTAATGCTCATTCTGTCGTCGAAAGAATCTTTCGGCGATTGCTGTCGTTTTGGCAATGATCAAGCTTTAATTTCCACGCCCCTTCCCCCGCCGTAACGAGGACATTAGCCAATCAATTAGCGAGAGATTCCTCGGTTCTTTGCCTCTTAGAGGGTCCTCGTCTCTCTTCACCGCTTATGTCTCTCTCTCCTATCAACCTTCTTCTCACCACCTATCTCTCTTCTTCCACACCCACTTTCACTTTCCCCCTCTTATCCTCTCCTCCATCCTCTCTTCCCCCTTTGTGGCTTCCCTTAATCTCCTCGCGTCCAAAGGGTCCCCCATCCAATCCCCGTGCGCTTGTCTCGTGTATCCCTGTTCGTGGGTTGTTTTTTTTCAGTAAGACGGCCACGCCTCCTTCATCTTCTCTCCAGCTTTTTCGAGGGAGCTCCTCCCTTCTACGAGTATTTACTTTCCCTCTCCGGAAATAGTTTATTTTGGCCCCTCTCGAGTCTTCCCTCTTTCTCTATTTTCCTTGCAGTGTTTGCAAGACGTAGGTTTCAGCTCCGCTCGCCCTGATCCTACGTCTCCATATGCGACTCCAACTCTAATGTGGATGTGGTGCGCGATGGACCGTCGATCAAAGCATAGGGAAAGGAGGATCGGAAAATAAAATGGCTTGGAATATGAGAGTAGCGTATGTTTATCAGTTTGAATGGGATCATCGGTTACTAAGGTCTTTTCCGGACGTTTTCATTGGTCTGGTGGTGGAAATTTCAATGCGGATCGTTTCAACTGAGCTATTTCAACCGCATCGTAATCATTGGTGGAATCTCCCGGGCTAGAAAAACGTTGAGGATGAGCCAGTTCCAAAAGATAGCCTTGGAGGAGTGGGAGAGAAAATTTTATCTTGAATGTTTTCCTGGTAGCCACAAAGGCATCCGGTATCTTGTCCTATTTCCGAAAGAGAGCTTTATGGTAACGTTTTGGCCAACCCAACCGAAAGTGACGCTCTTTTTTTGCGACGGACGTGTTCTCTCTGTTTTGATTATATCTTCAAGAGTACCTACATTTTTCATGCACCTTCTGCTTTATTAGTCAGTGAATATTACAATGATATTTCACCTTTGTCATAGAATATTGTTTCGTAATAAAGGGAATTAGTGGTTTTGCCATGACGTATTTTTTTTATTTTAGCTAACCATTTAAAACATTTGTTAACATTTAGGTATTAATGTTGGTTGCAATTTACAGAAATTGTATGGCCTTTCCTTCATCTGATGGGGTTGAGTTCATATACCTTAAGAGATCAAATAAATAACAGTACGGAATATTTTTAAGCATCGCGAAAGACATTAAATGATTGGTTTCAAACAGTGCCCTATGAAATCACCCCATTATTAGTCTTCATTTATAATAACACCCATTACTAGCGTCGTTGATTTTGATTGATATTGCTGATCGGTGGTTAGATCTCCAGCTTAACTGCTTTACTGCTGATTATTTGCAGTGCCTAAACATCACTCCTTTTCCTAGCTTACAGACACCTTTAGGAAAAATAAAAGGTTTGAGGCAAATAGTTTCGTTAATGACATCTACATCTACTCGATACCCTGCAAGCTACCGCGAGGGTATGTGGCAGGGGGTGAAGATCACCAAACATGCACTATAAACATGCAAACATGCTACTATAGGGTCTCTGGCAACCAGGTATCTGCATAAATATGGATGGACTTGATGCACAAATAAACACAATGGAAACAACTCAGTATAGTTCAATGAGTGAAATTGATAATTTATTTAATTAAATTATTGGAATAATTGGCAAGATATTTTCTAGGAAGGTAGTTTTCCTTTGTTTTCAAACACGTCCTCACTAAATACATCACTACTTTTAAACTCGTCCTCAGTAAATAACTTGGACTTTTTAAAATGATAATATAATAAGCTTTTCATTCATCTGATTGATGTCGTCAACTACTTTAGTGAATAGGCAGTTCTCCGAAGGGAAAAGAATGCTTTTTACACGAGGGATATAATACGACCTCCGAATTTCGAGAAACAATTGCAGCTGAAAATGAATGAACATGCGTAAAAGCAAACTACGTGATTTCATATACTCTATAATCTTTTAAAAGCATTTCCCTATACTCTGATGTAATCCTGAAACTTGTATGAGCCATATTTTTACGATTTTACACCATAAACTATACAATTTTAGAATTTGACATTTTACCAAGAGCTTTGATTCAGCAGATATTTTAAGGTGTTAGTTTCTTTGCTTTTGAGTGCCCTTAAATGCTATCCCATAGCTGCTGTGGTTCAGATACTATAAGGTCTGAGGAAGGTTGATCACCAGCCATCATAATGTGAGATACTTGGGATAGGAAGCTAGGATAATTATTATTTGACTCCATAAAACGTATATTATAATAAATTCTTGTACCTTAAAAATATATAGCTCAATTTAAACTCATTGTTTAAAATGTTGTTCAACATACTATTTTGAGAGTACTACAGGCATATAATAATTCGAAAGTAGCTGACAGTTACTTGTATTTAGTATCTGCTACATTTTTTAATTTTTACTTCTAGTACCATCTACATTTTCTGAGGAGTGGCTAAATACACATTCTTTTGTAGCTAACCCATCACTGATCATGGTTGTTTTACTTTTATATGTTTAAGCACAGTTCCAAGTAATATTTAGATTTTTCCATACATCTGCACTAAAACACCTTAAAATTCATTTCTTCAAAAAGTAGCTTGTTCTGCTTACATTCTCGTCTGTTTCATTGAGAATTAAATTGATTGCATATATGATGAATTCGAGTGGAATATACACGATTCTGGTTATAGCGTCCGCTGAATTCCTTTGATGTTATGAATTCGGAATGAATGCTGAAAATGTAAATATTGAGGAGGCGTAACCTTAAAGCTCTAAATATTTTCACGCAATCTGAGCGGCAACTGGTACTACCTCGGGAATCAAGGGAATCAAAGCATTTCGGTAAATTAGCTTTCTCGAAATTAAATGGCCCCATTGTTTATGTATATATGGTGTTTTAAGTTCTACTTCTCTGTGGATGCGTTTTATTTTTTGACTCGGGCCGATGCTAAGACCCTGCGGGATTCCTTCCCTTCCTCTCCCATTCGTTTCCTTGCTCATTTGCTTAGGAGGCGGATTGGAGGATTACGGAGAGTAGGGAGAGTTGGGGGAGGGGCAGGGTTTGGGGGGCGGGAGAGGGGGGGGGGCGAGCTGGAGACTGCGGCGCGCGGAAATGGCGCATCCAGGGCGCGATCCCCTAGGGCACTTCCCCCCGCGGGCGCCGGAGACACCGCACAGCCGGTGACCCTGCCGATCGCGGCGGCCCTCGCTCGTTGTGTGCGGGCGGCAGTGTTTGTCGCTCGTGTTACCTCGATGTTGCTCGTGCCAGACAATACTCGCGTGCGTGTCTAAGAAGACTTCGCACCGCAGGCGGATGTTCGTCAGGGCAGGAAAGTCTTCGAGTACCTGGAGATGGGGACTAGTGGAATCGTCGCGTAGGGACTCGAGAATAGTAATCTGCATCTACATCTACGTATTACCCTGGGAGCCAACAAGAGGGTATGTGGCATGGGGTGATCAGCACATATGCACCATTTACATTCAACTAAGTGTTACCAGCACCTACTTGATGCTACTGCCATGCAAGCATGCAACTAAGAATATCTACCTTGCAATGTTAACCATGCAACTAAGAGCTACCACTACTGACTACTATAGCAATATTTCACCTAACTACCCCTTTGCTACACTACCTATTATAATATCTTATGGCTCTCGGGAAAAATGACATTTTAAAAATATGGCTACGACAATCTATATATCTATTCTTATTCATCTGGTCAAATCTAGCATAATACGCAGGGGATCTTAATATTTATCTAGCATCTTCAGTAAACCTATCCGTTTGAAATTTCTGCAGGAGATTTAATATGTACTTTAACCTTCTATCTGATAATGATTCCTAACCTAATTCTTCTATTAATATTGATGCCTTTCTAAACGTTTCACAAACCTAGCTGCTCTACGCTGCCCACTATCTAGTTCTCTGGTCAAACCTAATTAATTTGGATCCCATACACAGGCTGTATGTTCTGGGTGAACATACAGTATGAACTGGGTGTATGAATTGGCGAAGAGATACATTGCTACTATGTCTTTTTGTCACATCTCCCTAGTACTCTTTTAATAAACCCCAGCTTTCTCTTGGCTTGGCCGCATACTTATTTCCAAATGTGCCTTCCCCGTGATAAATTTTTAGTGTGTGTAGCATTGAAATACCGTATGGATTCAACGCCTTCGTTAGTCGTTTTACTGATAGTATACGATCACTCCAGTGAATTATTCCTCTTCTAAAAATTGATTGCTACACGTTTTTTAGGTTTAATTATGGTTTGTTAGTTTAGTTAGTTATGGTTGATTTCGATCTTTAGCTGTTCCAACGGCTGAGGTTTTATCCTACCGTCTAATTTAAGATCTTAATGCTACCGCAAACGATAAAAAAACAACGTCCATGTCCTTGGTGGGATCGGAACCCGTGATTTTCCGGTTGCAGGTGTGCACGTAACCGTCATAGCTACCACGGTTGGCGGGTTCGAGAGTTTCTCTGGTTTACCTGAGCATTGAAAATGATTGTGGGTTCTTTTGAGGCTCTTGGACGAAAATAGTAGCGTAATTTAATATAATCTAGTATTCTAACATATAATACTCTCAGATATAATTTATTATTCTCACTTTATTCAATGGGGGTTTCGCTTTTTCGAATTTACCGTTACCTTTCCTAAGAATTAGACATTTCTTTGTGTACAGTGGCGATGTGAAGAAAAAGTCAGTTCGAATGCCCCATTTAAGCCCTTAATTCGAGACCCTAATTAAGGGTGGCGTTGTATGTTTGAATAATCATGTGGTTATTTTAAACATGTGATCGTGGAAAAGATGGGAGAGGGTTAGCTGAATGAAGAGGAGGACGAATGAGTTAGTGCTGTACGAAATAGGAATGGGAGATTTTTGGTCAGAGGAATGGAGAAAAGGCAGCAAAAGCAGACGGAAGACTGTTTAAAGCGTAGCGAAATTTTGGAATGTGATGGTGGCGTGGACAGAGGAGGAAAAGGTGTTCCAGATAGCATGAAGGCCGGCAGAAGATATGAATATTTAGATATTTATTTACCTTGTAGTGTACATTGGTTCTATTGAAGATAAATGGGTGGAAACTAGCCGGTTGTAACTTCTTTAATCCATTCTTAGCGCCATTTAACCTCCGATATGCGCATTCAGGTAATTTTGGGTACGGGTAGACATTGTGGTAAAGGAGTGTGGAGAAAAACTGACTCCATAATTTGCCTGCTCTTAACGGAAGAGCTAAAGGTTCCACTTAGTGCATCATCCGAAGGACAAAATATTGCAGGTTATTTTATTTCCACACAGAACCCATGCAAGATTCACAGAAAAACTTCATTCCCCAACCACTACTCGAACTGGACCCCTTTTGATGATGAAATGTGGTACCTTAAACAGAATTATTAAAACCTTCTTTTTATTCTTGTCTGATATTACAGAAGAAGTTAAATCCAGCATCATAATTTCAATACCAACTACAAAGGTCCTCAGTAGTACAAAATATTCGCATACTCTCGTTTGACAGATGGAAAAGCAGTCGTCATTATCAAAAAATGGAAAGTAATTGAAAGGATCTTAATTATTGAATTTTTTTTCATTTTCTACGGGGAGTCTCACTCCAAATCTCACGTGGAACTTAATAGAATAGACGGAGCACATCCTCCCAATTTATTCATAATTTTTTAGAAAATTATTTCATATTTTTAGAGGGAAGCACCATAACGTTCATGCTTTTAGTGAGCGTTGTTGCCACAACGACTGGCTATTTACTTTTGTCGTACTTCAGTCGAAAATTTAAACGGAAAGAAATCAGTGAAAGTATTTGTAGCACCACGCAGAGTAGGTGTGAGAATGGAAGTGGTTGGGACGTGTCGGGCTTTGGCTTCTGGTGAAAGCTCGGAGTGTGGAAAATAGGAGCCTGCGAGGAAACGTCTCACATCCCGGCGGCGTAATGGCGTTCGTGTCATTAATTTTCCGACCGAGTGCAACTTTCGCTGGATCATTTTTTTTCGACAAATTTCCTCCCCGGACGGATTGATTTTTAGCGGAACCCTCGTCGTCGATAAATTTATTGCGCACCTCAGGGCTCCTCTTCTGAACCACCACCGGGTCCCTACGTGCATTTATTGCGGGAGAGCGCTCAGGAGAGGAGTTGCTGAAGAGGGCGGGAAGGGGACGAGGAAGATACCACAGCTGGTTGACGATGGGGAGAGGAGGTGAGCGAGGAGTGGGAGGGAGAGAGGGTGGCGGGACGCGCATCTCGTTGTCGGGTCGGGAGACATCGTTTGGAAGGGTGGGAGGGAAGCCAGGTAGCCGAGCGAACTCGTTTTTACGGACGGGGTTGGCGACCTGGGCCGTCTCGAAATGGAGATACACGACAGTAGGTTGGAGGCGTGAAGCGCTGCCATATGGCATCGGTAGGGGTCGCACTCGGTCGCGTGGAGTTCGCAAAATCACAGGATAAAGGTGACAGGCGAGCAGAGTTTACTGTGTAGGCACGAATAAGAGGGAAGTGCATGGGTGTTAGGGGTGGCGCGAACGGAACAATGGGATCTCCTCTCGCTTGCATGCTATCGACTGACGTAGCAGGCCCATGCAATGTCTCTATATTTGATTCCGGAGACTAAAACTAATTTTACCTCTCAAGATGGCCTTGCTGAAGGGCATTTGGTGAGACCTTTTAGTAGTATGGTTTTGGACATTAACTTTAAACATTTATTTTGGACTCTAATTTTATATCTCTGACGTAATTTACGAGAAAGGTTTGAAAAATTTATGTATATGAAGTTTTTATATGCGCTCAAAGCTCTTCAAGTATAAAATTAGTCTTGCTTAAGACGTATACATGTATTTCTCATTTTGATGTAAGTCAAAATACATTCTTGGTACTTTTCCAATAATGACAATCTACGGTTTTTCTCGGAATTTAGATTAAACTAGTGCTTTGGTGAGAAACATTGCCAGTTAAAATTTTTTAGTGCTCATCTCTACGCAACTTATTATTATCAGAGTGACGAGTAAAAGTTGGCCGCAATAGTCAGGTGTTAAAGCACTTCCCTGATAACCCGTTGGTATGGATCCCGCCTCGGGCATGTGTAGTGTGTTGTCTTCGGCGTAGGCTTAGGGTTTCACTAGCGTAGAAGGTTCGATATTACCGTAGCAGGCAGAGCATGTTAAAGTATTTATCTACCACTACTTGACAAGCGAGTTAAGGTCAGGTTTCTTTCAAGTAATCGCACCAGCCAAATCCTTGACGGCTGCAAACGTCGGTGATTCCTCACGTGTGTTCCTGCGTTTTAGCGGCTTCTAAACGTATGTGCATACTAATTCTTCTCCTTCCCCAATCACTTGGTATCAATCTTATTTTAATTTCTCCTTGGACTCTTCCTTCGTATATCTTTTGATGCCTACGAACCCTATGTCCTAAATAAAATAAAATTGCGTCATTAATATTTCTCCAATGTGCAATCATCGTCGTATACAATTCCTTCACGAAGGCTTTTCAATTCATCAACGTTGACAAATTTGATTGTATCCGAGATGTGCGTGCAGCACGTTTTTAGAGTCCTTGATTTTTAATTGTGTGGTAATTACATCACCTTCACATCACGTGACGGAGGTTTCATCAGTGCTCGTGAATAACGCTCAATTACAAGTTGCTCTTGTCTTTTTCCAAAGAAGGAATAGCTTCGTGCCAGCGCTCCGCTTCCAAAAAATATCAAGTGGCCAAATGCGTATGGGTGGGACACGGATTATTCCAGCGCTGATGAACATGCTATGAAGTCGAAACTTGGCCGGGTCGTTTTCCTGCCCGGGTCGATTACATCGTCATCATTTATTAGCAACCTCTGCGGCCTTTGGGGTCCAGGGACTCTTGACTAGGACGGAGGCATTAATTTTGCGCATGGAACGTCGCTGCTCTTTTGTTACCCGCTCTCTCGAAATGAATGTTTTAAGTGGTCTAGGAAGTGTGAAGCGCAAGCTGGCATTAAACCAGCACACCCCTCAAAGTGAGGTGGTAAAATGCCGTTATCGTTAAAAATGGCCCCATCCTCGCGTGCAAGTTCAAAAGAAGCCTTTATCCCGGCCTTCAAGATATATTCATCCCTTAGCTTCATGAGAGTTTTTGAGTCTAATGGCTCCCGTTTTATCGTACGCTAGAGAAGGGAAAGGAGCAACAGGATTATTTGGCGCACCATGGCGTTTTTTGTGGTTTTGCGGGGGGGCCAGATGAAGCTTTTCCGAAGATCCCCTGATTCCCCAATTATTTGATCGGGATTCAAGCCGCAGAGCCAAAACCAAGGGGAATAGCCGAAGTAGTTTAATTGGTCGAACTTTCCAAAGTCTCGCAGAGGGCCTGGAGAAAATCGGGATAAAAACGCGGGGCTTAATAATGGGGCTCATTCATGTCTAATTCGCCTATCTCCTCCCATACTCTATCAAAACGATGGAAATGGAACGAAAACGTAAATTCTATGGCCATATAGGTGTTGTAGACTTGCTTGTAGATGGCTGTAGGGGCTTGGAAGATGGAAACGATGGCATCACCTTATAGCATACAACTTCAGAGAAAGTTGGTGAAATTTCAGTGAGAGTTACATTTTCATTGGATATTAACAGAAACTAATAAAAGATACTACTTTATTATCTACTGATATTCTCGAAGAGCATAGTCAGTTGTCTTTACCGTCAGCCTCATTGAGACTATTTATTGATTTTTTATTCTTATTTCTAAATTTTTCCATCCCCATTGTATTATCGTCAGACAAAAGTGGGAAACAATTTTCAATTTTTATTTCCGAAACGCGAACGCCCAATAATAAAATGCTGGTAACGGTGGAGGAAGATGACAGTTGTCGAAGGAAAATGTAGGGACCTAGAGGTAAGGGTAAGGACCATACATTAAAAGAGGCCATAAGATATAAATTTTGTAAATTAGGAAATAGATTTGGGTGTTTGAGGAAAGTAGAGGAAGTTGAAACTTTGATACTTGACTGGGAGGATGAGAGGTGTGAAAGAACACCAAACCGAAGAAAGATATTGTGTGGTCGCTGGTAAACTACGATGCTTACGTATGATTTTTATGAAAATAATAAATATTGTTGACGCTCTACTTTGACGAGTATTAAAAACCACAACCTATGTTTATCATTGCTTTCGTAAGAGGTCTGGTATGGGAATGATAGGCTCTAATCTCCTCCAGCGACCGGGACTCGAACCTGCGTCTCCAGACGATACTGCCTCTCACTCGGAAACGAGGGGCAGTCGCGGCGGAGGGCAGCGGGGGTTAGGAGCGGCTAAGGAGGATGAGAATGGGAGTGTCCCCGTAGGGGGTTGAAGCGGCCGGGATAAATGGAGTGGAGTCTGGCTGGAGGGAGGTTGGGATCGGCGGAGAGAGGGCGTCGCTGCGGAATGATGGGTAGAGTGGGATTGAGGTGGGGGTGGGAAGGGTGAGGATAACACGGGCGAGAGTGGTGGTCGGTGCAAATGAGGAAGGGACGGCGAGAGGGGGGGAAGGTGGAGGCGGGAGAGGCGGAGACTCTCCCCCGCCCGGCAAAACGCGCGCCCCCGTCGACCGGCGCGGCGGTGCGGGGCGAAAGACAGGGTTGCGTTTTGGCCTCCCGCCGTCACTTGATCCCTCGGTGCCCCCTTGAGAGGGACTACTCACTCACTCAGTCACTCACTCAAAAGAGAGGGGTCCACGGTTGCCTGGCGACAGCCTATCATCATCACTCGCTCCCCAGCTCTCCCTCTCTCCCCAATTCCCTCATTCCGCTCAGCATCCCCACCGAATTCCGTCTCGCCTCTTCCTTCAGCCCACACCCTCTCCGTTTCCCTCATTCCTCCTTCCCCGCTCCGCCTCCTCTCTTCCCCTCACCTCTCTCCCTTTCAGCTCCCCCCTTCCGCCCGAAGGAAGGAGATTCCTCCGCCTCCTCAGGCCCCTTCCTTCCTCCGTTCGGGCTGCCCGGAGCCCCGAGGCTTTTTTCAATTGACACGGAGCGGCTTTTCAGCTCGGAGGCGAGGAAGGAGAGATATCGGAGAGCTCCGGCTCCCGCAAAACCTCCCACGTAAACCAATCGAGTTTGGCGGGTGCCTTTTCGGTTTCCCGACTCGGTGGATCCCGACGCTCGTAGATATACACGCGTCTATCTGGTCTTCTGCCGTCGGGCTCGGCGCTGGCCGCTTTGGTGTCGGGAGCCTCAGTCGGACGCGAGCCACCTCATCGTCGCCGTGGAAGCCGCCGGGGCCTCGGGTGTCTCGCACCTGCACCGCTCTCTCGTCTCTTTGAGGAGATATTGCCACGAACCCGAGGGAAGTGTGTCTAGTGGCGGGTGTTGTCTGAGTGCGTCTCTCCGCTTGGAAGTGAATGTTTCGATTACCAAAACCACCCAGGGTGGGTGACTTGAGGGAGAGACTTGAGAGGCCTGAGTGACATTCACGGTCCCGAGTTTTGTGTTGATCTTCAGCTCGTGGGTGCGGGGACCGATTCGGCCAGGAGCGGGTCTCCCCCTTGCAAGGTATTGTCCTCACCCACGTCCCCACAGTTTAAGTTGTGCGGAGACGCTGATTTCAACGGAAAACGTCCTTATTTCTGTCGCCTTTCCCACTCTTGCCTTCTTCCTTTTTACGATGTAGCGTGTGGTAGTTGAAATTTAGCGAGCGACCTTCGCTGGATGTCGTATCGTTTTTGTTTTTTGTTTTCTTTGCCATCACCTCTGTGGTGTTGCTCGTCTTCACGTTACGCCGGTCTTCTACCTCGCCTATGTACCTACTCGGGTTTTTCGTAATTTGTTTACCGTTTCAATTAGTGCCCCACTCTTCCCCGGGCGCAGTGTGTGCATCTCTAAGTGCGAGCCGGCACTTAGCCTCGACATTGTCTCTTGCGCCTCCACCCCGTTATTTCACATCAAAAAACCGCGTTTCGAGCCTTATCTCGACCCTTTGGGTACCATTCTCTTTTTTTCTTGTTTCTCTTCGCCCGTAATTGGAGTGTACGCTGTCGGGCTGGTAAAATTGAGACGAGAAGTGGCCTCAGTTACTCGTCCGTAATCGACCTCGTTGAAAAACGCAGCCCGTGCAGGATCGTGGCATAATTTTCGGATAAGACACGTCGTCTCGCATCGCACCGCTGTGTGCACTCAGTTCCGAATGCCATCCACCCGACAGGAACGTTAACCGGCATACGATAGCCGTCAGACCCCTCGCCTGGGAACGACTTGAAGGCGGAGTTGATATTCATCAGTGCCAAAGAGTCGGGGGTCCATCGAAAATAGGCGACCACGATGGAGAGGGACAGAGTGGCTAATTGTTTCCGTTCCATCTCTCTCGTTGGTAGTGGCGTTATTAGTCTTCGAGCGATAAATCGCTTCAAGCAAGGGTAATCATTCAGTGAACGCAGGGAGTGCTCAGCCTTACTCCTTGCCTTTTGATCTCAATTCGCCGTACACCACCGCGTATCTCTCTTTTCCGAGAAACCAATAGCAGTGGTATGTATAGAAACGGTACCGTGATTATCAATCGTTTTTCGCCTTTCCAATAGTGTGATTTTCCAGATTAATGACTATTTCCAAGTAATTTCATTGCCTTTTCGTTAATGACATCATTAAAATTGACAAATTCGATTCGGAGGCCGAATTATATGGATGTTTCTGTCGTTTTTAAATTTTCGCTCTATTCTGACCCGTAACCTCTGGTAATGTTTTCATATACCTAGTTTCAATTACGGCTTTTATGTTCCGATATGAAAATTATTTAACACGAGTTTTTTATGTTTAAGTGTAAGGAATTAAAATTTGGAATGGCGATAAATTTGGAACTGGCGTTGTGGTTTGATTTCCGAGGCCTGCATCGTGAAATGCAGTCCGTGTGATCTTTTGAAAGCATAAAATAAGAACTTTATAATGGTACTGAGTGATGATCAAGTCGAACAAATTGCGATGGTCTCTGCAAAACCCTGTCTCCTTTAAAAGGTTTTCTCCGTTTTCTCCGAGCTTTTGCCCACAATCCATTTTGAGATCTACCGTGAGGTTTGTCCCCCTGTAATCAAGTAATTGCCCTCAATTGTCATTCCTTCAGCGAATAGCTCTCAATTCTTTCAGTTCACGTCCTGGGTTACATGGCGAACAATAGTACACATTCCTGTGGAAAAAAGTCTCCCGAGTGCACCAGCTTTGAAAGCCCTTTGTCTCGTAAATAGGTCGTGTATTTATCGATTCCCTTCCCAAAAAAAAGCATTTCGTTATAATTAATTCGACTTTCATGACAGTACTGCCAACCTCATGATCCATGCCAATGAAGGCCTTCCGGAATATTTGCCTGCCTGTGTTATCACTCAGGAATTTCAAAATGCTTTGGACATCACCAATTCTCTAGTCCACTCCTCGTCATTATCAACATGATCAGACCTCTAAACGGGTGATTTTATCTCAATTTTTTCATCGAATTTTAACCTCAAAGCTTATAACTTCTTCGCGGTGGTTTTGAAAAGAGAGGGAGTTGTTTGTCAAAGCTCCGTACACACTACGTGACGGACGACAGTTTCGTCCGAGTTAACTCGATGAGACTCCTTACACTTCTCTATTTGGGGTAGAAATATTAGCTTATAATGTGCTCTTTTTATTCTATGAATGTGGATTCTGCACTAATTTTATCAGACTCTAATTGCTGCGCCTCTAGTGGAGAGTATCTCACCCGGGTCCTTATTGCTTTGAAAGTTGGCAAAACATTTTGGTTTCCCCTGGCAGTCTTTCAACATTTGGAAGCAGCTAAGGAACAGCTTTCTCCGATTCTTGAATAAAAATACTTTTGTAAAACCTTCAGACTTATAGATATATATAAATAAAATATAATTCATTGTATAACACTTCAGCCTTTAATTCATTTGGCAAATAGTTTCTTAGGTGACTAACCCAAGCACACGAGGGGAGGGCCTTTTTTCATTGAGCCATGTGCGTACACATAGTTTCACCATGGCAGTAATACCACCATGTAATCTTAACACTGGAAAGTGAATTTCAATAATTAACAAAGATGTTAAAAATGAGGGCAGAAAACGGGTAAGTGCGAGCACTGTCGTATCAAAATTTGCTATTTGGTGCTTAACATGAAAGAGATAAGGATGGTTATTTCCTGATAAAAAAAATTGGCGCCTCACGTATGCTTGAACATTTTCTTCGCTTTCCGGGCTGTCTTCAAAGTCCCATTTGTGTCGATAGAATAAAACTTTAACCACAAGTTTATATTTTATTTGGCAATGAAATAATCAGAAATCAAGTCAAAAATTACTTATATCTGTGCCTTGAAATATGAGGATGTATTTTAAATGTGCGCCATAAATTACCTGAATAACAATATTGGTTTTCCCTGTTCAGATTTTAATTTTGGCACACGCTTCAAATCGCCAACCAGATGAAAAGATTTTTAGCCCCAATGACGTTTAATGGAAAGTATCCTCATCCTCTTTTTTGGACTCTTTTTGCTTGCGAGATTTCGAATACCATGGGCGCGATACAGTCAATTATCAGCCACTCAGCGCTCTGGAAGCGAAATAAAACACTCCCATTCCGAGAATCTCTTGTGTAATTACCGTCCGATGGAATAGTCGACGGCTGAGCCGGAGAGCCAATTTCTATGCTCGCCCGCCGTGAGCCCCTCCCTCCGCCGGAACACCTTTTCACGAACTCACTCGTTTCTCTTCCCAATTCAAAGGTTACACTTTCACGCCTTCTGCTCTCGGGGACTTTGGGGAAATGGGAAAAAGGGGGGAGAAATCCTTAATTACATTTGCGCCGCGGACATTGGAAGTCGAAAATCCGGCTGGGGGAGATAAAAAGGGGGGAGAATGTGAGGAGGGAATGAGCGCGTGAATGAGCGGGGGTTGGCTGGGAGTTTTGTGGGGGATAGAGGCGGCGGAATGGCGGGGATGCCCTTGAAGGGATTGGTGGGAGGGAGGGAGGTTCTCTGGGTGGTGGCATAAATACATTTCACTCATCCGTTGCAGCCTCCGCCGAGAACTTCGCGGCCGGCCGACCAATGGTGGCTATTCGCCGGATCGGCGTTCCGTCTTCAGCTTCTCTCCCTCCCTCAATTCCACCACCGTTTGACCCTCCGTTATCCCCACTAAGTCCACCTCCATATATCTCCGCCTCCCCTCTCCCTTACTTCTTTCCGCTAACTCTTAGTGGTTCCACATCTATCTCTGCGGCTGGTCCCGACGTCGAGATACTCCTCCTACCCATCAACGTATCTCTTCTACTTCCCCTTTCACTTGGTTCTCTTACGTCACTCCCATTTTTCTTCATCATCTGATACTTTCTCAGCCTCCACTTTGTTCAAGCTTTATCATTTCGTCATCTTTTGGATTTAAGTGTTCCCTTGAACTTTCAGCAACCTCTGCCCCCTTAGGTCATTTTTCCTGCTTTTCTGCATTTTTCTTTATTTTTCCTCTTGTAAACTATACCATTCTAAGGATCAGTGGAAAGTGTACTTACAGTTGGAAAATAGAAGATTATCTCTGAAGAATTACTCCATTAAAATATACATCTGGAGCATGCTTCTTTATGGCAGTGAAGCATGAATTAAAACTGCAGTAGAGAGGACATGGCTGCTAGGATTTGAAATGCAGTGAAACAAAAAACTGGTGAAGATAAAATAGATCAACTGAATGAAAAATGATTAATTCCTAAGAAGAGTGGAAGACAAGTCTTTTAAAAATTTTAAAAATAAGATGGGATAACTCAATCGGCCATATCTTGAGATTTTATGGCCTTATGAAGACAATCGTCAAGAGAAAAGTGTATGGTAATAATGGAAAAGGAAGGAATGGCCGAGTTATATGGTATACAAGTAGTGAAGGATATGAAAGTGAAGAATTTTGTTAATATGGAGTGCTTGGCTGATGGAAGATTCGAGTGCAGGGCTGCGTCTAACTAATCTAGGTCCCCTGCCACACACCTTTCTGGTGGCGTTCAGGATATTATGTAGATGTAGATTTTGGGGTTGTGGCCTCCCCCAGGTTGTTTTTCACAGTTTCATTCATGTCCATAGGTATTCTACTCCTGAGCAGTAAAATACAGCTTTGAACAGCCTATGTCTTGCCATAAAATAAAGCATATTCTTCCCTCTGTGCCCTTTTTTCATGAAAACAACCTACTCTCCCATGTAATTTATACCCAGGAACATTAGGGGAAAGACTAATCCAATTTATTTCGTGATGGAGTGCTTGTGTCGCCTCAAGCCGGTAGGTGATGAGACCGGGAGTAGAAAGTGGAGTAGAATGGAACAGGGACCTTATCCTTTCCTCACGTACCAAAGGGGTGGATAAAATATACAACGATAGTCTCAGTTCTCTCATATAATTATGGTTCCTTTTCATCAACCTCTTTCATTTTTAGGGTGCCCAAATATTCCTACCTGCTTTATTTCTTTGTTTTTGCGTTTTTATTTTTCATTTAAAAGTTCACGTTTTACTCGCTAATTTCAACATCCCCTTTTTCATCTTGTATCTTCCCCAGCATCGGACTTTGTTTTCCTCTCTTCATCCACTCTCAAATCTTGTACCAGTTTCTTCCATCACTCTCCGCTTTTATCCAACTAATATGTGATCTGATCATTCCTATGACTAATATTTTATCATTATTTTGTCGTAACGCTTTGTAAATGCATGGACCAAAAATTGACGGTCTCAAGACTAATGGGAGCTTGTTTGCTTGCATTTATTTGCATTTAATAGCGCTTGAGGTGAAACCTTTTATGCATTTATACTTTTTCATTTTCAGTCTGGTATATCATTGCCCCTTTTTTACATTTGTTCTTGCTCCTAGCAATTTTTTTAACTATCTAGTTAAACCTGTTTTGGTACTTCAACTTTACCTACTCGAATTCTTTTCGCTGCATGAAATAATGAAAAACGTAATTTTTCCTGTTCCTACGTATTTCTCGGAGAGTTCTACTTATTGATTGGGTCATTTTCGTAGACCAAATATTCAATTAAACTTTATTTTAGGCCAACGTATTAGCTGGATGAGGGTGCAAAGGCTTTTTTGGAACAAGCTACTCACATGCGTTGAAACTGTACGCACGAACGAATCTGGTAGGAATTCTGCTCAACTCCGGGGTTAAATCTCTGTACTTTACCCTCAAATATGCCATCGTGTTTTTAACGCACGATTTCGTAATTTTATATGATCCACCGCTTGCATGTTTCAAGTATGACAATATGTTCCTGATAAGCCTCCACGAAGACTTATGCCGCCTTTAGCTATTAATGATTTAACCTCACCCAGTCTACGAGTTAGTTTATTTGTCCGTTTCTACTTATTTTTCCTCCTTCCCAGGTTCATTGTAAATTACGCTTTGTACCAGTGTGTCCATATTCCTTGTTTGTTGCCCATCATTTCGCAATTTTCCATGAGATGAGCTTTAAAAATATCGAGAGATTGCCGCTCGCAGAAGCCATTTCGGCAATGCTTTAGCCTGGTAGTCTTGAGGCCCTTCATCAAAGCTCACCTCCGGTATGTATAGACCAATGTAGTGTGTTCTTAGGGATTACTAAGGTTTCACGATGCGATGGTCCTTCTGCAGTTGACCTGACCAAAATAACCACCTGGTAACCGCCTTTTGAGGTATGTCGTAGTAGTAAACCAAGTTTATTATTCCTAAAGCTCCTAGACACATTAATCCCTTATTTCTTCGTCACTACTAGGAACAATCCAGTGTGCTATCGATCTTGTTCCCTAATAATTCGCTCTTAATTTTTCAAAATTCGCTTTCGCAGCCGCCCGCTTAGTCAACCTGCGCGACTCAATCTCTCGCACAAATAACTAATCACAATGCTGCAATGTTTACAGCGCCAGATATTTTATGTTTGAAGCACGAGGCTATTTGATTGACCTCATGCATCTCGATCCACCGTACTCTCTTTATTCCTCCTCTCATACTCTTCCCCAACCGACTCATTCACCGTCTCTCCATCTCTCTCCATCTCCTCTTCCTTCCCCTAAATTCCAG
Organism: Platycnemis pennipes; assembly: GCA_933228895.1. Lineage (NCBI taxonomy): Eukaryota > Metazoa > Arthropoda > Insecta > Odonata > Platycnemididae > Platycnemis > Platycnemis pennipes. Next base: position 79,091,361 of record OW121847.1, on the reverse strand, counting down.
CGATGACCGAGTGCCTATTTTCCCTCAACTTCATTTCGTCTCCTGGACGGCCACATAGTGAGTGGTTCGTTTTCTTTCCTCTCCCACCCTCAGGCTTTCATTTTCCGCCTCTTCTTCTCACTCAATATCTCCTTCTCTCTCCACTTCCTCTTCACTCTTCCGATTGCCGACGGGGAGTTCTCCCACTTTCCTCTCCCGCCCTTGTTCTCTCTCCGATTCGCCCGCTATATCTTTCCTTGGAAAAGTGATAACGAAAGGGGAGCGGACCGATATAGTGCCCGGGGATGTCCCTGCCCCCTGAAACGCCTTCTTCTCCCCCTAACCCCTCGAAAAAAACCTTCCCCACCACATTCCCACGCTATGTCATTACGCTTTCACCCCTTATTGTCTCCTGGAGCTTTCTCCTCCTTCCTCTCCTAGCTGTCGAGTGCTTTCACGCCTCCCTATCATCTTTCATCCCTCCAACTTGTGTCCTAATGTGCTCGCGTCGTCCTCCTCCGTCACCCTCCTCTCTCTCTCCCGTCTCTCAACGGATTCTTCGGGAAATTCCCTCGATAATCTACGCGTGGCAGGCAATGTGTTCTGTGGATTTAAGATTATCTATTCTTCCGCTTCTCTTTTAGGAGAAACGGTACCCCTCAAGGCGTCTGCGGAGCCACCAGCTTTCACAGCTTTCCTAGAACCTTCGATAAGGCACTTTCTCCCTATCTCTGTCTGTCACTCTGCTTCCCCCCTCTCTCTTTCGATTTCTTTATTTTGTGCGATTCTGCCATGTCTGCTGCCAAGTACTGATTTTTTTAAGGTTCCGCCCAAAGGAAACTGGGTTTTAAAGTGGGACATTTGGGAAGCTTAGTTTTTACGGTTTTATTTACGGTCAGCCGAGAGCAAAGCGTGTCGACTGCACAAATGAATACCTGGGAAAGATCTGTTTCATATCGATCAGTAAAACATTTGTATCTATGGATTACAAAACGTCGATTTCATAGAAAATGTTCATTGGAACACTCTTGCAGCTTGTGAGTCATGAAAATTAAGATTATTCAGATAGTGAATTTGATAAAGATGAGAGTATAATGTTTAAGTCTTGACTCCATTTCACCCTATTACATTCCGTTATTTGTTAAAGTCGATATTTTTGATAGACATGTGACTCATTAGTACGTGTTCTGTTGAAAGTTAATGAGTGGGAATGCCAATTTATTGGATTCCGATTCATTTTATTTGCCATCAGCAACTTTCTGCTTTAAATGGAACGAAATTTTGTCTCCCAAAATACCTCGAATTCGCACTCTAGATATTACGAAGTTAATATCAAATGATCGAGAAGCCTGACATGGTCTAGCCATTTTTTTCAAGGTCTTTGCTCAAGGTTTTCCGCAAGGTCTTCATGACGTATCATTGGCAGTCGCTTTCATGCACTTAAAACGTCCATCGATTGTCTGACCATGTCGTTCAATAGCATAACGACTCTGCCAAAAAGAGTGCGGTAAAAAATGAGGGAGAAAAAAACGCGGTGGTGAAAGCAGGATACTGCTTCATATCGCCAGTTCTTTTACTGCAGACCTCATCCCTTCGTTACTTTACACCTCATCAACAATGTTTATGTCGCAGTGCTTTTGGAGTAACCGAGTCTGCATTCGTTGTCTTGAAGATTGCTTCTTCATCCTTATCAACGTGCATCACGCAGTGGTAGTAGTAGTTATCATTCTAGGTGCTTCGACAACTCATGTGTTTTTTGCCCATACTAGCTCAGTATTTTAGGTAGCTTATGAACATTGACGTAATTTAAAATATTTAGGCTAACTTATTTTAAATATAGATTGCAAAGACCTGTATTTAATAGAAATTTAAGGACTTCGTCAATCTTCACTGCGTCAATTTTCAAACTCTCTGAAATATTACCGTGCATTTCGAGTTTTTGTCGGGCGTTTGCATATTTTTTTAATTCAACCGGTAAATGGCCTCAAAGGGAGAAAATCATTGAATATTTAGGGTAACCTATTTTAAATTAGATTTCAAAGGCCAGTCATGCTTAGAAAGTTAAGGACTTTGTCAAGTTTCCCTACGTCAATTGTTCGACTCTCTGGAAGATGAAGCAATTTTCAGTTTCAGGCGGACGTTTACATATTTCTGCATTCAACCAGTGTAAATGCCTTACAGTGAGGTGGGTACGTGCATATCGCATCCTGTATATGGGATGCGTCAGTCCTTTTATCCCTTATGAGCGTGGATACTTTCAGATGAGAAAGACTAGTGGGGTCCCGGCGACTTAACTCACTCCCTCCCTCCTCTTTGGCATTCTGCCCGAACCTAGCCACGCGCTTTCCCTCTTTCCATTCGTAACCTTAGACGTCCGCATGCGTCCAGACTCTCTGCTTTTACCGCACTCGTGTTTCCATTCCCTCCTCTTTGCTTCCAAAGTCCTCGTTCCCTGCATCCGTTTCTCTTCCCCACTCCATAGCTCATCTATCTCAAAGCGACCATCTTTCCGCTTCGCCCTCCTCCCTCGCGAGGGATGCTGGGACGCCATCGTCGCCGTCACGATGCCGAAACCAAAATGCCAGGAACGAAACGACCGCGGGAGAGTCGATGGCGTCGGAATCGGGGCACAAGAGAGGGTGACGGAGAGTCATCTTCAATCGCCGTCACTAGCGGTATGATTGCCGCGAACGCTTTCGAACCGTTTTATAATTGAAATTTGCCGAGCGGCTATCCACCGAGGGCTCGTCGAAGGAGTGGCGCGGTACTGACTCCCCAGGAGACTCGAGGTGTGTGAATGTTATATGTCAGCTCGCAAGTGCATCGAACGGTGTGATTGGATGTGATCATCAAGTTTGCTTTCCCGTTATCGTGATAATCCGGAGAAGTGGTGATGCACCACTCCGTAGGTCAAAGGTTCCAGTGAGCGCCCTCGGGAAGTAGCGTTTGGAGTACATTGAGGATAATCAAGAGAGCTCTGTGAGGGTGTTGCTACTGCTGCTGTAGATGAAAATGTTTCGGAAATTGTTTTTCATTTGTCGTAAGTCTCACTCCAGTAGGTATTTCGTGAATTTTGGATTGCTTCTCGGCCGCGTTATTTGAGCCGTTTTGCATCTAGCGTGAAATTTATGGACCTGTAATTTTCAGATTTTGATTTATGGCGCTGTAATTTTCTCGCGCAGTGAGAAATACCTCGCCTCATCCACGCCTTAGCCACCGTGATGCTCTTTTCATTATCTTCCGTGAGATATGTGCAGTTGCGAATGAGCTTAATGGCTCGCTTTGCACAAACTCATCTGGAGGTGGACGTAATGAAACCTTAACGCGATGCAAACAGAGAAATGCAAAAAATCTTCCCATCTCTCCGTTCGCTTTTAGACATCGCTGTATGATAAATTGATGTTCTACTGAGGGCGTATTGCGTCTCATTTTGAAGCCACGAAGTTTGAAGAAAGTTTCTGCTCTCCTACCATGTAGTGATGAGATCAAAATTTATTGCAGCATTACTTTGTTTCTCGTCAATATTGTGAGTAATTTTTCCTTCGCTCAATCATCTTTGTTGTTCCGTCTTCTTCCCTTCTCCTCTTTCATCCACGCCAATCGATTCACCCTCGCAGCTCACAGCACTGCCTTCCAGAGGAGGGCTTGCAATATTTTCCGAATTTTATTAATCTCCTTTCACGTCTTATCGTCACCCGCATCCTTTCTCCCTCGCCCTCCTGCTCCCTTCTCCTCCTTCCTTCCTTCCTTACCCTCTCCCAAGCTTCGCGCATCCCGTCTTCTCTTCCCTTCACTCTCCTCCTCCTAGTAATCTTGATCTTCCGCGCGGCGAGGGGGGAAGGGGCGGGTACGGCGATAATCTCCCCGTGGAGCCGCCGCCGCCGCCACCGGGAGCAAAAAAAGCCGGCGTGGCAAGTGATGAGGAATTAATGACATTGTTTCGTGGGAGGAGCATCGCGAGATTTCATTCCTCTCTTATTGGCCGGCACTCCGTTCGGAAGCGAAGGATTTTTCAATTTTCGCGGATTTCCCCGAAAGGACATTTCAAGTCTTTTGATGCGTCCAACAGATAGATCAATCTTTGGAATCTTAGTGACATTTTTTCCCCCCAAAGATGGAAACGTACGTCAAATTACAAGTTTGGTTCATTCGAAAGACGTTTTTGTTGCCTTTAAATGGGTCACTTGAAAGAGTTTAATTAGCACTAATGCATTCTTGGCGAGAAAATTTTTTGTCTCCGCGACCGTTTGTGAGGCGTGTGTTTTCAACCATTTTATTCCTTTCATGTTAGGATTAATTGCGGTGGCAAAGTATGGATCAACGGAACTTCAATAGTAGGTAATCCTGCGGGATAATTTTCGAGTCTTGTTGACGGATTTTTGGATTCCCGTTTTTGGAGCCTATGTTGTAGACATGATTCTAGAATAATATGTATACGGGTAAATGAGAGGTGTTGGATTTAAAGTTCTTCGCGAATATCTCACGCATAGTTTCATATTACTCGGATGAAAATGTCACTGACGTGGCATTCGTCGTCTGCAGATGCCCTACTTGACGTTGCTGTTATGATCTGTGTCAGCTTACCATCCAGAAAAACATTGTGGTAAGAGGGTAAGTTAATTACCTTTGCCGTCAGCTTCGTCTATCGTCTGGGATTATTGTATTGTTACAGGGAAAATTCAATGTGACATAATCTTATCCATTTTGTAACATCTTATGAATGTGGCTATGCACGATGTGTGTAAAAATATTGTTTTATTTTCTAAAACCACAATCGTATGCTTTTTATTCTCAGCAGTTACGCTAAAGTTCATAGATTTTCAGGTGAGATAGGCGTAACCTAGCGGCCCTTTGAAGATAGATAGCCTGCTGCCCTTCTCGAGTACTTTTTCCCGAGTTATACGTTACCTATTATAAAATTTACGTTTTTGTTGCGAAATTAATGCAATTTTGAAAGAATGGCCGCGGTATCCACGTCAGTAAAATATGTTTTTTCCTAGCATCTTAAGGGTAGCTGGGTTCCGCTTCGGGCATGGTAATTGTGAGATTAAAAACCATGGTTGTGTGGTACGTAATAATCCGATTGAGCACTTGGAAACTAATGCCGATACCACTACCACAACTTGAAATGTAAACGTGACAACCTGAAATGTAGACGTGACCACTTGAAATGTAGACGAAATTTCAAGTTTCTCTCTCATTGTATTCTCAGGTTCTTTCTAGTTTTTGTTCTTCGGTCACCAGTATCTTACCTTACTCGCTCAATTTTCTCGTGGCACATCGGAAAAATCAGTCACGTCTCCCGACCTCTCCCTTCATTAAATTTGCACGGGAACCCCTTCATCTCGTTTGGAGCCAAAAATGTTTTTCGCCGTGTACGGAAAGACAAGATTGAGGGTGAGGTCGGGCGAGTGTGAGGGAGGGGAATGGCGGTCGCGCGGGAACGCGGTGTTCTGGGGTCCCACGGGGTCCCAAGCAAAAGGAAGCACGTCTACTCCGAGTGGATCTCTCCGTTTTATCTTTAGTAGTGCCACAAGACAACGATAAACCGCTGTTGCGTGGACGATGGTACTTTCTGCTTACTGTGATTTCGGCCGGGCGCAGGTAATTTATCTTTATCACGCTGCAGCACTCGCTGGAATGTTCGAGTTATATCGTCGTTAAAGAGCGTTGTACTGAGGACGTAATGGAAGAATTTGCGAGAGAAGAGTGCATTAACTAATAGGCCAGGGCTAATGACAGGAACAGAGAATAAAAAAAGAAAGAGAAGTTGTGAGGACTTACATTCGGAGATAGGCATTCAATTTTTCAGAAACTAGGACTCCAGGGGCTCCAGGGTAAGGGTGATTGTGAGTAAATTTGAGAAATGTATCTTTGGGTTTGGAAAATTTCGGATGAAAGAGAACGTTGTTGATTTCTATGAAGACAACCTCGGCATTTCAGCAAGAAAAGAAATTAGTCGTATGCTATGTTGGAGATCTTGATTGATGGTAAACTGTTACTTAAGCATGGTAATAGACGGGAAAACATTTATATGGATGATATAAGGGAATATTGTAAGAATGTTGTACTTGAAGACAGTTTTTTTCAGTTGCTGGTCAAGGAGGACAATACATTGGATCACAATATACAACGAACGATGAATATAATAAGGCTGTATATTGTGATCCATAAAAAGGAAAGACCAAGTTACTAAACCACCAGTGTTATTAACACGAATACCTCATTATTGTCACCTATTTTGAAGCTAATATTAATCATTTGACATACCTTTATTATTAAGGTTGCGTTTCTTGTAAAATCACAATGCTTTAAAAATTGTTCGTAGCACATGTTCAACTTTTAGCCGAAGGAATATTGATTTAATTTCATGGCAAATGTATGGAACTCTGTTCTGGATGGCCTGGTTTTTGTCACCACCGTGGATAGTATTCTTGGTCAAATTTCAGCTACTACTGTCATTGAAACTTACTTTAGAAGGTCACTGAGAAATTTTTAAAAAAATATTTGGTATAATAAGGATGAGAACTATTTCCACGTTCAAAAGCACGATACTGCTAACGTAAAATATCTGTTGACTTTAAAGCATTACCGTCTTAACTGCCTTACTACGACATGGAAACGGGAAAAACTTTTTCTGCTGTTCCTGATTGTTTTATTGTCTTAATCTCTTTTATTGCGTTGTTTTTCATGTCCCATCTGCTCCTCTAATTTATGCCCCAAGAAATTTACCGATCTTGAGGATTTGACCTTTTTCCTATAAAGGATAAACAGTTGTATTCATGTTCTGTAGTACCTCTTTACGTTATGAGCTTGAAATACGGCATGAACGTAGTAACTACCTTTCCGGTAAGCGAAGCGGCATTATTTACTCCGCTTCACGCCTTCGGCGAGGAGCACCTGGCTTCGCGTTATTCACGTGTGATATACTGTTGTGAATGAATCAATCCACCTAAAAGGGTTCTGAAGTACTTGAACGCAATTTCCTGGAAGCAGTATCGTTAAATATCTTCAGTCAGGCTCCCTCAGCTGATAAATAGCTGGTTCATCCCAAAGGAAATATTCAGAATGACGATGTAGTAGCATGCAGAGGAAGTATAACGATGTAGTTGTATAATAGGTATGCTATTCTAATTTAGGATATATTCATTGGGATATGCTTTTATTTTTTATTTTATCGTCAATTCGTCAATCGTAAAAGGAGGAATAATATCTTAATAAAAATAAGCAAAGTTAAAGCAATGAGTTGGGGTTACGCACATGAATAATTGTCGTATAGCCTTGCGTTGAGTGACCGTCATTTAGTAATGAATTATTATATTAGAAATGACAATTTACAGGAGGAAATTTCTAAAAAATGAGCATATTTTTTTCTGTAACAACTTTCCTGTCATATGTCATTCATTCATAAGTCCAAAGTTATTAAAGTATCTAAATTATCCAGTATTTTAATTTTATATTTAGATTGTATTGTTATTACACTTTTCTAATAAATAAGAAAGAACGGAAGTTAACCAAACTTTAGGTTGAAAAACCATGATACGAATGTGATTACTGCTTGTGTCTTTGATGTTCGATTAATTATTCGGTGATGTCACACTCCTTAAGGGGTAAAAGAAACTGTCTAAGGTAGTTTAATTTTAAAATCCACCATGTTGCCTGCTCCTGGGCACCAGCTCAGGAGCAGGCAAATATTTATGCATCCCTTCCTCATGTGACCGAGATTAATTCCAGAGGCCTGCACATAACACGGCATTTCATTTGCTTGGCGGGATTTACAGCCGGGAAAGAGGAGTGATTTCGTTTCGCATGCGATGGTTTCGGAGAGACGCAAAACTAGCTTCAAATTCATATTGCCCGAACAAAGGGAAACAAACCTTTGCGCGCGAAAGCGAGATTAGCTCGTGCCTCCTGCGCCTCTTCGAGTAGAGGCCGAGGGAGTGCATGAACTGCAATGCGGGTCGCCCCGAAGTGGGGCTTTTAGTGCGATGATTCCTCATCGGCTCCTGAACAATTTTGTTTGAGGCAGCCGTAATTTCAGAGTTTTTATATTACTGCGCGTACTCTGACGTAAAACATTGCCCCAATTGGTGGTATTGGTGACGGATGCCAAATTTTGATGTTGATTATCGATCTCTTGGACCAACATGACTTTTCTGTTTTTTTTTCATCTACGCTGTAGCCTGCAAGCCACCACGATGGCTGCATGGAATAAAATCCCTCACATCACGCATGTATTACTGACATGTAAAAATTATCGTACTCGTATTGCTTATGACGACACCACCTGACTGATTAAATGGAAACAACAAATTTACTGGGGGTCGGGTTGGTGTGATGTCTAGAGTACTAGTTTGCCATCCGTAGGTCCCGGGTTCCAATCCCGGCTATGGCAGACATTTTATTTTTGCATATCGTTCCTTTATTTTGTGATGTGTGGAGTGCATCAAGTTCAGTTGCATGGGACGTTAAACCGTGGAGTCCTTGGCGCCTTTCGTTAAGAGTAGGCTAGTGCCGACGCCAGGTTTTACTCCATTCTTCCTGAATTTCCTAAAATTTTTCATTTGTATTTTATGCATAAATATAAGCTCGTACATAGAGCCACAAATTTGTTTTACCTTTCCCAATGATTTCCCTGTAGACTTCGACTTTATCTATTTTTCCTTTATCGTACGTGGGAAAATTATATTTTAAACTTGTCAGTTCTATTATCATTCTTTGTAATTTTACGCATGTTATCTATCCTAGCGTAGAGCCCTGCGGCACTTTGTTTCGCTAATTTCTGACCCCTTGCTCTCTCCCTCTTTTTGTATCCGCAGAAGGAGCTCTTTGCTTCTAAGGTGGAGAGTAGCGGAGGGGGTGCGGCCGACGGATCGGGACGCGAGCGTAAGATGTCCTCCACGTCCACCGGCAGCATGCGGTCGAAGTGGTTGAAAGCCTTCAAGAGCCTCAAGACACCGCCATCGTCCACAAGTGGAAGTGGTGGCGGTGCCAACGTGGCACCAACGATCAGGGAGTCCGAGAGGTAAGCGTCGAGCGATTCACTCACTCCCACCTTTCTCTCTCTCTCTCTCACTGTCTTTATATGGCCTATTTCTTTATGAGACTAGTCAGAAGCAGGAGTCCGGCCAGATTCAAGCCAAGTAGCGTTGTTTTGACGTTGAGAACTCACGACAACGCTACTCTCAATCCCCGTCGAATAGGACCCCTGTGAAGGTGAAGTGGCTATCTTTTCTCCTTAAAAACGAAGTGGTGTTGACATTTGAATGGAAATAATTTTTAGTTCAGGAAATAAATGGCAAGCTGAAGGTTCAGCTTTCAGTTTATTTCCATCGAGAGTGATATTACTATAGTATCATTCCGCTCAGTCGTAGTTACCTGTTGTTTCTGATAAATTTGGCTCAATTTATCAGTGCCATCAGTTGCCATTTATGACTTATGGAACCAGTTTCTTATCTTTAGTAGAGTGACTCCGAGGTAGTTGTCCTAATGCTCAATTTATCACTTTGGTCAACGTGAAAATCATTCAGAATGGTTTTAAAGGCTTGAATTTGTCAGGAAAATCTTTATGTTCTTCGGGACATATCGCGGGACTTATTTTCTCAAATTCAGAGGTCAGTTATTACTCGTCAAAATACCTAGACAAATGTTAAAACCAACTTCTCTCAGTTCTGATTCTGCAGTCTTCCAAGTCCAACTGAAATTTTCTAGAACTCTGATGAATTATGTGCGTTAGTATTTCTGCATTATTTATGCTGTTGAAAATTATGACGTTAATTGCTCTCAATCTTGCTGATGGCGAAACAACCATTGAAGGATTCATGCATTTGTCCTCGATTTCCTGAGCAAAAGTATGAACATCCATGTTCCCAGAACGAAAATCCACCCATCTACCTGGATTTAACCACAATCTTGTGCAAAATAAATATCAATGTTTAGTTTACCCCCATGAGCTCGTCCTTCATAATATATACATGTATATTCCACTACTCCCTAATGGTGAGATACTTCTTTACATGGGCATCGCATAGTTTTGCCCGGAGGTTATATTTCATTAGTTAGTTGTAAAGAGTCAAACTATTGTGAATGAGTCCATTTGATTTGTATCACTCGTTGCTAGTATTGTTTTCAGCGAAGTTGAACTTTGCCAAAGCACCCGATTTCCTTAAGTAATTTCTTAAGTAACAAGAGGAAATTTCAACTAAAATACATTCTTTGTATGGTAATGAAACCACATTGTCTCTGTGTAGAGAGAAATGCAGAAATTTTTCCGTCTCCATCCCTGATGGCGGGAAATAGTTCTACTGCCATTTATGTGGTGCGAGGTTACCTACCAAGACGGAGCTGTCGTTTATCTGCCTATGTTTCAGGCGTACAATCGCTCCAGTATTATTTTTGCGATAGATATCATTTCACAGTAATCCTTCGGGGGAGGTGACCGACAACGAAGGGCATAATATCTTTTCATTGGGTGACCTCAAGGTCTCCTATTCATCCATTTATAGAAGAGACTTTCGCTTCCTCTTTTCTTGCATCCGGTACTCATTGTGTGCATGACCATCGTGTCACCTTTCCTTATAATCGATTTTAAAAAGAAACCGCATCTTACCTACGCATACCGTTATCTTTTTTTTTTTACATTCACCCTCCCATTCATGTATGAATGACTGAATATTTTGCCATTATATATCATTTAGAATGCTGGTCATCGTCGAATTTTAAATTTTCGTAGCTGTTTTCATCGTCGATTCACCTTAGACTTAGAAGTTGAATAAGTTGAATGCGAAAATTTTCGTTGCTGGACTTGTTCACTAATCAAGATGCTGTTCCATGTCTGCATGAAAGGAGATGGTCTGTTTACTGAAATGCAGAGTGGAAACCTTTCGAGCATAAAAAATTTGAGGAGCTGAGAACTTGCTTGCTCAAAACGAATGGAATGTCTAATGATGCATAAAAAAAAGACAGCGTTCCATTCATCATCGCAAAGGCCGGAAATATGAATAAATCCCCGTCTCTCTTGTTCTGACGCGACATTACTTTTGGAGACTGTGTATTGATCCTCCGAGCAGAATCCCCTCTGTCCCGAACAAGCACACATCCAATCCTTCATCCAGCCCTTTCCAACATCCCCCACCTCCCAGCTCACTCTCTCCCACCACCAGTATTTCCACGATGTCCTGGACGAGGACCCCAGAGCATCTAGAGCTCCACTAACTTCCTGTACGAACGTATATATGTAGCGTTTACTCGGCTCAAACGAAATGTGTTCTCCAATCAAATGACTTGGAAATTTTAGGTAAGTTCCCGCCCGTGATTTTCTGTGGTGCTTCCATTCTTGGATATTCAGACCACCGTTGCTCGCCAATTTTAAATGCTTGTTTGTATCGCCTGGGACTAATTGAATAAATGATAGGAATGATTGAGGTTACTACCTAAATTTCATGCCGTTTTAACCACAGGATATAATCGCATGAGTGAACCTTTCATATCGAAACAACCACTATTTTTAAATCCACTCTGGTTTAATGAAAACCGACCCAGGTTTCGGCAACACAGTGCCATTTTCAAGGTACAGATTGGTGGGGTGGCCGAGTATATGTAAGTTATAGTGTGGAAGGGAGAAGAGAAAAGGAGTGAAGTGGCGGGGGGTCGCAAGGGTGGGGGTAGGATGGGGGGTTGGGGTATTATAGGGAAATTGAAAAGAAGGAAGCGGGAAGGTTGAGTCATTCTTGGGTTCTTTTATGAAGAGGAATGAGAGTAATAAGGTGAAGGACAGGAAAGCTGGTGACTAGGAAGGCAGGAGGTTGTGGGAAAGCGAGAAACTGCTTTTTAGGAGAGAAGAATGGGTGGAGAGCACATGGTCATTATATAAAATATTTTGGCTATTGACAATTTCAAATAGTTCCAAATATCCAACTTTGTATTTGGCCTTTGTCAACTGTATATAGCATTTCATAATCAAAATTGATAAAATGCTTGTTTAAACAAATGTTTATTAAATTTTTAATTACCATCCCCATTTATATAACAGTTTCTGTGTTCTTTCACTCGGTCTTTGCATTTACGCCCAGTGTCACCTATTTAACATGTATCACGATCGTGGGATTTAAGTTTGCATACTCCATTTAGTCTGTTCTCACATATTTTTCTTTGGCGTTAAAAAGCGTTTCAATATGAATATACGAAAATTCCGCCAAATTGCGTCGTAAATGATTTCCTATATCAGTGAACCTTTTCACAGCAGAGAAATGGTGGAGACCATAAAATGGTTAAACAAAGAACCTACGTATAGCGGTCACACTTCATCGAATTCGATTGAGTGTGTAAAGACAGTATGATTTCCTTTTTATGACTCGTCAAGCACAAGTCCATTTTTTAGCAAGGTTTTATTTTGTGGCAGCCTACGCCTCCTCTAGAATGAACCCACCACAACTACGAAATCGTTTATGAATATTGGCGGTACGTCTATTTTCTTATTTGGCACCCATTTTCGGCAAGCAGTAAAGTACATGTATATCTCTTAGGTCCCTTCGGTGGCATGGGAAATCTAGGACCCATCAACCTGGTTCTCAAAGCCTTTCCGCCGCTAGAGTGAACCCCCGACTTTTCCCCATTCTGGCCTCTTAACTTTCCATGCTAAATTATAGCGGTCGCTCTGCCGAGAGTCAATATGTGTCGCAGCCCAATGCTCTTTCCACACCGGTGGTCGTAGTCGGGGCAGCTGTCACCCTCGTATCCCTGCGTAACATGTTTGGAGCCAACTGGCCGCGTCGGACACCAAAAAGTATTTTCTCGAGTTTATCAAGAGCTTGGAGGAAACTGTAGTCAAGAGCCCGGAATGATAAACATTACCCCTTGAGTCGTAATTTCGGCCATTCCGTCATTTTCGCCGCGTATGGAAATGGTGGAACTTCTGTCCCAAACCCCCAAAGAAATCATTGCTATGAAAAACAGAATGTGCTATCTGGGCCCTGATTAGCCAGAGAGGCTTATGAGTGGGTTCCTAATTTAAAACAAGGTGGTATCAATTTAAATTTGGTATTAGTAATCTATTGACACTGGTCCTCCTCACAGATTTTCCCCCGAGTTGATGGTATGAGAAAATTTCAAGTCAGGCGACCACCATTTATTTGGAGACGAAAAAAAAAACATCTGGCGAGTTGCCTGCTCGATTAATTCAGGGAGTATTCTTATCCCTATAGATTGTAGAACCTTAGATGCATTTATTTTGGCTCACGGTCTATGAGAAAGATCATTCTAAGCAAAATTTGTTTTCTTTTCGCTCGGAACGGAGGTTGGTGAATAGTGGATTTCTTCCCTTCATGATGTTTCAGTTTTCGTTTCGAAGTGATCGGTCTCGATGTCGGCTGGTAAGTGCCGAATGGGACGCCGGCGTAGAGGGAACGAATCGGAAAGGGTTTTCGCGTATTTTCACGCTTTTCGACGCCGTCAAAGGGCGACCAACTGAATCGGAAAGGAATCTTTACCAGTTATTCCGGACCTCACTCATTCTGCCAGTGGAGAATGAGTTTGGGTGGCTCTTGATGGGTGTCACTAATGGAAGAGAAGGTTAGTCCCTTTGGCGATCAAACAAAACCTCAGAGATGGAGATTGTTGAGGTATGGGTACAAAATAGTGATTGGAGGGACAGTTAGTCTATGAGTGGTTATTAACCGAGTGTCGTCAGTAGGAAGCAATGAGTTCATTATCATCATTATTTCAATCCTGGGATTGTTTGCTGCAGTCCTCCATTCTGCCTTTTTCAGTGTTGATTCCTTCACGCCCTGATAGGTACTCTCTTTCACGTCCTTAATTTGCCCTAAATACTTGTCCCTTGGTCTTCCTCGGAGGACCTTACCTTCAATTTTCTCACCTATTAATATATTTCTAACTTATCTATTGTGTCTCAGGGTAAGTCCAATGCATCTGTTTCTTCTTGGCCGTAGGGTTCTCCATATGGTCCTTTCTTCTTCTGATCTTCTCTACACCTCTTCGTTCCTTACTTTATCTGTCTAATTAATTTTCAGCTTTCTTCTCCAGCACCATCATTCAAAGGCTTCAATTCTTCGTTGGTCTGTTTTCCTGATGCTCCATGTCTCTCATGCATAGAGTGCCACGCTCCATACGAATGTTTTGATGAAGTTCTTCCTTGTTTGCAGCCGTAGGTTCTTTGAGCATAGCAGTTGTCTCTTCTTTGAAAAATTGTGGTCAACGATCATTGTGGTAACTTGTTTACTGGAATGTTCCGTTTTTAATGTTCTAGTCGAGATTCCTGATTCAAATAATTATATTTCTCACCTATTCAGTATCATCACAATCATTACTTGCTCTAGTATTATCGTGAACGTTCGTACGCAATCCTTGCTCATTGAATAGGGCTTTGAGATGTGGGCTCTGGCTACCGCATCTTCAACTATGGTGGTTGAAACAAATTAAAACATGACTCCTTTTCTTCATGTAGCTTGTTATTTTTGAGATCTCACTTCCACAAATGGATTAACCGTGTCAGCCGCAGCAATCAGATCGGAAACGCTGTGGTGACCGTGGAAACCTAAAGGTTCGAATCCGACCTCGTGCATGAATGCTGTGATTCTATCTAGATGGAGAGCTATGAGCCGACGTTGCGATATAACTTTGCTTAATCAATGCTTACCAACCAATGTGCCGTGGCCCACCAGTGTCCCACGAAAGGGCTGAATGTGTGCCGCGAAAAACTAATTCGCTAAGTCCTGAATGCGGCGACGCTTCTTGTTCATCGACGTAATAATTTATTTTTAATAATAATTTTATCAGTTAAATTTGACAATGTAGTTCTTCGGTGCGATGTAAAGCTATCTCGCATAATATATCAATAATTGAGGATTTATGGATTGGGTATTAACATTCCGTTTTTGATTGTTCATTCCTTGCATATGGTGGCACAAGGAGATTCATCATATATTAGTGTTAATCTGGACTATTTGATATGAAATTGAAAAAATATATTTATGTAAATGGAAATATGTTCCTACTAGAGCCGATAAAAGGGCTATATATGAGGTGTGCCGTGACAAAGTATTTGTTTGTGAGTTGAGACGTGGCGAGAAGTTTCGGAAGCACTGTACTTAAGAACCGAAATCTACCCTTTGCCTATGTGCTTTTCATTCCAAAGTGCCGAGCTTCTGAACAAAACGCCCAGGGATGGAAGCATCAACAGGAATGGGTGGGAAGATGAGGTGATCCTTACGCTGCAGATTCACGAAGAGGATGGGACCCCGAGGGAACATGGAGGGGATGGAATGGGAGAGGTCACCCCGCTCCTACCGTGTTGCGTCCGATTTCGCAATTGGGAGGGGAGGACGGGGGGTGGGGATGGTTAGAGAGGGAGAGAGGGGGAGAGAGGTATCTGGCATAATGCGGCATAGGGTACGTCGCAATTGCTTCCGGCGGGATTCAGTCCGCAGCGACTCGCGCGTCGAAAACGAGAAACGACCCGAATCCTGGAATTGCTCTCCAGGCGCACGTACAGCGTATTTGTCACATTGAAAAGACGTGCCTCTCAGCGATCTCTCGTGGACTAATAATCCGGGGTACTTGTTGTGGCGAATGTTCCGACGACGAGCATTCGCATGCCATTCAATACGATCGAGAGCGCGCATCTGCCCGCTCTTCAATTTCGTGACGACACTAATGGACCAATGTGTGAGACTTGAAAATGCACTATAAGCAACCAGGGCATCTCCAGTAATCTCGAAATCTTCCTTGTCAGTTTAAGTGTGAATTAGATGCAAAAAAAGAGTATATAACTTAAGAAAGAATTCCTCGTAATATTGTAGAGGCAAGAGGTAAATTATTTGGAATTAAAACCGACACGAAAATTTATTTCGTGGATGAATATATGATGAGTGCGTGCAGTATGGGACTTGAATCACTTATCTATCGAGCCATTGCGATGATAATATCAATGCAATATAAGTCTCAAAAGATTGCGTAGAGCCTAACCCGTTGATAAAAATTAATTTGTATACTTTTCCAAATTTAGTGTAGAAGTTGCCTCGTTTTGTTATTATATCCTGCGTCGTAGGCCACGAAATTACTTTGAAATTAATTTCTTTATTGCCAGAAAGAACACGCAAGGAAGTATTTATGAGAACAAACTTCAGGCTTGTATTCAAAACGAAAGAAATGGTTTTGACCACTCCCCGTGGACTACTGACCTTCGTGCATGGACCTCTATGAGACGAGTCAGATGAAAAAGAGTTACCATTATCTAATAAACACTCGACTTGCAGTAAGCAAGCTTCCCGCTTTGCATTTCTTACAAAAAGTGACATTTTGCCCTGGAGAATATACGACGAGACGTTTTATTTTCACTCCGGTACGTAAAGGTGGGTCCCCCGTGGAAACGAAAACCGTGAGAGCGTGAGACGAGAGGAGGATCTGCTTTGTGTGTGCACGGGGGACACGTGTCTCTCTCTCTTTGACACAATCTCGAGAACACTTCCCTTACCGCGGGCGGGATAGGTTGGTGAAAATCTTCTCCTCCGCTTTGCCCTCTCCCCCGCCGCCTCCGTGACTCCCTCGCCAAGGTAAAGAGGGCGGGTTGGAGGGGGTGACTTTTTTCGCGTGAATAAGCCCGGGCTCCTCGACCCTCCACCCCCCTGGACTCCCTCTTCCGCCCTATTCTTGCCGGAGACTCCTCTTGCTCTTCCTCACTTAATTATTCAGGGACGCGAGCAATACCTGCGAGAGCTCGGGTGGTCGTCGAGGCCGAAGGAATGAGGATCGTATGCCGGTAAGCTACCAGGACCGGGTAGAAGTGCGCGGAATCACACGTCGCTGGCGAATATGTTGATATTTGTAAGCTAAGGAAAGTTATGAGCCACGTGTGACCCATGCAATAAAATACAGAAAGTCCACATTCAGGAGATATTTCTAACAGTGGCTCTACTGTAAACATTGCCTCCTTCGTTAATCACCGCAAGCAAGTGCATTGAAAATTGCCCGAAGAAAACTGTTTCCAGACTGAAAATTGAGACGCACACCTGCTTGTCATACGTGATGCCAGAAGAAAAATCTTACTTTGGCGGTTTATCTCCCTTTGCTATAACTTATGGGATCTGGTCTGGTACAGTGGCTTTCTCATAAGCCCAACCCCTCATTACGAGTGCTATCCTTGATGAACCGTAATGACGAATGAGATCTAGCTCCTATAGATCCTCAACAAAAATTGCCTTTGCGGTCAGGATTCCTGTATAGAGGGGTGGTCCGGCAAGCCAAAGGCCCAAGGATGGATTGCCGTCCTCTAGCAATTTTCTGTGCCTCTGTTGATAGCGTGGTAGCTCAGTAACTGGAGCGATGTGCTACCGACCGGCGGTCACGAGTTTGAATCCGGTAGAAGCCTTCTGACGCGTCCGAGTTTTTTCAAGCTGTGCGAATTCCTTGGTACCAGATCTTTCAGATCCGTCGAATGGGACGTTGAGCCGTGGTCCTTTTGGCGCCTTTTCGTTAAAAGCAGGCTAATGCTGACGCTGGGTTTCTCTCCACCCTTCCTCCTTTCCATCCCATTCCCATTCTTGAACCTTTTATCCCGGTTTGAAGGGTCTATTAGTGCGAAAACATACGTGAAAGCACTGATGAGTGATGAAAGGTTGGGTTGTTGAAGTATCTGTCCTTTTTTTACTCTTTTTCTGTGCTAGTCACGTTTGTTACAGGTTCCATAATATTTGCCTATCAACCCAAATTATCCCCTAAGTGAATTCGTTACGATTTGTATGCGCATGTGTCTAGCCTCATGAAATATGGCCGAGGTAGGTGAAGCACTCTGGTGTTCTCATGAACTTTAATCTCATGCTTTTTCGAGGAGCAGCGAAGTAGGTGGCTTCCTCACTGCTCCATCCGCCGTTTTTTCCTTTTCTCTGTAGTCTTTTTCGCTCATACCTTGGCTGGGGTGGGAAAGAAAATGGTCAAGTGAAGAAATAATCGGATAGATGTTCTTTTAAGAGTCGTAGAATATCATTGAGCGTTGGAATTAATTTTGAGCCGTGCATAGTTCGAGATTTAAGACAAGCTACGAGTAATGTACGTTTTGAATTCCATAGCATTGCTGAGGTGAAATTAAGAAACAAATTTTCCTCCCCAGATGCATCCTTATTGAACTCTCGATGAGTAAACTAACTGCAACTCAAGGGGATGTCAAGTTCTAAGGTTCTCCATGCGTAGCTCAACTTGAATGCCATTTGCTCATGGTGAAATTAAATCTTTTAAAATATAAATGAATAGTCAAAGAAATATAGACTCACATTTTTGATATTGCTGTGCTGAGAATATTTGTGTTACTATCGACGTTTTAGCGTTAAAGGTAGGTTTTGATGGGGAGGCGTATCATGCCTTTGATGATTTATCATAAGTTCATAGGCGCATTCCCTCGCATTCCTTCTCCAATTTCTACTCCTTATCATCTCATCTAATATGATTTTCCCCCCACCTAAACATTTTCATTCCCCACAGTCATCTGACGGCCCATAATAAATATCTCCATTCTCATTATATGAATACTAATTCCTTCCATTTTCTGGCGTTGGTTCAAAATGTCCATTAATTACTGTACGATAGCCAGCTTTGGTAGCTGTGACGCCCAGTATGAGAGAGTGCGTAGAGTAGCACTCTGATGATAAGCTCTGACCCTCACGGGGATCCCGAATAGATACGGTCGGAGCGGAACGTTGATCGTCTCGCGCGCGTGAGGTGGCCCTGTGGAAAGACGATGAGGAGAGGGGATTTTTTTTGGAAGTTCACAGCGGGACGTTCCCGCTGTGAGCGTGCAGAAGTTCCTTCCGCCTTTCCGCGGGTCGAGATCAGCGAGGCCGTGTGTCACCCTCGTGACCTCGCCGTTCACCTTCCTTTTCTCGTTTTTCTCCATTACTTTCCGAATTTCCCGCCTCGCACCTCTCCGTCTCTTCCACCTAATCCGACCCCACCGTCAGTCACTCCGGAGGCAGTTTCCCCGCGTCACCTCCGGGACCATGCGCGCGCGAGCCCTTATAGCTCTTGGCCCTCATCCAGGGGACTCATTCCAAGATTCCCTCGAGATTCAAGACGGCGTGCCTCATCCCCTCCTCCGCCACCTAAAACCGTCTCATTCCACGCCCCACCTATTTCATTTTATTCCCTCTCCCTCCCCCCACCCGACCGGCACGGCGCGTCTTCTTCGCCTTCGTGATTCTCCTTATCACCCCTCCTCCGGTTCGGAGCCTTGAACAGACTTCAGCCTCGGAGTTTTTTTATTTTGTTCATCAAGTCTCCCCCCATTCCCCATCCTCTCCCACATTTCTCTCCTTTCTCCTTCTCTCACACTCATACACACTTTCACTCCCTCTCTATCCGTCCTCTCTCAAAGGATTATAAACTTAGTTGGACTGCTGTGGGAGGGTTATCAAAGTAGATCGTCGGGTTTGGACGTTTCCTCCGAGTCAAAGTCGGTCGGGATGGAAAGTTTTTCTCGAAGCGTAATCAAATTGAGGCGTAGGGATTGGGCTGTAGGTAGGGAATATTAATTGGCTCCATTCATGTGGACGGGTTATTATGAACTTAGTCGCATTTCTTCATTTCCTGCAGAAAGGATCTTGGGTGCCTTTTTGTTGGAAGTCATTATCTGGCGCTAAAAAATATTTTTTAGTTAAAATTACTTCCCTATGTTAATTATCGTGTATGATTAGTGAATTCTTGGTGTCTGATGTTAGTCACAAATGGTTTTACTTTTGGTCTCTATTTTACTTTATTTAATGATGGTAGCTCTATTAATTAATGCCTTTATTTTTTAAATTTATGAATAGAGGTAAGCGACAATTTTTATATTATCCCAAATATGGGTGTAAAATAACTTACAATTATCAAACAGGGTCTTTGATCATCCGAGAATCTTTAAGTAGATCGAAGTTACGAACAGAGGATGGCCGTTAAGAATAAACTCCGAAATTTCCATTCAAATCGTTACGCATAGGATATGAAAACTCTTCTCTCCAGCACTTCTTATTAGCATTGGTGAAGCATCATTGAAAGAGTTTCAGGCTGATTTAAGAACCACGAAACAAAAAGTATTCGAAAATCTTGTTAAACTAAACATAGGAAAGCTACACCCTAATCATAGGTGGGCTCACCGTACTAATTCTGTTGCTCAAGCGTATTGTAGTCTGTAGTAAAGTCCCGCTGGCCATATGCCTGTATGTATTGAGAGAAAAGCGACGTTAATCACTTGCCACGAGACACCATTGCTCATTTTGTAAGGAATCGCTTGAAGTTTTGATTAAAATCACTTTATCCTGGAAGGAAAGCAATTCATAAACTCTACGAACTATTAAAGGAGGCGAACAAATGCTTTGTTTATATAGCGAGTGTAGCAGCATCCGTTTACGAATCAAAATTATTTTCTCTAGCATCGCAATGCACTCATAATTGCTGAAAGTAAAAACTGGCGTTCCCGTAATTGCATTTCATAGCATATTTATCCCTTCTTTGTAAACAAAGTAATAAAAGAGAAATAATGCATTTTTTTAGGCTCGTATTAATTGCTCCCAGGGAAGCATCTTATCGTAATGAAACGTGTTTCTTGCCTCTTATTAACTTCTCAGTGTGTATTGGTTTGCAGTAAAAAGTAATCTCCCCCATCTCATAAATGCTCATTTTTAAGTTCCAAGTAAAACTGTATTCTGCTTTAGCTAAAATAGCCGAAAAATAACGAATTATATCTGCATACCCGTACTGCATAATCCTGCCGCTTCATGATGGCCATATAACACACTTTGTCGATATAACTGACTTTTTCAAAATGTGGCGAGTATAATATTGAAATCCTTTGGTGTACATATTTTGGGCTCCTAAATTTCATCCCTTGGTGACATAAATGACGCAACACTTATTACGCAATTCAACATCTTTACAAAATGTATCTCTTCCTCCAAACATTCTTTACAATTTTCTCCTTTTATTAATAAATTTAATGACTCCATATTTCTCGAAAAGTGCCGGATGTTTTATCCACCTCTCTCCAAATTCGCGCTTCAAAGGTCTCAAATCTTCTCCCTGAGTGAGGAACGGACGATAATTTTCACCTTTTTTATACTTTTATCCATGATTTTGGAAATGATTTATGTTTCTTCTGCGAGGGAAAGCTTTTGCAAAAAAATCTCTCTCTGCCTCCGGATATTCCTTTATGTATTTTTTTTAAAATGCAGACTGTCGGTCAAAAGTTTCTTTCAAATTTCGAGATCATAAAAAGGTCAAATCCCACCTTCGGGGTGGAAGAATCCTTAAAAGTTTTTAATTAAACTCGGCCATGGGGAAGACGGATTCCATATTGAAAACGGGGTATGCAGAGGCGCGTAAATAAAGGAGTTCGCATACACAGGAGCTGTTCCGGAGGCCGATCGAGAGCAGTGTACCATTTATTTCCCCCCACCCTTCGCGAGGCCCGGGAAGACCG
Source organism: Platycnemis pennipes (assembly GCA_933228895.1). Lineage (NCBI taxonomy): Eukaryota > Metazoa > Arthropoda > Insecta > Odonata > Platycnemididae > Platycnemis > Platycnemis pennipes. The sequence goes on along the minus strand of OW121847.1, from coordinate 79,069,922 downwards.
GGCCCGTGGGATTGAGTTGGTGGCGAAGGGGTCGGTCGTCCCTTCCCAGTTGCGCGGCTTCTTTGCTTCCCCTCCGACCTTGGGATGACCTTCGGCTTCTCCACGCAGTTTTCTTTCGCGCGGAAGGAGACCGGTTTTTTTTGTGGTGATTGGGAAGGAGAGTCTTGCAGATATCGCAGCAAAATAGTTCGGGCGGAAGTTTTTGGGAGAGGGATTTTTTTTAAACCGCATCTCCTTTGGCACGCGTCGCCGCACGTTCGATCGGGGGGTGCGAAATATTTTGCATAAAATTCATATATCTCTTAGGGGCGCCACAGATTGTAGATTGCAGCATCCCTCTGAGTTGGGGCATTTTTTTGGTAATGTTTCTGAGTGAACTGCTGCCGTTGTCATCGCATCCTACGGCGGATGATCCCCTTTGCGGTGGAATCGAAGCTAAGCCCACAAGTACATATGTCTCCTTTATTCAAGCGAGAGATATCATTTCTGATGCTGCGCGGGTGAACGTCAAACGCGTGCGAGAGACCCGAGTGATGAGAGACCACCAATTCTTCTGCCTCCATCTCATTTCGATTGCATTTTGAAGTCTTTGGAAGCGGTCAGTCGGCAATATCCTTGACCGACATTTATATTCGCGAAATAAGTCCGAAGGAAATATTCACGTTTACGCTGATACTTGAATAAAATATCTTTAAAATGCCCGGCAGGATGGTGTAGTAATCGGATCGGAGGAGTACTTAGAGTGCTGGGGTTCCTTCAATGAGGATCCAGATTCCAATCCTAGTCAAAGTGCATTTATTTTATCTACATCTAAGCATTACTCTGCGAACTACCTTGAGGTAGTGTAATAGGGGGTGAGTCCGGTGATTGGTGAATCTCATCAATCATGCACTACGTAAATATTCTGATATAAATCATAGTTCCCGTTGAGAGCAACCAAAATGATATGAATTCTCCGGTCACAAATTCATCAGACAAATTTGCTGATTTAGGCCTCGAAGGCACATACACGTGCTGGAATCTCTTGGCATATAGCGATCTATAGGCGCTTATCATTGGAGGGTAATATCTGTGCCAATTTCCTCTTTGCTCGCTCGTCCAGCCGTAAAATTTCCATTCAAGGATTGCAAAATAGCAGCAAAAATCTTAGCGGAGTCAACTGCTGAAAATTAATTATAGCCGAATTTCCACAGAGAATTTTTTCAGGGAAATCTGCTATTGGCAAGCACAACATCCATGCCCTGGGCGGGATTCGAACCCTCCACCTTTGGGCTTCCAGGCGTTTCCAACTTGGCTACTGCAGCCGGCTTGTTTTTAATTATCTTTCTTGATCAACGCTTCTACGGAATAGCCTTCAAAGGTTCACAAAACGTGCTTGCAAATGATTAGTAAACATTGCGTTGCGATTGGCCTTTTTCTGTGTTTTTTCCAGTCTAAGTGAATGTCTTATTTAGAAGCGCTCACAGAAATTGGTGGTAGTGACAGGCAAGGCATATACTCTTGTGGTGGCGGTCAGTTATCTATGCGTATAAAATTACCGAGTACTTCTCGAGAGCTGTCGTCTCCCCAAGATTGATGGCTTTTGCGATTGGGGAAAAATGGGGTAGCTGAGTGGAGGAGGTGCGGAATCTACGCGGGCATTTATAAGATGGTGATAAGGTGAGGAATTAACCTCTGAGAGTAGAATCGTGTCTTCCGTCCTTCTTGCTGAATGAGGGAATAGGAATATAGTTGAAGAAGGAAAGGAATATATTGAATTATGCTTCAGGAGGTCTGGAACAGTTGGTGTGAGATGATGGAAATATAAGATCTACGGCAAGTTTTTTCCAGATGATGTGTTGATTTTTCCAATCATTTGCTGAAAGAAATGTGTACAACATGTGATAATATTTTACCCAATTATGCATTATGGTAGATATATCGGAATGTATTTTTATTAATACTAATACTTTTCAGCAATTTACTACACCTACGCGTACATGTGTCGTAGATAGACGTGTCGTAGCCCATCCAGTTGTTTTTGTTGCTTGTTTACTGAAGGTATCAAGTGATTGCAGGCGTCTTCACTCATTTTCTCTCTCAGAAGAAACTTATTCCACTAATATGTTTGGTAACACTTGCATAAAAATATTTATTAATGTAGTTTTTCACTTTTAAAAACGCCTTAACTGCGCAATTGATATGCAGTAAGTGGCGTCCATATCAACCCATTCAGAGGAAAGTAAAAAGAAAGGTTCCCTTTTCTTTTTTCCCATGTTGTGATTTCGTCACTCGTATAAATATCCCAAACGAATTAACTGAATCAGTGAATCAGTTCCATCACGTTGTTTTTATGCATCTTTGTGTCTTATTGACTCGGTTTCCTTTCTGTGTTTTTCCATAATTGTGTGCCTGTATTTTCATGAAATTTTATCACTTGAGGTAGAGTATACGAATTCATTTGTTTCCAGTTGTTCTGTTGTTTTTTTGTGGTTCGTAGAAGTGAAGACAAATTTTCCCAATGAGGAAATACTAATTATCGTCATCTATTAACTCAAGTGTTCATTAAGCCAGTAATTTCTTCATTGTAACAGAATCAAGAGATCCATCGTCTGATATTCTGGTGAGAGTGGAAATGAAAAGTGATGAGAAGAGCATTCTTCGCTGTGCGCTCCGAAATCAAGAACTGGAAGCTAAGAAAAAAATTTCAAGGGGGGGAAACAGTCGGTAGAGCCATTGATAAAGACAAGTGCTCGTTTCCCATTGTGCAAGATATTCTGTTGACTCTTTTCTTGCTGGCTTCGCTGTCATTTCGCCTTCGCTCAGCCTTCGCTTCAGCAGGGTATTATTTTGCTCTGCCTGCTCCCGACGTTGAGTCGCTTTGTTTATCCTTCCGTTTGAATGTGATGGTTGTGGTGAATGACTCCTCTCGCTTCTGCCTCGTTACTTCTTCTTTTGCGCAACCAGGCTATCGTTTTCCAATCATGCTCCTCCTATTCACCCCGTTTCATTTCTGCGACGTGGGTTTTCGTCGCCATCGTGAACGGTTTTGACGTCTCGAACTATTCTTTCATGTTTGTGGACGCCCGCATGTCTACGGCACTTCCGCACCATGGGATTTCGTGTTTTGCGTCTGTTTTAATGATACCTGCTCTAGTGCAGTTCTTTGTTTAATCTAATACGATCTTTTAATGAGTTACTTTTTCCTGATAGGGAGGTTGGAACTTGTTTCCAAGTTCAAGGTAACCGACGTGGGCTTCCGTGGCTTTACGCTTCGCATGTATTTGATTTCATAGAATACGATTGAAAATTAGTTTCATCGCCTATTGAAAGCTTGATTAAAAAGAATAAAGCACCGAAAAAACATTTGCTCTGTATTTTTTGATTGCCGCCTAAAGATTTTCTTTTGATGCCATCTAACTTTTCAGCGCATGTACTTAATTAACTGGTATAAATTAGGTTGTCAATCGAGTTGGTTTACTTTTTTTAACGGCATAAAAGAGGTCCAACGTAGGGTGGAACGTAATGCTATTGGATTAGGCTTTCCAAAACATGAATTGGGATTGTGTTATTAAAAATGAATTTAGTAAATAGCATCGCTCTACGAACACAAAGTGGAGGATATGAACCTGGCCGTAAAGTTTGTATTTGGAGCTCAAATTTAGATCATATATAATTGTTTGCATCGAACAAGTGATACTGACTATTTTACCATCCAAATTATGATTCCGGGCCAAGGACGGAGGAATGGGTAGCTTTAATCTGTTTCCATCCGCCGAATGCATTTTATATGCGGCAGCAAATTCGTTTCCAACGCCATGTTATGACAATGAGAATGTACACGAAGGATTCAAGAGCCAGCTCTGAGCAAGATGCTAGCTTGAGGACGAACAATTTGGTCACGTGAGGAAAGAGATTTGTGAGAAAAATATTTGGTGAAATAGAGGTAGGTGGGTGAACTCGCCGATCGGAAAGGAGTTTACTTATTAGAGAATGATTGGTGTTGCTGTCGCGGGAGGTGATATACGACTAAGGTCATTTACTCCATTGTGGATAGGTGGGTGATTGAGTAGAGGTAGTTTTATAGGGTGCGACGCAATTGGACTAATCTTTAGCAAAAGGCGCCAAGAGGTCAACAGTTTAATGTCTCATCTGACGGGCGAAGTATTGATCTCGAAGTGCTCTCCTCACTACACTCAATAAGGAACCGTTATGTCACTGATAAATGTGTCACTAACGAGAATGATTGCAACCCGAGCGCTCGGGATGGAAAACGTCCTCTAGCCACCACAACAACCCTACTGGAGGGTGAAATGTAGGAATGGAGGTTCTAATACGTGAAAAAAGAATGAGATATGTAGATAATGCATGGAGGCGCGATGGATTGGAAGTACAGAAGAAAACTGACAGTTACTTCTTCAACTGTGTATTACCCAAATTATATGTGGGCGTAGTATATGTCGCGGGCCGGGCCAGGGTGTTAGGTCGCCAGCTGATAGAAATAAGCTACGAGGAAAATAAGTCGTAGAAGAATAATTACGGGTGAGGAAAGAGAGTTTTAGATACTATTTTAATCCTCATTCAAATGTGAATTAAAAGAATTTTTGAATAATTAAATTCAACAATGTATGCATGTCATTATTTTCTCCTTGCCTGTCCTACTGATGTCTTATACTTACATTTGAATGCAATTTTATTTATCTAATACATTTTAACCTGGCGTACTCTAGTTATGACTCTTGTTTCCTTTTTCCAAGCATAGTTCTTTTAATATCCGTCCCACGTACTCTAATTGCCTTGCATCCAAACAAGTAATATTACAAACGGCAAATCATTTGCTTGTACTTCTATTTGTAAATTTTTTTATAAAGTAATTTATTAAATTAAATTATTATTGGTTGGGACCCAAATGCTTAATACGTGTGCACTTCATGTCACTTTTCATCGCTATTTGTGGCCCTTCTAGAAAGAAATAATATATTTTTACCACCGGAACACTTTTCCGCATTTCGTTCGATGAAACGTGTCTTTGGTCCTCTTTAGCTTGCACCGATAATTTTTCGTGCGCAATTTCTCTGCATTATGTTAAGTTGTAGTGATGCTCAGAGTTCACACACTACGCTTGTATATACTCAAGACAACGTTTTAAATTCGACGGCGTCTAGAGCAATTGTGGTCTATGTATAGACGTGCGTATGTAGGCATGCGTGGTAAAGGTGAACAAAAATACATTAAACCGATTTTATTTTTTGTGGTAATTGGACACTTTATTAACACTTACCCTAATGAATTTCTGTCGAAGGTTTTTGCGGCGTTCTGAAGGTGAAACGTCGCAATCAAAAATGACAACGCAGAAGGATATATGCGGCAGAAGACTCCCGGAAGTTACTTGTGACGTAACATCGTGTTTCACAAGACACATTTCGTCATAATTCAATAACACATGCGTATATATTCTTTTGAACGTGAAATAATAACTCCCCCTGCCACACACCTTTATGGTGGCTTGCTGGGTATTATGTAGATGTAGATGTGATAAATAACATTATTTTGATGACTACTAACTAATGTCACGGTGTCAAACCGAACCTAAGAGACAAAAAATATTATTTAGATATAACTTTCACTATATTTCGAATACCGTGCCGAAAATATCAACAGTGAACATGACATTCTATGTTGTACTGAGTCATGACATGCCTTAATTAAGGCTGAAATGCATTGTCCCAATATTCTATAATTTCCATTACGTTATGTACGGTACAATATAATTAGTTGTTTTTATTGAAATGAGGCCCGAGTATTTTTTCGACGTACTTTAAAAATTAATGCAATGTACCCTAAAATGGCCCACGATTTCCGCTCTTTAAATTATCTTTTGTGGCCAGAAGTCCCACACTGCACTTTTAGCGGAATGAGATTGGGTCAGGAGGGAGGTGAAGAGGAGAATCGGGGTATCTCGCTTGCGGGCCAGGCATCAACAGACGGGCGTGCCGAAGGTCTGCCGACGTCAGGGAAGTAAAGAGTGACCTGATGGGATTGGCGATCGATGGTGTGACGGGCGACGGCGGCGGAGAAGGCGGAAGTAATGGATTCCTCGCGCAGGGATGCGGTGAGGGAAACTTGGGGTGAACCCTTTTTGGCCTTTGGGTGTCCCCTCCGGGCGAAGGGAAGTGATAAAGCTAATCCATGGCGGGTAGGCTTCGAACCTAGATTTGAGAGTCGGAGACGCAATAACGTGGCCGAAAAGATGCATGTGTAACGATTGGCGAATGGGGAAGCTAGAGAAGAAGGAATAAACGAAGGAACGGGTTGATGTGGAGGCTACAATAATATACGTATTCCCAAGTATCTCAGTCCATATATAAACCCAAGCACTCGCTATAACCATAGCAGGTTTGAAGCCCGGCAGTGGTAGATTTTGCTATGTAAATGGTCTGTAAATCTCTGTAAATAAATAGATGGTAGATTTTGCTCTGCCTCTGTTATAGGCCCTTTGTTGAGTGCGGTGCCTAGAGCATTTCGTGTTCTTCGCCCGTGGAATGGAGTGTTGAACGGTGGACCCCCTGGCACCTTTCTTTTTAGCAGGTTAATGCTAACGCTGGGTTCCTCTCCACACTTCCTCCGCTCCCGAACTCCCATTAACACTTAATTACATACCCATCTTTAATGGCGCAAACGACCTTGGTTTCTCTCCTGAAAAAAACAGCTACAGAAGAATAAATGAAAGGAATCAAGAAATAAAAAATGTATTCGTTTTTAAGTGTTTAGAACCAATGTTTTTTTTGCGTTTCGCTTACTGTCTGGGTTTTATTTATCGTACGCGGGTGATGCAGTTGCGTGGAATTCAGGAAAATGTGATCAAAAATTACACCCCAGTTCTTTCTGTGGGGAGAAATGGCAATAAAAGAGAGCGGCCGGGCATTCCTCGGCAGTCCCAATATCCATTTCCGCGTCAACCTATCGGAAAACGTGAATCCATGCGGAAAACGTGGATCATTGCGAGGGGAGGTCGAGGTTGAAGGCTTCTTTCGAATTTTCACTTCGTGCCCACTCCCATTTTATTAACCGGGTGTGATGAAACGTTATGCCGCCCACTTCGGAGCCATCGTTTCGATGGAGCGAAAAGGAATAACGTTTGTCGCGACTTTTGAAGTGTTTCCCTTGATGGCGTCAAACCTTCCATTTTGACTGCCGTGAGTGGTGGCGAAATAAATATCATAGACTAGTTTATCACCGTTAGGATAATACACTCTTGAGACCGCAAATATTAGCGTTATTCATTTGAATAACGCTAACATTTTATACGCACCGCTGCGTATAATCTTTTGTAGCTAATTCGTGAAAACGATAACCATTATTTCTCCATCTTTGGATGCGATTGGAATCTATTTGAATTTTAGCGTGCATTAAAACCGCAGTAATGTTCAACCATAAGATCAATCTCGTTGGTGAGGGTTGATCTCACCAACACCAAGCATTTACGGTGTGTGAAAGCCACACAGTTGGGTACGTGAGCCAGTTTATTTCCCAGTGCCACTAATGGCTTCCCAGAATATATAGTAACAAGATAGTCATATTACTTGTGTTTAATTTGACTTGTCTTTTAGTCTCTCCTGAATTTTGTCTCGGGACCTCCGGTTAGTATTCCAACATTCTACTCACTGAGCTACTTCGCCATCTTTTATTCTTAAACACTCTCTCACTAAACAGTTTCAATGGTATTGAGTTGATCAAATAATTAAGTGTTGTGTTAAGATTAAAAAAAACTGGATCAGCCGGAATATTAGTTCTTCCTCCCAAGTTTCCGTCTCTTACTCTTATCTTCGTCGCAACAATCATTCGGCGTAAACACTCGCGGTGAACTGCAGAATGCCGCCAGCATTTCGGTTAACGCGTATCGGAAAAGCGTGGCTATTCCTTTCTTGGTGGCTCATTCTTCGGAATCCATCGGTAGCTTTACGCCGGGTGGGCATGTGCGGGCTCCGCCCTCGATGCCCGTTACTCCACCTCCTCTCCTCCAGCTCTCTATCTCCACAGACATGGGAGACGGAAATCCCAGAGGGAATAGACTCGGGATGCGGTTTCTCCCCTTCGTTTTACGTTTCGCTTCTTAACGGTCCTCCATCTATGAGCGCGTGAGATTGTTTCGAAGGAAAAATTCTCCCATTCCTCTCTCCCTTGCGGACAAGACGGTGAAAGCAACTGTGCGGACGGAAGTTTGAGACTTCCCTCTTATGGAGGAGTAAAGAAAAATCTAAGTGCGAGGTCGCGGTAGGAAGGCCGATTGTGGCGGAAGGGAAGGGCTCGGCCAAATCCTCTCGAGGAAGGGGAAGGGCTCGAGGGATCCGGAGCGAAGGAGAGGTGAATGAACGGGATAAGGAAAGAACGGGAGATGCATTGGGGTGGGATAAACGTGGATATTTCCTCGAAAAGCCCGCATCATGTGATTATAACCCCGGGATTAGGATTGATGGGATCATCTTTTTTTTCTAAATGGTACGCGTCATAAAAGCCGCAGTGTGTTACTCCACCCGGCGGAGATCCGAATAGCTCAGTCTAATTATATCGCCGCACGGGAACAAACTCTTCGGGGTGATACGTAGTAATTTTGAAGTAATTTTTCTGTATAAATGGCTCTAGTATTTTTGATATCTAAAATTATCGCTTTAATTAAAGATCCGACTTTGATTTTAAATTAAGCCTATAATAGGGCGAAATACCATAAAACACTTCTTCCTCCTTGAATGGAAATCCAAATATAAAAGAAGTCGACTTAACGCGATAATATCTTGTATTTTTTATTCTGTAGTGTTTTGCGTGGCTTAATTTAATTACTTTATACTGTAAGACGCGTTAAAAATTCAAGCACTTCATTTTTTGTTACCATTCATTTACCTTCAAAGTGATGTTCAAATTAAAGTTTCTATCATCCACGGTGTTCAAAATAACAAATTTCAACTTAATAATTTTTTAACATTCAACGGAATTAAGTAATTAAAGCTTCCATTTCCCCGAAAAGTTTATTGTTTTTTATTTTTCCGCTTTCTTAGTTTTTATCAGCGGTGGTAGGATGAGTGAACGGCGTTTCTATGATTACAGAATGGTGTACCTCTATTTACCTCATCTAAGTGTGGTGAGAAACTCATTTTTATAGGTGTTTAGGGTCATACACAGGTAGTGCATGCATACATTGGCGTAATTATCCATCTGAGTAAATTTAGTCTACATCGAATAGTGTATGCGTAAAAGCAAAAAAATAAGAGAAGTGGAGGCTCGAATTTCCTACCAATAGTTTAGGTATTCTAACTTCGCTACGAGTCTAGCGTTACGTTAATTATCCCATTGATTAAATATGTTGACCTCTTTTGTCTCGCTAGCATAGCATAACCCTCGTGGAACGCAAACGTGCTTATTTCATCGCCATATCTGTTCCTGCTCCTCCTGGACATACTACATCAAATAGGAGGTTGACCCTAAGTTAAATAAATTTTCCGCCGGCCACGAAGGAGTAAATTTTCCGGACTCCCTTGGAGGAAAGGAAAGGTACAGAGTGGGTGGATGGGTGTGAAGACGCTAACGACAAGACTGGAGTTGGGGTTCCACTGCAGGAGAGCAAGAGAAGGGAATTTCGTTAATGGTGAGAAACGGGAGTTTAGTCGGACCCGAAAGAAGACAAGAGGGAGGGAAAGGGAGAGAGACGGATGGCTCTCGCGAGATCGAAAACACTTCGGTTGGACGGGGGAGGGGAGTCTCCGGCAGGAACTGGGGTGAGCCGAAACGGGGAAGAAGAGGCAGGGCGGGAGAGCGGGAGGGTGAAGGAAGAAGGCGCGGGTAGGAGGCGACCACAGCCGACAAACCGCCTCTGCACCCGCCTCGGGAGAGAGGCCGTGTAGCGTACAAGGACGGAAACGGGGGATACGGGAACGGGGAAAAAATTCAATTATTACGATCGGGACTACGCTTCCCCCGGGAGGTAGGGGAGGATGGGAATAGCGGAGAAGGGAATAAGACAGGAATGAGTGGGAGGGTGGAGGAGAAAAGAGAGGGGGGGCGTGTGCCGTGCTCCCTGAGAGGGTAGATGGATATATTTCGCGTGTCTGGGACGGGGCATTGCGCGTGGGTGGATCCCTTAAGGGGAAGGTGTGGGGGTAGAAGAGGGTGGAGGGGAGTTAGGCTAAGGGAATGAGATAGGGGATTGGGCGGGGAAGGGGGAGGGAGTCTATGGGGAGTGGAGTGGGGCGTAGGAAGGATAGTGAGTGGATGTGTGTGTGTGTGCTCATGTGAGAGAGAGAGAGAGAGAGAGAGAGAGGGAGGAAGAGGTCAAATTGGGGCAATGGAGTGGTTTCGGGACGGTTGGTGGAGTTGGACGGGGGGTGTCGGCTGTTGGTGGGATGATGTAGACGGGTCGGAGTGAGCGGGGTGGGGGTTTGTTTAGCGCGATCGGAGCGGCGGCGTTTGGTGAGGAATATATTGAGTGCGTGTCGGTCGCTGATCGATCACGGTGTCCTCCTTTCAGGTCGCGCGTTTGAGCATTTATTTGAGGACTCCCTTCGCCTTCGGAGGCAGGGATCTCTTTTTGCGTCGCGCGCAGAAATTTCCCGTCCTTCCATTCATGCCAGTATTCGGTGCCGGTCGAGCTCATAATCAGAGTGTGGGTTAAAGCCGTCATTTCCTATCAAGGGGAGGCTGAAATTAAGCTTATTTCCTTATGTTAATTTGCGTCTTTGATTCTGGTATTGCGGCACCTTCTACCATTTCCAAATACTTTTGTTTGTGGCGCATAACTTCTCTATTTTCGCCGAGAGTAACTCCTTTAATGATTATTTTTATTTTTTGCAAGTAACAAAGAGAGATTGAGATAAATGATCTATTTTCTAAGTAACTTAATTGATTGATGTTATTTTAACTTAACAGAAATGTATGTTTTATCATACGCGAATCTAAAGCAAGCAAAAAAAGTATTGTTAAAAACAGAATAAAGGGGTATAAAATTTATGTCTACGTTTCTCTCAAAACTTCCAGAAAACGCTGAGTAACCCCTTCTCTCCTGCGTCTTTTTTTATTTTATTCGACTTCTTTTAAAGCCTTCCTTTAAAGTTTAAGTTTAGGTTCTTGAAAGTTGAGAATAATTAGTTCTGAGCTAATTAGTGTGGAAATTTTATTGTTTTACTCAATTCCATGGTTAACGTGGAATCAGGAAAATATAAAGCTATCCAATCGATTACTCACTCATGGTTAATTACGATTCATTGAGCAATGTGTTCTGTTACAACATGAAAACAGCGTATGCAGAAGTAATTTCATATTATATGAAAGTCATCTGTGAAATTTAAAATTGCGTTATGTAAAGAAATATCCTAGTTATTTCAATTGAACATTCATTCGTTTTCTGCCGTTTCAAAGTGTCATGCGCATTTGTTTTTTGTCTCCATCTCTATTACTCGTTTGAATTATTTTTCGGGGAAAGCGTTCATGTACCGAGAGCCCTGTTTTTACCACGTCTAGAATGAGGGACATTTCCGATGTGAATAAAAAATATCCAAACCTCACCATCTGCTGACGCCCCCGGGAGTAGTGGGTAGAGTGGGATGGGGGAAAGAGTGTTCGGCTCCGATGCTTCTGTTATGTCTGAGGGACGATGTAGAGCACTGGTGCATCAACACCCTCGGCACAAATGCTTTCTCGGGAGAAGGGGAACAAATTCAATCGCCCCGCCCGAAAGCTTTTGAGAAACGTTTGGACAGAAGTTAGAGGCGTAATTCATTGGAGTTGCGTCACCAGCTGAAAAATGTGAGTTACCACAGGAAAACTTCGGCCTATTCAAATTGTTATACGAATCCAAAATTAAATGATCACTGTATCCCATTCATGTGGAAAATATTCAATTCTAAAAACAGAACTTGTGATTTAATTTAATTACCAAGCGCTGTGACCTAAATATCTGAAATCAAATGAACATGTAAATATGCAAATTGGTATGAAATATTTCAATTTTTTCTGTGTTAAGTCTGCCTCATAACCCTACCGCGAATTTAGCCGTATTGAAAATGCTGGTCTTCCGGGATTTCCTCCGCGTTGGTCCATAATTCCTGGGACGACAGTTTTGCCGGCGTCGCAGTCGTCTTCTTCAGCTCAGTGAAGCTATCCAATCGATTAGTTACGCATGGTTAATTGCGATTCATTGAGCAATGTGTTCTGTTACAACATAAAAACAGCATGTGCAGAAGTAATTTCATATTATATAAAAGCCATCTGTGAAATTTGTGACGGACCTATCCCCAACGGATGAGTATATAAGACGGCCAAAAATGCTGCGTATTCACTTCACTGACCTGAAGAAGCCGAGTGCAACGCCGGCGAAACTGTCGTCCCAGGAGTTATGGACCAAGGCGGAGGAAATCCCGGAAGACCAGCATTTTCAAGCAAGACAACCCGCGGAAGCCTACACAAGGATCAACCGTATTCATCTATGATAGTTTTAACTGAATACAGATATATTTCTCGTCGGTAAGTAGTTTGTGGTATGCATCCCTCTCTTGAAATAATACAAGCTATGCAATAAATACTAACGAAAGGTTTTGCGAGTCAAAAATTCTTCTTGAAACTCAAGTACGGGATAAACGTGTCGAGCGAAATGTATATTTCACCCTAGGGTCTGTCACACATCAAGATATTGGTCCCCGAAACCAATTGCCGTTGAAAATGCCACACTCTGTGGACGTACAATATTTCTAATCTCTTGACCATCATATCACCCAACATTTTCTGGAGTAATGCAGTCAGGAGTGCTGAGGCACAACCAACTCTCGGCGATGGGACTCATAAAAACGTCACAAGGGGGACCAAAAACCAAGGGAGCAATTAGGGACGCGAAGACGGTCGATGGATGCAAAACCGAGCGGGAGAAGGGAAAGGAGAACTAAGCTCTTGTTTACCCACGGAAAGTTTCGAGAACCCCCCCGCCTTCTCTCAGCCATTTCTTCTACGCCCCTTAGGCGACGGAGAAGGCAGTAAAAAGATTGAAAGAGGGGGGGAAGCTCGGAAGGAGCGGACCGAAAAGGTTCTGGAGATGAGTGCTGGAAGGGAAGGAGGCCGGACTGGAGTCAGATCGGAAGGGAGAGATAGTGGAGGAAGGTAGCTAAAGCGACCCCGTCGTAAAGTGCGCTAGATATGGGGAATGGAGTGCGGATTTGTCCGGTGGCCGGAGTGGAAGGTGGCGGTTATCTATCTGTTCCGCCGCCGCCGCGCCGGACGGTCAAGTGGGCGTGAGAGAACGAGGGCGTCGGACGGTTTGTTTGTGACGGTGTTTGTGCTTCCTGTCGTGTGGGCAGAAAGCTCGGGGCGGAGACTTCGAGAATGGGCGGAGAATCGTTGGAGGAGGTCTAAAAGTGTTTATCAAAGGGACAAGTTGCACGGCCTCACACCAAACTACTGCCGTTTTGGGCGAGTAGAGTGATATGTTTTTTAAAACCCATTCTTCTTCACATTGTCCATCCATTTCCAAACTGCCTTCTTCGTCAGTCAAATGGCAATATTTTCTGAAAATCATCGAGTCAAAGTCTCATATTTATCCTCTTAGCACTGGCTCCGCTGATATTTGGGTAGGGTCGCGGGAAAACGTTTACGCTTACAAGCTTAGTGACCATTATACATAAAGTTGAGCTTGCAAGAGTTAAAATAGTCTTCTCGGTGCTATTTATTCCACGATAGGTATTCTCCAATTCCTTTCACGATAAGGATAGTTTTGATAGTTTAAAGATACGTTTTGTCGATCTGTTGTCAAGGTTCTGTTATCTTGGTAATTAAGCTGTCTGCAGATGCCAGGTTTGTAACGCTACGGCCTAATTCCTCGAGGTTCGTTTGTTCATATCCCCGCCCCGAGTACATATGTTATGCTAGTCTTAAATAGCTTAGGTTTGGTGGTTCGATATAACCTTAGTCGTTGGAGAAATTAAAATAATATTGAATTACTTTGTCTTTTGTGGTTAAATAGTAATTCGAATCCTGCTGATCCCGTTAGAAGTCACATTTTCTCCGTAACGATTGTATCCTTTCTGATTTACATAATTTTCACCTCTCATTCTTCACATTGGGTTTCCATTGCCGAATGGATATTCTCTGTGGCACCTATCGGGACATACTTATCCGCTAACGCTAATATTGTAATTGTGAGCCAAGAAGTACGCCTTATCTCTTCTCATCCTTCCTCTTTCTCATCGAATGTCCAAGCCCTTCCAGCTATCGCCGTTCCCTCCTCCCGGGTTCGCAATCTCTAAAATCTCGAATTAGAGGGGAGCGCAAAGTTTATAGATGAAGAGATTTCACCGGCTTTCTCGAGTCTGCTATCCTGCCATGCACTTCTCTCTCTGCAGCCTTAAGCCATTCCGAGTTTCGCCGAGAAACCAGCAGGAGTTCACCGCGCGCTGTTGTGTTCAAAACTCCTTGTCTCTCCTCCTAACCTGCATCTCTTCTCCCTCCTCCCTCCCTCCTCTCCCTCCCACCCACTTAGCTTCTCAGACCTCCCAAGTGTTCTCGTTTGCCAGAAGGGTTCAAAGCACACACTCCAATCCCCTCCTTTACTGTAGACTTTCACTTTAAGCCCTCTCTCTCTCTCTCTATTTCTCCCGACTCATACACCCTGGGGAGATATCGGCTCACCTAGGTTGGGCATCGGATGCGCAGTTATAATTCGACTTGGTTTTATGTTACGGCAGTGTGGCATTGACAATGACAGCAGCGGAGAATAAAAGTGTGGAAGCATTCGAAATGTGGGGCTACAGAAGAATGATAAAGATAAAATGGTTTGACCGAGTGACAAATGAAGAGTCTTAAGAAGAGTGGGGGTAAAGAGAAGTCTACTGAAAACTATAAAAAGAAGACGGGACAACTTAATCGGCCGTATCTTAAGACACGATGGCCTGATGAAGACAATCGTCGAAGAAAATTGAACGGGAGGAATGGAAAGGGTAGACCACGTATGAGTTATATGGAACAGGCCCTGAAGGACATGAAAGAGAGGAATTACGTTAATATGAAGAGGTTGGCGTATAGAAGAATCGAGTTCAGGGCAGCGTCAAACCAATCCTAGGATTGTTGACCCATGATGATTGGTTTTATGGCAGGTTCGTCATGTCTTTTGAGTCTAAGGAAGTTAGAATGTGCTGGAGGAGACATCGCAATTGATTTGAGAAGCCTGGGACTTTTTTGGTAGGTAGGAGAATAAGTACTTACTACTGGCGATACCGGTACGGAAGAAGTTGTTTCTGCAACATAATTAACATGTGTTAAAACATTCGAATTGGAAATTGAATGATCAAATACGTGTTTAAAACTTTTGGAATTATCAATAAAATGTGAAAGCTCACTATAAAGCGCCAAATTTGTAGTCAAAATGGCTTAAACTCGAACCGGACTTTATGAATAACATTAACTCCAAGAGGATGCATTGCACCGAAGCCGTGATCGATCAGCGGCTTACTCGCACTCAATAGCCCATATTCCTCACAAAATGCATTAATACCTCCCTCAAATAGTCTTGTAAAGAGAAACAAACACCGCTGCGATAATATATGGGTACGATTTCCTTGCTAATTATGTTTAAGACGCATGCAGTCTCCATAAGAGGACTTATAAAACGCAATGTTTTGCATGTATTAGGCGGATCCTAATCCATATTCAATGGAGCTGCTATGGCGATGGTTATGAACCAAAATTTTCTTCCTTATTTAACCGATAATCTTCGAAGAGAATATCATTGGTTTGATGAGTTTTGTTTGATCTACCGTGAGATGATATAATTATTTCAACCTACCCTAAACTGTCATGATTCATTCATCCATTTTAGTAAAATAAGTTAAAAGGTGTTACAAATTTGAATATGTATGGTTCATTGTTTTCCAAGATTTAACTTCTCTTTATGCGTAATTCATATATGCAAGTTCTAGAAAATATTTAACAAATTTGTTGAAAATTGAACCCAGTGGTGCCAATATTTTCAAAACACGAGTTTTATTCGGTCACCTATGGAATTCACCACTTAGAAACAAAAGTTATTGGATCCATAAAACCTTCGCTTATCATTGAGAAATATCCTCAACGTGATCAACTATGGGGTCATGAAATAAAACCTCTGTATTCAGTAATGTTCAGGAAATGATCGTGGCAGTTATTAGTCATGTTATTTTTACCCAAAACAGTTGCCACAGTTTAATTTTTCTCTATTCTCTTGGCGTATAATTGAGTTTTTCCTGAGGCTTTGAACAGTCTATGCCTATAAACAGATCCTGGAGTGAATCTCATGGAGTCCCTCTTAGGGGTTGAGAAAAGATGATGGAAATGACGGGAAATAGTTCATTGGTTGAAACAGTAACAGTGCATTTTTTAAGGATATAGAATGGAAGAAAAGCTGAGTAGTCAATAATATACGAGAAAAAAATAGTATATATTCCCCAATGCCACAATGCTCAGAAACGTAGCTGTAGGTGATTACATTACATTCGAAAAACGATAGCTCCTATTATCAATTTTAATCTTTTTAAATTATAATTTTGTGTCTTTACCTTAAGGCAAAGGCCTAGTTCTATTAAGTAAACTTCCATTTTACCACGATGGAATACTAAGGCAATTACTTGGTGTGCATATCAGAATATTCAACGCTATTAATCTTTTAACAAGGGGATAGATGATTTTTTGGAAAAGAGCAGCTCAAAAAATCAGTTCTCGACATGTCACTTGCTTAATAAAAAGTCGCACAAATGTTGCCTGGAATCAGCCGCTTAAATAACTTTCCGAGACGAGCAGGCGAGCTCCTTGTGATGTCGCTTAGTGACTCACGTCGCTAGGACTGCTTGCTAATTATGCCCGTAGGGACCGCTTGGGCTTGGACGGTAAAACGATGGGCTTTCGACTGCCGGTCCTAAAATAGAACGTCCCCTGAAACTAAAAATCCCTCCCTCGACCCTTCCTCATCTTCTCAACTTATAATTTTCTTCATCTCTTCTCCTTCTTTTTCCCTCCTGGTGACTGTTTGAGTTCCTTCAACCTAACTCCATCCGCAGAGCTCCGTATACCCCCAGTTTCTCTGGGTTCAGTCCCTATTCTAATTGGCTTTCTCACTCTCTTATCTGTTCTTTACGTTTCCCAAATATGATAAGTCTTCCTGTTACTCCCTTCCTTTGTCACGTTCAATTCAGCATGACCACTTGGCTGTCCCAAACTCGCCAGCTGGTCAAGTAGCCGTGGATTTGAACGCCAACTCACACGTGGGTGCATTGCGTTATAATCGGCTGACCGTGAAAAGAAGCACATTTTTTATAATTTAGCGGCCATCACAGGTGACATCTGGAGGCTTGGATACTCACAGGAAGATGTGTATGGCTATGGGCCACGTACGTTCGGGTACAAATCTTGGCCATTCCTTTGAACACCTGCTGTCGAAATGTGATAGGTATGCACGATGGCATGGATGCTAGAAGTTTCTATACAAGCAACTGTTTTTTGTGAATGTGTAAGCGAAGGGACCCCGAACTCATGCATAAGGTTTAAGAGGGGGTGTTTCATGTTAACTCACTCCTTACCGTTCAAGAAAACAGTTTTAGAGAAGGCTATGGGGGAGTGTTAAGGCCAAGATTTTAAATGTTTTCTTTTTCATTCATCCCCATTGCCTCACTGCCAAAAGATCTCTTTCAGCAACAGTTATCTCTGTGTTCACTCGCTCTTCGCCCGTCTATTGCAACCAGATTTTCTTAATTTCGCTCCCCCTTAATTTCCACCATCTCTTTCATTTGGACATTCGTACCTTTTAATCATATCGTATTACGATTTGGAATGCCTCCGACCGATGTGCGCCCTGGAGGTTTTTCTTTCTCCTTCGGTAATAAGAGTTTATGGTTCCTGGATGCATATCCCCCTGAGGGAATTCTGAGGTGACCTCTGTAATCCTTTTTTCTCGTCATATCCGTCTCACTTTCGCCCTGATTGAATCATGTGCTCCGTATTCCTCCCCCCTACATTCCCGTATAATTTGCACTTGGTTTTATGAATCCCGTTGGGTTGAATTTAATTTACTTCAGCTCTCAAAATATGACATGGACGATGGCACATTTTATGGCATGGTATCGGTTGCTCGTCTTTCGGTCTTGCTTACATATTCACCATTTTGGCCGGGATGGAGTTGGTTCTTCCTTCGCGTTAGCATCTTTCCCGCATTAGTGTCAAATCTCTGCTATCCCTCATTTTATCCATTTCTCTCGCTTCTTTCTCACCCCAAGTTTTCTCGATAAGGGCATCCCGGGCCCCTTTGAAATGACTCGGATTTATCGTCATCACATCCTTCCACTCCTATCTCCAGCTCTGATTCCGTCTGAAATTATTAGCGTCGAACTCTCCATTAAGGAAAGTAATTGGAAATGTCTGTGGCACTCTGTTCTCCTTCATTCTTATATCTTTCGCCAGCCGGGGTAGTTAGGTCGGTAAAGCGCTGGGCTGGCATTCCAATAGTCTCGAATTCGTATTCCGCTCAGGGAATGGATTTTTCGCCTAGGATTCGTTCACCTCCGGATGAAGCTTAAGGAATTTAGCAAAAGATTGAAGCACTGTTTATTTCCAAAAAGTTGAAGCTCATAATCTGGAGCTTAGTAAAGTTAGACTTAGTAAAGAGTTGTAGCTGCTTAAAACCTAGTTCTATTGCTTTTTTCAATGACTCTCAAAAGGGGTGGCTAAAAGTTAAATGGTGATTAGCCTGGCATGGTATCTAAACTTATTGCTGGAGGCAGTTACTCATGGTCAGCAACTCACTAAAATAATGCCCGCATGTGGCACATCCTAAGAGTTGGCCAATTTTCTTGATCACTCAACTACTGAAATGTTCTCTAATTTGCCTTAATTTCGTCGATATGAATAATGAATTTGCGTCGATATGAATTTGCGTTAATCTTAATGTTTTAAATAATTTAATTTTCGGCTGTAATTCTTATTGTTTCCGATAGGAGAAACTTAAGTATGTATTTCATCTTTTCGAAATGAAACACATTTATGTAACCAGGCTTATGCTCTTTATCTAATTATAGGAATAATAATAATGTAAGGTAATGGAATTGAGCTGATTAAACTAGTCGATTCTTCAGTTCGTTTTTACGGTACAAGGTGAATTGATGAGTTGATATTATTTTATGCATATTTTTAATTCAGCATACAATTACGTATTTTTTAGTCAAATTATGACTGTTCATGGTCACCATGTGGGAGTGTAGAGGAAAGTTGTAAAAATTAACATGTTGTTACGAACATTCGAAAATTTATCTACTGATAGCATATTCTTCATGTGTGTGGAAATCTTGTGGAAAATACGGCGTTTCTTTTATATTATCTTCTTGTCAAAAGTTTTGTAGTGGTGACAGTTTTTTAATGAAAGAAGGTATCGAAAAAATTACTCCATCGTAGCGAATACTAAAACAATTTCCGAGTCGGAAATTGACGAATAAAGTTAGCCTTGTGATCATTTTTTAAAGGTTTTAGCATATAGTACTCTACGTTTTTTCGGCGCTTGGCTGAAAATATTTTAGCTATTATGTACATTTTTTTTCAATTGCGAAAAACGTCGCTCACTTCTCTTGTGTTCCACTCAAGATCTTCGAACTGTCTTTTATTTTCTTGGCCGACTCACATTTTCTGTGTTCCCAATAAGGACTTCTCTTGGGACATCTTTTTTCTTCTCCATATTTTTAAAATATACGATCCAAAAAAATAAGCAAAAGACTCGATGCTTTCTCCGGAAAAGAGGACACTTTTTTTTTGGAAGCGAATCAAGGGCAGTCATGCACCTGCCAATGCAGTCGATGGGGAAGGTGACCTCAATGCCACGTGGCTAGAATATTCCGAATTGTTCTTCATTTTTTGTATCAGTACCTAGGTTCTACGACATACCTACAGATGAAACAGTAACACTTAGCTAATAACTTGTTTTCGAAGGTGATAACTATATATCTAATGGTAAAATAGTGCTTGGGTAGATCAAGAGGTGAGCATTTAAGTTTTCCGTACTCTCACCATTATCATTTCCTTCCCGCTCTCTCCCATGATATTTGCCGCTATATCTCTCTCTCTCATGTTTGGAGACCTTCATCCTTCCTTCTCCTCTTTCCGCCATTTTCCTTCTCTTCCCCCTGTTCCTCCTCGTCCCAAGTCTTCCCACGTGAGGAGGATCAACTCGGGAGGGATCTGGAGGGCAGGGAAAGGTCTCTGGCGTGTGCAGATCCCTGGCGAGGGGGCGGACGGGAGTGGCCCGCATCTCAAGTGGCTCCGCCCTTCTCTCTCGCTTTCTGTAGAAGTGAGGGGCACCCGTTGAGCTGAGGAGGCTCCCGTTCGCTCATCCACTGCCTCCTCGAATCCACTGCTCTCTCTCTCTCTTTATCCATCCCTTACGTCCTCTCTCCTTCGTACACCTCACCTATCCCTTCCTTATTTCCTTCCCCTGCCATGTTGCAGTCGGTGCTTGTGGTAGTGTGTCGGTTGAAGGATGGAGGAACTGGAGAAGGGTGGGCACCCAATGAGTTAGACGCAGGCGACCCTGCCGTCGTCGTGGCGTTATATTTATTCCGTTCCCTCTTTGCCTACGGCCACGTTCTCGTGAGGTCGGGGATGTGGCGTGATAGATACCCTTGTCCTTTTCTTTTTGATAAACTGTAGACAACCCGGGTTTATGTGTTGAGATTAAAGAATGAATTTATTTGCCCGTTTATTCAGAGAATAATTAATAGACCTCTTGATTAGACAGCTGGATAATTAGATGGATAAGATAATATACACTATTTCTGATGTCAGAACAGTTTTTCTCAACTATAACAAATCCTATAATGAAAATGAGTAAGGTACTAGTGGATATAATTTTGACTGACTTCAGGCATAGTATACCAAGTTTATGTTAAAACGCAAAATTTGTTAATAATCAAAATGAAAAGAAAAATCTTTTAGCATAGAGAAATAAGAGGTTACGTAAATGAGAAATGCATAAGAAAGGAATATTGCTGGCAGAAGACTTTTGTGCTGGTTTTAATCGTGTAAATAAATGACCAATAAGACGTAATGTCAATACTTTCACATTAATAAACTGCCTTCGCTACTTTGTGTTAACACTTTCTTGACTATTTCATTTCAACAACCAAAAATAAGACTCAATTTTTTTGGGAGGAAGGTTAAACTTGCGAAAATTTTGAACATCTTTATTGGCAATAAATAAATGACGAATTTGCTATACAAGCTAAGACCGATAAATATATTTTTAATAAAGGAGTAATAAATATGGATCAAAAAAGGTTTTCGTAAGGAGTAGCAAAGACAAACGAAGACAAACTGCTAGAAATTTTCCATTGATTAATTCCTGCTAAGTAGGGGAAAGGCGGCGCAGGATTCAGCATCGAATACCTACTATTTATTCAGTAACTCATTAGGACGCAGAAGAGCAGTTTCCCCGGTAATTCGTAGCCGACGCACAGTGGGCTGAAATCGAAATTCTTTGGACAAAATTACAAAATGGCTTTTTTGGAAATAGAATCATGAAATTTGGTACAAATACTCACAATTGATTGGCAATCAAGGAACGACATGTCATTGGCCATGTTTCGTTGCCGTTACCGAGATACAGGGGCTCAAACAGAACCAAAATTCCAAAATTACACCCGACTTTAGTTTTCTCCGAAAATCTTCCTATTTAAGTGGGGGGTGACGCTGTGGGAGGAATTTGATCGGTTAAAAAACTATTAGGTCTGTTAAAACAACTCTTTTACTTAACTGTGCTTAACTTTGGGTTTTTTTTCGTAAATTTAGGTTATGTTACGCAACAAAATGGCGGACGCTATTTTCACGCTAAATTTCATATTAAGTAGTAAATATCTAGCGTTCTACAAAAGATCCTGTCAAGTGACTCATATTAAATCAATTGTTGAAGCTTTCTAAAGGTAGATCTGAAATCAAATTGAAAATTCGTCTGCGACGCCGAAAATTACATTTGATTTTTCTTACGCGCGTCCGGAGCCGGAGACGCGCGCCGGGAGCTGGAAATGCCGTGACCCGAGTAAGTTTTTTCAAGCCATAAGGAACACAACGCTTCCAATTCGTCTGTCCTTAATATACGTGGATTAATATCGATAAACACAGGCTCTATGTGTATAAAATCGCTTATATATGCCCGGAGAAAGGAAATAAATTATCGAAAATAGCTGAATATTGAGCCAGATCCAAATAAGTCCTGTTCGTAAAAACTCTTAACTTATTTTATTTTTACACACTTCATAGGTGTTATGTTTCATTGAGAAAATTGTGGTGAACGCAAAGCTAAGTAAAAGTAGCGTTCTCTAGCGTGGGTGAAGCCTGGGTTTTTCAGTAGGTAGTAGTGTGTCAACTGCGAGAGTGTTTGGATGTAGAGTATCGTGCATCTTGTCGGCTGGCGATTTGATTTCAAACCCTTTATTGCATTGTGTATTTAACTCTCAGTGCAGGCATGGCAGGGGCTAGAGAAGAGAGAAAAAGGTTTTGTTGAGTGGTGGTGTTGTTGTAGCGACTTTGCAGGATCCTACCATTTTTCGTGTGACTGTACAATACCCTCATCATCATATTCACGTCACATTGGCGTGTCGGATTTGGCGGTCATTGAAAACCTTTTACCTGTCAATTCCTGAGTTTCAATAAGGTATGCTCTTTCCTATTATTTCTTTGCCGCCAATTACTTTTTTCTATGAATCTGTCTTTAAATATTTTCATTGGAGTGTATTTTATAGTTTTTTATGTAATAATCGTTGAGCCCTAGTACTTTCATCCATTACCTCGCTGTTTTCGTATTTATTTACCAAAATCAGACTATATCATTCTTATCCCTTCTGAAATTTTGCACAGGTTTCTAGAGTCACTATCTGAAAGATGTATCGCTGAAAAATATATCGACTGCTCCATGATCAAGTAATAGAAGCGAGGGCTATATCTGTGACTGATAGGAAAGAGTTCTTGTACAATTATTTATGCAGAAGTTTGAATATAGAATCAAATGTTGATGCCAAAATAGCTGCCCGGGATTGTACACGCAAGGGTTTTTTTGTTCCGTTCCTGATACGGTGGGAAGAAAGCTCCCGCCATAATGAGAGGTTTAGGATCAAAAAGCAAAATTTAATGGATTAGTGCATGTATTTTTCTGAAATTGTGATTATATTTTCACCATGTACATCGAGAAAAGGCCAATGTTTGGTTTTTATCTTTCCATATTCTCTTTACCACTTACCACAATTTACTTTACCACAATTAGTCACTTAGAGCCTTGGATTTCATAATTTTGATGAAATTTACACAGGAGCACCCGGAAGACCAGAAAAAGAGTTTCAAGTTTCATCTGAAAGAACTAAAAAACGTAAAATTGAATCTCTTAGGACATTGATTCCAGCGCTGAGCTTACGATAGCAGCCTCTGAGTTTGAGGGAGGAAGGAAATATTGCGGCTGCTACGTTAGGGACTGAAATCACAACCACAACACCTACTAGGGCCAAGAGAGTCTTATCCAAATGGTGGAAAGGTGATGTAATTCAATCAGAAATGCCTGTAGAGAAGGCGTTGTCTCTGATGATATATACAGAGCTGATCAAGAGTCAGTATTACTCCTGATTAACCTAGATCTCATACAGAGATTTTCAATAATTTTGAGAGCAATTTCAAGTGGACTGCTACTTAACGCCGAGGAATTTACTCAGTACTGCTTCAAAACTGCTGAAGTGTATGTGGAGCACTACGCATGGTATTACATGCCACCTACAGTACATAAAGTACTCTTCCATGGAGGGGAAATTTCCAAAGGAGTAGCCCTACTGTTAAGACAGCTATCGAGAGATGCATTGGAGTCTAGAAATAAGGGCGTTCGGAAATTTCGAGAGAGATTTACTAGAAAGTACTCCAGAGTGGCCACAAATGAGGATCTATTTAAAAGGCTTTTGTTTACGTGCGATCCATTTATTTCCTATAGCAATTTCTCCCAAAACAAAGAAATATGAACATGCCTGAATAATTGAAGGTATTATTGGTTTTGGAAGAAATAAGTGAGGAATAAACGGAATCAAGTAGTGATGAAGATTCCTTGTAGGAATTTTGAAAAACATAGAACAATGTAAAATAAGTGTTCAAAAAAATGAATTGTATCTATAATTTCCTTTTTGTTAAATGGCTACAATACTCCCTTAAAATGAAATTCAAATCGCAATTAGTGGTTCAGCTGAAAGAAAATTACCGTCGCGCCGCGGGCCACAGTAGAGCGATGCGGAGATAATTATATTACCCCCAAAGTATAATGAATGCAAAGAGTATTAACTTCTACTAAGCTTTGGTTACAATACAACTATCTCAATCAAACAAAACAGCAGGAAGTGAGTAACAATAATGTAAGTTAAGGGTTTTGACGAACAGAATTAATATTGTTGTGCCTCAATATTAAGCTATTTTAGATAATTTGTTTCCTTACTGTGAGCATAATTCAAGTAAAGAAGAAACTAAAGTTTTACTAGGTGAACAAAGTCTATGTGACGTGTAAATCAGGGATATGCATATTGTTAAGGAGAAAAGATGAATGATTTGTGTAGAAATTCTCGTTGAACAACCAAAAACTCCGCGGCGTCCAAAATGTAGTTTTCTGAATGAACCTCCTGGTATAGTCAAAGGCTTGGACTGCCGGGGCGGAGGGGCAAAGAAACGAAAAGAAGTACTTAATAGTTTCCTCTGGAAGGTAAAATCATGTTTGGTGCGAAGAAAACTGCAGTTTTAAGACTTCAAGGGTGTGAAAGAGTAGTTTACTTTTGAGAGGTGAAACCTTGAACGTGATTTCACGTACACTTTAAAACCTTAATATTTCAATATCCCCATTATTTTATGCACATAAAGCCTGTGTTTATCGATATCAATCCACGTATATTAAGACAGACGAATTGGAAGCGTTGTGTTCCTTATGGCTTGAAAAAACTTACTCGGGTCACGGCATTTCCAGCTCCCGGCGCGCGTCTCCGGCTCCGGACGCGCGTAAGAAAAATCAAATGTAATTTTCGGCGTCGCAGACGAATTTTCAATTTGATTTCAGATCTACCTTTAGAAAGCTTCAACAATTGATTTAATATGAGTCACTTGACAGGATCTTTTGTAGAACGCTAGATATTTACTACTTAATATGAAATTTAGCGTGAAAATAGCGTCCGCCATTTTGTTGCGTAACATAACCTAAATTTACGAAAAAAAAACCCAAAGTTAAGCACAGTTAAGTAAAAGAGTTGTTTTAACAGACCTAATAGTTTTTTAACCGATCAAATTCCTCCCACAGCGTCACCCCCCACTTAAATAGGAAGATTTTCGGAGAAAACTAAAGTCGGGTGTAATTTTGGAATTTTGGTTCTGTTTGAGCCCCTGTATCTCGGTAACGGCAACGAAACATGGCCAATGACATGTCGTTCCTTGATTGCCAATCAATTGTGAGTATTTGTACCAAATTTCATGATTCTATCTCCAAAAAAGCCATTTTGTAATTTTGTCCAAAGAATTTCGATTTCAGCCCACTGTGCGACGTAAAGAAAGAGACTCTTTGGACTGAATCCACCTCTGAACGCTAACCCGAGGATATACATACTACCTACCATTCGTCATTTCTCACTTAAGTGTACATCTTCATCTTTCTGAGCTCGGCTACCTATGGAGCATTGTATTTTGTAAATGCGTTGATTCAGCCTTTAAGAAAGTTACTGTAGTTTCAATAAGTGTATGTGAAGTACAATTAAATGTTAAAATTTTGCAATTCTATCGTCAAAAATGACGTGTCACTTGGAAAGCACGATCTCAGATGTTATTGTTGATCATTAAATTCAGTCGTTATCGTTTCATTTAGAAAGTTTCCTGTGACTGAAGGGCTAACTTATACATAAATTGTTATACCTCAATAAAAATTATCATTTGATGCACATGAGAATTAAATCATTTTGAGGATGTTTGCAGAAACGAATCTGCGGCATCAAAAATTAAATTAAGGCTCGGTTGTCGGATTCACTTCACTTTTCTTCGTTAGGGACTAGAAATATCAATGAATGGAGACGTTTCCAAATGTATCCGAAATCCTTGATTACTTTGCAACTAGCGCGTCATTCTAGCGTGCCGTTAATGCATTCATAATGACCCTCGACAAAATGCTGGGCAATCAACCGAGTAACCGTGAGTTTTCACGACCTTGACCTTGGGAACAAGTTCACGTTGAGAGAGGAGTAAAAACGTCGAGCAGTAGCTCGTCTATCCGAAGGGGGAAACATTCACGGTAGCATGCCACCTCTCTCCGAATCTGTTTTAATCCCGCTAATTCACCCGCTCGTCCCCTCTCCGTGGCGAGTGCTAAGGTCTTCGGGGAGTGTGGTGCACGCGAGCTCATTGGGAGGAAATAGCTCTCCTCGGGAAAACACCGTAGAGCGAATTGACGAGAATTTACCGCGCTTTTTCCCCAAACTTTTTCTCCGGGGACCGCGGATAAGAGAGACACCGGTCAGCGTCACCGACGATCGCCGGCATCGAGGCGTAGATTTTGCTCGCGTCCCCCGAATCACTCGTGAGGATTTATGTCCAATACTTACTTCTCCCATGAAATGAAAATATCTCCGCTCCCAGTGCATCTGGTCTTAATTTACGAGCCAAAACCATCCAAATGAGAAGCGAAGTGGCGATTCAGCGCAGACCTGGAACCGTGGGGGAAGTCATCTTCGTATTATTTTAGAAATGCATGTGCATAATACCTTGTAAGCAGTTACACCTGCTGACTTCCTGCATGCCACCTCCAGGGTATGGCAGGAGGCCAGTTATCGTAAAAAATGATCTACGATGCGCACTTATGTTTGTAAACGTAACTGAGCGATATTTCAGTGAAAATATCATGCGGGTGAGTAAAGTAGATCGTCTTGAGTGAACCCTTGAGTGAAGAAGGTCGGTTTTCAGTCGTTGCCGCAACTGCGACGATACAGTGTGCGGTGCAAGAACGATTTACGCTAGTACAGCTCTTACCGCAGTACAACTTGCGTTGACGATCGCGCTTATTATTGACTACGCATCCTAGAAGTTTCATAAGTTCCCGGTAATATAAGTGGCTGCTCAGATCCGTTTCAATATCATAAATTTGGCATGCTTTTATTGACCTCCGAAGGTATTTAAAATTCCAAGGCTGAAAATATTAAGGCCAGTACCGACAATCACAAGTTAAAATATTAATAAATAATCAATCATAATCATTTTTGACTATCAAAACACTCGAAACAAATAAAGATAGCTATTCTGATTTACATATCGGAATTTAAATTATCTCATATTAACACAGAAAGAAAAACACGAGCCAAATCCACAAAAATAAACTTTACTACGACCCGTGTTTCACTGTTATACAGCATCGTCAGGTGACGATACTGTAATACAGTGAAACCCGGGTCGTAGTAAAGTTTATTTTTAAGGATTTGGCACGTAGTTTTCTTTCTGTGTTATCATGTTTCGTTTCCACTCCATATCGCCTGAATCTTCAGAATTTGTCAAATTATCTCCTTGATTTATGATTACTACTATCGTTATGGTACGTTACGTAAGCATTTTCGCACCGCAATGAAGTGATTTTTCACAAAAATGGAAATGGTTATCTTTGCCACAATGATGCAAAAGAGTACCTTCTGCATTCCATTCGATGAGACAGCAGCTAAATGCCAACCTCGGCGGCTGAATCATTGTCTACTTAAGTTGGGAAATCTTCACAATGGTTGATGCAACGAATAACGGCACGGATTAATGATTGTCTTTCCCTCCAGCCTTACCGAGTTTAACTAGAGCCACACCATAGTGGGTTAATCAACAAGACAATAAATTGATGTACGAGTATATAATTCATTTGGTTATAGTATCGATATAATCCAATTAATATACGCATTCTCATGAAAAGAATCAAAAATCCTTTGCCTTCGACGTCCAAATATTCCCTCCGTCACTCACTCAGCTAATCGGCTGACATCTCTCGGGATCCCCACACCCTCCTACCGGCTTCCAGACGGCAGAGATAGTGCGGCCTCCCCTCAAATCAAGGGTTCCCAATGGATTTATTCCGTGCTTTTGAAGGTCACATGCACCAACGCTAGCGCTTTTGGGCACTAAGCAGCATGATTATGCTACGTGCAAACCTCTTTCCATTATCTTCTGCACGTGAATAAAGTAATTGGGAAAATTCTTGGGAAAATTGGGAAAAGTCGACAAATAAAGTTTGCACATTGTATCTTACCTGCGCTCGTTAGGTAGGGGTGCGCCATAGCAAGCTTTAGGCAGCACATACGCTGTCATGGTAGTTGTGGCAATACGTATGCGGCGTAGAATGCCGTAAGGTCGTGTATTACTTCAAAGTACCTGTACCATAACCATGCCGCCAGTGTGGTAGATTATGTCACCGGATGATTACGGCAAATTGTTAGTGTGTGCTATACTTACCGAAGGAAAAAAGAGAAAGGGCGTGTGAGTGTGTTGAATAGATTACTGACATCCCTTCCCTCCTGAAGGCCTAAGTTTAAATCCCGGCGGTATCAGATTTTTTCAGTGACATATATGCCGCCAATTGAGTGTTGCGTGAAGAGCACTTCAAGACTTCAAGTCCTTCAAGTGCTTGGCCTTGTTTGATGAATGGGACGTTTAACATTAGACCCATGATTCCTATAGCTCAGAAAAATGCTGATCCCAGATTTTTATCACTCCATTGCTTCCCTCATTTTAAACAGTCGTGAATAAAAGAAGGAAACAACGGTTATCCCTATTCACTCTTATGCAAGGGAATTATACAGGCATGCATATTTATTTACTGAATGCATGCATTTCACTAAGAAATCCTTTTTCAATGTGAATTCACGAACTCGTCTTTTATTTTTTGTGTGCAAAACAATAATAAAATTGCGAAAAATTGGGGTTCAGAGAGATAAGTGTTGCATTGCATACGCAAATCCAGTTTTATCCTCTGGTCTTACAAATATTTTGCTACTGCTCGGGTTACTGCCGCACTATGTCAGTACGAGCAATTGAATCAACTGTGTTGGTTGCAAATAAAGTGGTTGTAGCGTGTCATGTCTCTTTCAACTGCTACTCCGATGCCATTGTTCCCTAATAGCAGCAATCTCCTACATTTTTCCACTTGCAAACCCCAAAGTGGTTCATTTTCCTTAACCACTTTTATCCCTTACCCATGAGCCATCCATTTATTTATCTGCTGTTCATTTACAATTGATTCCGTACAGCTTTAGAATCGCCTGATGACCATAGAGTTTAAGGGACTTATCTCTCGAATAAGGGTGGGTCTCATCTATGTTCATTGCCTACGCTAAATATTTTCTACCGACCGGGTTCGAACCTGGGCATTGCAACACAACATAAATACAACAATCCGACCCCATGAGGGTCTCGCGATAATCCGGGGGTCTCCTCGCTATTCAACTCATATGCACCCTCCTTTCAATAGGACACGGTTGTGTGAAGTTGGCCTTAGCTTATTGGAAAGGAAAGGAGGAGACACATTACAAAACGGCGTTAATCTGCTTGGCAAATCTTACGAATGAAGTTCCTCTTCAGCTCTTCGCAACATCTCGCGGCTCCAGATCTGGGCGTATGGTAATCCGCTAGATTCATCCGGTGGACGGTATGAAGTTTACATAGGTGTACCTTAGGTTATCGGATTCATGTCGTCATAATGGAAGGCATTGGAAGCTAAATTGCTGCACAAAGCCGGAAATATTTCGGTATCATACGTCAAGGGACACTGCTGTAATTTTTATCATAGAGGGGATTAGCTCTTATTGGTAACAACAGAACAGATCGGGAAAAAAACGTTGACCTCAGGGTCACAGCAGTGAAGATAAAAGCAAGTGTAGAGGAAACTTTGTAGACACAGTATAGGTATTTTCCAATTCATGAGAATGAATTTTTGGCATTGTTCACTGTAATCCAGATAATTCCGGGCTGGAATCAAAATCCCTAGCGGACGTTCCCGGTTGCTCTTAAAAAGAGGACACCTGGGGAAAACAAGACTTCTGGTAACCCCATGTGTGCTGTTCCGTCCACTGCACGAATCAGAGCACGAAATTTTAACGTTCTGAATGGCGATGCTGGGACGTTGGCCTTCAGGGGACCACCTTCTTATATCTGTTTCTGGGGGTGGAATGATAAAATTCCTGCCGCGCGCATGCACTTAGGCGGTCTAATATTTCTTCAGTACGTCGTTTGTTTTATCCTTCATCCCCATTCATCCCTACGTTTTTGGGCACGAGGAGAAAGGAACAAGGCTCGCGGTTGTGACATGAATGTCCATGGAGGAGGCGCCGACCCAAGACGAGGTTCGCGCGGGGGTTTGGAAGGAGGAATGGCTGAGCCAGACACCCCACTCACTTTTTTCATCCCTACCTTCACCCCCCTTCTTTCTTTCCCCCATAGTAATCCACGGAGGATGCCTCAGGAGGAGTTGGGGGCGAAGGTGGGCAGAGATATGGCGGCAGTGAGGGCTGTAGTGGGATGCTTTGGGTGGAGACCTCATATGGAGACAGATACGAGTGCAGCGATTTAAAATTCAAAACACGACGGGATGAATAACACTAATATATGAGGATATTAACTCCTCTTGAGCAGCGTTGCCGGTGGAATAAAGTCGGTATCAGATGTTGGAAGCACAAATCCTTCCATGATTAATCTTCTGGACAATTCCCTTGGTAACTGGTGGATTAGGCAAATGTAGCGAGAGAAAATGTTTATATTCTTGTAATTTGTATCCTAATATTTATTTCAAAAAGGAACTCAGTCGCTTGGTTATTTCTACTATTTTTTTACAGCTAACCATTCGGGTTTCGACTCTTTCATGCACTTATAGTGCGGGTTCTTACTGTTTGTTCGTGGATGAGAAATTAAATGGGAAGTATGTTATGCAATTAGCAAATTCTTACTTATCAAACTGTAGTAGATATCTTTTCCGGTATCCGTGCTGGTACAAAAAGAACCAAGAAGCCAACTTAAAATTGTTGCTATTTTTCCTCGCTTCTGTATTATTGGTAAATTTTGCATCGGAATATTCTTAGATTGTTCATCAAAATATTTTTGTATTGAAACTTGGAAAAAGAAGTGAGGTTAGCTCCACAAAAAACTCAAAATAAATACATCTCCGCTAACTGGATAAATGTGGGGGATCCGGGTTTGAGTTCTGTTCAAGGTAAATGATCCTTTTCTCTGTTAAAATCCTGCTATTGTACATGACAGGGGGTAACTCTGTAAAGGTTTTTGCGGTTGCTTCGCAAGCGTTGAACTTGTCAATCTTCACAGCCAGGAATTTGTGCCATTGAGTGAAGGAAAATAGCAAAGAATGCTTCAAAAATAGGATGAAAGGTTATATCTATGCGAGCTAGCATAAAGGGATGGATGTTCTCCAAACATGCAGCACTTCTCATTCTTAAAGAGGATTAGAAGCTACATTTTAATATCTTTAATGTCATGGATACAAATATCTTCTTGGAAGCTACTAAAGAGATGAAGCCTATATTTCAGACTATGATCTGATAATAAGAGTTTAAGTTCTTCTAATAGACTGATTACGCTTGAATGATTATCGTACCGTCCCTTCACTAAATCTGCGCTTCACACCCTGCAGTTTGTTATTTAACCCTACCAATGGTTAGTAAAGCCTACCAATGGAATGTGGATCGGTGGGAGAATTGGAAACGGATTGAAGGAAGATACAATGCATCACCACTCCTCCCTTCCTCTTTGCGGCTGAAAACATGACCTCTGGCTGAGGCGAGAGCTCTTCTCACCGCCCCTCTAACCCTTCTCCCCGTCCACTCTCTCTCTCTCTCCCCCTCACCTCCCTTCGCCCTCCCCCTGCGGAGGTCACGCCCTCTTCTCACCCCGCCCACCTCCCCGACGCCGTCCCCTCCGCAGCGCTGCCGGGCACCTGTCCCGGGGGTCGCCGAGTCGGGGCGCCTCGCTCTCCGCTGGTGCCGTTCCCAGCCTTGCAGAGACCACTCCTTCCCTCCGCGCCCTCTTCCCGACGGCTAGACCCTCGCGGCCGACCTCCAGGATGGAACCAAGGTCCGTGTATATCAGGTCGTGACACGATCCCATGATGCACCTTGATTTAGCCATTTTGTTTCGGAGGAACGGCGGGAATTCGAATTTCCCATGCAAACAAACGTAGGTAATCGATGCAAAGTACCACAATTTGCTGTTTTACTATTGGAGACAAATATATGAAATTTTTACCCTGTATAAGGGAAATAAGGGCCTTTTGGAAGCAGTTCTTGCATCACACCTGGAGGTCGTGGGTTCGACTCCAAAAATCTTAGAAATCACACATCCACCGCGCCAACGTACCATCACCTTAATTACAAGGAACCACGATTTGCTGTTTTACTATTCACGACAGGTATATGAATTTTTTACCCTGTATAAAGGATATGATGGCCTTTTGGAAGCAGTTCTCGCATCACACCCTGAGGTCGTGGGTTCGACTCCAAAAATCTTAGAAATTACACATCCACCGCGCCATATTTAAAATGAACCACGATTTGCTGTTTTACTATTGGAGACAGATCTATGAATTTTTTACCCTGTGTAAAGGATATGAGGATCTTTTGGAAGCAGTTCTCGCATCACACCCGGAGGTCGTGGGTTCGACTCCAAAAATCTTAGAAAACTCGCTTCCACCGTGCCAACGTACCATCGCCATATTTACAATGAACCACGATTTCTTGTTTTACTATTATAGACAGATCTATGAATTTTTTACCCTGTATAAAGGATATGAGGGCCTTTTGGAAGCAGTTCTCGCATCACACCTGGAGGTCGTGGGTTCGACTCCAAAAATCTTAGAAATTACACATCCACCGCGCCATATTTACAATGAACCACGATTTGCTGTTTTACTATTATAGACAGATCTATGAATTTTTTACCCTGTATAAAGGATATGAGGGCCTTTTGGAAGCAGTTCTCGCATCACACCTGGAGGTCGTGTGTTCGACTCCAAAAATCTTAGAAATTACACATCCACCGCGCCATATTTACAATGAACCACGATTTGCTGTTTTACTATTGGAGACAGATCTATGAATTTTTTACCCTGTGTAAAGGATATGAGGATCTTTTGGAAGCAGTTCTCGCATCACACCCGGAGGTTGTGGGTTCGACTCCAAAAATCTTAGATAACTCGCTTCCACCGTGGCAACGTACCATCGCCATATTTACAATGAAAAACGATTTCTTGTTTTACTATTATAGACAGATCTATGAATTTTTTACCCTGTATAAAGGATATGAGGATATTTTGGAAGCAGTTCTCGCATCACACCCGGAGGTCGTGGGTTCGACTTAAAAAATCTTAGAAATTATACATCCACCGCGCCTTATTTACAATGAACCACGATTTGCTGTTTTACTATTGGAGACAGAGCTATGAATTTTTTACCCTGTATAAAGGATATGAGGATCTTTTGGAAGTAGTTCTCGCGTCACACCCGTAGGTCGTGGGTTCGACTCCAAAAATCTTAGAAATTACACATCCACCGCGCCAACGTACCATCGCCATATTTACAATGAACCACGATTTGCAGTTTTACTATTGGAGACAGAGCTATGAATTTTTTACCCTGTATAAAGGATATGAGGATCTTTTGGAAGCAGTTCTCGCATCACACCCGGAGGTCGTGGGTTCGACTCAAAAAATCTTAGAAATTACACATCCACCGCGCCAACGTACCATCGCCATATTTACAATGAACCACGATTTCCTGTTTTACTATTGGAGACAGATCTATGAATTTTTTACCCTGTATAAAGGATATGAGGGCCTTTTGGAAGCAGTTCTTGCATCACACCTGGAGGTCGTGAGTTCGACTCCAAAAATCTTAGAAATCACACATCCACCGCGCCAACGTACCATCGCCATATTTACAGTGAACCAGGAGAAGATAGGTACCAGAAGGAGCAGATGAGTTAGTAATTGGTTGAAGTGGATTTCCGTGATTGCGATGGAGTGAAACTTAGAGGAAACCATATCATTTACTGATATTTCGAGGCAACCAGTAGTGGAGGGGCATGTAAGTTCATTCAGCCAATAACATGAGTAAGTCATTTGCAGATCCTGCTGTTCCAACTCTGACTAGTTGGTTTTCGTTTACAGAATACGGCCCCTGGCAATTCATCATCTTCAAACATGTCACCATATACAGAATTTTGATTGAAATCAATGGATGTGGTAGGCATGCTCAAGGAATGTTTAAGAGTGTAAGAAAAGGAGCAGATGAGTATTTGGAGTTGTGTGAAATGAGTTTGCGTAAGCCATGCCATTCATTGTTATTTCGAGGCCACCAGTAATGGAGGAGCATGTAAGATCATTTAGTCGATTACATGAGTATGGTATTTGCAGTTCCTGATCTTCCAACTGTAACTAGTTGCATTCATTTACAGAATATGACCCTAGTCAACTCTGTATGTTTCAACCTGTCACCATATGCAGAAAGTTGATTGAAATTAATAGAAGTGGAAGGCGTGCTAAGGGAATGTTTAAGAGTGGTTGAAAAGTTGCAGATGACTTACCAGCGTTGGATGAAGTGAGTTTCACTGTATGCGAATGAGCAAACCAGTTGAAACTAAACCATAAAGGTGTCATGTAATGAAGTACATTGATTGTAATTTTGGAATGAAGTCAATCAATATTATTTTATGATTAAAATATCCTTTTCCTTCTCGGATTTTTTTGCAGGAAATATTCAGTGCTAATTCGTAATATTCCAATCAAACGAAATGTTAACTACCTTGATTAGATGTTGAAGGCATTATCATGGTAAGTACTGAGTGCAATAAATGATGCCTCTTTTCGATTCCTCATCCTGTCTTAGTATCTTGAAAGTTTATTTACTTTGGCCTGTATTTCCTTATTTTTGTGTAATAATTAAATAGTGAAAGTTACATGAAAGTAAAGAAAATAAATAAATCAAAATTTACACGCTCAGTTGAAGATCATTAACTCAGGAGATGGATTCAATACACATCTATCTGCCAAATATAACTGATTATTACATTCCATTAATAATTTTCAGGAGCCATTGCTGATAATTTGTTTGACCTCCATCATTCATGGCATTAAAATATTTTCCTTATATCTGACTCTGTGCACTCCATGGTTGTTAATGTGACAGTTCCACCAATCATATAGGACTCAAATTGCAGCATTCTGATGTACATAGGTAGTGTAATGTTTTAAGTAAATTAATGTTGCAGCAAAAATGTTTAAGAAAAAGAATAAGTATAATATTTATAGACTTGTCCATGAATGTTACACCGGGGTGAACTATTCATAGATCTGTCTCCAATAGTAGAACAGACAATTCGTGATTCTTTGTAAATATGGTACGTTGGCGCGGTGGAAGCGAGTTTTCTAAGATTTTTGGAGTCGAACCCACGACCTCCAGGTGTGATGCAAGAACTGCTTCCAAAAGGCCCTCATATCCTTTATACAGGGTAAAAAATTCATATACCTGTCTTGAATAGTAAAACAGCAAATCGTGGTTCCTTGTATATACGGTGATGGTACGTTGGCGCGGTGGAAGCGAGTTTTCTAAGATTTTTGGAGTCGAACCAACGACCTCCAGGTGTGATGCGAGAACTGCTTCCAAAAGGCCCTCATATCCTTTATACAGGGTAAAAAATTCATATACCTGTCTTGAATAGTAAAACAGCAAATCGTGGTTCCTTGTATATACGGTGATGGTACGTTGGCGCGGTGGAAGCGCGTTTTCTAAGATTTTTGGAGTCGAACCAACGACCTCCAGGTGTGATGCAAGAACTGCTTCCAAAAGGCCCTCATATCCTTTATACAGGGTAAAAAATTCATATACCTGTCTTGAATAGTAAAACAGCAAATCGTGGTTCCTTGTATATACGGTGATGGTACGTTGGCGCGGTGGAAGCGAGTTTTCTAAGATTTTTGGAGTCGAACCCACGACCTCCAGGTGTGATGCGAGAACTGCTTCCAAAAGATCCTCATATCCTTTATAATGGGTAAAAAATTCATAGATCTGTCTCCAATAGTAAAACAGCAAATCGTGGTTCCTTGTAAATATGGCGAAGGTACGTTGGCGCGGTGGTTGTGTGATTTCTAAGATTTTTGGAGTCGAACCCACGACCTCCAGGTGTGATGCGAGAACTGCTTCCAAAAGGCCCTCATATCCTTTATACAGGGTAAAAAATTCATATACCTGTCTTGAATAGTAAAACAGCAAATCGTGGTTCCTTGTATATACGGTGATGGTACGTTGGCGCGGTGGTTGTGTGATTTCTAAGATTTTTGGAGTCGAACCAACGACCTCCAGGTGTGATGCGAGAACTGCTTCCAAAAGGCCCTCATATCCTTTATACAGGGTAAAAAATTCATATACCTGTCTTGAATAGTAAAACAGCAAATCGTGGTTCCTTGTATATACGGTGATGGTACGTTGGCGCGGTGGTTGTGTGATTTCTAAGATTTTTGGAGTCGAACCAACGACCTCCAGGTGTGATGCAAGAACTGCTTCCAAAAGGCCCTCATATCCTTTATACAGGGTAAAAAATTCATATACCTGTCTTGAATAGTAAAACAGCAAATCGTGGTTCCTTGTATATACGGTGATGGTACGTTGGCGCGGTGGAAGCGAGTTTTCTAAGATTTTTGGAGTCGAACCAACGACCTCCAGGTGTGATGCGAGAACTGCTTCCAAAAGGCCCTCATATCCTTTATACAGGGTAAAAAATTCATATACCTGTCTTGAATAGTAAAACAGCAAATCGTGGTTCCTTGTATATACGGTGATGGTACGTTGGCGCGGTGGAAGCGCGTTTTCTAAGATTTTTGGAGTCGAACCAACGACCTCCAGGTGTGATGCAAGAACTGCTTCCAAAAGGCCCTCATATCCTTTATACAGGGTAAAAAATTCATATACCTGTCTTGAATAGTAAAACAGCAAATCGTGGTTCCTTGTATATACGGTGATGGTACGTTGGCGCGGTGGAAGCGAGTTTTCTAAGATTTTTGGAGTCGAACCCACGACCTCCAGGTGTGATGCGAGAACTGCTTCCAAAAGATCCTCATATCCTTTATAATGGGTAAAAAATTCATAGATCTGTCTCCAATAGTAAAACAGCAAATCGTGGTTCCTTGTAAATATGGCGAAGGTACGTTGGCGCGGTGGTTGTGTGATTTCTAAGATTTTTGGAGTCGAACCCACGACCTCCAGGTGTGATGCGAGAACTGCTTCCAAAAGGCCCTCATATCCTTTATACAGGGTAAACAATTCATAGATCTGTCTCCAATAGTAAAACAGCAAATCGTGGTTCATTGTAAATATGGCGATGGTACGTTGGCGTGGTGGAAGCGAGTTTTCTAAGATTTTTAGAGTCGAACCCACGACCTCAGGGTGTGATGCGAGAACTGCTTCCAAAAGGCCATCATATCCTTTACACAGGGTAAAAAATTCATAGATCTGTCTCCAATAGTAAAACAGCAAATCGTGGTTCATTGTAAATATGGCGATGGTACGTTGGCGTGGTGGAAGCGAGTTTTCTAAGATTTTTGGAGTCGAACATACGACCTCCAGGTGTGATGCGAGAACTGCTTCCAAAAGACTCTTATATCCTTTATACAGGGTAAAAATTTCATAGATTTGTCTCCAATAGTAAAACAGCAAATTGTGGTTCTTTGCATCGATTTCCTACGTTTGTTTGCATGGGAAATTCGAATTCCCGCCGCGAAGTCGAAACAAAATGGCGGATTACATTAGACAAATGCGTGTCACGACCTGATATTTACCGACCTTGGATGGAACTTGTGAGAAGTGGTGACGCCCCGTGGCCCAAAAGCTCAATTTTGAGTCGCAGCGTCGATGAACTTGGAGGGAGGTTTGTGCGAGCCTTGGAGCCATGTTCCAAATCTCAACTACAATCTCGCTTCCACTCCTTACATCCTTAAATCTCTATAACGAGTCAAATTGGTGTATAGATACTACCTGCAAAGGTGGCATTACTTCTCAACGTGATACTGAAAACAGAACTGAGAATCGGAATATGGCTGGACCATAATCAGAATCTCAACTACACTCTCACTTCTACTGCTTACTTCATAAAATCTCTATTACGAGACAAAATGGGTGACAAATTCTCCTCGATATGGTTCGAAGCGGTATACAGGCAGATAAAATATAATACCAGCTTTGCAAAGTGAACTTGCGCATACATTTGACTCGAGGAACAGGTTTTAGGACGTAAGCATAAGAAGCGAAACTGCAGTTGAGATTGTAATTACGGCCCAAAGACCCAGTTCTCCAAAATGCCAAATAACATATCTGTGATCAAGACTTCGTTCTACTGATTTCTCTCACACCCTGCGTGCTTTTGCCTTTTCGCTCTCTGCAACTTGCGTCTCGAATGTTCCCCTGTTACTCACATTCTTATGTCGTCTCATCTCCTAAGTGTTGGAGTTTTCACTTGCATCTACATCATATACTGCTAGCCATTTAATAGGTATGTGGCAGGGGTTGATCCATCACCAGGCATGAATCTTAATCAAGAGTTGAAGTTCTAAGTTAGTTATTATCATACAGGTCTCTTTATTAGACCAACATTCATGAACATATTAAATTCACTCAAGAAAAAAGAATGGTATTCCCATGTGAAATATTATAGTGAAAGCATCACCGTTTCAAATCTGTCCTGCTCTTAAAGACGCCTCAAGTCATTAGGGAGAGGTGTGGATGGAAAGCGGAAAGTGTGGAGAGAAACCTGGCATCCTACCCTTAACCTAACCTAATAAAAGGCGCCCTGTTTCCATTCTTAACGACGGACGGAGCACTTAACTCGTAATGTTCTCCCCACAGCAATCAAGAGACTGTTATTGAGCTGAAATATCTTTGCCACCGCAGACATTTGAAACATGACCGTAGATATTTCTCTTCTTAGCACTGGCGTTCCTTGGACAAAGCTTTTTAGAAATTTACTAATATCATTGGCTTGACTTAATGATTCCGTATAGCCTCCTCCATTGAAGGGCATCAAAATCTGATTAACTTCTATCTACCCTTATTATCATTCGACAATTCTCTTTTACGGCAACCGCTTCCGCTGAAATTATTATGGCTTCGTACCCTTATCTTTGAATCCATTTGGAATTTATTTTCTGCCTCTCACTTTATCTTTCTAAGAGTATGGCTTATACTGACTGACTGGGTCAGCTTATTAGCAGTAACAAATGTTTCTGCTATAAAATTGAAAGGTAAGCTAAAATTTATGTGAGAATCTCAAATATTGTGCGTTACTTATGCTTCACCAAGGGCTAATACCGTTCAGTACTTTTTGATACAATGAATTCCAAATATTCCAGCTACTACGCAGCTTAATTTCTACTGGGTGATCTGATAGTGCCAATGGTACTATTTTGTACGAAGGAGAACACTAAGCGTAACATTCAGGCGCCTGAAAATTATCAAATCGCTTTCTTCTCAGCTTCTTCCCCTCTATGTAGCACATTGAATATGATACCTACTCATCCATTGTCGATTTTATCGATACTGGGAATGAGATCCGTATTCTCTACGGTGGAACCCCTCCCATCCTAATTGCATACGTTTTCCTAAGTTGGTCGTCTGTTCTTAAGCCTCAGAATGGCTCTGGGTCACGGATTCAGTTTGGCTGACCGCTAGAAAGACTTAAGGGAGAGGTTTGAGGGAGGCTTAAAAGGTGAGGCGGCTTTAGGTTAAGTAGATGGAATCCTCAAAATTCACCGTTTAGGAGAAGCGTTTCGTGACTGGATGATCAGAGTGCTGGTAGCGTGCTGGGATGTTTTTTCTGCTGCGTGATGGGAGTTGGTTGGGGTAAGAGGACTGCGTTTTCTATTGGATGAGACAGGTGTATTTCGCTCAAATAGCTGTTTTTTTATTAGATATGTTTGAATTGCAACAAAGTAGCTATTTTTTGCCGAAGAATATTGGTTATAATTTATCAGAATAACTCAGGCCGGAGATGATTAATCTGATCCATAGCGAAGAAGAAATTGAAATTTTCTTCTGAAATACAAATTCATACCAGCAGTAATTACATTTTATTTTCTTAGCGTTTCGAGTGAACGTGAAAAAGGATAACTTTTTTCCTCTTTGATTCAGCAGGTCTGACATGCTTGCTATCACATTTCATGATATCTTTAACATTCATTATTTTATTTCATCTCCCCACCTGACTAGCTTTTTAATTTCCCTTTCCCCGTATTTCCTCTAGTGACTTTCATTCTACCTTCTTTCTCCTTTGTGTGGCCTACATCCTGATGGAATCTATAGCATTTTTACCGCCGCGATTTACAAATATTGCAAGCTTTCCCGGCGCATGCTTTCAGTAAAGCCTGTAACTGGTTCTAAATCGCTGCCGACTTTTCAGATAACGAGCCGTTCTCCTTTCTCAGGACTACATCGTGACTACAGAGAATGGCATTAACATATACCTTTGGCCAAAGTGTCAAGTGCCTTCTGATTGGTCCGTCGATTCCCGCCTTTTTCTGGCCAATTGGATATTTCTAACATCATTGCGGGTTTCCAAGCATTAATGAGATTTAGATTGACAAGAGTGGCATTCGTACATGTTGTGAACGTGGTTCAGTGTGCAAGCCATGATGAATAACGTATTACCCAAATTTTACGGTTTGTCGTAGCCGTTTGGATACCGTAACCGTAGAGTATAGTTTAAGGGTTTTTCACTGGACGACGTTTGGTATGTTCCCCTAAATGCCCCTAGGGTTGGTATGTTCCCCTAAATGCCCATAATCTCGCCCTCCCCTCTCCTCGTAAGCCAAATAAGAATTGTACTGACTGTAAGGGAATATTTCAAGTAGCCATACAAAATCAGTATCCGCCTTGGTATACCTAGTGGCTGTACCCTCGAAAACCATACGAAATACAAATCGCCGATCCATGAAATTCCACTATTATGGCATTTGAGTCATTGAGTTTTGTCGGCGCCATCCCCAGTCAGTAGGCGACACTAGCTCGGCACTTGGCGACGCTGGTGTCACCACTTTCTATGCTATTTTATGTTCTGGATCAGTTTGCAAGCCACGATGAAAAACTTATCATCCATATTGTTCGGTCGCTCGCATAGATCGAATACCGTTGCCGCATACGCACAGCATGAGTTGCAGTGCGGAGTATGCTTAAAGTCATAGCAAACGTTCAGTAACGTTTCGAATGGGGAAGAGAAGAGGGACGGAAGAGGATGCGGGGGGCGGGCGGGGGTGAAGTGGTCCCGGCGGAGTGGCCGAGGTGTGTTTGGCGAGAGTGCAGAGTGATGCGCGGTGGTGCTGGGTGACGAGCCGAACCAATGGGACAGCAGAGTCGGAGGTTGAGGGGGCGGCGTGTGTCAATGAGGCGGACGGAGGGGTGCAAAAAAAATCGGGCGATAAAGTCGGGTCAGGTGGCAGGGGATGGGACTTAGGGGCGGGAGAGGGTATGAGTTGGGTCTGTCTTGGACGTGGATGAGGAAGGGTTGAGGTGAGAGAGATGGGAGGGGGGTGAGAACGGGAGCGTCGAAATGCACCCATCGATCGCTTGGTTTCCTAGGACGCCGCCGTATCGCCTTGGTTCTTTTATTTCGGGCGCCCTAAAGAGGGGGGGGGTTAGGGGGGGGGGGGTGAAAATTTATTGGAAGGAGAAAGGGAATTAGGAGGGATTAGTTAGAGGTGTGAGAGAGGAAGGGGGGTGAGGGAAGGGTCTAGGTCACGTGGTGTGACGTCCTAATAATCCCCTTCTCCATGCCTCGTCGTTAATCTTGGATATCCTTTCTAACCATCTTTGGCCGGATACCACATCGACTTCTCGACTGGAAAGCGAATACCTAAATTATTTGCGTGCGATATAACTGAGATTGAGATCCAAAAGTCGATATCTTAGAAAATAGTAATACTATTAGTTTTTTGGTGCGCCTAGCGATAAGGGTATATGGCAAAGTCCAACCTAACTTAATGCTAAGCTTAAACGTAAGAAAAGCACAACACCCACGCCTGATGTGGGAATTTGAACCGAAACCATTCGGTTGCCAATCGTCTCGCACCTTGCTACCGCGGCAGCATCTTAAAAATGCGAGGGTTGAAATATCCTCGGTGTCCATCATCCCAGCATCTGTATCACTAGATAAAGAGTACATAGTTTCATTAATTGCCTTTTCATGTAGGGAGCGTCTCACTTTGAACTGGAATTAATCAGTTAGTTCACTTACGCAATGCGTTAAACCCCGGGGAATAACGATGCTAGATATCTTCCCATAAAATCATCTAATCGCCTTTCTTTCTTACCCTTATACACCTATGAGCTCAAAAATGCTGCTTCTTGTGCAATAGCTATTGATTGCAGCAACTGTCACCTTGAAACATAAATACCTCCTCGCTTGCAGCTTACCAATTTTTACAGTGACCCTTCGCCAAGAGAGTATTCTTAAATTTACGTTATTATTTACAAAGAAACAATATTCAAATGAAATTTCGATCCATTCAATGGATCTTATTTACTCACGTATCCTCAAAATATATGCTGTCAAATGCGAGCTCAAGAATTAGGGCTGATAATTAGTACATTACTCTGACAGTCTCCTATTTTCTTGAAATACCGTTGTCTTTGTGTGGCTTAACAGGTGATAGGTACGTATTGGTAAATTACAATATTTCACTGGTATACATTATTTTATTCTATCTCAATACTTCTATTTTGAATTAAAGTGACTGAGGCGGGCGAGATATAGTGGAAAGAATACATTTTGGTAATGAAACAAGATGGCACTTTTTACACAAGCTTTACTGTCGGTACGACGCGTTTCAACCGTTAGGTCATCGTCAGGTAAATGCTATGCGTCGTACCGACATCAAACTTTGTGGTAAAAGTGCCATCTTATTACAGTACTAACTTCTATTTTGTTTCGTGAAGAATTTGGTTACTATGACGAGTTAATCAGATCCAAACTAGTTGTGTGTACACTGCACATCCTAATTTCCCTTCGGTAAAGGATTTTATCTCATGCGTGAATTCGTTATTTTCATTGAATTTTCAGTGTATATTTCCAAGAGTACTGAAGATCAACATTGCATTAATTACCATTGACAAATTTTCCGACCATCTTATTTTTGGTTCTCAAGGCTGTACCCGCGCTTCTGCTCCTTGGAGCGCGGGTACAACAATACAGATGTACGATAGAAATGGAAGTGTATGGTGGAGAGGTGGTGAGAAACCCAACTTCGGCATTAACTTACTGTTAATGAAAGGGAACCACGGCTTAACGTTCCATTCAACGGTCGGAGTACTGAACTCGAATGCTCGCTACAAAGCACTCAAGTAGGGGCTGGCTTCTCATTGAAAAATATCTTCCTTTTCTGGGATTCGGAAATGAACCCTCGAATATAGAGGCATGTACTATGCTGCTTTCAAAGTGACATTGGGGTTTAGAGAGAAAGAAGAAGAGAACTTTCTCCCACGTGGTACACCGGCAACCATTGCCTCTGGACTTAGGCGAAGCTTGATCTTGGTAAGCCTACTCTAGCTCAGACCGTCGAGGGAACATCGTCTGTCCTAGTACTGTGTTGCTGTGTTGGATTCTCATCTCCTGGCGAAACTTTCCCCTTCATCCCCTTATTGAGGACTATATTCTCGGTTAGTGACGAAAACATCATCAGAGTCACCCTCCAATGCCAACTTGAATATACAATATACAACCACTGCACCAACTCAACCCCAAAACCATTTTTCTCACCCTAATTCACTGCATATCAGTAATTATATAGGCGCCCCCGTATGCACCCCGTTATGCTTACTACGCCCACGACCCTCCTGCCAATCGATTGATCCAAACCCATTAATTCCGAGGACTAATTTTCCCTCGAAACTGACCGGTTTCTTTGGCTCGTTTCTTAGTGCTTTTTTTGTGTCTCTGCCCCTCTGGGCTAAAGAAATGTGGGGTGGAATCAAATACCCGAACAGACAAAAGTAGCTCGCAAGCGAAAGGGCGGACGGCTGAGGAGAATTTTGAGGGTGAAGCAGCCCTTCCTCACTTCTTGTGGTTTGGAGAAAATGGAGAGAGGGGGGGGAGCAATTGGAAGGATAGTCGGGGAGGAGTCACTTTTGAGGAGCACGGCGGAAGTAGGCAGGGGTGGAAGTTGAAACTAGTTTGGCTCGGAGTCGCTGGAAGTTCCCCCTCCGTCATCGACTTCTGAGGGCATTCCAAATTATCCTTCGGAGTCCAGAGACTCCACGCCGCGAAGTCAGCGGATAGTCCTTTGCGAACTCAAAAAACTTTTTTCCGTCCCAGTGCCAGCGAGGATGTTTCGTGAGCGCCGTTTTCATTCACTTAGCTCTTGGGCTCTCTCAAAAGTCGTAATACTACGTGCCCATTATCGGTTTCCCACGGGTGAAACAACTGCGCTCCAGTTGAAAGCGGTTTGGTAATAATTTGCACAGAACCTGACCGAAAGGAGGGAAGATTTTTAGGCTTAAATCTTCTTACAGGGGGGCTGAGAGAAGATTTAAGATTTCTAGTCGGCTCTGGTAGCAAGGTCGTTAACATGCTGGCATGGCAACCTAAAGGAGCTAGGCTTGAATCCAGGAAATCAATTCTGTGTTTTTTCCGGGATTTGTCTTACGTTAAACGGCACGAAATAATCTTAGCCGTTGGAGTACTTAACCCATGACTGCTACTAGTAAGCTGTTT
Source organism: Platycnemis pennipes (assembly GCA_933228895.1). Lineage (NCBI taxonomy): Eukaryota > Metazoa > Arthropoda > Insecta > Odonata > Platycnemididae > Platycnemis > Platycnemis pennipes. The sequence goes on along the minus strand of OW121847.1, from coordinate 79,025,147 downwards.
AAGTAAGTTATATAGCCTCTGAAATATCTATTAGGGTAGAGAATTTGAAGAAAACTTATTTTGGGACCGTCATTCTCTTTCTTTTCACACGTCAGTTAGATGAGAATGCCACTGAGTGTATGTCACGACCAACTGTTTCATAAAAACAGTTTTTGGTGGTGCAACACTGTAAGTCACGTCGAATAATTACTCATGAAAGTGTTTTTAAACATAAGAGTTGTTTGGAACTTGGTTGTTACTGCACTGAAAAATCATGCCCGAGGTGGTATTCAAACTCAAGACCTTTTGATTTCCATTCCAGAGGGATTCGAACCGGACTACCATGTTCGAAATAATAATTAGAGAATGCCTAGATTTTTCTCAGGGTTTCATCGTCTACACATATTTCTTGGTATTTTCCAGTGGTATATTGAAGTAACGTTATCTAAATTTAACCGGTGTATGTTAGGATATTCAGCAATTTTCTTGATTTAAATGAAATGATTGAGGTAAGAATGCCCTTTATTAAAGTGCAAGGAGTATTCTCCTCTTTGTGATAGTCGGTTAAATTTTGGTGCTCAGACAGGTAGACTAGGCGGAATACGAACGCGGGACCTTTGGTTGCCAGGCTGTTATGCAGACGCTTTACCGATCTCACTCACCCGGCCGGTGACGCGTAATGAAATAGTTACCTTAGTCTAGCGTAAATAATTGCCTGATTAACAAGTATTTTCGTGCTTGGATTCCAATTGCATTAATTACTCCATTTGTTCCATTTTCTTCTCATCATGGTGCATTTTATGTCTACCAGTGAGCATTTTATCGCTAAAAAAAAAGCATACCCGTTCTCCGTTTGACTTTTCTGTTAAGATTTCATGTTTCAGAGTCCGTGTGGAAATCAATACCTAAATTAGTCCCTTTCACGCATTTTGCGTCCAACTAGGCATGAATAATTTGGATCCAACGTTGGCGTTTGACTTTATTGCTGTGAACCCCTTGACGAGAAGAGAGCAACGAGGTCAGGCTTCCCAATCAATCGGAATTAATTCTCTTTCGGTGGGACCTCCCCTCTGCCCGGTTTGAGGACTTACGATTCCGCCGAGATGAATTTCCGGAGAGGAGGGTATATTTTCGCAAAAAGAGGACTTCATCCCTTTTGTTTCTGATACTTGGCTGGAGAATGGATTTTCCCCGTCACATTGCTAAAGATGGATGCCTTCCTCGGCGCGTTTGATCACATTTTCCGCTTCATCTACTTTCACCACTGCATTATCCTTTCCCTTTCCCCAGAGTTCTTATATCTTTATGTGGATTATATAAAATACTCATGCTGCCCCATTATTCTTTTCTACGACCCTGCTTTTCGGCTTCTGGTCCTCGCTCTTAGTTTTTGGGATCAATATTTACCTCTTGAGCCCCAGAATATAGTCGATCACTCATCAAATTACCCGATTCATAACCATCAAACTCCTCTTCCATGTCTCTTCTTATGAGCCTTCATGTTGTTGTTTGAAATTTCCAGCGTTCTATTTCAAATATTAACTCTCACCTTCGCTCAGTTGCGAATTTTTGGGAATTTAAGAACATTCTGTCTCAACTGCGCAGAACTGTTGTGGTCATTCCCCCTTCTTTTTTTCACGTGATCCAGTATTGAAGTTAATAGAATCGTGATAGCGTTCTTTGCAGACGACTCTTTCTCAGAACACCCACCTCTCACTATAACTGCTTCATGTTACCCCGGAGTTGGAAACGTTTTCACTTCTTTGGTAAAGGTTTCTTGTATTTTGTCTCAAAATATCACTGTAACATAGCATCGAATACCTATTATTTATAAAAATGTCAGAATGTCCATATTTCACTATTTCATGTTTCGTTTTTTGTCAATTTTCTCTGGTTTAACGCAATGAAATATTTAGATAAAAGAAACTGATTAGGGGGATCGGGTTGGTATGGTTGCTATAGTACTGGCCTCCCATCCCGAGGGCCCGGGTTCGATTCCCGGCAGTCCCTAGTGGAGGGCATTTCAAGTTCAGTACTCCGTCCGTCGGATGGGACGTTGGTCCTCATGGCGCCTTTCGTTAAGAGTAGGCTAATGCCGACGCCGGGTTTACTTTTCCTCCCTTCCTTCGTTTCCTGAAAACTCCTACCATTACCCAATTACCCACCTATCATAAATGGCGCAAATGACCTCAACTGTCGGTCGCCTCCCCTGAATAACAAACCAACTAAGAAACTAATTATATGACTGTGTTTTAATCGAGCACTTCCCGGGAGAATTATTCAACTATCATTTTAAAAACTGGTTCCTTTGAACAATTTTACGTTCAGCATTCATCCCACCAAAGGTGTTGAGGGTGGTGGAGAAGAAAATAACGTTGTAAGTAGGCACTGGGATAATGCAGTGCTGATAAGATGAATAGAAATCATGGTCAGTGGGATACTGAAGGCCGTCATTGAAGGGAGAATATTGGGCGAATGACCTATAGGTGGGAAAGGAAAATTAGTGGTAGCATTGGGTATTTAGATGCTAAAACCGCTGAGGTTGTATTACACCGTCTTATCCTGAGACAGCCTCCGTTCACGCCCTAAGCGAGAATCAAACCTGCGACATTCGGATTGCCTGGCAGGCGAGTTATCGACCTAGCTACAGCGGCTGGGGGATAATAAAAGGAATTTGGATGCATAAAGTTAAGGAGATATGGGTTCATATGAAATGAGAAATAGCGTTAGGAAAGAACCATCATGTAAAAGCACCGCTAAGAAAAGTAGGCACACTCCATCAAAGCCTGCCGCTAACCAGAAGGAAATTAGCGAATCAATCAAATTCATTCGACGGCGTTCATGTGGACTTCCTCACGTATGCGTTGGATCGCATTTGTCCAGGAATACGTTTGTGCTTCGGTCTTTTCCCGGGTGACTGACATTCCACCTCGTGGATCTCCCGTTTCTTTGCCCGGCGCCTCTCAATCCCACCACTCCTCCCGCGACCGAATCGTATTGAACGAGCATTTTGGCGTGGGGATAAAGAATCCGGCGCGAACGTTGTGGGGCATTTCGTCTGCGCCTTAATAAAAAAGGCCGTCTCTATGCCTTTTCCCGAGTTACATCCTCCTCCTCGCCCTCCCCGGAGTGCTGCTGCACTCTTTCCGCCGCCCCTCCCTCCCCCCCCCCCGTCCCGTTTTACTCACGCGTGTGGACTCTTCCAGTTCCCATTCCTCCCCGTTCGTCAGCCCGCGTCCTCCTATCGTTCGACCGATCGAACGTTTGGAGAATTTCCGATTCACTCCCTCTGCAAACAGACTCGCGTGCATCCTCCACGCATTATTTCTTTCCGTGCTTTCTCTCCCGCCAATGCTATTAACTCTTTCGCATCCTCTCTCTCTCTCTCTCATCGCATTCCTCCTGTGACTTGCGTGCATTTTTAGCATTCTATACACGTACTGGTGATTGCTACCCGTGGATACTCGGTCGATAAATTTCAAACTTGGCTATCCAAAGGTCACCGGTTATGGTTCCGTCTAGGACGTTGATGCTTCGATTTGCCAAAGTAGGATTAGATTAGATGGGTGATATAACTTAAGCCGTTTAGAGCACCTTAAAACGTGCGCCGACCACTGCTACGCTGGTAATTAAAGCCAGAGTTTCACGATCACTTTCCACGTAGATGTTCAGGGATCATTTAAGCTACAGCTTTTAGGGATAGGAAAAATGATAGCTCGAGTTATCATTTTTGCAACTTACACGGTCATTTTCTATGTCACTTTTCTAATCATTCGAGACGTTGAATTTCTATCTTTCACGATCGCGTGTTGTTTACAATAGATGCTCAATCCCTCTGTATTCTACATTTGCTACCGTGCGCTCTCTTTGGCTGCCTTTAGGGTTCATGCATAGTGACGGAAAAAAGGACCTTCACAAATGATGAATTAAGGGTTGGGAGTCCCTATCATTCGAGCTACCCCTAAAAATGGATCATTTTGGGTTGTCAGTTTTCAGCTATCTTTTGAGCTATCATTGTCGCTGCCCCTGAACTTCTCTGCGAGAAACAATCGTGTGATACGGGCTTAAGTCACGGGTGGGATAATTTTTTCGCGTGGATACGCGTTTTGGCGTAGAGGTAAAATAAGCAACCACGATTGAGTTTTTACCATATGTGACCAGGTCACCAGCACCTGAAATGAGTGCGTAAATGCAATTTGGTGGAAGTGGAAATTTAAAAATGGAAACTGTGGACGGAGGGATCGGTTTGGCGTAATTGCTTCCAATCCCGGAGGACCCGGATTCGAATTCCAACTGTGGTAGAAAATTTTCTTTGGAATACCTGGCCCCTAGACGTGTATTGTGTGGAGGGCACTACATTAAGTGAGGCCTCCGTCCGTCAGACGTCAGGAGGTTACGTTATTAACCTCTGGGTATTTCCTTAGGGTTGGCTAATTTAACTTCGGATTTTCCTCCATCCTGCGTAAATCCTAAGAAGTTCCAGTGGCTTACAATTCTCAATGAGTCTAATGACCTCGGCTATCGCTTGAATAACAGCATTGCGAAGGACAGAATACGCACATAGCTACCAACTAAAAAGACTTAAAAAATGACCATAAATTCCTCTTTCTCTCTCTATGACCTCTTTTGCCAGATTTTTATTGTCTCTACGCTGGATCGTAGGATTTTTTCCATAAGTCATCACCATGTCGATTAATCTTGAGAAATTAAATAACTAGCTCTCTGTTCATATTTGCTAGTGTAATTGGAACCTCTTCTAAGGCAACAAGTTTTCGCCTCAAGAAAAACATAAATATGAAATATTCATACGCTTATTTATCACTCAAAATTCACCTAGTTTTTATTGTTGATATTTGAAGGCTTTGTGCCCTATGAAGCTCCTCTCCCTTCTCTGGTATGTTCTAAGTTAAAGGCATAACAACTAATTTCTATAAGACGCAGTTCAAAACGCGCGCAATTTAATATGTGAATGCCGTGTCTGAATAATTTTCCGTGTGCCTTTTGAAAAAATCGTGCTTTAGTATTATCCGTTAACACTTATTTTTCTCTATTTGAGTGTGGATCCTTGTCATCTGCCAAGTTGGATGGAGTATTCCATTCGTTGAGCGTAATTTTCCTTTGAATAGATATAATATAAATACTGAGCATCCAGGTCCTGCACAGCTTACTATTCGTTCGATCTTGACAAGTTATCTGCTCAAGGCTTTATATTGTGAACGTACCTGGCTGAGCTGATGGATAGGAACGCAGACCACTGAAGCTATAGTAACGGCACTGCTTAAGTCGCAAGTGCGGGAGTTTCATTTTTTCACTTTCCATACAGCCGAAATTTAATTTTCGTACGTCCCATTGGCTGTTTAATGTTTGGCCGTATCATATTTTCTTGAACGGTTTCCAACGATTGTTTATCTGCCGACTAAATATGCTTTCTAGAAAGACGCCACTTCATCTCACAGCAACTTCAATATTTCGATGCATGATTAGATAAATCCTAAGATTTGGCTGATTAAAAGTTTTTTACTTGCAATTTCATTAATATTGTGGGATGTGTATTTTTACCCATTCTACGTGTTACAATTTATTTCATAAAGTGTTGTGTATAATTTAATATTTGTCTTTTTTCTTCCTCTTTTTGGTGTTATCATTAATGTTATGTGGTCATGCGTAATAATATATGTACAATTTTACGTCATAATTTATGCATATCTTCTGTGATATATCCTATTTCAATGTCGTCTTAGACATTTTAATTTGTAAAATGAAAGTACTGGTAATTTTACATTTGCTCTGTGTAATATTTTATATGTTTTCTTGTTTTTTCTAATTATATATTCTATTACAGGTTAATAATAATAACTCCATGCAAGCAATATAAAGTATTTGATAAGTTCTGAAAAGGCTTCCATACTGGTTTTTGTTGCACGAGATAAAAATATTCAAAATAACGTAATGAAATATTATTTCTTTATTTGACTACTCGTTATGTTAATGAATTATGAAAAATATATTCAAGATATATTTTTACTTAATTATTTTACTGCTACTGCTATGGTATAATACTGATATTGGGAGCCATTCACATCCTGTAGGATCTCCCAGTTCGTTGCCGTTTAATCTTCCTTGGAAATTTATTATGTATAGTCTTCTTTATTGATGTTTAAATCACATTTCAAGGTATGCTGTATGACCAAGGTTATTGTTTTTGAAAATACTTCAGCCACTAAATGTTACAGCCATTAAATGAATGAAAAATTCGTGGCAAGAGTTGGTAGTGTTGTGTCATTCTTCAAAATACTTAATATTCGCCAATTAATAACGTAATCACAAAAACAGTGATTTTGACATCTGTAAACGAATTACTCTTTTTTCATTTTTTGCATTTTCATGCAAAGTACTTAAAAAGCAGCAGGTATCTCCGTCTTTTTGAACTATACCACGACCAACTCTATGCGACGGGTACTTGATTCTGCTGATATATAAAACAATTCTTTGTTCACTTTTCTGCTTCAAATATTAAGTTTTACTACATATTTCATATTGCATCATCTGCAAGCCTTTGCGCTTTTTCAGATGTTTTTTTCTGATGGATGTTTCAATTATTTGTATCTAAAACTTGTGTGACTGCAGTCATATGGAGTAATGGATTACTAATTCCATTTCCTTTTTTTTGTTTCTTTTCCTTCGGACTTGCGGGATTCCTTCCAATTCCTTTCAATCTTTTTTCGTCTCAACGTCACCGTGTCTACCAATAAACGACCTCATTCCTTCTCCCTTCTCACCTCCCTCTCATCTTATATCCGTGACACTAATCCTTATATTCTCCGTCTGAACGCAACTTTCTCCCTCTCATTCTTCGAATCTAATTGTCTAATTATCACTCTTCAAACTCACTCTCTTGTCTTTCTCTCTACGTCTGTATTGCGCATGTAATTCTCGTCTTGTATCCCTTCCACCGTCTTTCCTACTTCTTGTTTTTCTCTCCCCCAAATCGTGTCATACTTGTCCTATACTTACTTCTTCCTGTGCCTGACGGACCTCCCAATTCTAAAAAAACTTTCTCTGTTTCTTTTCTCTTTCATCCCCTCCACATTAATATGTTGTGGTGCATTCATTTCCACGGAACGTCACGCTGAATGTATTTTCTATTTTTGGAACGTAATCTTCAATTTTTTTTTCTCTGTTCACTCGCTTACGCGTATTCACAACAAAAATTTTGCTGCCATTTTTTTTTTCATTTTTACCTAACTCTTGCACGTGATATAAACGAAACAACTTAACCGAAAAAAAAACATGACTCTTCATGACCTCCTTTTCCTTCTTTTTTATTGTTTTTACGCCATTTTATTTTTGATGTTTCTCCCGGTCATTTTTCATTAATATGATCTCTTCGTTTCATGGACTAACTCTTTCTCTCTCCCTCTTCATTCACCTCTCTTCATCTTCTTTCTTGGCCTTGATATCCCACCCGTCGAATCCCGTGTCCCCCCATTGTCGTCGGATCCTTACAATCCCTCTTGCCTGCCACTACAGAAAGAACCAAATGTACCACGCTGTGTCCACCATCATGTCCATGAGGTATAGTAGATTGAATCTTGGGGAAAAAATACAAAGAAAAAAAGTGTAGAGTAAAAAAAAAAACATTGATACGAGCAGCACAAGCGGAGGCACTCGGAATGGGCGGCTCAATATGTTCGGTTCACTGCATTCGTTTCACCGCGCCTCTTCTTCCCAGATCACTCTTTCTAAATCACTCACTTTCTCCACTGCATTCCCATCACCACGTATCTGCATGCAGCATGGCCTCCTCCGCTCTTCGCGGTGGAATGTTTGATATCCTCTCCCGAAGTGCGTGCTTCAGTTGGTCGAATGCGAAATCAAAAGCTGCGTCCTCAATTCGTTCCCTCCATCTCTCTCTCTCTTTCTTCCACCTTTCTAAAAAGAATGAAAATTCCTAACCTCGTCGGTTCCATACATTTCTCAGCCTAAATATTTATTGCGCGTGATTTAGTGTTGCACTTGTTGTTCTCTTCATTGTTATTAAATTCCGATCCCGATTGCAACATTTGTTGCTTTTTTCGGAGTCAAACCTCGGAAAAATAATGGAATTTTTATGTAATTTACCAGTACTATGAAAACGCACTCGTAATTCTCATCAAATAAATTACTTTCATTCAGAATACCGTGGGAAAGCTTTGGCAGCAACTGTGGCGTATTCACCCGCTGCTTGATACATAATTGCGATATTTTTTTTATATAATTCCCATAAGAAATTGTAAGTTAACAGAAAGCATTCAGAATGTGAACATGTGTGATTAAAATCAACTAAAGTAATGTCTTTTGCGTTAGAACAGATGTCATCTTGGAATTATGCCGAGCTGAGTTCTAAAAGTGACTGGTGTAGCGCGAACTTCGGAAAGTCTCGATTCTTCAAAAGAGTGAGAGAGTGAGTTTAAATAACTTCAGTCTTTATACTCGGCAGATATAACTGGAGTTTGACAGAATATCAGGGAACTCTTTCTATGCCCGCGTATTTATCCTGGTTTTATCGTAATGTCAAACAGAAGGACAACCAACTCCGTTCTTACCCCATGTACGATGATATCATAATTCTATGCTTGTCGCATTTATGCTTCAATTGAAAACATGTACATCTTCTGTCTCCCTTCTGGGGTTTCACTATCACATTCTCATCCAGCTCTTATTGTTTTGTGTTTTTCATTGATTTGACTTCCACAAAATTCCATCGCTACCGAGTTAATGTCAGGATTTATTGTTTTGTGTGTCTTGATTCTTGTTACAGGGAGGAGAAAAGAAATGCACCCCCGCTCATGAAAGCGGTGAGGAGACTTCGAGTGTCTTCTATCCTCCTCAACTCCCTTTTGCCATCCCGCATTCACGCTCTCATCTCTGCCAGGATCTCGCACAGACCACTGTTTATTACGTTTTCCCAGCCACTCTTTATTAGGGCCAGCCCCGTATGTGACCCACTCCTTCATCCTCTTTTTTTCCTGCCATCTTCTCGTCACTCACTTCCTATCTCTCTGTCTTGCTCTTTTTACACGCTCCACTTCAACGTCTATCTCGGCTCTTCGGTACCGCCACACCCCTCTTCCATATGACCCAGAAGTTGGAGCCACTTCTGGATACGTGTCTGCACCCCGGAGAAGGCTTGTCACGCGTCCGTCATTTGCATGTAAAGAGAAACAATAGGGAGGAGAAGGGGAAAGTGGATTCATAGCGATCGAAATGTGCTCTTTTTTTCTTGGCCACGGAAGACCATTGCACCGCTATTTATTTCCCCCCACCGAGGCAAAAACGCTTCGCCGGCCAAATATGGCACTTCAAACTGAGCACGGCATCGTTCTCCAAGTCACGCCTAAAGTCGATATAAGGCCTGCAGCAAATTCGCACGACGCACACCGTGACCTTCAACCCTCACGCCAAAAGCGCACCGTATTGGAAAACCAGTCTGCATCGAATTCCGAGGGCTTGGATCGTTAAAGCAGCAAAGAATGAATTTTCCTCGAAATTCCTCATTTCAGTCATGTCAGGGATAGCTTTACCGCTTTGAAGAAAGGGTATTAAAAACTGCCTGCCAGTTTCGGACGACTTGTGACGGAACGCAGAATGAGGCATTAAAACTTAGGTGGGGAGAGGATTAACATATTTTAATTCCACATTAGATTTGAAGGAATCTCAATTGATTGTGTCTCTGATCATACTTAACTTGATGGCCTCCCTTTTAAATGACTCCTGTTTAAACTGTTAATGCCCACCAGCGAAGAACCTGGAGGCTCACAAAACCGACTGAAAAGGGCTTTATCTGAAATTATAAAATGTAACGAGAATGTTTTCTCGCGAGCTGGTGTCACTTGGTGAGGAATAAATAAAAATATATCTGATAACATCGGCTATTGTGCCGTACATTTTGCTGGAAAAACTTGTGGCTTCACGAACCAAGCCCTCGAAATCCATTCGTCTCCCGTTCTCACGTGTCATTTCCAGTTTGGTTTGAGCGTGAAATATCGGAGGTGAATGGATAGAGGAGGAGAAGTACCCGTTTTTGTTTTGGCGTAAAATATTATGCCACTCCCATCTCTCTATCTCCACACCCCTCACCTATCTCCATCGACCGCAACCGCGCTATATCCCCTACTTTTTGCTCCCCTTATTGTTCACGCCGAAAGCACATCTCGCCAGCCCTCCGCTCTGTCCGGAGGAGGTCACCTTCCTCGAAAGGAGGAGCTATTGCGCCGCCCACGAAGATGCCGATGCCCGTCTGCCACCGTATATACCAAAAATAAAATGAAAAATGATAAAAGAATGAGCACCGCTTTACCCCGCACTTCCCGCCTGCGCCTCCTTGAGCCGGTAACCCCGTTTCCCCGCCCAGCCCTCCTCGTAACCACCTCTCTCGCATTGTTGCGCAGCAAAAAGCCTTATCTCCAGGTGAAGTTGTCCTCCTGTCCCTCCATTCCCCCGGTACCCTCTTTCCACTCCGCGGACCGCTTGTGCTTTTGCCTCTTCCCGCTCGTGTGTACTTGCCCCCGTTTTGCTTGCATAACAGAAGTGATGTTCTGTCAAGGGAAGGAGAAAAATCGGGAAAACGAAAGAGGAAAAAAAAGATGGAAGTTTGGAGATATTTCCTTCGGCCTCGGTGTCAGGAACCGCATTGTATAAGGATCAAACCTTCCCCCTCTTCCCTCCACCCCTCCCCACTTCTCCCAACCCCTCTGCCGTTACAGGTCGAAAGCAGCGTCTTCCCGCAGTCTCTCCCCGTTAAAGATTAGCGATGCTCTCGGGGTCATTTCTCCGCGACCGAGAGTTGTGTGACGCTTCGAGTGGCGTACCTACTCGTAACAGTAGGGTCCGCGCACGAGCTCTGTTCTCGAGAGAAAAATGTTGGTTCTCAGAGTATTCGTCATTTGGATGCATCTCTCTCTCTATCTCTCTCTATTTTCTTTTTGATTTCGCGGAGGCTTACCGCATTTCGTTTTTAGAGGAGCTGAATTTGAGCTTTTCTCTTAGGTTGATCGAATGCAATGGAAACAGAAGCGATCTTAAATTAGGGGCGTCATCGCTGGAGTATTGGCACGTTATGATGGTTGTCGGTGTTCCTTTGAAAATATATCTCGGTCACATGGGTAGTGTTTGGTGAGGGCTCGCGACGAACAGCTGTTGGAAGGGGGTGATTGTTCAAAGATTAATCAGATTGCAAGACCCATCAGTCTCCACGCGACAGATGTTTGCTTCGAGAGTCCTCGATTTTTGATGTCCTTGGTGGTGGTATTATTTCGGTGGGAATACGGCCGTGTAATTTTTTTCCTGCTCAAATATCGATTTCCTGTGATCGATTCTGTTTTTATTGCGTAGTTGCATTGAAATCTTTTTAAAAATAGATGCTATTCGTTTTTAGGAATAAAATTTTTCATGGCAATTTATCTCTTTCCAAATTTTTTGCTTTTCGTTGTCCCTTGATGAAATATGGACGTAAATACAATTTTTTCTGTGATACATATTTGTCTTATTTTGCTATGGACCGACTTTTAAGCATAGTATGTCCTTCTGGTCATAAAATAGTTTCCGACACATTTTCCTTTTAATACTAGAATGAAATGTTTAGAATTTCCATGCCTATGGCCGTTGTAAATAATATTTTAGTTGTATTAGCCTCTTATAAACACCAACAGTTACGCAGTGATATTTAGTGGTGTCCTTTAATATACTTTGTAGTCGGAACTGAAAATTGATGAAGATCTTGGGAAATTTAGCTAATGAAAAAAATACTTGATCTTAATTGAAGACAGATACCATGGCTATTTCTCTTAGTTTACTAACATTAACAGCCACGCCACCCTGAATCTCCGTATCACTATACTAATTTTTGGATTAAAATCACAAAAATGTATTCTAGAGCTTAACAATTATTTTACTAATTTCCCACATACATTTGATTCTTTGAAACCAAACATGTAGTCCTTTAACCCCTAGTAGTATTTACATCCTTCGGTAGCTGAACCAGAGTAGTTGGAACGGCACAGAAACCTTCCTCACTACCAAAAAGCTTGTGTTTGTGTACCAGTTGTAACCAAACCCCAAGGTAGTCCCATCCTATGACTAGCCCTGCCTCGCACTGTGTAATGTTGTCGTAGTTTGTCCGGTAGAAAGTGAAGCTGAATGAAGAACCAAGTGAAGTGGCAACATAATCCACCCATCAAACCACTCTCTGTATTCACCCTAGTGGGTCAATTGACTGCTTTTGATTCGTGGTATGAGTTACGTTTGAGAAGTGATAGTTGATCACTTGAAATAATTTCAAAAGCAAAAAAAGGTTTCCTCAACCGTTTCGACCGTTCACTAGTTTGGCGAAAGGTTGAAAAAATTAAAACAGTCGATTGATTCCACCAGTAGATTTGTAGGTAACCTTTTGTGTGGTAGATGTTGGTGATTGTGTGTCCGTAGTGCAGTAGTTGTCGTAAGAATAGAAATATTCGTGTTTTTTTTAATTGTCACTTTTCTCTTACATTTTACTTTGGTGGTGAACTCCTGAGTGAGTAAAATTTAATGCAAATGGTGAACTTCTGAGTGAGTAAATTCAGAACAGAGATTTTTATATCCGGCAAACAAACGTTTCAAGTGAAATTTCATGTTTAATTTGGCAAAAAAGCTCTAGTAGCTCATTGTAATAATAATGATAAAAATAGTAATGTGAGAGTATCAAAGGAAACATTAATTATTGTGGTGGTTTTCCATTTAAGAGTGCTGCATTATTGCTACACCTTAATTTTTTTCCATATTGAACGGAGCTAACATTTTGCCCTGATTATCAGTCAAGACTCAAGTCAAATGATCTTGGAAGGCTGTTTCTCAAGGTCACAATAGTCCCATCCGGCTAATGGAGAACGCCGGTCCAACGCGAGTGGCCCTGTAGTCAATTTTCCGTGATCACGTGTGTCTTGTGGATTGCATCCGACGACTCACTCCCACTGTGCCCTCTTTTGTCGCTTTCGTTGTGAGCATTCTTCCTGTGTATGTGTGATGCCCCCTTCGCCCCGTGCTCCCTATGTTCGACTCGTATGACACCCTCCTCTCTCCTCTCGTAGAAAGAACAACGGGGCCGGCGTGGGAGGGGGAGGCGCCGGCGCCGATCTCCCTCCTGGAATCCACCAGTTCCAGGAGTACACCTACAAGAAGATCACGCCTTGCGACATCTGCTCCCAGGTGCTCAGGGGTAAGTAATCTACGGCGCCACCCTTTTTGACGGAACGGATACGTTTTTACTGGATCGATTTGACCCCACGCACATCATCATTCATCGGTTCAGGAAAACGATATGTCTATTCAGTGGCTAATGTGAATGATGGCTCTAAAATATAATCATGGGTGAATAATGCTTACTTTATGAAAGTATCCATCACCCCCTTTAAGGCAAAATGAAGTGGGCGATTGAAAATGTAAAATTCTGCGGGGACGTACGGGCGAATGCGACATAGTAAACATGTTCCCCAAGTTAACGGGCATCTTGATCTCGTTTTACTGCAAGATTCTAAGAATATTTTCTCCTATAGTACTTACTTGGATTCGTTACTTGGAGAATTGCAGTGATTGATTTACTCGTAGATTCTTAGGTGCATGTATGTACCATTTAGTGGATATCAAGCAGCTAATACGATTAAGGGATGGAGATAAAGCATTTACATAGGTATTTTCAAATCTTTTTCCGCACTAATAGAGCACTTCAGACCGGGAGGAAAGGGTATAAGGATAGGAAGGGATGGGGGATGCAGATACAACCTTAAAGCTTTGTGTAATCCTTAAATAATTTTTTCTCTAATTTGAAGTCAAAAAAAGTTTTTTTTAAAGTTGATTAATATTTCTACAACGGGGGAGATTTTTCTCTGAGATGTCTGATGTTACCAAATTATACAATTTTTCTCCTCTCACCGTTTTCCAATGGAGTACATAATTTCTCATTTCTAGAAACCGTATTGTACGTCCATGCAAGAAACTTAGCGTCTTGTGATCTTTCATTATGTATCCAGGTATTGTTATCAAAGCCTTTTATCATACTCATCTCTTTCCAGAGATTCTATCATTGTGGCTTCTCGTTCTAACTATGCAGTACGTTCTTTGCCAGACAATCTTCCGTTTTCTTAGTTTCTTACACAATAAAATTCGGTTACCTTAAGGATTAATCCGTAACTGAGAAGATCTCTTTGTCTTATCCTTCACGAAGCATAATCCGAGTTCCGTATGTACGGATAAAACAAACTATTCTTTTACAACCGGATTCCAAACTTGTAGGGATCGAGCTCCGATACGAACTCTTTCAAAACAAATCTGTGTCGTCCATTCTAAAGGTTAAAGCGTGTTTTCTTTTGCTGTCAAACCCTTCGTGGTTTGCAGGTCACACGCGCCAAGGCCTCAAGTGTCGCGTGTGCAAGCTGAACGTCCACGTGGACTGCCAGGAGAAGGCAATGGGAGCCAAGTGCCAGGCCAAGTCCCGTCTCTTGCGTCGCCAGAAGTCGACCTCAGAGATCGAGACGGTGGCGTCAGGGCACCAGCACCATCGCGGGGACGCGGCGGAGGAAGAGAGTGAGTATCAGCCGGCCCTGCCCATGGGCAAACTCAGTCCTCAAACGGGATGTGCGATGATGCCATGTGAGATACTGGTCAAATATGACGCAACCTCCGGAGCCATTCTCCGCCAGCCTCCGCGCAAAGCTTCCTAATGAGACCCAAAAAACTTGGAACTCTGCTCCGACAGAATCATATAATGAAAATTGCCGGATAAAGAACATTTTCCGGTCTAGGAATCAAGCCACGGACCATTGGCTTGCCGGGCCAATGTACAGACCACCAAGCCTTCCAGGTTTTCTGATTCCAAAGGCATATTTTTTTTTTTTTAATCTTCGGGATATTTGGGATCGGAAATCCTGGTTAACATGTAAGTCTGACCGCGGTTCGATCCCCAGCCCAGAGAACCTTCTTCCTCAAACAATTTTCACTGCACATTCTGACCGTTCGGTGCTGCTGATAAAAAAAACACAGAATCATTCATTGTCTGCAGATTCCTTTCACGGGTTCTCCGCATCAGTTTAAGTTCACTGTTTTAACGTTTTACGTTAGTCCGTCGCGAAGGAAAGTCACGCGCAGGCCGGTTCGAGGGATGCGTTACATTTGCCGTGCTTTGGGCGTCTTATTTCGCATTTTAATTAATTATTGATGCGTATCCATTCCTTAATTCCATGTACCTATGGGCTGTGCGTATTAGTTAACCATTCAGAACCCTCGATGTTGAATTTCAAAGACAACGAGAAAGAATGATGCCGAACTCATTCTATGTATTATCGTGACGTGCGCTGATAAGCTCTTGTTTTAGAATCTACCATTTGATGGAACTTTTTTGGGGCCAGCTGCCCTCCTTATTTTTTGCGCTAGAGCATAATCCTAAGATGATAATAATATGTATTTTTAAATCTTAAGTTCCGTAGTTGCATTGCTAATTTTCATATTTATCTTCGTTCTTCAGCCATGCTTCCAAAGAAAACTAGGGGGAAAATGAAATACGAAGGAATGACAGGAATTGTAGAGGTTGCTTAGTGCATTGTTTGAAGAATATATTTTGATCACATCGATGCACAAATATAGGATCGGTGATAGAGAAAATATGATTTACCGGGAGTATTCAAAGCAAAAAAAGAACGCATGTCGACAGGAAGATATGTAGGCTTCTGAAGCTAGCTATATCCCTTCAAATAAAAAGCCTTTCCTCGGATTCGCGGATTTCATTGCATGTCTTGATCGAGAAATGACCTTGGTTTTACAATAACGCATGATGTTATCGCAATTGAGGAAACCCCAGCAGATATCGAGGGGAAGTTCTGGTTGGCGAAAAAAATCGTGACTCGTTACGATGCGTCGTTTCTAAATGAACAGTAGATTCTGAAATATCGTTACTGAAGAATCATTTAGAACCGGCGGGTAGAGATATGCAAATCGAGGTGTCTTGACAATTCCGTTGAATCGCCCAACGTTTGTGGAAATGTCTGATGTCATCGAGGCGTTGTTTTCCATCAATGTTGGTGTTACGATACTCTTACGATATTCCTTTTTCAATCTAATGCTCTACCCAGCGTAAAGAATCGCTCATTCGTCTTGGTAACGATATTTACGTATGTTCATTTTACCTGGTGTGAAGAATCCGACCAACTCGGGGATGGTTGATCATTAACTTCTGGCTTGGTGTTTTCTAAATTCGGTCGATGACCCTTTTATTGCCTTTTCCTTCACTAAAATGCCTCGGCTGTCTTGTTTTGGGAACGTTGTTCAGCAAATATTGGTTTGCAATATAGGTTAGTTAAAAAACAAGAATGTCACCTAGTTCATCTAATGTGCCACCATGTTCCAAGTGTCATTTTAATTTGAATTTTTTTCTGGCGCAATCTTGATTTAATCTCCTTCGCAGCCCAGTTACCGATAATATTTTACACGATCTTCCATTCCTGTGTGCGGATTCTTATGTAAAATTATATTATTTATACATTGATTACATGTTAATCAGAAATTAAAATAGCTTAAGTTCTTCAGAGCAAGGCTGATAGTTACTTCCTATCTGCCTTAAGACGGATGCTGTATTGGCATTACACTTCGTCAAAAAAGTAATCTTAGCTGTTACTAAAGAGAAGTTGTTAATTTATTGTTACATCAATGAAATGCTTTTCGACTTTCATGGAGCGTTTTATGCTTTGCGTTAGTCGGATTCTGCATTTGTCTTGCAACTATTTTTAATGATATTGAGCAATATTCGATTCCTGATATTCTTTAGCGAATGCGTATCAAAAAAAGAGGCAAAATCAGTGGATTTCGCTTAAGGTTTTGTTCATCGTGGCTGTCACTTACTTCTAGCCCGAATCGTTAATTAATTAGTTTTTGATTTTATTTTCTTGCCTTAATCGTGACCCGCTGGAACTGAAAACATCCCTCAGAAAACTTAAAACTCGATCTACAATTATTATGTGTGCAATAATGTGGGGAGAATTATTTTCCTATTTTGCTTATTGCTGTTGTTTTTATTATTTCCAATGTTTATAATTGTGTTTTGTTTTTATAGGTGTTCCTGTTTAAAAAACTGAACTAATATTATCGGACGAATTACGGTTTTTAAGTAGTTTTTGTAAGGAATTTTGCTGATTTCACTTTTTCCTGATGCCATTTTATTTTTCGACCCGAGTCTCTTTCCTCTTGCTTTTTCCCTGGGATTAAATATTGCTATAAAACAAAATGATGTTCATCCTTAAGCTATTTATTTATACACCCTGGAAATAAATTTGCGCTTACGCCGCACATGCGTCAGACTTGAGGAAAGGCTCTCCGCGAGACCGTATGTTTTTGTGTTCACTGATTTGTGTTTTGCTTTTGTTTGTTTTTGGTGTGGCAGATCGTTGTTTATTTTAGCATAATTAAAGTTGAACCTTAAGCATTTACGATCCTGTTTTCAGTACTGGACGGACGTCGCGTTACAGAGTCATCAGAGTCCAATGCGATACCTCCCGTGGGGGAGGGGATGACCAAAAAATTAGGTACATCTTTGGAATCGCAATTTTTTAAAATACTATCTCTCTGCCTCTCTCTCTCTCACTCTTTCTGCTTTAATCATCTAAAAAATAGGTAGAGACTAAAACAAAATGCTTCGTATTGCGTGTTATCTGCTCCGCGTGCAATGTTTTCGCAGAACTGGAATCTACGTTGAGATCGTCAGCCGTTGAGGTTATTGTGCTTTGGCCCACGTCCTTCTCTTAACTAGATATGTATTGGTAAACGGAGAAACTGGCGTGTTGTACGGGATAGCCTTGTAATTGATCTCGACGTATCTTTACGTTATGTGTGAGAATCTCTAGAAGCTTCACACTCCATGTCATTGAGCGAGCAGTTACGCGCATATACAAACTAAGAAGCTCACTTTTCCGCTCAAATTCTTCCGATGCCCGCTCTTCTTTTTAAGCACTAACCACCGGGGGTCTTGGCCAGATGTGTCGTAATGACCCGGTCTCATTCGGAGTCGCTCCGCGTCGGTGACGTGAAATTACGATCATTCCGTGAGTTGCCTTCGTCGAGCGTAAACAAAAGTGAGGAAGGTAACGACTTCCCGTGGCTGCGAAGGACGCGAAAAATAGTTACTCCCAGGTCATTGCCGCATCTTGCCACGCTCCCCGCACTGTGAAGTGGTTTTGTTTTTTTAACGTGTTTCTGTAAATTGTCTTGGTTGTGACTACCATTGAGCTCTAATTCTTAAGTGCCTACTTCTAAATTTTCTTTGCGAAACCGTTTAACTAATGAAGACGATGGACATTGCATTTACTAACAAGTGGTGGTCCTGAGTTTTGGTCATACGTCGACTGAATTAACCGTTTCAAGTGCGATTGGCAACTACCTGAGGGAACACTTAGACCAAGCGATAGTCTGAAACAGTATTTGAGGGCCTCCTTTCTCATTTTCCTGGAAAGAGAGGAGTTTCGGGTGGCTCTACTTCTTTTGACTCATTTCAGATACCTATTCTTCTAAGATCAGGCTAAAATGGTCCTCTTTACCTCAAACGGTTGCCAGTCGTAGGTGAAGTTGATTAATATGAAGTAGGCCTAGTCATCACTCATGTAAGTACTAAGGTTATGCTGGTTTCCTGGCAGATGGAGTAGTTTTGTGGTACTTTGCCTAATTTTACTGTGTGCCGTTGATCGCTCCCCTTGTTGCTTCCTCGCCTTATTCACATCTTTTTCCTTAACCCGCAAAAAGAACTCACCCAAATCAACCTTGGCCTACAACACATCCTCTGTATAGACCACAGATGTTACAGAAACGTTAATCTGAACCAAACGGGAATTTACACTGCAGTCATTCATTCGTATCCCAGTGTAAAATTTCACTTCACATCTGATATAAACTGGCCCATGGGAACGGTAATCTAAAAGAGCAGAAGAACTACTCAGATTTCCCAGCCATACAAACAGCGTCTGCTATCACTAGTTACCATTTCATTGAATTATATCCACGATATAGCGTGACCACTTTTAATGGTAGGTATTTCCTTCGTCGGAATGTTTTCCCTCTTTTCTTTTCCTGCAAAGCATTAGATAAAGATGTAACACAATATTTGCATTGAGCTCATGATATGCTCATGACTCACTAATCAGCATCTGTTGGTTGAGAATAAATTTTAACTGAAACAAGGCGAACTCGATGAAAGATTTTGCGTTATAAACGACGCTAAAAAATCGCTAACTCCATATCATCAATGGAAGCCTGACGTAAATGTCACTCTGCCTCTCGGTGTTGTGACCCTCGGCTCACGCCTTGTATTATTTTTTTCCCCCGGCGACACACACTGGGACAGTTTGAGATCCCTTGTCTGGTCCTCCCCCGTCCCTCTCTTCGAAGCGATCATCCGCTGAAGCTGTTTTACGGGAAAGGTATCTGTGAAGGGAGAAGGGTGGGGAAAAGACCGATAGCCATGAAACTAAAAAGCGCCCTCCTTCGATCGCAGACTTCCATGGCGCCAATCATCGCTCATGAAGCTCCGCCATAAAAGCTTCGATTTGCCAGTCGAACGCAGGCGAACGCGCTCGGGGAAAGAAAATCCCTATCGCTTCGGTGCTGGAGGATTGCGCACCGGTCGTTATCCCTTCCAACTTTAGCCTTTCATAATCGTGTTAACATTCAATTTCCTAAGTCTATTCTCTTACTTACTCTTTACTCGATTTCTAGCTAGCATTCGTACCTCCAGGATTAAAAAAGTGATCACCTGAAAGATACGTTGCGTTTATGTAGACTGCCAAAAAAATTAACCCCTCTCAAGTTTCTACATTCTATTTAGCTATCGAATTAGTCTCGGCAAAATGTATTTCACTTCGCTTGAAGAGTATTGCGCTATTTGATGCAATTAATTGTAAATGCATAGATTAATCCCACTCACCTGGCTTCCATTGCGTAGCAGTTGGCCATTTTATAGCACCCCCTCTTAAAGAACAAGCTCCTTTTGCCGTCTCTTACTGCTTAATCTAGAGCGCAGATTATCCCAAAGCGATGTCTATAATGAAGATCGCCCTTAAGCAACGAAAAAATTGGACCCCTTTCCTCATCCTTTGTTTTCTCAGTATCTCAACTCCTTGTCTCCTCAAGTCTTCGCGTCCTCTCTTCCCTGTAACGTCTCCTCGCGCCCAAGAAGACCCTTTATTTATGCCCCTCCTCAGTGCCCTCATTTCATCCTCATTCTACCCTCCTAGTTCTCTCCCTCCCGCAACCCCTCGACCGAAATAAAGGGTTTCTTACGACCGACACGAAAATGCGTTCCGCTCGACTCTCAGTTTGCGCTTCCACCCCCCACGAAGTACACGCTTGCCCAACTTCCTCCAAGTCCCTTCCTCTTCCTCACTCTCTCTCACAATATTTCTCGCTCTCGTTTCCCATTCTCTCTTCCCTTCCCATCCTCCCACCCTGAATATCCCATCCTCTCCATAAAAACCCACTCCTGCGTCGTTTGTTCCCATCCCCCTGTACCCTCGACTCCCCGCCCGAGTTCTACTTTAACGGTCCAGCCACTCCCGCTCCGTCCATTGACCCCTTTGACCTTCCTTGAAGTTTCGACCCCAAACTCCTCTGCCTCCTTTCCCGGCCACAGTCACAGCCCTTCGTCTCCCGCCTTTACCTTTCCCCCTTGCCATACTCCTCTTTGACCTCGTGGCGAATCCTGACCCCACTCCCCCGCCCTCGATCCTCAACACCTCCCCCAAATGATTCGTTGAGCGCCTGCCTCTTTTGTGCCCCGCTCCCCCTAATCGTGTCCGCCTGCCTTCGCCGCCGCCGCGACGCCGCCCACCTCCGACACCGTCCGGACGCTGCCGCCGCCGACCACCACCGGTTGCAGAGCCCCAAGAGGTGGACCTCATCTACCAGGTGCTGAAGCAGGCGGGTGAGATCAGCGGTCGGCGCCTCCCCGCTCCCAACGCCTCGTCGGCCAATGCCTCGGCCGCGGCCTCGTCCGCCTCCTCTTCCTCCTCGTCGGCGCTCGCGCCTGGGGGCGGCGGGGAGGTCGCCTCCACGAGCGCCTCCTCCCTGCTGCGACGGAACCTCGGCAGGGGCGTGGTGGGGACGTCCGGGGCCGGGCCCTCTTCCCTCTCCGTTGGGCCTGCACCGAACGCCTCCTGTTCAGGTGTGTCCCACCGTTCGTGTCCCGAGATCCTCGTCCCGCCCACTTATCCTCCCTGGAAATTTCCCTGGCCCAAAACTGCACCTTGTGGAACCACCCAAACTTACCTGGTTCATATATATGTATATGTGAACCTAGTGGTCACACCCTCGGAACGCATCCCCAATTCTATGGCACACCACTCTTTCTCTCTTTCTGTTCTGCGCCCTCCTATGTCCTCATGTGTCTGCATACGGTCTGCCAGTACGAGTAGTGGTGGTAATACTGCACGTTGGACTCCAATCCTAGGATTGGATATCCCCCACCTTTGCCTCTCTCTCACTCAGCCCCGGCTTGGTTGGTTGGATAATTTCCCTCTTCTCCCCCATGTTATTTACCGTACTCATTGCATAGCATCCTCGCCTGCAGCGTGTCTTCTGTGAACTGGAACCAGTGGGCATCACTCCCTCTATTATAGCACGCTATCTCGCCTGAAAATCAAAAGAATATAAAGTGGCTATGTGCATAGAGGTATGTATGTTTGATTGTATGTGCTATGTGACCTCCTCACTCCCCACTTACCATTTTTTTCACCCATGTCTAGACTATTAATTCTCTCCACTTACAGTCGACGGAGAAGAAGAAAGTACGAGACAGACAATGGGGTCACCCTTTTTATTTCTCCACTTCCCTTGCAGTTGAAACGTTCACCCCTATCTCACATCCAAATTGCGAATATCTTAAAATACGTATGCTTTTCTTAAAATACTCTGTAGACCTTATTGTATTCAATATTTTCCCTCTTGAAAACACATTTATTTTAATGCTGAGTTACCATCATCAAAGCATTTTAGATGGGTCTCCCTGTATAAGTAATGAAAAGTAGAAATGGATGGGGAAACTTTTTTGTAACATGAATCTTTTGCGACAGAAGGACATGCCTGTTAAAATTTTCGCACAGGATATTTCTTCATAATAAACTCTGCACAATAGATTGAGAATAGCGGAACGAAATCTGAATATTTTTATTCCTATGTAATAAAAATCACTCTTATCCGATCTCATCGAAATGCGATACTTAAATAGCTGTTGCAGATCAGTTCATAAAGTGATAAACGCTTTAAGCGGGAGTGTTCACTGATTTTTTCACTGGGGCCAGGAGCGCGTTTTATTCTTGATCTATTAAAATACGGGGAGATGAACCTGTACTGCTTTAGTACTCTCAAGGATTTTTCCCGGCTAACAATCATTTCAGCAGGACAATTCATAACTGTTCCAGCGTTTTAATGTTTTATCATCAGCCAGGTGACGATTTACGCAGTAAAAAACGGTACTGTTGTGTGACTAAATCTTGTTCATGGGTGGCAAATCGCCGTAAGTATCTGTCCCGCACCTCGTGTAGAACAATATTCTCTACCCACTTACCTCTTGACCGACGCAATATTAGTCCCTGGTAATTGGTGCATGTTGGCAAAAGCCGAGTGAGCTAGAACGTTGGAGTGCACCTCTCCTCAGCATGGCGCACCCGCTTCTCGGCCAGGTATTCTTCGACACAGTACGGCATTCGAAGAAACAAGTCGGTCAGGGTTGAAGGTTTATATAAGAGCCGAGATCTTTTCTGGGCAACCACGCAACGACTCTTTTCAAACGACTGCATTCAAAGACAGTTGAGTGAGGTGACTTTTTGTACATTTATTATGAATATTCTGTTTATTTTGTTTCTTATTTGAAACGTCTTTCACAATTTATTTTATTTTATTTCTGCACATGGGAATCAATATCATTGCCCATTTTTCAGTTTTTCAGTGGCCCCAATATAATAATAATAATAATATTTTATTGCTCCAGCAAGTTATAATAATACAAAAAATGATGCAACAAGAATTTTGGAGCTTTAGGTGATCCCTAAGGCTTTTGCCTGTTGTTGGGTTCACCTTCAAATTACACATACAGCAATTTAGGTTCCTCTCCACTTGAAGTTTCTAAATTCTTTGCTTCAGGCTGTGTTATGCAGTTACTGTGTAGAGTTCAGTAACCTCGTTGCTCTGGTGTGAGAGATCCCTACTCTCTTTTTAAGAAAAATGTTTCTCAATTGCGAGTAAGGATAAAAATTATGGCAGTGCCACCGTTGGAAATATATATGGTAATGAAGTTTAGAACTGAGTATCATGGCCTATATTGGCTAAGATCATATAGCGCCGTACAACCTGTGCTATTAGAGCTGAAAGTAACACAACACTGATGCCCGAAGCGGAATTGAAACTCAGACCATTACACTGCTCTCTAGCCGGCGCGTTACCGACCTGACTGAGTTTGATGGAAGATATGTTAACTTCAAGCATAAATGTTGATTTTGGCATAACTGCCGCACTAAATAATAATATAGGCATCCATATTGAATTTAATGGTCAAACTATCTGCTTTCCAATCGTTATTGCTTCGTGCTGTAACGCTGTCATATTCGTTCTTCCATCGTTAGGAACACCGGCTCCACGAAACAATCAGTGATGAATTAATTTCTTATTTGGAGAACGCTTTTCAAGTTTACCAATTTACATCAACGGATAGAAGAATTTGCTGTATTTAAACTTGCTGGTGAACCTGGATACTTCACCTTTAGTTCGGCAACTGTAAAATACTGCACTAATTTAGCCCAAAATAAACCCTGCATTAAATGACTTCCGTTAATATTGCATGCCCGTCCTAATAGTTGTGCCCTCAAGTGAGGCACTGTGACTAAAATTCTTCATCCAACCACTTCTGTATAGCACTAAGTTTTGTGCCTTCCCTTTCACTAAGTAACCACTTCATTTAACCTTAATTCAGACTAAAACTTCATTAATTTTATTACACTTAAAAAAATCTAAGTTCCGTATCAATAATTCGCTCGTTTCTGCTTTGTTTAGCGTTGGTTTCGAAAAGAGAACAATATTGCCGTGCATATGAGTTAAGTGGGAGATCAATTAAAATTCCTGGGCCATCTTTCATGCATTCTCGCCCAGCTTGCAAAGTGGAACAATTCTCGTAGAAAATGCACCCTTACATACCTGAAACTCAATCGGGTAAACTTTTTAATTCATTCCTCAATACTGTTAAATATAATATTAAATGCAATGCCTGAGGAACTGATCTTAAACACAAAATTAACTGTCTTATCGTTAAAATTAATAAACTAACAATGAAATGGCATCATTAATATTGCAGACTCCATGTTTAAAAAAAATAGAATTCCTCATTGCTGCTGGCTGCGACGTCAGGTGCTGAAGCATTTGCTTTGGACAACATTGGGAGGAGAAAAGAATTTCTATCGTCTATGGTTACCTTGGGTCATGTCCGAATGGCATACGCGGCGATTGGACAGCATAGCATCTTCATTTAATTTCTAAAGTCTTGCCTCCGGTCTTGTACTTAATCAAAGCCGGCCCGTGTCGGAAATCGCTTACCGATCGGCAGATAACGAAGTCCTCCGCGCGTACCGAGATTCAAATACGTCAACTCTTGTCGTAGTGTCTGTCTTTCTCGTCTGAGCAACCGCACTCATGGACCGTTTTGCCCGTTCACTTTACTTTTCAGGAACGCCTTTTCGTTCTCCCCTGCTAGATTCTCGGAGATGGAAGCAAAACTCGCATTCACCGTCACATCAACCCTCAAACGGTAAGGACACAATTTGCCGAGCCTTTGAGAGGAAAAAACAAATTCGTCCAAAGCGGCAAATTGTTTTTCACTTTAGAAAAGTATAGCTCGCTGCCCAATTAATCCACATCTGCTTTTTCTCCAGGTGAAACGGGAGGAGGCGCAAAGTTTTGTTCGTGTTCCTGAAACTTTGCAACGCACTTTTTTATTTAATTTTTCTCCATCTAATCAAATGCTTTTGACTTTCAGGTGTCTTTTAAACGGCTTCCGCGCTATTATTAGAATGCACGTCTACCATTTTGGAGCATTTGTCTTTTATGCAGCTCCAAGTGGGAAAGGTTTTGTGTTCGGAACAGTTCTGTGAATGAGTTTGGGTCATTATTTTTCTTTTAACTGAGAGGAGACGGCGACTTGAAATTTTTGGTGGAGTGCCGCGTGCAAATAACAATACGGCCTCTCACATTAAGTAAATGGTAAGGTAAAAGTAATACTCGTGATTGGCACTGGTTAATTTTTTTCGCACATACGGATGAAGCACCATGGCACAAGTCAGTTCACCAATATGTTCTTTGTGTCCGGTTTTCTCAAACCTTTTCTTTCTTTTTTCTCTTTTCTCTTTCTCTCTCTCTCTCTTTTCCTCCTTGCACACTGAAAAATTCCGACCCCTTTCGTTTTTTTTTCCTCTCTCTCTCTCTCTATATCATTTTGATTTCCCCGCCATCCCATCTCGACAACCGAACGTTCCCAAACGCACTGCACATCACACGACTGCATCCATTTCCCCCTCTGCATCCAATCCTCATCGGATCCTGAAACCATATCTCGCTCTCACACTCCCGACTCCCCACACTAACGTCTGGACACCTCACATCCCTCGTTAAAAAAAACACTTAACATTTAAAAAAAATAATTTAATTAAATAACCGTCACCACTCTCCCGCATTCCCCCCACCCATGGACATGGGGTTGTTGTGTCCCACGCCATCCGGAAACCAAAAACAAATACGGAAACAAAACAAAAACAAAACAACGGAATCGCGGCGAGCGTAGAGGCCGAGGTAACGCTGTCGGAGGCCTCGTCGTCCACGTCGTCCAGCCGACGGCGGCGAATCTTCGCCGGGATGAGGAGCCTGTCGGTGTTCCAGCAAGGCACGCCCGGAGTGGGGAGCGGCTCCAACAGCCCAAAGACGGCGCCCGGCAGCCCCCTGAGGAGGGGTTTCTTCCACTCGGGCGGGTCGGCCACGTCGCAGAACGCGCAGAGGCAGCGAACGAGCAGCCGGCACAGCCACGCGCGCTCCATCTCGCTGCCAGAGAGTACGGCCACTCATTACAATCCACATCCCCCCTTCAGGCCAAACCCCCACTTGCCCCCCCCCCCCAATATAATTCCTCCGTTGCTTCCCCAATGGAAAGAAAAGACAAATAACTTCTGTCTCAATCCCTATATCCCCAGCGAAACATAAAAGAGTGGTGGAATATTACCCTGAAGACCACTTCAAAACGATGATAATAGTAATGATAATTATACGTTGCTCTTACAAGATGAACTATGCCACCTTTCTTGTTTAGTTAAAAAAATATATCTTTCTGTCTCTGCTTTTTCATTCGTTGAGGTTAATCAAACCTGGGTCTTGTACCTAAAAAGACTCAATAGTCAGTTCGCGTTGTTTATTTTTTGCCTTTCGTTTATTTTTCGTAAACTTTCCTTTTGTAACAAAATAAGTCGAATAGCAAATGCGATCATTGCTTATAATTTGGCTTAATCGATGTCTTAGAGTATTCGAAAGGCTAGAAGCTTGTGAGTTGCTTCATTGCTGTTCGTTGCTCTTTGTATGCTAGCGCATAGCTTCAATTATGCCATTTTTCTCAGTCAAAGTTGTGTATAGGTGTTAATTTTCTGCTCTATCATTTATAGAATTCAATGTTGTTTTCGCTGTGTATAGCTGTAAATATTCGTTGTTCTTTCATTATACTCACTACAAAACGCGTAGAGTCGATGACTGTGGCATGATCTTTGACTGTTAATTGATGTTTTTCCGTGAATTTTCTCATGTAAATACGTGTAGTCCTTCTTAGTTTCGAGATACTTACATTTAGGAAAATTCAAAATTTCCGTCTCACTTGTACGACATTTGAAATGGTGATTGATCCACCCTGGTTTAAAACATTTGATTGAGTCGTGGTGCCTTGACATTTCCTCTTCTAATCTGTCATTTCATTTATGACTTCTCCTCAGTTCTGTACCGATTGCTGTCAGTGTATTCACTGTATGAAACGGTGATTTTATGACAACAATTATGTTTTCTCCGGTACAATATTCCAATTCCCTAAGACCCATCCATTCGGGTAGAGCTGCTCATTTCTATTGATAAAAGTGCAAATTTTCTTGGCTTAAAATTGCATTCACAAATTAATGCCATTAGTGGGTGATAAAGCTAGAAGTAAATAAGCATTATTATTTTGTGCTTTGATTTCACAATGATTTTCACTTTTCACTAATAATTTGCCATGAATGCGCTTCAAGCGATGAGACTATGTCCCATTTGAATTGTATACTTTTGTTAATATGACTCCTTTTCATTCGGTTTGTTTCATTTATGGTTTTCTTTTCTCCCCTCCCCCCTCCCTCTATGTCTATCCTCCAACGACTGGAACCTTCATCCTGCCGTCGTACCCCCCACTACCCCCTCCGCCTATAATCACGTGCTCTAAAACACCGATGCCCGACTCACATCTCACCGCCTCTTCACTTACTGGATTCTCGCCGCCGTCACTCCCCATCACGCCGTCAACCAAACACCTCGCTTTTACGCTCCTGGATGTCGTCGACGTCGAACGATTAACCGTCTCTCTCACTTCTCATCTTTCTCCCCCCTCTCCCTGTCTCTCTCTGATTTCGACCGGCATTTTAAAAATCCACGAACAACGACCCCTCGGTCATCGCCTTCCATTCATTCAATGACGATGATAACAATGTTAATCGTCCCACGACGTAACGTCATTAAACTTGGTCCTCTCCCCCACCCACGCACGCACGACACCCCCCCTTCCTCTCGGAATCTTTGACTAATGAATCTCCCACCTCCGGATTTCCTTCCCGTGAGCTCTCTCCAGACGACGAGCCGCCGGAAGATGCCGCAGCTGCAGCAGCCGCTCCCCCGGCCGCCGCGACCTCGGAAAAGCGCCACACTCGGTCATCCTCCGGCCGACGCCCAGCTTCGAACCCCTCGTCCTATCCCGACCCCATCCCGGACCCTTTGGTCGCCCGCTCCCGACCTTTCGGACAGCCGCTCTTCCTCACCACAGAGATCCCGGACGAGAACGCATAGGTGTCTCCCCCCTGCTCCTCGATTCCCCCTCACCCATTCCCTACCGAAGCAACATCGTCTCCATTCCCCTTCCACGAATTCATCCCCATCTGACCGACCTGGGGTTTCGCTCGCTCTCCCAGGCCTGTGACCTCTCCAGATCTAAGTGTTTGCGCAAATGAAGGGTTAGCCATGGGAAGGGATGTAATGTTAAGAAATTTTCTGTTGGAGGAAAAAAGGCGAGTTGTTTTTTACGGTATGATGATACTGGGTTTACAAAAACTTGATGTATTGCATGCAACCGGTAGGAAGGAGAGATGTCGATTGGAGTTAACCTAGTGGGGAGATAGTTCAACATGGTTCCTTCCCTTGTCAAGCGGACGGTCTTCCCCATCCTTCATGTCAACACCAGTGGCTATGCCTTCCGCCCCTTCTCCTACCGCTTGCATCAGTGAGCGTAGATTGAGAGCTCGTATGTTTCGGGAGATTGGCCCAACAAAACTTTCAATGGCGGGTCGAAGGATCAGTTTCACAAGCCATACGGTTGCCTGGTTAAAACCCGAGTGTTGGAGGGATTTGTTTCTCAGAAGAAAAAGAGATATCAAATCACTTGCAGCAGGGATGCATAAGTGGGAAATGTCCCCTTGCGTGCACACACATGGAACTGCCCATTCTTATGGAATGCCTTTGGAAAGAGAAAAGGAAGAGAAGGTACCTGGAATCAAAAAATCACTTGCAGCTGACTGGAAGGGGAACTAAACGGGTATGTGTGAATATTTAAGTCCTGAGCATGGGAAGGGATGTCAAAAGTATGTCGGGGAGTGTTTTCCTCCAATTTTAAACAAAGTTGGAGGATAATTTTCGGCCATGATGTACAGTGTCAGGGAAAATCAAGAATTTGAGAATACAGCAACAAGAGGCAACATCTATTGAAGTCACATTCAATTTTCAGGACTGTCTTGCTTTATTGAGAAGTCCCTTTAAGAACCAAAGTTATGTGAACCCATATAGAGTAAAGGGCATTATTTACCCACTAATAATGATGTAAGGTCATTTCAGGATGAAATAAGTTACTTATTTCATGTAATAGAATGTACAATGTATATTGAATCATTTCTACCATTGGCTACACACTTAACTCCTTCTTGCTTTGCTGGCAACCAAATAATAAGAAACTTTTGTAGAATGATAGGTTCAAATGAAGCCTATGCTCCCATGTATGTGGAAGATTTTTGTATAATTTATGAGAAGTGATTATGAGATCTCAAGTATTGACTTGTTGAAGGCATCCAAATCTCTGTCAATTTCCCTCTTAAATGTGTAATGGCATCATTAATGTGATCTCATTCCTCGATAATAATTCTCTGCAACCTTTTGTCTACTCTGATGCGCCAATAAAATACCTAGGAATTTGACTGTTCAACCAACTAGAGTCTGTAAAGCATGTAATTTAATGTATAAAATGCTGAAAAGAGTTCTTTTATTTGAATGAGAAGATATAGATACCAAAGCTCATGAATCATTTTCATAAGTCATTGAAAATCTTAATGGATCTCCATAAACCAGATAATATTTGTGGTTAGGGCATGACAAAAATATTGAGGTGTTCAACTGTATCATTCTATTGTGCTAAAGAAACCAGTTTTAAGTTAGCTACACTTCCTAATTAAAGATTTTTCACTAGTTCTGACAATTTATGGAGCCTATTACCTTCCATTTAGCAACCATTAACCCTATCCACATCTTTCTCTTCCTACCATCGCCTATGAAGAAGGTAATGAAATGGGAAATGTGAAGATGATAATATACCATTAACCTGTGTTTTTGTCTCAGTGGTTTGATGTTGTGGGGAACTTTCCTTTCTCCCCTGATTATTTCTGCATTACTTATGGCATGGCATGGGAATAGATTGAGTGGAATTGAGTGGAGTCTCTACCCTCTTTGAGCCCTCTTATTCAAATGTGTAAAACATTCATTTTGCATTCCTATCATAACATTCAGCATTTCCCTGGATATATCATTGTATGCTTATTGTTTTCTTATATTTGTGATACTCCTTACCAACATTTCTCCAGGCTTTTTTTGTATTTAAACTT
Source organism: Platycnemis pennipes (assembly GCA_933228895.1). Lineage (NCBI taxonomy): Eukaryota > Metazoa > Arthropoda > Insecta > Odonata > Platycnemididae > Platycnemis > Platycnemis pennipes. The sequence continues at coordinate 78,994,950 of OW121847.1, read as the reverse complement.
CTGTATTTATCTTTTTGTATTGCCTATCTTGTGTCCAATCCAGCTTCATTTGGTCCACCTTGATAATAATGATGCATTTTCACTCACTTGACAGGAGAGCTGCTAAGGGCTGCTATTGAGCATTCACATTTTGTGCTGATATCGATATTGATTATGGTGCATGATAAATATTCCAGCTGATTTGCTTATTTTGGATAAAGTATACTTTAAAAAGATTTTTTTTGCTATTTTTTAGCAGTGTGTAATTGATTGATTTTTGTTGTTACTAGAATATGTTCTCAAACTGTTTTATTTTTTTATTTACCTATACTTTTGCATATATGTCCTTTGTTGACCAACTAAGCTATCAAACAAATATTCTGCCTGCAGGTTTGACAGTTAACTTCAGGATCCTATAATATTTCAGTTTAAACTCAATCTTTGATGTATATTTTTACTTGCAATTTTCTTGCAATTTTCTTCCCTAAGGAATCTGATATAAAATTTGCCTGAAATAATTTTATTCTACCATTTTATATGATAATATCTAACATAACTAATATTAATTGTTAGTAATATGCCAATCAAGGTGAAAATTTTCCTCTATTATGTCCTCTTGTGGTTTAAAGTATTGTTTCAAAGCTTTGATACTACTTTTGTGAAAGCTCTATTCTCACAACTCTTTTTATCTTAACTGCTTCAACTATGGCCTGAACATTTTGCTATTTTGCTCTCTTTATCTAATGAAGATGTACAAAAAAATAAGGTTCACCAGTTTTCAATTTTTGACATCTCTATTCAAAGGCTGTGAATCCATTTTTTCTTAAGCTTGCACTTGTCACAATACAACAGTATACATCTGTTTTACCAATGAGTGCACAAAAAAATGCTGAAGTTCATGAATTTTTATTATCGACTGGGCACCCTTTGCCCCCCATTTCCTAACCCTACCCCTCCAAACACCTGAAACCTGGGCACTCCCCCCAATTGTGTGGAACCCCTGTGAACTCCAGCAGGTAACCACATTGGCATGCGGACTTCAAGCAGCAGTGTGACCCTGAGCCGTTACCAGGATGATGCTATCCAGCCAGGTCTCCTGACAGTGCCCAACCAAGGGCATTCTCCCAATGTCACTGGTCTGTAAACCCATAATACCTACTTGTATCTTGCACCACGGGTGGAGGGTAGGCTTTCAAAGGTCTAACCCCAATCCATTTATTAACGACACAATCCCTACTTCTTTGAATCCTCCAATAAATTTGGAAAAAACTTCTAAGAATATATACTTATTTCTTGTATTTAGATTTTCCATTACATTGCACCAGCTACAGTGATGACTTGTTTTTCAATATTTAGGTTTCTAGTAGACACTTAGTAGCCCTTGAATCCTCACTTTAATGAGCACAGGTTTCTCTTTCTGTAATATGCCTTAATTTTACACTCTTAACAATGAGAATCGTGGTACAATCGTGAATGAGAATTGTGAATGTTGAACTATGTGATACTTTAGGGGTAGGCTGTCATGATTTTCATTTGAATTGCGCAGTGTATGCTCCTAATTAAGTTCAGAGTTTCTGAATGAGCCCAGTGAATAGTGAAAGTGCAATGAAATAAATTTGAAATTTTAGGATTGGTGACTTGCATTTCATGTAGATTGCATGATCTCAATGATGCTCAGGTTTTCATTAGAGGCTCACCAGTAACAGTTGATGAAAACTTGAAGCTGGTGCCGCAAAAAAATCAATTCTACTTATTCCTGTATCAGCAGCCAAGTCCTTGCATAATAATGTTTACTTTTCTCATGAGATTCTTCTTTTCTTAAAAGCCTCATGAATTCACATCTCAATTCCTGAAGTGAATGCATTTTGCTTATAGTTATAACAGCTGTATGCCACAGAAGTTTATTTGACAAGCCAACACTAGTCTATGTATTATAGACTAGTATATGCAATGGGATTAATTCCCAGGCTTTACACAAATCGGCTGGGCAATTCAGTTAATTTTTAGGCCTTCCCTTTATTATCTTCAATGCAGTAACAAGTAGAATAGGTAGTCATTATCATAGCATGAATTTATTTCCATATGCAAGCATTTTTTTCTCACTCATTCAAAGAATGAAAGGTTTATTCCAGTAAATGCACACGTGACCTCAGAAACAAATTAAGTCTTTAAAAAAAGGAGATGGCTATGTTTTTTTACTTTCAAAAAGTGCAAGTCAGTGAAAGTAATCATTTGAAGGAATGCACATGCTATGTGGTAATAGTACTTTGAGTACATCAAATATTTCATTAAGACAAAAAAATCCTTCATATAGTGAATTAAAATTAATTTGAACTGGTGTTAAGGTTTATCTTATTTTGATATTTTAATTCTTATAAATCCTTGCACTCCTACTTAATTCAATCCTTCCAAAAGTATGATGCACTCATGGATAGTAAGTATGTACAGTTTCACTGCAGAAAAAATAAATATAACTAGCTTTCAACTTTTTTATTTCTATGAAATATGTGCCCCTGTTAATCCTGTGTTTGATCTAGATGTAATTTTGGTCCATATGGTTATTGGTATTTTACCTCAATGATATTTAGGCATGAAAAGAGCAAGGAAAACAGTGTTGGAAGCCAGAAATCCTTGAAGTCCGGTATAAACTTTAATCCCATTTGCCTTTCTATAAGTATTAAGAGAGAGTGGCAGTGAAATATTAGTTTCATCATTTGTTCAGTTTTATTTTCATCTTTCTCATAAATTCACCCTAGTAGCTTAACAAGTTGGCTCTGGTTCCTGGCTAAACAACCACAGCACCTGTGACTTCAATTGATAAAGCATTTCATCCGTGCCTCTTTTTCACTACCAAACTTCTGGTGGGCTAAATAATTCATGTGCATAAACTAGCTTAAACTGCACTGCACTAGCTAAATTCTTGTGAACAGGGCAAGATAGATTTGGTTCCTGTGAGATGATTCACAGTTGCAAGCAGCTTTGTTTTTAAGGGTCAAAGAATCTGTGCTATATAACTGGAAATTCAAGAAATTTGTCCATAGAATCATGTGTGTAGATAATTGGATCAACCCAGAAATATTTTATTGAACCCCATATTGGTTTGAAGATCTAATTTTTATAGAAAAGTTTTTGCTTTTGGAGATGTTCTATATGCCATTGCATCATTACCAGTAGGATTCCAAGAACATTCAGCTCTTAAATGAGTTTCAATCAAATAAAGGTGTCTATGTATATGTAAAAAAGTGAATTATAAATATGGAGAAATTGATAACAGTACCTAATTTGGAACCTGCCCAATTTTTCTAAAAAGGCAAATGGTAATTACTTTCTGGAAACAATTCATAGTTCTTAAAGCTGATTTATCATATGTAGTCGTCATTTTAAAATTGATGCCCTAATTTTGAGAGGAAATGTCTTCATTTTTTCTCAGTTAATATTGTCTGTGCTCAAGTATACAGTGGTTTATAGAATTTTTTTAATTTCTTTCACACTATTGGTACAATATTTCTATTCTGATGCAAATTCTTGAGGAGGAATTTATTTTGTTGGCATCATTTTATTCCATTAGGTTAAATCTATAAGGGCGATAATAGCATTTTGGACTTATACCTGAAAAACTTAAGTAGGTAGCACTCTTACTAGTTTTTACGCCCTTCGAATCAAAAGATGAAGCTCTTTGGTGGTGAAAGGATATAATGATTGATAACACTATATGACTTTCACAGATTTATTGACTCATGACCAGTATTGGCTGTTGTGCCGATAAATTTGTGGAAGTTACAAAGCCTCCATTTAATCATTCATTTTGCACTCGTATTAGAAGTAATAATAAGGAAATTCAGGTAATTAAGTAAATAAGTGACTGAGACTAATGCACATAGTATCTTTTTTATGGAACACTAAAATTTTCCTTATCCAGTGGATACTTTGTGTGTAAAATTTGCACAGTGGACACCTCTCTGTCCTAATATACTGCAAGTAAATCTATAGATTAAGATTAGGATATATCCTTGCATTTTTTCCTGGGAAGACAGCATCAATTGAAAATCTTCTTAAAATAACATGAAAATTATAGTAAAAGTCACTGTTCTGTGGAAATGCACTTTGACCTCATAGCATATTCCTTCAAATCAATACTTAAGCTGATATCAATTAATTATCACTGCAGTGGGTTATGTAAAGTTCATCCTTGGGGAATACTTCATTGTAATATCAAGCACATATGCCATTTGGATTTAAGATATTGTTTTGGCGATGGAAAATATTTAGAACTGATTATAGATTAGCCATTGATAAGTTATCAGTGATGTATCCAAACAGAAATGGGAGGAGGAGACTTATGCATCTGCACAGAATCACTGCGGATGCATTTTACTTTACAAATTATGTGAAGACCTTTTTTGCCATTATGTTATTTCCTCTTTATAGGAGCTACTTCTCTGTTAGAGCACAAGTGAATCTGTAATAGTTAGGTAGAGTTGATGATTATCCTCACCTAAACTATAATCTTCTTTAGGTTAGTTGAACTGCATTCCATGGTTGCATGTTCAGATATGATACCTTCAATTTCTGATCATTGAGTCTTTGCCTTGATTGCAGAGTTTTCCTTTGTTCCTGTATATTATCAAAATTTAGTATCAGAAAGAAATAATTCTGTTTTTAATATCTTGAGGTGTATCAGGAACTGAGAATTTATAGAAACCTTGCCATTTGGGGAAGCGTTGACGCTTAAGGGAAAGGGTGGAGGGTGTGAGAGGGAGGTGGGAAGTGTCTACTAGCTATATGGTTGTTCTTGCACAGTGCGATTTAGAGTGTTAAGGTAAATGTTGCATTGCTGATTATGGCTGCTTCTTTTTCATTTTTGTATTGCAGACTCATTTTCTAAGCAATTCTAGGCATCCATTTCAATACATGTGGTGGATTCAACTAAGGGAAAGCTATGATTTTTTTACCTGTTGGCCTGCTTCACATGTGGGATTTGTCTTCTTAAGCAGAGTAAAATGGCCATTTTTGATTTTATACATTCCCATATAGTGCAAATATTGAGTTTCAGCTTCCTTACCTTGTGGAACACCTTAATGATGAGGCCCACCCCATAGTGCTGAATTATAATTTGGTTGGTTGGGAAAAGATCATTAAGTGCATACATACTTATCCCAGTAGCATGCAAAATTCACTCATAACAGATGAGGGCTGGATTTTGATCCACTATTCCCCAATTTTTCTAAAGATGGCATTGATTACATTATGGTTATCCAGGAAATTATGAAGTGTATAGTACTTGGTGAATGTGATGTCTGTGTTTACTTGTTTGAATAACTTATTTATGCTTTTGATCAGTGTGGGGTTTAAAGGACATGAAGCTAGTTTGTTTTTGAGATTTTTTTCCTTGTGGTCAGGGCAATGTTAGTTTTGTTGCAAGATCCCAACTTTTATTTGCTGATATCCATTCCATATTTTTTTTTAATGAGTTCATTAGCAATGGCTGTATGTTTGATGCAGTGTAGTCCCACCTTGTATAATTGACCATTAGGAGGTAGTGTAAGCAACCTGTATGCCAAAAAGTTTAAAGCTGCTACTTTTTGTTTAAATGGGTGGTGCAAATCAGCTTGATGTTGTAGTCAGTGTGTCTTTTTACAAAAATGTCGCTTCAAATCTTTAACTCATCTTCGGTGCTAATGGCCACCTTTGAAATCATGATATTCATATGGAATCATCAGTTATTTTTCTGATGGTTTTGGCTCCATGCTTTCTCCTAAGCTGCTAAAGTAACCTTATGATGATGGTTTAAGGTGCAATGAAGGGACAGCAAAGACACTATCCCCCTCCCATGCATGTTCAGAAAGCAGTGCAGCCAAGCTAAAGATGTTTGACAAAAGTGTGGATAATTATTGACTCATCAATGTTTAATTAAAGTTGCTCATCAACTCTGGCATATAAGTGATGGATGAATGAAATGGCTTGAAATAAATTTTCCTCCCAAGAGTCACTGCTTCAGAGTTATTTAAATAATAGAAAAAAGATTATACATTTTGGACTGAATGCATAATGTGTGCTCATTACATGAATATTTTTTTTATTTTGGGCTCCTCCCCATCTTCCTCATGCCAATTCAAAAAGTAGGCAGTGTGTAGAGGATGGGATTCAGGCCTACTGTACACATATATGCCAGCTTTAGTCAGTGACATTGCCCATTATGAGGTTAAGCTCCCCTTAAAATTCTAAAACAGTATCTTAAATGACAGTACAGTGATTTATTATTGTCATATTCCCATGCTTTTATGCAATTTAAATATATTAAGGAGACTATATTGAGTTACAGGATGCAATTGGGGGTCTATGTTAAAAAAAATAGCATTGTCCCCTGTAAACACAAAATGCTACTGATGCACGGCAGCAGCACAAAGTGGCAGCACTGCAGTAGCTGTGGACGCGCTGTTTCAGCATGCCTGACACCATCAAATTTCCGATATTCCAATGTCAGCAGCGCTTCCACAGCGCTATAGCAACACCCTCACCACACTGCAGAAGCATTTTAATTACGCGTCCACAACAATTCAGATCGCACACCAGGGACCACAGCATGTAATTAGTTTGTAACCAGGGATCTCAATTGAGAACACAGGGTTGCAATAAATAACTTTATTGCTCAATAATAATGATGAACACATTTTCATAAATGAGCATTGAAATACAAAAATATACATATAATATCTCGAATAGTCTTGGATTCAAATAATAAGTATAGCTACATTCTCTACTGAAATAAACATTAAATAAACATTAAAGGTAGCTGGCTAACTAAACTAACTGGTGAATTCACCATGGTGGGAAAACAAGTTAACGTCTTCCACTTACTTCACTTTTCAAATCTTCTGAGCACATACAACACAAACAATAATGGCCGATTCTGCAATTTGTCAACTCGCTACTTATTTGCATACTCGCCGGCTTCAGGGTAGCTGACTAGCTAAGAATTCACCATGCTGCGAAAACAAGTTAACGTCTCCCACTGACTTCACTTTTTGAATCTTCTGAGCACATACAACACAGCCAGGGATACTATTTACACACTCCCTGAACACAACTCACAAATATAATAGCCGATTCTGCGATTTGTCAACCCTTAATGATTTTTTTGCCACCACTTAGTGCCACTAGCATGATGTGCCTCATTCAAAAATCTACCTGCAGCGCTTCAAGCACTAGCTGTGAATGCACATTGAATGTGTTTCTCAATAAATTGCTCTATGAGAGAACTGCTGCGATGCTGCTGTCGTGTTTCAGTTTACATGTGCATCACTTGCAGTGCTGACATCCTTATGAAGCACTGCAGCAGCTATTTGTGTTTACTGGGTCGGATCGACCTTCATAATTTTCACTCATAGAAGCTGAACTTAGCCAGTTATCCATTTTCATTCTCAGTAAATGAGCAACTGTTATTAAACTTTACTTATTAAATTTTTACCATATTAACCTCTCAATCCTGGAATTTCAATGAAGCATTTAAATTCAATTTCTTGATTTATTGAATCAGTGGTAAATACAAAATGCAGTGAACCTTGCAGTTGTCGAATGTTCATTTGGAAGAAACCTCAGAAAGCTGGAGAAATTGGAATCAGTATAAAAAAGATTTTTTTAAAACTTCCCTCCTTCCAGTAAAATCTGTAAAATAAATATTGATCAATTTGCCTTTCATTTTGTATGTGGACTAGATACCATTAAATTTGTAAACTTCTCTAGACAAATACTCATGAGACATATTATGATGCCCTCTTTCAGGTTTCCATCAACTTGCATTCACTTATCCCTTGCAGTGCAAAATTTCTTTTGCTTGAAGAATTTAATGAACAACTGAGGCAATATATGGTGCACTTAATTTGACCAATAAAGCATGCTTAGCAATGGTTCATTGCTTGCCAGAGGGATAATGAGTTGGCTGGAGACAGCAAAGTGCAGTTAGAAGTGAAAGTATTTTATATTTTGTGAGCTCTGAAGATAATATGAATTTTGTCTTTGGACTATAAAGAAATTTAATTCTATCTGTACATGGGTTCCTTCCAATGGAATGGGTTTTTTTAAGCACTAGATGCTGAAAGAATCAACGATTGAAGAAAGATAATTGAAAAAGGCATTGAAGTACGTTACTTTAATTTCTTAAATGACAGTTTTTGTGTTGCTCACACTCATGCTCAAAAGGCAGGAAATGTATTTTCCCAGTTGTTTTTAGTTTATGAAGTATGGTTGGTGAAACATAGGGTTTAGAAAGTTAATACCACATACAAAAGGAGCTGATCACTTTTATCACAATACAGAATCCCATGAGGAGATTCTGATCTCCTATTGTCTATTGATGTTAAATATGGATGCTAAAGATCTCTCAGACAATCATAGCTACATGGACATCTGTGAAAAATCCTCCAAACTACAAACTATTCCAAATTGCTGAGACATTAAAATTCATAATTCACTATTTAATATGTTCCTGAATTGGAACCCCAAATTCTGAACTGTTTAGGGTAAAAAAATGAAAACGCCTTGAGTATAAAATTTAGTAGTATGAAATTCCATTCATATTTTCATTCCCAATCGTCATATTCTCCCATTGACATTAAATATCCCCCCAGGTGGCATTTTAGTTCTCCACAGTTGATCACCATATGATGACATGTGGGTACTAGAAAATAACTTTTTTGGGAATTTAATGTATTTCAAGGCCATTCATACACAGCAACTCAATACCTACAATAAAGGTAATTGAAATGGAAATTATAAGATTTTTCCCCTTGTAGATGGTCTTTGACTTCTAAATCTACAATTAATTTTGACTGGAAAAATTGAGATATTTTTGGAGAGAATTCAGTGGTTCATTAAATTGATGTGCTCCATGTTTATGCTCAAGTTAATAAATCAGTAATTCCAAGAAATTTTAGTGTAACTGCCGTATTAATTTCCTTCAAAGGTATGACATCCCATAAAAAAGTTATTGAAAATCATGTGTAGCAAATTTAAAGAGGCTGATGAGTACTTAATTTGAATTTTTTCACTCCTACACCCTTATGGCTTTACTCTCACCATAACATTCCTATTTTTTTTAGCAGGGATTCACAGTTGAGGAATTTGAATAGTGCATATTCACAGCCATAGTGATGAGCTTAATGGAAAGAGTACATGCACCTCACCATGCATTTATTTTGATTTTTATGGCATGTATGTTTCATTAACCTGGATTGTTTTATTCCTTCAAAGTCACAACACAGTACAAAACAGTTTCTCTAGATGCATATGTTGTAAATAAAATGTTGGTTGCATAGGGTACTTCCATTATGTACATCAATGTTTAACGACATTGATGAATAATCAAATGCACTGTTAAAGATAGCTTTAGTATTAGTTGTTAGAACTGGGCACTTGCTACAAAAGCTGAAGCTATCATGTTTTATTTTTGCTTTTCAGGTTGCACCAATCATTTTTCATTTTTCTTATCACCTTTTCTATTCAATTCAGGTGACCCATATCCTGTCCATAAGCATTCATCCTACTAATGATTTTTATTTTGAAGGGCTCTAATAGTAATGCATAGTGTGTAGTGGGATTGCATCAAATGTTCCCCACAAGCTTTTATTTCTGTTTTGTGTACAACCAATTTGTGCAAAATTGTATTGGTCGTTGGCTTAACAGGCTGGTGTGTACCAAAACTATTTCTTTGTAATTAATCACCCCCTTTCCCTACACGAGTGAAATGTGAATCTTAATAGGCATGGTTATATATACTCTAATGAAGTGAGGAACAAACACAAAGCTTGAAAAATAATCAGAATGGAATGTTTCCTCAAACAGATGCAAGTTGGGGACATGAAGAAATGACTTGGCTTTTCATTGTATTAGTCTTTAAGTATTCAATGAATTGGCTCTACTCTGCCTTGTCATGTTTGTAGAATGCAACTGTGCTTTTAAGTATTGTGTTTGTTTTTTGTGTACATATTATGCATTTTATGTCATTAGTGAGCATTGAATGTGCATTTGTATGATAACTTTTCATGGTCAGTGCTTACGAGCAGTGTTGTAATATATGAATTGTGAAGTTAGTTTCAATGTAAGGTGGCATTATCCATTCCTTTAATGGGCTCTGTCATTACTGTTCATTTCCTACCACCTCTTCCCCTCTCTCATTTCTCATGTGTTACAAGTTGTCTCTCTTTCAGGAGAATAAAAAAATAAACATGTTTCGTCAAGGTTTACTTACATTTAAAAAATGAATTATTTTTGTTCCAGCTGGATTTCTTTATCATTCAACATCAATGATGAAATATTTGGCATTTTCAAATCTATTATCAGTTTTTATTCTGCCTGAAAATTATAGCTTTTGACATTTTTAACAAAATAGCTTTTTTTAGTAGTTGACTAGAAATCATTTGCATTTCATTTCTTTTAGGTCCACAAGCTACCATTCAAAAATTCAGGTTAATTACAGGCATCTACTCAATGCTTGTGGATAATGATAATACCAGATTCAGATTATTTTTATGAGATTGATTGAGTGTATGTGCAGTTTTTTTCTCATCATTTAGTCATTCATTATCCCTTTGCTTGGTGCACTATTTTATGTGTGCATATTACATTAATGGGCGTTTCAAATTCACCTCATGGAATATTATCTCTGTAACAAATATCATCCTGCTATAAAATATCTGATAATTCTTTGGTAATGCACCCATTACTTCTTGGATACATATGGATTATGTACATCCATTAATTTGAAAACATCAAGCCCTAAGAAATTTATTGGCTTCTATATTTAGGGGTTGCGACTGAATGTTTTTATGATTGTCACGAATAAGGTTACATATTTAATATTTGGCTGTTTAATCTTAAGGTAGTATTTAATATTTTTGTGTTATCTATTTTTCCTTTCATAAAATCAATTATGTACAACTATTTACTTATGATGATAGATATCTTCTAAAAATTCTCAAGATAATAAATGCCTTTGGGAGATATACTTAAGTGCCTCCATTGCATTAATCATTGTCCTGTCTTAGTCATGGTAAAGTATATTTTTTATATATTTCATCAATTTTACTCACTGACTTTGCAGCTCCTCATAGTCCTCGACGTCAGAAACTCAACCTTAGAATGAAAAGCTTGTCCCTTGACTCACCTGAGTCAACAGAGCATGTGCAACGACAGCGTAGACATGCAGCTGCTGACCATCAGACGAGTAGTCAGTCATCATCTTCTAGGATTCAATGTAACTATCTAGACATATTAATGTTGAATAGTTTATACTCCATCATCTGATTTTCATTCTTCATTTGGTGACAGCTTTCTCTGCGAGTACATGACTGAAATATTTGACCATGCATCTGATTTTATCAACAGAAATTATTTATGACACCTTCAACTGATGTGTACTATGTTCCTTAATATAAGACACATTAATTCATAAATATTTGTTACACAGCTTTCATTTTGACTGTTACACATACAAATGTGGGATGAGGTATATACTACAAGAAAACTGCTTGATATACCTATGTAAAATTTTGTTGACTATCCAGAACCAGGTAGCTGAGCATTTATGAAGAGATATTTGGTTTGGACCATATTAGATTTAATAACTTTCTGCTCTGGTTTCTTCTGAATTACCTCCGTGTTACCATTCCTTTTCACTTAGACAATTATTTTAGTGATGCTAGCAATAATAATTTAAGCAATGATGTATGTCTGCTCAACCACTATTCTCATGGCTCACTGAGATTTGGGCATTTTTAGGCTGACTGGCCCTAAAGAGACAATAAGGTAAATTTATCCATCTATGTACTTAAAAGTAGTGCGTACACAGAAGGCATTCACAGCTTCTTCCAATTCATTTGAACAAAACAAACACATTTTGTAGGCCAGATACTAATTTTATTTAGATTCAGTTTTTGTGTGATACTTAAGCTATAAATCCAAGACGTGGTAGTATATTAACGCAGCAACAACCCTTGGCACTAAAGATGATTTTGCTTGAGATTTAATTGGCTGTATTTAGTTTTAGGTATCAATAATGGCTTGAAATCAAGTATTGATATTGTGTGCTTTTATATTTATCATTCTTATTTACCACATAGTTGTGCATGCTGGGTTTCAAACATTTTCACAAAATTAGAAAATTCATGACATAGGTAATATTTTTATAATAAATAATGCACCGTCTGAAAAAAAATGCATATGAATATCCCAATGATCTTTCTTGTCTACTGGTCAATATTGTTTGAGAAAAAATATATTTCATTAATTACAAATTTTATTCAAAATGATAACTAATACTGCTTCTGAATAACTTATAGCAAAGTTTTGAAATATTCAACTTATTATACAAGTGCAGAAACCAAATATTCATGGAAACCTATCTAGAATTTTTCAACCATTAGTAAGATGTTAAAGCAAACGCAATTGATTTGGATATTACATCAGTATGTCGATTATAGTGAATGCTTTTCATTTTAATGTTAAGTATTTTCATGGATGGTTAATTTAGTTTTCTTTTTAAGATCTACTTGAGTTCAGAGTTTTTCTGTTTTGTCATTAGCACCTTCCAGTCCCGTCCATAACCGTCGCTTGCTGAGTGCCCGTAATATGAGGATGAGTTCTGTGGAACTTCCTGATGAGAATGAAAAGTCTCTTAGTTCTGCCAGCACATCACCATGTCCCTCACCGGTAAGATTATAAAGTACTCAATAATCTCTCTAATCGTTTTAGGAAAAATCTAGTATCCTTAAGGACCTTTAGAGACCCTAAGCACTTATTAGAACCCAAGGCCCTAAGCATTTTGAGATTCATATGCAATTGAAAATATAAACAATACTAAACCAAAAAATGAAATGTTTTTTCTCTGAAAATTAAACAAATTGTACTGAATTATGGAAAATAATGTTTATTTTCATATACATCCACTGTATTTATGGTTTAAAAGTTTTCAAATTCAAATATCTGAGGTGCCCCCTTCCCTTGATACCCTAAGCATGTTCTTATTTTGCTTTGTGGTGAATGCAGTACTGAGTTAGTGCCGATTCATTCCTTATTGTGATTTATTCCGGTGTAACTGATAATAGCGCTCTCTTTTTTTTCTGAAATTGATTTAATTCTTCATCTTAAAGAGGCCTGTGCAGATAAGCAAAAGGCCAACTCTATTGTAATAGTGATTCACATATTGGATCAATAAACTTCAGTGGAATTGATGATTACCATTCCAGTTACCATTTATAATATTATAGCAGAGGTATACAAAATTTCCATGTAAAAAAAGTTTTGTTTATTTGGGAGATTATGTTAGAAATTGTAACTTCGGTGCCAGACCTAATCGCAGATTCATCTTGAAATCTGCTCAATAAGAGTTAATTCCACCATTCTTCAGTTGTTTGCCATGAGATGATGGAATGCAAAATACTTCCCATTCTGGTCTTGCTCTCACGGAATGAGAGATTTCTGCTACCTATATTTTGGGATGAGAAGGTGATTTTAAATGCATCAGCTAGATAGCTAACCAGGTTAAACTTGACATCGTACAACTTTTAATCTTCAAACTTAAAGGGTACAATTTCTATTGATAGTGACTTCAATGAACAATGGTTCAATGTGTGTATATGCATGCTTTAAAGCAGCACTCATTTGATGAAACTAATTAGTTAAGTCAAACAGTCACCCAAGATAACAAAAAATTGATGGTTAGAGAATGTCTGTGTTATATCACCTTCCCTTTGTTTGCCAAGAGATATCAGTTATTAATTATTGAGTTAGAAAAATCATAATTAAAAGTTTTATTATGAATTAAATCATAACATTTGCTTTCTAGAAACCTCATCGTCTTCTACCAACCAATCTATATGTTGTTTTGTACAACTTTAAATCAAGACATCCTGATGAACTTGATCTCAAGTAAGTTAGAGTAATTATTTGATTCTTTTTCTCTTGCTACTTTAACCTAAGCCCCTTTGTCACGGTGCAATTTATTGGCCATAAATTGGCACAATTGTTGGGCACAAAATTGGGTTGAAAATTGCTAATATGATCCTCATGACATCACCAATATTGGGACCAATATTGTACATAACAATGCTCATATATCCCACATCAGTATGCAACATTATATTAAAATAGAAGATCATAAGATGCTGGTTTATTGAATGTGAGATGATAAATAAAATTATTGTTTATTATTATAAACAAAAGAAATGTCTATAAAAGATATTTTAAGCTTAAAACTGCCCAGAAATGAATGTCAAAGAAGCAGCATTGATACATGTTGTTGTTTTGGCCACTAGGATACAGCAATACTAACCTCTGATTGGAGGTTGGCTGGCAGGAAATAGATGGTTAGAGGGTTCTACAATCCAATATAGGTTAGAGATTGTCAATGAGATTGTGGGATTGGGTGGGAAATTGGTAGGTATGTGTCAAGTGGCACACATTCCAAGTTCCAATAGATTGCCCAATAAATTGGACCATGTCAAACGGGCTTAAACCTTTAATAGAGTTGAAGACATCAGTATTAATTCTGTATTCTTCATGAATTTATATATGGCAATGAATATAACTCAATTGGCTCAGTCTATTATCTCTGCAGAGCATGCTCATGTTATTGTCTCTACTTGAATAGGAGCATCAATTAAAGAAAAGACATTTTTCAAGAGTACTGGAGGCAATATTACATATAAAAATAGCTGTATGGAAAATGTTAAGATACAGAAATAAAGAAAAGTATATGAAGTACATTTTTTGTATCTGGTCATATTTGATGTTGTAGTCTTGTTTCTTGAGAAAAAATAATTCAAGCACAATCATGAATCAAATATTATAAGCTATTAAGAGATTCCATGTCAGTTCAAACAATCAGAAGTGGTGAGATCAAAACGGTGATTGATCTAACATGGAATTACTCTATTGCCGTCATGTCAAGCATGAAATCCAAAGATTTTTTTTAGCTAGAAACGTGATTTACTACACCCTCTAATTAATTAGTATGCATATGTTGCTGCATGGATACTCTCAGCTACAATGGTCGTTCAATAAGTCCTTAGAAAAAGTTAGAAAAACAAAGTATTTTGGGTAGATTTTTTTTTTTAATTTTTCAACACAGTCTCCTTTTATGTCTATACATTATTTCCAACATTTCTCCAACTTTTTTAAGCCATCCAAAAAATAGGATTTCAAATTATGTCTCAATATATGAATCTGTTTGGACGATGAACACCTCGTTCGAAGTGAATCGTTTTCCACTTAGCCATTTTTTTCAAGTTTATAAATAACAAGAAGTCACTGGGGGCCAAATCTGGGGAATACGGGGGATGTTGTATTAACTGAATTTTAATTTGACGATTTTTGCCATCAAAACTGCACAGGTGTACACTCGTGAATTAACTTGATGGAAGAGAATTTTTTTCTTTGCCAAATGAGGACATTTTCTCTTAATTTCTTCACTCAATCGGTGCAATAACAACACATAATACTCTCAGTTTATTGGTTGTCCTTTTCCCTAGTAATCTATGCAGATAATTCCATGTGCATCCCAAAAAGCCATTGCCATCGCCTTACTGGCAGATTTCTCCAGCTTCGCCTTCTTTGGAGCTGAATCGCCTTTACGAACCCACTGTTTCAACTGTTCCTTTGTCTCTTGTGTGTAGTAATGTATCCATGTTTTGTCCACAGTTATGTATCAAGGTGGAAACTTGTCAGGGCTGCGATGGAAAAGTGCCAAACCAGCCTCCGAGTTGATCACACGATTGCGTTTATTCTCCATTGAGAACAAACCCATAACCCATCTTTTCACTTTTTTTTTTCATATCCCATTTTTCGTACAAAATTGAAAACACTGTACCTTGTGATATGCCTGTGGCCTCTATTTTGCACACATTGATGCATTGATGACTCAAAACCATATTGGGGATTTTTTCAATTGTTTTGGAGGAAGTCACTTCCACTGGACGTCCTGAACGATGGTCATCATTTGTGGATGTGCGGCCACATTTAAACTCATTTCCCCAATAGTAAACAGTTGCAAACACAGGAGCAGATGTACCATTAACTTCATCCAAATCGGCTTCAATATCTTTCGGTATTAAACCTTTTAATTAGAAGTATTTCATCACCGCATGAAACTCACTTTTTTCTATTTTTCTAAATGAACAAAACTTTGTTGCTATGGTAGCCGAAAAAATTTGTTGCTAGAGAAACCACGTGATGGATATAGCTGAAATTTTTACAGCAGTCTAATGAGAGATGACCCTTATTAAAAGCAAACCTTTTAAGATTGTATCATCGCCACCGATTGGATTTTCCAAGGACTTATTGAAGGACCCTAGTACTTGAGTCATTCTTAGTAACTGAAAATGTGTGGACAGATGGTGCATTTTCAACTGTTTCTTCCTTTAGTTTCTACAAAAACTGGTTCCATATTATTCACAGACTGAAAAGTTTTAAGTACTTTACCTCATTTTTTACTTGAAAAATATTTCTATGCACCTACATCAGTATTATAATAAACTCTCAATAATACGAAGTCAGCGGAACTGGAAAACGGCACTTCATATTTTCGAAGTTTGAATTTTCGAACTTTTTTAAAAAGTCATGAAAAAAATGTTATCTCTGTTTTCTCTAACTTTTGTTCTCTTCGGCAACATTGTATAACTTTTGTGGTCGTTCATGAAAGCATTTTAAAAGATGCATGTCTTAAAATATCGTAAAATAAGTACCTATTTGTATTTCCTATGTCAATGCTTTAAAGTTGGTGATCGTAGTGTTGGCAAAATTTCGTCCCAGTATTGAAAACTTATATAAAACAAAAGTTGAACATTTTGTAATATGAATTTTATTTTCGGGATAGTCAGTAGAGATGGGAATCTAGTATGGGCGCAAAAATAGACATTTGCTTCAAACATCTACGCTGTTATGATGGCAGCTGGCCCAACCACGCTTTAGTTGTCCTCTATCACCCAATCATATCTTTAAAAAAGTACGGAACTAACCCAGTTTCTAGGAAAAAAATCATTCACAGGTTATTAATTGTAGCGTCTTACCATATCGTCAGTGAAATAAATGATCTTGGGAGGTAATATTGTTTCTTTTCTGCCACTAAAACCTTGATGACAAGTGGGGCATGATTCGGCATATTTTCCACATCGTCTCCTCAAGGATTATATGACAGCCGGGGAGTTTGGGTTTACGGTGCGTGGGGGAAAAGGGTCCGGTTGCGGAAAGGAAAGTCCCCAGTTGCTGGTGTATCTTTATCTGTCTTGCTGAGCTTGAAGGGGGTGGGGGAATAACATCGCAGAACGTCTGTTACGTTCCTTCCTCTTCTGGGCAACCCTGGGGGGCACGTGTAGGTGGTTGATTGGACGTTTGCATTCAAGATACTAAGGCGAGAGAATTGTGAGAACAGGGGACTAATTTCGAAAGTGATGACAGGTGTATACCACATGGCAAGTGTGATATGTTGCTTTGACCCTAGCAAGTGAGTCATCCCAAGTGCCTGAGAAAAATATCTTACCCATCTCAGTGACGAAAATGATAATAAGCTGATTTGAAATGGTCTTGATTCTTGGTCTTGGTCTTGAATGGACTTGGTGGTCCCTAAAGGGACCGCATGGCCATTCGCCGAAACATTAGGTGGTCCATTTAGGAATCGCATGGGTGATAAAGGTCAATTAAATTAATCTAAATTTCTGTCTACAATGTTTCCTTAGTGTGGAATCTGCAAAATTTTTGTGTTATTTTTCAGTTAATATCATAGTAATTAGCATAGGTTATTTTTTGCATAATATTTCTGATTTTCCTATTGTTTTTATTTTATTTCAAAATGAAATAAATTTATGGATTCTTTTATTGGGTTTCAGGGCTGGGTACAAAGTAACTGTAATTGATACTTCTGATCAAGATTGGTGGCAAGGGAAGTGTTTGGGCAGAGTTGGCTATTTCCCTTCAAAGTACGTGACCAGGCTGCAGCCAGGTGAAAGACCTCTACAAGTTACTCACAACCTTCAAGTTTCTGATGGAGATAATGGCCTCATGCTGCTCAGAGATCAGGTATCTATAATTTATCATCCAACACTTAACCATCCAAAATGGAAAGGGTTGTTGAAATGGATATTTTGAGTCTTTCAAGATATTTCTATAGGCCAGCATATTTGAAAGAATCCCTGCATTTGAAAAGGAAATAGTATCTGGTAGGACTTTTTGACCGGTTAATGTTTGTATCTAATTAGGCCATAATTCGTTAAATTGTGTCTAGGATGTATAGATTCATTTTCCCAACAAAATTAAAAAAACCAAACATTTCTATTCTTAATTTCTTAAACTCTGTACATGGGTTGCCTTGCCTTGATCCCTAATTCTTCATATTTCTTAATTGAGTCTTGGTCACTGCAGTGAGTTGATATTAAGGGTGGAGAAAATCAACTGATTGCAATGACTATACTATTAAAAAATTGTCTTTGTGAAGGATGGCAGGGAAGAGGATAGAGAACCCTGTAGTGTGGGGAAATTGAATGAAGGAGCATTCATCTTTACTCATGCATAGTAGCTCACTCATCTGATGCATCAAGATTAGTGTATATTAATCAGTTTTACAGCATAATGTTATGAAGTGTCACCTCATGTTCTAATCCATGTTTTGTTGGGCCATGGAAAACCAGTCTTAATATCTTGAAAATATGGTTGGATTATTGCTATATTCACACTTGGGAAATACAGTATAACCATGTTAAAAAGTTTTTAAATGGTCAGATGGCTTGGAACTTCTTATGCAGGAAAAGTAATTTAGAGGGAAATGTGTACCTTATGGGTTTTATTCTGGGAATTGGGAAATCCAACTTCCTAGAAGGGAAAACTTCCTATGGAGGAACTTATTGAGAAGGTTCTAATGTGTTGCTCTCACAGACGTACAATTAACCCTTAAGCTATGGCAGCTAGATTTTTTGTCTGCTGCTCAATGTGGAAGAAAAGAGGCTGAGCATGACCCTCCCTTCAATAGGGAGAGACTGAGCAGGTAGATGACCCTTCAAATCCTCTCGCTACCTTTCCATTTCCAGTTGTCTCTTACAGCAGCCACTGCATGTGAAGCTTTACCCTCCAAGCTTTCATGTCCATTACAAGTGGTATCATCAGGGTTAAAATAATGGAGAAGCCGTAAAGATAAAGCCTGTAGTGGAACTACCAAAAGAGACTTTAATGCTACTGAAAGAGACAAGTTGAAATTATCTATGCTACGATAATCTATGCTCAACCTTTTCTTTTCCCTGTACCCACAAGGGTCGAATGCTACTGACTGTTTATTGATGCTAAATAAGTGGAACTTTAAAATACCAGAATAATTTTGGAAAGCAAGTAATCTATTAATGTTTATTGTAATTTGCTACTTGTTTTGACACCAAACACCATATAAATCCCTATATTTTTGCTTGCATATATTCTCATGCAGCAATATATCTTGTTCAGTGTTGAACACCACATGGTAATGGAATGTATCCCCTATTCAGTGGAGAAGTGACCAGTTTGGCTGAGGATTGAGACTGTCTAGTTGTTTCTCCCCGGAAAGAAAGAGTTTGGTCACAAAAATATGAAAGGGATATGGCCAATGGAAATGGGATGCTGTCAAACCTATAAGAACTTTTCTTCTGCAGTTGCTCATGAATATGTACACGTACTTATTGCAAAGGTTTTCATGGAATTCTGCTAATGCAGAAAGGTTCAATTCTCATCCCCCCTGAGGAAGATGGCAACTAGAATGGAGCTGAAGCTGTTGTTAAGCCAAGTCAACTAATGTGGTGGGAACCCAGAAGAATTTAACCTTGCTGCAATATACATGTATGTTTACCACAACTAAAGTGTTAGTGGTGTATATCTTTATGAGAGACTCATTCCCTGGGGAAGTGAGACCAAAAAATCCACATGCTGAAATGAAGCTCACGACCTTATCTTTGCTGTTTCTCCCAGTCACTATGGTGGAACCCAAAAGAACCTCTGTGACTTTTGGTTTAGATTTTGGAAGAAGAAAATAATAATCGCATCAGTTTACATAAAAAATTCATAGGATGGAATAGTGATTGATAGTTTTAAGAAAATATCCACTATTTTAAAGGTGCATTTTTGAGTTTGAAGTTTAAGTGCATTTTTAAGTAAAAATGTGTCTTATGGGCCAGTAAAAACAGTATATTCCAGATGCTTCTGTGTTTATTCATTCTGCTGATGAAACTTTTGGTCCATCATGCATTGATTTCAGCACCATATGGTGATATATGTACCTTGAATGATGAGGACTCATGAGGATAGATTTAACAATGAATTTGACCTCTTTGCCCCCTGGGCATCTAATCTGTAACTCATAGCTCAAAAAGTAGGCTCTTGGTTCTTCAATGGAAATTAGCTCTACATCCTCTTCTGTTGAATATTCATGGGTCAAAAATCAGCATGCTAGGATTCCCCAATAACATAGCAGTCGTGGCAGAGAAAGAAAGAGGCTTGAAGAAGACATGTAAATGTGAAAATGACAATGGCCATGAGGCATGGATGATAACATTGAAGTGAAGTCTGGTAGCAGTCAAAATGTGGTGCTACAGAAGAATGATGAAGATAAAAATAGATTGGCCAAGGGACTAACAAAGAAGTCCTTAGAAGGATGGGTGAAAAGAGAATTCTTCTGAAAACTTCAAAGAGAAGATCACAATCATCATTGGTCAACAATCCTAGGATTGGTTTGACGCAGCTTTCCATTCGATTCTTCTATCGGCCAACGTTTTCATTGTGACGTAGTTCTTCTCTTTTACATCCTTCACAACCTGTTCCATGTATCTCATATGAGGCCTGCCTTTTCCAATCTTCCCATTCACTTTTCCCTCAACGATAGTCTTCATCAGGCCATTGTGTCCTAAGATATGGCGGATTAGGTTGTCCCTTCTTCTTTTTAGACTTGTCAGCAGACTTCTCTTTCTCCCACACTTCTTAGAACTTCCTCGTTACTTACTTGGTCGATCCATTTAATCTTCATCATTCTTCTGTAGCACCACATTTTGAAAGCTTCTTCCCTTTTCTTTTCCGCTGCTGTCATCGTCCATGCCTCACTGCTGTGAAGAAACATGCTCCAGATATATGTTCTGATGAACTGTTTCCTTACTTCTACGCTTGTATTTCCAGCTGTAAGTAGATTCTTCTTTTGTTAGAATGCCCTCTTTGCCTGGACTATTCTACTAACTATTTCTTTATTGCTTCGTCATCATTGGTTACTCGGCTTCCTAGGTTACCGAACTCTTTCACCTCATTAAGTTTTTGTTTTCCTAGTTTGATATTGGTTTTGGCCTCTTCTTTCTTGCTGCATACCAATATATTGGTCTTTTTCTTATTGATCTTCAGCTGATATCTAGCCATTGTCCTTTCCAAGGTTACTAAAATCTTGATCAGATCCCTCTCTGTCTCTGCTATGAGTGCTATGTCATCAGCGAATCGCAGTATGCTTATTTTTTCTCTGTGGATATTCACTCCAGAAGACTACTCTTTGATTTCATTGATGGCTCTCTCGATGTAAACATTAAAAATTACGGGAGACAGTGCACAGCCTTGTCTCACTCCTTTCCTTATTCTTGCTTCATCACAGCTGGGTGCAGATTTAATCACAGCTACTTGGTTTTTATACAAACTGTGGATAATTCTTAGGCCATTGTTCGACACTCCAATTCCTTTCAGAATTCCAAGCATTAAATATCAATCCACGTTGCCAAAACCTCCCTAAGACGCCAGTACTTATATTATTAGAAAAATCCCATTCGAAACCTGACCTGTATTATGTATTATATATATATAATACAAAATAAAACAGACGACGAAAACATAGAAACACGCAAAAGAGACACTCACAAAAGTTTGGACGTTTCCGCGGTCATGCCACCTTTTTCAACGGAAGAAGGTTGACTGCCGATGACTGCTGGCTGAGTCCTCTTCGTGAGTGAAAGAGTGGGGGGGGGGGGGGTGAGAGTGGGTACAGGAGTGGGGCGGGAGACAGTGGAGGAGGTAAGGAAGTGGTGGCCTCTAGTGGGAGATGTTCAAGCCTGGCTTTTGATATGATCTTTCGAGCCAGATACGCGCCAATTCACGAGACCTCACCTCAATGCTAGTGGCATTTTCGGAAAGTACTTCCACTATGGCGAGGGAAAAACAGTTGTCAAAAGTTTGATTATGGTGGGCAGTATGTTTCGGGATAGGTTCGTGGAAGGGAGGAATTTTGGTGGAATGCCGGTGGTTGTTCATCCTGATAGCTAGTGGTGTAGTGTACCCACTCTCACCCCCCCCCCCCCCCGACCCCCCCCCCCCTTATGGGGGTTTTTTATGGCAATAATTTTGAATAAAAGGTACATATATCAAATTTTAAAATTCCTACTGGTACATTTTATTCAACTTGATAATGTAACTGAACAAATTTAATCTAAGTCCTGACTCCTCTGCTTTCCTTCCTTACAGATTGTTATTCAGGTGGGTGAGGAGTTGGATGGCATGGTGATGATCCGAAGTGGAGATAACCGTCAGGGTGTTTGTCCACTCAAGTTTCTCCAGGAAGTGTGACATAGTCGCAACATCCGTGAGATTCATCAAGCTCACTGGTCCAGGATGACGCATTGCAAAAACACTTGTTCAAGATCAATATCAGAAGCTTCCCAGAGCTTGGCAGCTGTCCACAATCAGCCAACTGTCCTGTCGTCCTTCTCCTCCACAGCCCTCATCCTGATCTTCCTCCCCATGCTTCTGTTACTTGCTTGCACACCCCTCCATTGCCTCCTCCCTCAACCCACACCCTTTGATGCTGAACCAAGTCAGTCAAGCCTCCAAAGGCCTCTCCATGTTTTCACAGATGTGCCTTCCTCATCCTCTTATCCAAACAGGCACTCTCGCATGGCCATGGCTGCTCCATATCGTCGACCTACTCAGTTAACGCGTAGAAGATCGATGTCTTTCACTAGACCACTGAGAATTCCTCTAGAAAGAGACATTATGTAACCACAATAGTGCACCCCCATCTGGAAGTCCATTTGACTAAAAAAATATGGAAGTGTGTCATATATATTTTTCATGTTTAATACATGTGTTGTTAGCAAAGCACATAAATAAGAATTGGGTCCATAAAGCATGATTTAATTATAAGCTGTAGTACATACAATGGGTGTGAAGTGGTAAATTTATATGTTACCAATGGATTTGATGGAACATTTCATACGAAAAATGAAATCATATCAGCTATTTTGTTTATTTTGGAAAAGCGAATGGAGAGCATATGTAGTGGTGTAGTCTCTAATTGTTGGAGAATGTAAAATCAGAGTAGACCAAGTACATTTGTGAAATTTTTGGCTTAATCAAATGACTTGTTTGAAAAGCCAGAGAGCAGTTGAAAGCCATAGGAGTACTCATGCAGTCTTTTCAGAGTGAATGCAGATAGTTCCTAAGTTAATGTAATGAACTGCATTACCATAGACTGTTTTATAATAAATCATATTTTCATCATATCCATGGTGGAAAGATTATCCCAGAAGTGCATAAGAGTACACCAATTTGAATAAGTTTTTGAAAGAATTACAACATTAAGATTGTAAAGGAGAGCAAAAAGAGGATTTTATGAGATTTCAAATATTTATATGCATAATATTATTGGAGGAAAATGTAATTATGAGGTTAATGGCTTCACAAGCGATGAAAATTAGTATTAACCAGAGACACTTTATAGAAGTTGTAAGTGGGTAATGATTTTTTTCTCGTCCTGATGATGTCAGGCATGGCAGTATAGGACATTGTTTTAAATGTTCTTTGGAGGGTAAATACTGGGTGTACTTAACTATCACCAGAAATTATTTGCTCCAAGGACTGATCACTAGTGATATGGTTGGCAAATGTCAAGTTGTCACTTGTTGACTCAACAATTACTCAAAATGTGAGATGGTAGTTTATCTCCCCAGATGACCTACAGAAAACGAGTAAATATTACATATTCTTTATTTTTATCATGTAGACATTTTGTGTTTAAAATGTTTTTTACTATTGTAACATTTCCTTCACTGACCTATGCTCTTTCAGAAATACTTGACTCCAATATAATGAGAGAATTTTTCTCTCATTATGCTCTCAAAGCTATTTTTACATGTCTTTGAAATTTTGTAAGTATCTATATTAATTTAATATTAACTAAAAATTTCAGGGCAGGCCTTTGACGTGATCTTTGAACAATGAAGAAATACACATCTCTCACCCATTAGGACCAAATTATTTGTGTGTATGTACATTGGAAGGAGGCTTAATAGGTGCTGTAAATATGTGATGTTTTTTTACCGAGGCAATTTTTGATCTTTTGTTATTTAATGTGATTGATTCAACTCAAATGTAAATATTGAACCAAGAGGACTAAATGTGTTAAGTAATAGGAGCTTTTTGTACTACTTGCCGTGAAAGGAACAGATCTATTGAAGAATTTGTTTAATATATGACACATTGAGGTATTGCTTTCGAGCATCGATTGAAGCATTGCATGCTTCAAAGCCTTCATTGTTGTAAGCCTGTGATTGTAGGCAATCTTAGGATGTTACTATTTCTAGTCAGCTATCTTCTTATTTCAAATTAAGCTGCATTGACCACCTAACTTTCAACTTTGCAATATAATATGCAAATTTCTAGTCATCTTCAAATTTTCTTCATTGAAAATCATGCCAAATGCTCTAAAAGAAGCACGACTCATTAATTTTTGTCTGTAGTTCAGATAAATATAGTTATGAATGATTATTAACTTATTAAAAGAACCGAGTGGTATGTAATTCTAATTAAAACTCTCATAAAAATGCAGACCTCAAAATATATTTTAAAAGTGGTTAAAGTTATAGGATTTCCAAAGTGTGACATGGCTCAAATGCAGGACTTACATTCTGCAAAGTAGTGTATATTTAAAGGATCTGAATTAGTCAAAGGGTCAGCTGTAGTTTTTACAGCAGTTTCAAAGCTTTTAATGAGTTTTCACCTGATGAAGCAAAATAAGAGTTTGATATGGTTTGTAGGTACATTAAAATTTAATGATTTACTAGTAGGTATGTGCCCTAAGATAACAGAGAAGCATCTTTGCTTCCATGTTTTTTGGTCTCCAGTGCTTTTTGCTACTTTTCATAGTTTCTCTACTTGGAGTCATGTCACAAATTTCATCTATCAATGTTGAGTGACCTTGTTGATGTTGTTGATTTGATCACATCGAGAAAAATCTGTTACAAATTTTAAAATATTTCATGTTACAGTTGATTCAAATTATTTATATAAATAATGGAAAATAGTACCATGATTTAAATGTTATGTGACCTTATAATTTTTATTTTAAGTTTAATTTTATTACATTGTTGCTAAGGATATGATTTATTGATAAAAAACCTTCTGATAAATGTAAATCAAAACATCCAGGCAATGTGAAATAACATGCATGGTGACTATGTCAAGCATTGCATTGGTTAATCCTCTGCAGCATTCCTATATTGTGTAATACCAGCCTATGTTTGATGTCTCTTGTAGAGTAGACAAAATGTTTTCCTTTCATTTAGTGTAGATTCCAGACTTGTCATCATGAGCTGGCTAAATGGCTCATTGTGTGAATTTAATGTTGATTATCTTAACCCTTGCCTGATCATTCTCTCCCTAATAAGTATCTTGACTGACTACAACAACCAGTGACTGGGGAATTTTCCTTGTCCATTTTTCTAGGAGCATTTTTCTGTAACCGCTCCTTTCGCGTGGACAGAAAAGTTACCACTCTCATCTTAATAAGATACAAATGGAATGTCAGATGTTGATGATGTCGCACCAAGTTTTGGTCCCATCATGCCTTGCATCTAAGGGAGAAATACATCTGTGATTCACCTCATATATTCCATTCACATTAAATGTGATTAGTTTGCTAACACAAGTGTAATATACATGTAATTGAACATTCCCCTGGTAATGCACACCTGGTTCCTTATTTGTTGAAAAAAAAGCAGTCACTGAGTGTTTTGTGTGCTGATATCACCAAATCTTAAGTGTAAGCATGAGAGTGTGTCTTTGAGTACCTACACGTGATTGTGAATTATCAAACAGAACAGTTTGTGGCTTACCTATATGGAGGAGGATCTTCTCTCTACAGTCCATTACTCGTGTTCCTGTCCACTTCCATCCATGTCCCGTCATCCTGATTAGTGCTGTCAGAAATTTTTTCCATTGAGCTATTTTAATGCAAGACTTTTGTGAAAATTTTCAATTCACAGTTACGACAAAATTTCATATTGCACATTAGTCTGATATGCACTCTCACATAAGTGGAAACATAACACTTTCTGCTAATATTTATTTTTCAAATTACATAAGTTATCATATGCAAGTATCAGCCTAATTCACTTTCATTTGTCATGTATATTCTCTCTTTTTTAAATTTTTATTATATATGATTTTGGTATACATTTGCCTGCAGTTTACAGAAAATTTTCTTCTAGCTCGAATTTGAATTTAATTTACTTTGTGCAGGGTAACTAGGATCAAGCAAATTTTTTTATAAATTGCCCAGAAAGCTTGGAGGAGTATGAATATTGTTTTGCACTGATCAAAGGTAATTTAGATTTCAGATAATGTACAATGCTGCCCATACAGGGAGAGGAATACATCTGTTATAATAATACTTATGTTAGCTCAAATCCTGAAAATATAATTTTATAAGGTATTAATATTAACTGTAATGCACTCATGTTCCTGAAGTGGAATGGCCTGGTTTAAAATTGCAGTTTTGCTGTCAGTGATTGTTCTCTTCTAATAATACCGAGCCAATAAATGTTTGATTTATTCATGTTTTGCATTTTAGTGGATAATTTGTATTCAGTTGCCACTTCCTTTACATTTGAAAATATAGTCTTCAATTAAAGATATAATAAACAGTGTTACTATAAAAAAATCCTGTTATTTATTCGTATATCATTATCTTAATATTTCCATACCAGAGAAATTTGTCTCTTTTCATTAATCAAATTATTTTAATTCCTAAAAAAATTTAATGGTGCCTACTGTATACCATGATGCACCTGCACTCTGAGTGAAACCTTCTTTAAATGTTTGTTTAAGAACTTCCTGTCCACATTAGCTGCTAGGAAATTCTATTTTCGTTCATTTCATTTACCTGATGATATCTATCTTCTTGAAGTGGAAACAATGGTTTCATCACATTGGATGGGTGAAAGGTTTTTACTTCCCCCTTGTATAATGAGGAAGGTATATTTCAAATTATTCTTTTCCCTCAGAGAAAAATGAAATACATCTGTGGTTTAAAGAAAAAGTCATCCAAATGAATCTTTCTTATTTTTTCATTTTGCTTGATGGAAGCTTTTTTATTATGTATATATTGACTGATGGAAATGAGGGGTGAATTATTTTCATATCCTAATTGAGTGGTGTTATATATAAGTTATCATGCATGTTTGTCCAATTTTTTGTGATAAATTTCACTGAACCTTGCAGTGGAAGTTTATCAGTTCTAAGTCTGGTTTCAAATTGGGTAGTGCATAAATACCAACTATATGTGTCCAAGTATTACCTAAAACTTACATTCCTGGCATGTGAAATGATGTATTGAAAGAACATTTAAGTAGCTCGGCCATGTAATTCAAAGAATTCGGTATCCATGATTTCATTTGAACTCAAAATTTCAACCAAAACTGAGTGGAGTAGTCCCATAGGTGCTCTTCTTACCACATTTCTATATGCTTCATGATCCACTTCCGTGCTCAACTCTCAAGGTCTAAATGACAAATCAATTGATGTTTAAGACAACCAGAATGAAGTTGTTTTTTTTATACAAATAATAATTGATTTGTTTCAGAGCCCAGCTACTCAATTTGTAGATCTCCTCTGTAATCAAATGCCAATCAGAGATTGGCTGAGGAAATTTTAGTCTTTGGTTCTAAGAATAGACTTAAAAACAATCAAATATGTAATAAATTTAGTCAGTTAAATTTGATAATAGTAGTTCATAGGCGCGATATAAAAGTTATCTCAAATATCACTCATTGAGGATTTATGAATAAGGTATTTACATTCCCTCTTACAGTGTAGCGTATAACTGCACAAGAAAACTTTTGTGTGAAATCATTCACGTAGACAAAAAATATTCCTTCGGTGTGCCGTGGCGTGACAATGGCTGGGAAGGACTGCCTTACCAGGCTCACGGCATCGGTATTTTGAGCTAATCGATAAGGAGCATACGTTATTCTACTCTGCCCTGGGTAAATAATTACGTATCATGTCTCACCTGAGCAAATGCATTCATTCTGCAAGAGCGATCCCTATTCCTCACTGCCGCGCGCCGGTTAGCACTCGGTCTCCACGCGTGGATCGGGGAATGTTATTTTGTGGCGCGACAGAAAAATTACAGCGGCCACAATGCGCGGGACAATAATAGCGTCGAGTGGAGGGAAAGGGGGGGAGGTGGAAGGACGAGGCGTGCCCTCATGTCGAGCGCACCTGTTCAGCCCACCCGCCTGCCCGCTGTTTGCCCAGCTCTCTCAAGGGCGGAGGGGATTTTTCCGCGCACGCCGCCGCGCCCGAGGTTTTAACGACGAGACGGCTGGCGGGAGACGCGTTCGAAGTCTCTTTGTCTTCCCTTCCTTTTCTTCCCCACAAACCGACATTATATCGCTCTTGCGAGTGTTGATAGGGGCGAGGTTGGCCGTAGAGGGCGCGGCGATAATGAGAGGAGTGCGGCGAGGGGAAGGGGAAAATGCAGGGGCAGGGCATTTCCCGTGTGAAAGGGGCCGAAGTCGGCGGTCACGGCGCTCGTCAGTCTTGCGGAATGGCGCGGGGCATCGCTTGGGGAAGTAAAGTGGACGGGAGTTCCCTCACGCCCTGCGGCGTTTGATGATAGGCGCGTCGTCATAATTTAGTCGTTGACTCGTGAGCAGCAAGGCAGATGGCACTCCCAGTTGGCACTTTTGGGAGACGCTGTGTGTGTGTTGAGCATCGTCTTTCACGCTTTCGCGTCCATTACAGGCCGCATCATTAGCGTGATTAAGAAGAGTGAATTGGCAAATGTTATAGTTTAGGGCAGACAGGGGCGTCGGAACTATTTTCGCTGGGAGGGGCCAACCATGAAAAGGGCCCGCATTTTTTTGCGGATAGGAGGGGGTAGAGACTAGAATTCCGCCGAAAGCGCATATGAAAGTAGAATATGCGTCAGAAGGGAAAAGACAAGCTGGAAACAAGTGAAATTTAATATTTTTATTAGTGAAGACTCATTTCTCAAGGGCCCGGGGCAAATTCTGGGGGGGGGCCCCCTGCCCCCCACTTCCGACGCCGCTGAGGGCAGACCACGATAGCAGATCGGTAATGCGCCGGTTTGGTGACCTAAGGGTCGCTGGTTCTAATTCCACCTTGGGCATGGATTCGCGTTTGTCTTAGAATTGAGCTTAGTATGGGGTGTCGAGTCTATGCTGTGCTTATAGTACCAACCTCTTACCGCGAAGGGGCGGGTTTCAATCCCTGTAGATATTTTTCATTGGTAAACCAGCCCATGAAGTGCTGAACTCGAAGTGCTGTGCGAAGATCACTTCGAGTTCAGTACTCTGACCATCGGATGGGACGTCTTTAAGCCGTGGTCCCCATGGCGTCTTCCATTCCCATCTTTGTACATAGCTTTCCTCCTGGTCTGTCACAGACTTGAGACCACAGAAGAGATGAGGGACTTAGCATACTATTTGGAAAACGGTGCAATGTAACCATGGCAATTGGGGAACCCTAAAATTTGATTTTACTTCTAATTATAACCTCGATTAGTTATCGAGGCGGTAATTTCCCTTCCCCTTCCATTGTGGCCTCGTCGCGTTGGGTCATTATCCTTAATGTTATCAGCCCTGATTACGTCATGAAGCGATGAGTCGACCTGGCTGCTTGGTTCTTTTGTGAAGTTTCCTTCCAGCTGCGTCGAAAAGAATGTCTTCCATACGGCGCTGAGTCTAATGCCGTCAACACGGTTGAAGTTAGATTGGATATAGAGCTTTTACTGAGCTAGAATTTGAGCACCTTCGGTGGATAATAGATAAAGGATAATTCCTCAAACTAAATGGATTCGATATAGGCTTATAATTTTGAGGAAGATAAAAAATAAAGTTTTGATTTTGAGATTTAAATACACTACTGAGATTGTTTTGGTGTACATATGAAATTGGTATCCGTTTCAGAATACCTTTATTTTTGATTCAGATTACGAAAGCATTGCAGGAAAAAATCATACATAGGGTGACCACACGTCCTGATTTTTAACAATCTGTCCCGCTGCCCATCTTAGTGAAAAAATGTTCTTGGATGAGAATGTTGTAGCACCCTATGGCGATTTTTCGTTACACCGTCGTTAATACTTATCTTCTGTCCTCTAACGCTTCTTAACCTAAGCATGTTATGTACAAATTTTTTAAACTCATCCCATTGTCTCAATGATATTTTCTCATTGCATAGCTTTTTTAGAGGTCAACAGTGTAAGCGAATTCACTATTTCATTTAAGACTACATTCCGAACGAAAGAAGCACTATGTCATCAATAGGTGAGTGAACCTCTTAGCGTAAGCTGTCATCACACCTAAGGTTTATATAAGGCAACAGCGTTCCGATCAGCGTACAACGCGTTTCTTACACTCTTGCGACTAACAGATTATACCGCTTTGACTGAGCTGAAATCTGGTCACCCTAATTACAAATGCATTAAGATTGGGTCCAAATGTTTTGGAGGTCGTGGGCTTGCTGAGGCTGTAGGGTCAAACATAGTGTTTCTTTTTGTCGGTGTGCGTACCTTTGCAACAGGAATATCTCAAAAGGTATGTTCTTCATCACAAGAGAACAGAAGAAGCCAAGAGCAGTGTGAAACTTAGAGAGTAAAAGATGGAAGAGTCAGTAGAATTGTTCAGGCCAGGTACGTAGCCAGAAATTTCCTTTGGGAGGGGGGCTAAGGGTGTTAAGTGCAGTGTTACTTGGAACAAATCAGCCTTGCCTGTTCGGTGCCGACATGTTACAAATCACTTCCTTTAATTTTCGGTGTTTGGTATTTACTTTCACAGTTCCCATTCTTACGTCTTCTCACTGGTTAAGTTCACTGCTTACCTTGTTATGAAGCAGTTAATTTGACTGGGCCCAAAACAGAAGTTCAACGCATACATACATATCAAATTGAAGAGAACAATTTTGAACCACGCAAATGCATCAAACTAGTGATCACGTTTCAAGACACTTAGCATTTTAATTAATCGCAGTGTAATCCGAATTATCATGCCCAGTTAAAATCAGAACAACAAAATTGTTGGGAAGAAATTTTGGGCCCCCCCACCCGGCTACGTGCCTGGTTCAGGCTAAAAGATCATTCTACCAAAGGAAGAATCTACTTACAGCTGAAAATACAAGCGTGAAGTTAGGAAACATATCTTGAAAACGTACATATTTATTTGGAGCGCGTTTTTTTTATGGCGGTGAGGCATATGGACGATGACAGCAGCAGAGAAGTAAAGCCTGACAGCATTTTAATATGGTGCTACAGAAAGAGAGTGATGAAGATCAAATGGATCGACCGAGTTGCTAACGAAGAGGTTTTTAGAAGCGTTTAAGAAAAATCTTATGAAACCTTAAAAATAGGACGGGACAACTGAATTGGCCACATCT
Source organism: Platycnemis pennipes (assembly GCA_933228895.1). Taxonomy (NCBI): domain Eukaryota; kingdom Metazoa; phylum Arthropoda; class Insecta; order Odonata; family Platycnemididae; genus Platycnemis; species Platycnemis pennipes. Next base: position 78,963,270 of record OW121847.1, on the reverse strand, counting down.
TGAGACATGATGGCCTGATGAAAACAATCGTATGGGAAAAGTGAATAGGAAAAATGGGAATGCAAGGCCTCGCATAAAATATAAAGAGCAAGTTGAAGTTGAAAGAGAAGAATTATGTGAGCATTAAGAAGTTAGATGATGGGAGAATCGAGTGGAGAGCTGCATCAAACCAATCGTAGGATTGTTGACCAACGACGTGATGTCATCATCATGGTGATTATACGTTGGAGTGGTATCGAAATTCATTGTCTGAGGGCCATATTCAGAACCTCAACTACAGTCTCGCTTCTACTGTGTACTTCCTAAAATCCATACAACGAGTCAAATCGGTACACCGATTCTACCTACAAAGGTGGTATTACTTCTCAGCGAGAAACTAAGAATTGAGTTGAGATGCAGAATATAGACCAGAATCTCAACTACAGTCTCACTTCTACTGCTTACATCATAAAATCTCTGCTATGATTTTCAAAGGGTATGCAAATTCTGTTCGAGTGGTTTGAAGCGGTATATAGCGTGGTAATACCAACTTTGCAGGGTTAGTCTGCTCACCAATTTGACTCGAAGTACAGATTATAGGACGTAAGCAGTGGAAACGCGACTGCAGTTGAGATTCTGAAATGGCCCTCAGCCAAAGAGCTGTTGTCTTTCCGAAATGATCTAATGCTGCAACACGGCGCACAGTGGTCGATTTTACAGACTTTGCGGGACTAAAGTATAAAATGCAAGTTCCTTGTATTCATGTGTAATTGTGTTTAGTACGTAGCCAATGAACCAACAAGGGCTACGGAGAAGAAATTATACTGAAAATGCTGGTTTGTTTGACGGTAGCGGTACATTGAATTGGAAGAATTAATTTCTGGGCCTCAAGTCGCACTCCGTGGTCACAGCGCACCAGTCACATTCGGAGTGAATATTGGTCCGAGCTGTGGTGATATTTTGAAAACCTTCACGCTAGATAGAGAAGATATGTCAAGTAAGTATTCGCAAATTAATATTTAAGAAAATTTGCAAGGTTGGGTGTGATGAGTATCGCTGAACCATTCGTTAAAAATAATAATTAATTTTTTCACGATGGATTTTTGGAGCTGGCGTACAAAAAAGTTTCACAAGGTTTTACGTAAAAATTTTGCACATTATAATCCCTCATTAGGTATCTGTGAAGCAGTAACAGCGGTATTTGCGCCCACTTGCGCCGAATGAAGTTATTCTCATTTTTCAGGAGCAGTGCACGCCATCTCGCGAAGAGATTTCTAATTCGAGAGTAGTGTCTGTCATATAAAACCTTCTTATTGTTGGTGATTGCTGGTATTTTTGGTTAACTGTTCGATCATGGTGGAAAGCGATGTTTCAGGTAAATACTCAATAGTAATTTTGCTAAAGTTCCTAATAAAATTTATGATACAATACCGTGCAAAGTGAGTGTAACTTAAGGTTATTATGTTATGTAATATGCTTTTCGAATTCGACCCACTAACAAGTCTTCTCGAGATAGCCCTCGTTAATTTAGTATGGTAGAATTGAAACTAACAAAACATCAATATATCTCTTTGCAAAAGGGAGCTAAAGAAAGAAATTTTTATATTTATCTTTCGTACCACTCACTTTTAAAGGCAAAATTGGCTTGTTACACTATACAGGAATCGTTCATTGTATCAGAAATCTTAGCGGAGGTTAAATTACAAAATTTATTAGATCATACAGCGATAAGTCTGGTGAAAGTACAATTATCAATTAAAACAGCAATATGAAATAACAAGGTATTAATTCAATTGAGTAATAAATGGGTCCGCGATGGCAGTTCAGGACACTCCCTTTTAAAGCATTCAAGGTTTTCCGAAAGTCAGCAATCTTCGGATTCCGACGTTCTTCTGACGTCAATTGTTCCCTTACAACTTAAACTTGAGGAATAATAAATGAATCAAAAAGTAAATGTATGGTAAAATCGTCCTCCACGATATTTTGCAGACATATTCGTTTTCAATTTGTGAAGGAAACTCCAGATTAGAGAAGAAATCCTCTAAATTGAGAAGCAAATAGCTAATTTGATGTCAACCAAATTAAACATTGCAAATGAAGTAATTGAGGGGATTATTGAGCATTTTCTTTGAAATGCAATGGTAGGTGGCAAAATCTGTACTCTTTGACGAATAATTCAACAGTGCGAGTGTGCTACATTTGTTGTGCTTCTCCTAAAGACATGGACAATTTAGAAACTATTAAAAAATGACATTTTAATATGTTAGACTTTAACTTTGGCTTATCTTATGCTCTATTCGATTATTTTTCTGGTACACACACACATTTATTTATTTATTTATTAGGTGAGCAATGCTGATGTTTCTGTTACCGTAAATATCTATGGGGAGGAAAAACGTTTATCCAAAGAGACGGGAAGCAATTCATATTAGGATTAACAATTAACTTAATTTCGTAGGTTATCCAGTTTACATAGTTTCATTTTGTCTGTCTGCATATGAGGCATCGTTAGTTCAAAGCTATGAGAGAGAAGTGAAATTCTTGTTTCCTCAAAATAGCCGGAATCATATAGCGATCAAACAGGAGCGCTTAGTAATCGTTCCTCGCCATTGGCTCGAGAATAAACCAATCTCTTTTGAATGCATCTGTTTAATAACAAAGGAAACATTTATGCTCCGGAAAGCTAACGCTTTCCCCGATTCAAAGAGCAAATTTCAAGCAAAGAGATTTCAATTTTATTATTTAGAGACCACATCTGTGGATATCAGGGTTTCGGTATGGAGCCATCACGAGGAAAATCAGTCCCGGCCAGTTCATTAAACATCAACGCGTTATTTTTACTACTTTTCACCGGCGAAAATGATGGAGTTTTTTTGCGGTGGCTAACACGCGTCTACGTATACGTTTGATTGGGAGGATATTCCAATATCTGTTTATAAATGGAGGTTTCGTCGCGTGAAAACGGTACAAGATGAGAAAATTTAATGTGCATCTATTGACAAAATACATATTTCGTCGTTGTTCAATAGAGACCACGAAAAACATCGGAAAAGTCGTAATATACCTACCGTTCTAACCGAAGTCGAAGAGTCAAAATGTTTCTGGTTGCTGCACAGATCCGGGGGCCTATGCGTTTAATTTAGTACCTACTCTTCATCACACGATCATAAGCTAGAATCATTTATTCATGAGTCATGATTTCCCAAGTAAAATCGCTTTCCCATTTAGGTACTCTTTGATATGGATATTAACGTCAAAAATAGTTACAGTCGTTTCTCCACATGTGTACTCAACACTTAATCATATAGAGCAATTTTAGTGATAAGTCCTGTATACATCCCAGGCAGAGCTTGAGGAAGGCTTGTTGGTCAAGCGTTGGCCGTTTGATTATGGGTCCCGGGTTCAATTTTGAGAGAGATGACTCTTCCGATATGTACAGCTAAAAACAAGCTTTGTTATTTCCTTGGCATTAGACCACTCCGGTAATTAGAATACCTAAGTATAAGGAAATATATGAACTCTCCCATTACAATGAAAATCATCGCTTAGTACTTGGGGAGCTCCATCCTCACTGGACAGACCTTCGAGTTGAAAATTGAGGAAATTGGATTAAAATCAAGGTGGTTAGAATATATTGGAGGAGGCACTGGCATACTAGTCTATGAGTAACAATGAAGCCAGAATGGGGGTTCTTGGGAACGATTAGACCCTGCCTCCTCCATACGAAATATTACGTTTTATACGTCCTCGTATGGAGACTTCTAGTGTATTGAAGCATAAAAAAATTAAAATCGTACATAAATTTAACCGTAGCGGTGTCAGATAATATTCCTCAGGCTCATTAAGGGATGAATTAATGCAATTGTGCTCCCCTGGGAGTTGATTTTTATGGCTAAAACTGTACTGGAGTTTAACCTGTTGAAAAAACATATTTTGCGCTTGTTTGGATGTTTACGCACTTTCTTGTATTTCTTTGACGAATTAAAAAAAACTGCATTCCATTACTCCACTTTCTAGTCTAAGTTTTACCGCGTGCAAAAAAAAACTTCATCTGTATCGAGGGTTGCAAGTTCGTATGTCCGTACCTATCAAGATGGCCGCTGGCTTCTCAAATTAGCTGCGATGTCTCCTCCAGTACATTCTAACCTCCTTGGCTAAAATAATTGAATAGGGACTATCCGTAAGCTACTTAACACTAAAGGTGGGTAGGAATCGAGCTGACCGTTTCGATTTATGTATGTACTATGAACAGGGGAGGGAATCCAACCTTCCGTTACGCTGGGAGAAAGAAGTATCATGAAATTAGTTTTTGTGCAAATAACAGTTATTCCACACAAAATTACCGAAGAATAAAAAAAAAATTGAGATATAAATAAGATATTTACGACTAAAGTTTGTTTAATTATTCACAGAATTAATTATTAGGGTTCATTAGTATCTAGTATTACGTAATTTAGGGGGTCTTAGAGAATAGGTTAGAATGGTCTTAGAGAGGGGCTAAAGAAAGTTACATAGGCAATATATGGATAGCACCTAGCCTGCCAAGTCCTTTGAATCAAAAAATGGTTCGGTGAAATTACTTTTCCCATTGACTGTGTGTCGTCCCGCGAGGCAGCTGGCTGGCGTCTCCGACTAGCCATTGCTGTTATCGAGGCTATTCACCGATAATGCCATCCATGTCACTGAGGCTGAATGGGGATTCAAACTACGACAAGTAGTATTAGAAAGGGTGTAGCTTGGAAAGAACAAGTTCTTTTACTAATTCAGACTTCTTGAAAGCCGACGAGATAAATAGTTCAACGACCTACCTGAAAGTCTCCCGAAGAAATCTCAATAACACAAATTTAACGCGGTAACAGTCTTGGCATGAGATACAGAAAAGCTCTCTCCCGTTGGTAAAAGTCATTTCGTTTTGAAAGCAATCATGCCACTGGACGAATAACATATATTAAGGGCCCTCGTATTGCGCTCGTCAAATCTGTCATTTCAAGCGATTTGATGTCATGAGTCGACGATTTGATGTGATAAAACCGTTGCCCATCCTGAAAACATTGCCTCCCAGATTAATCAAGAAAGGCGTGAGACATTTCATTCATTGGTAAGCCGTTTACAAAATATTTAAATTTGTACTGAAATAAATAATTATTTGTGTTGGAAATGTTTTGGTGCAATGTTGGACCGCGTCATGTCAGTGGTCTAAAGTCAATCAATACTGCACCTTAGTTTTTACAGAAGACAAATTCTAGCCTCGGCATTCCCTTGGAAGTACCTGGAAATGGACAGTTCAAGTGAGCATGCTAGATTTGCTTAACACTATGTTTTGAGTGCGAACTCCATATCACATTATTATTTGTCCCCTGGATAAGGCTATCTTTGGCTCCAGAAAGGTTTTGGCTCATAGTTCGGAATAGATGTATGCCATATTTATAGCATATTTTTCGTTATTAGCATAATTATCCTTACACTGCCTTTGTATTTGCCTGTCTAGCTGTCAAATTTAGTGAATTCATACCGCTCCTAGGATATGAGTAAACGGAAATATCCAATTACGCCATCACCTGCCACAATCATTTAAGCGAAGTAAAAGTTCTAGATTTCCCATTTTTCACCACTTCCCTGACGGTTTATTTTACCCGACTGCAAAGCATTCCATATCTCCCCCTATGCTTGCATGAAGGACAACGTCACTGAAAACAGCGGCACAGCACTCGCCGCAGCAATCATCGAGCCAGGACAGCGAAGTGCCTCTCGCTTCAGTGGATTCATTTCCTCGGGGGAGAGAACCACGTCTGCTCTTCTTGCGTCAACAATTTCGACTTTGGGAAGGGACCAATTAAGAGGCGGAAAATCTCTTCGTCGCTCGCAAAGCTGATAAAATCCGATCGGAATCAGCCAGAGATCAACTTTTGAATGGAAATAGGTTTCAATTAGCGAAGGGAAGAGAGGAAGAGGCGTAGAAGGAAAGGAGGGAAGGGTGGCGTGCTCGAGTTATCGCGCGCCGTGCGGTTTATCTCACAGTCGCCTGTCGGACGCGAGTCGGGAGTTAAAAAGGACTTTTCGACGCTCAGCGAGCCCGCCAGGAAGTGCGCATTGCCACTCGCTTGTCTCCGCTCTCCGGGGATTACGACGGCGGCGTGGCCTTCCTCCTCAGGGGGCGTCCGTCGCATTGGCGGGCCGACGTGTCAAGAGGAAGCAGGAGGCGTCGGAGAGGTGGGAGACGGAGGCGAGCAGGTGGAAAAATGGAGCACGGGCGTCGTCTCCCTTCGACTCGAGAGTAGAGGCACCCGTGACCGAAGTGAACTACCGAGTGCGAAGCGCAAGAAAAAGGACGTATTGCTCCTCTTCGTTCGCTTAGAATGTCCCCAAGGACCGTGCAAGTGTCGTGAACGGGATGATATTGGATGTGAGGGAACACGGGAGAAGCAATGGAATTGAGTGTGAGGGAGCGTGGAAAGCAGTGGTTTGGGAAAAAAACATCCCCAATGGGCGTGAATAGTGTCGGTGCATAAATTTTGGCGTTGAATCGGTCACGGAACGAGGGAAGGATTAGGTGCTGGGGAGGCGATGGACGCTGTGTGTACTTGTTTAGTTCAACCGGAGTGTCCCAGACGGTTGGGGTTGATGGCGTGGACGGTATTTTGGTGTTCGAAGTCGTTGTTTTTGAAGTGCGCTTGAGAAATCGGTATCCACCTGAGCCTCAGCGCGACTCCGTCATGTCTTCCGTCAAGTCGCGGCAGGGGCGTCCTCGGTTCCCGCCGCCTCGGAGGAGGACGGCCTCCCTCTCCGAGGTCCTCAGCTTCACCTTCTCGTTCTCGGAGGGCGTGCCGGAGGAACCTCCGCCCTCCACCCCCTCAACCCCCGAGTGGCCCCTGGCCGTCGAGGGCTCCTCCTCTTTCGGCTGTTTCCCGTTCCCCGGCTCCGCTCCAGACCGCAGGTACTCGGTCGCCCTCCCGGCCCAACACCCTGGGAGTTTTCTCACGGCCCGGGTGCAGGTGCCCGCGGCTAGGGACCGCTCTCCTCGGCGGGGTTCGGCCCCCGTCCCCAGCAGCAAGGCCAGGGAGGAGAGGCGGAGTGAGGAGGGCGTGGAGGAGGCGGTGAAGGCTTGGAGGCGGAGGCGGAGGGTCACTGGGCTCGTGGACCAGCTGCTCATCGAGATCTACGGTCTGTGGGGCGGGAAGGAGGGCCGTGGGAGACTGCCCTCGAAGGACGAGTCCTCCGACTACCTGACGGAGTGGTCCACGACGACAGGGAGTCTTAGCCTGCCCGGAAGCGGCACGTACCAGAAGGGTGATGCGCTGGACTCACTGAGGAAGGCAAGGCTTAGAGGGAAAGGTCAGTGGAAAAATTCTCTTACACGATTATTTAAATATACTCGAGGTTCCCGGGTAATTGACGATTGAAAACGATAGTTGTTTTGTGTAGGGGTTGATGCCCTGGCCTCCCATTTCGAGGGCCCGGGTTCGAATCACGTTCATGGCAGACAGTTTTTTTTATAAAAAACGTTTAAAGACAGTTTTTTATATAAAAAAATGGCAGAGATTTTTCAGTTTAATCCCGTTCCTCGCTTGAGAACTGTCTGGAGAGCGATTCAAGTTCCATACTCGGTCCGTCGGATGGGACGCTAAGCCGCGGACCTCTTGGAGCCATTCATTATGAGCAGGCTACAGAAAATGCCGAATTTCTCTCCATGTTTTTCCATCTCCTTTTCCTTACTTTTCCGAAATACCCACCTCTTCCGAAAATTCGTACCTCTTCCGAAATACCTACCTATCCTTTTTGACTCCTGTTACTTTAGTTGTTGATCGCCTTCCCAACAAGAAGCAATAACAAACCTGGTGGAAAAATAATTATCATGAAGCAATACACCTTATGGATCCAAAATATTCAAGCGCCGACGACATTGTATTTGTGATTTCACAGCGTCGAAGACTCCAACTTTTTGCACGCCTAACTTTGCGCATTTTGAGGCTGTGGCGTAAAAATGTCATTAGGGCTGGCAGTGACGGGTCCACAATGACCAAGGTTATCATTGATATTTTATTGAATACGATATTTTAAAACCGAGAAATCCACAATAGCATTCAATCTCCTAGTTTCTCCGATTGTCATAACAATGACAGTTGCAATAATGTTTGACAGTATTTTTTACGACTTCATCGAAAATGAGAGAGGTCTTATTTTGAAAAATTGCTTATAAAAACCTACTGTTAGGTCATACCATTTGAATTCCACTGAGAAAATTATCACTAGTGATTTCAAGTCCGTTACACACCTTAAGTTGGAAGGAAGGGAAGAGGATGGAATCGATTGAGTGGAAAGAAACCCGGTGTGTGTATTAACCTGCTGTTAACTAACTACTCCTAGGGGTTCACAGCTTAACGTACCACCCGACGGATGGAGAACTAAATTTGGAATAATGCTCTCCATTAGGAATCCAAGAAAGGGCTCCAATGCCATTGTTACTGGGTTTGAACCAACACACCAACTCGATCCCTAAAAAAAGGTCAACGCAGTTCCGCACAAAAATGAGGTCAATATGTAAGTACATATGATTTAATCACTCAAACGGAGGTCGTGGTGGCCTAGTGGATGGAGCACTGAGCTACTGACCGAAGGGTCCTGGGTTCAAATCCCGGGCAAGAGTCATTCTGGATACCCCCAAGTAAAATCCTCGCGAATCGACTTTCTGAGTGTCAGAACTTCGTAGGAAATCGCAGGTGGCCCTGGGAAAGGAACTGGCCCCCCCTACTCTGAATGTGTGAATTTCACACGCCATTGACAAAGTACGGGGTGATCTACTCTCTACTCTCACCCATCAAAACCAACCTTCGGGTTGAATCACTGAGTGAAAGAGTGATGATTTAATCTTTGATAGAGCAATGGGGTAATGCGCGGTGTTTAAGTTTTTACCATTGACATAATCTGTGATGCTGGAATCCCGTTGGAGGTTGAAAGTTTTACAAAGTTAACTTTTTCCATCAAGACTGCAATTTGACACGTACCCTTCTACTCTTTTACCGAGGCATGCGAGGCTTTCCAGTATCACCAGGACAAAATACTAATTGCTGTATTAATGAAAGATGAATTTACAGCACTGAAATTATCATTGGGTAAACAGCTTTGAACTGGGTTAGCAACTTTTCCTTTGCAAATTTTCCTTTCATCCTCGCGATAAAAGATTACCATATAGTTAAGACTGAGGCTGTCAAATACTTGTTAGTGGATTATGAACTAGGAGACGTTGTAATGACATCATCAAACCACTTTCTTAAATTGCTGTCAATTTCTGCGTCCTAACTGGAACGGTAAAATTAGCTTAATGAATGGATTTAGAGAAAGAGCAATATAAACCCGTTTCTTTAATGACAGGGAGAATCATCCGACTGTTAAAGCCGTCTGCAAGTAATATGGATTTTGTAAAATTAGATGTCCACTAGCTAATTCAGTCCTTCAATACTTACCATTAACTTTCGGATCATCTTGTAAATGTTCTCACCATCTTTGCAAGGGGATGAAAAAGCCTTAAAATCTTATCAAACCTCCATCAGCCGTCAGATGCAAGCCACAAGTATGAGAACCATGGGAGGCAGTCTCGCTAAGCTGATCAGAACAGAAAAAATATCAATTCTCAAATTTCTCCATAAATCTCAATTTAATTTAATCCTGTGATATAAGGAACGGGCGTAGACGTCTCCTTTATTTCCGTGGGTAGTTTATTTTGCATTTCATGGGGAAAATGAAGAGAATTTAAGCATTTTTAAAGTGTTTTCATTTATAAAGCAAGCTTTCTCTTGGACCGAGTTTCACATTTTTATAATGGATATTCTCCATTTATTTCATTTATGATCCAATTCGTTTCCATTTTGTTATGTGCTTATCGTATTATTTTTGATTGTTTTTTGTTTGAAACGCTTTCCGACAATTAATAATGTTTTGGATGACTAAAAATGGAAATAGCATGCTGGCTGGCGCGAGAAAATTACCGGCGAAAAACAAATGTCGATGATCATATTCGAATTATGTATTAATAAACGCTGCATAGTTAGTAAGAGTTAATGAAAAATGAGTGCAAAATGACAACTCCTAGTCAGGTGGACTGTTTTCTATATTTTTTCTGGTGGAGGGAGTTAAAAGACACGCTGAATGCTCTGCAATATTCCGACAGGAAGGACGGTAGTAAAATTTTATACACTTTCTCTTGTGGTACACGAGTAAATTTCTTTATTGTACTGAATTAAACTTCAAATGAAATATGCGATACTCCTAGAGGGCACTTAGAGGAACAATACAATTGTATTTTCCTTCGTTCTACTCCATAGACTATGACTTCTGCTTTGATACGGTACTCAGCGCTTTTATTAGCGTCTCTCACGGATAAGCATGAGATTTTATGCTCGTGCAACTTGTAAATGAGGGGTTGAGTCACGCTTGAAAGAGCGGAATACCAGAGATGTGACGTCTAAACAAGTGAGCGTTTCTAGAACTTTGAGAGAGGGAGCGTTGCTATAAAAGGCCAAATTTTTAATTCCAACGCATAGTTGTCCAATGAAATAATTCCGAGCTTGCAGAAGCGTTTGACAGTTGTTCATTCTTGGATTTATTAAACGAAGAAACTTTGCGGTTTATTGAATTTACTTGCCTCCAAGTTTTTCCGAATATTGTTTTTAAAAGAAACGTGAATTAATGGAATAGGACCTACGTACTTTTATCTCTGCCTTAGGAGTCAAATTATTGTTTTGCGAGTGATTGAGAACGTCAGAAAATGAATGAGCTGTCGCGCCAAGACATCCTCTTCCGTATTTTATCACGATGGAGACAATATTTGAATTGGAATATTGAATATACCATACAAGCGGGTAGAAATATCTGTAACTTATCGACCATAAATATTCTTAGCATAATCCGTCATTTAAAATATAATATCATTTGGTTAAATGTGCATTTTCGTGCATTTATTAAAATCTTTTATCCTGATATGGTGAATGACCTCCACACTACCGTTTTTCCTCTTTCTATCCTTTGTTACATACATTATTTGTTTGTATATTGGCAGATTGATTGATTTGCTAAACATATTATGTGTATATAATCACGTGTTCTGGAGCCTATTTGAGAGTAATAACAAAATGTACACTACCTATGTACTATTTATACTACTACCTATATTTATAACTACTATACAGTTTATAGTACGTGGCAACTCAACTTTCTGAGGAAAATTCTTTATTATTTCTTTGTTGTTTTACAAACCATCTTTAAGTCCTGCTTCTCTAACATAACTCCGGATATATGCTGGAATTAACCGTGGATGAAAAAATGTTAAAATGAAGCAAACAGGCGTAATTCCCCATATGTTGATACATGGCAATATATTAATTCCTCTTTATGTTTTGGGCTATTATGAATAATTATATATAGCTTTTACAGCTATAGATATATCTTCTCAGTTATTTTCTCAGTTATTTGCTCAGTTGTTACTCAGAAATTAGTTCGTCTAACTTAAGGACTGATTTGAAGACCTGTACATTATAATCAACGGTAGCCCGAGAACAAAATTTAGAAAAAAACTCATTTAAACCTCCTAATTAAGCACAAGGATTGGGCTGAAAAAATATTTGGTATTTTTATCCTCCTAACGGTCAAGATTACAGAGAAGATTTCGATAGTTATCGCTAACAAGAAATCTTAAGCCACACTCAACAAATTATCTAATCGAGGATGAGTTCGGGATTGAAGATAATATTATCTCCCGAGCCATGGATGGCTTAGTGCGAAAAAAACTCAATAGGTTGCCTCGCACCGAATGGTATTGCCTGCCAACGGCAATCGGTGGGAAGAGGAAAAGAAACGAAAACACTGCACTGACTTTTGTTTGCTCGCGCTTCAAGTTATCACGATTACGTTCGTCCAGATGTGGAAGCGAGCGTTCTCGGAAGGAGGTGTTCTCAGAGGAAAAGAGTGCGCGTTAGCACCGTGGGATGCAATCGTTTTGAAAAGGGAGGGGCTGTACTGGATCTAGAAAGCAGCTTCTTACTTACTTACTCACTAGGTCTAACGCTAAAGAAGTTAATGGACGGAAACGGGAGTTTACGATACTATGTTATTCTTTATAGTGTTTTTGTGCAATGAAGAAATGATGCGATCTGTTCATGATTTCACCTGTACGCCCTAAAAGCGTTTATCATTGAAAATTTTTTAGTGAAAAAACTTTCGTCCCGAGCTAAAATTTCACCCGTTTCATGATGAAAATGGACGTGTACTACAGAAATTAACAAATTCCTCGCAAATGGGAATATTTCTTTTGTTAACTTTAAATAAAGGCATCCCGCCTAATGATTTGTTTTTTGCCTCGTGAATTTATTTATCGAGTACTCCTTGTACTGAGAATACACATGCTTATATCTCCTTAACCTAACAGCGTAGAAAGCCTTGCAGATTAACTGTGAGGCGTTTTCCAATAGCCAATTCCGTTAGCTACAATGGCTCCGTGGTCTGCTAATTATTAATTTATTGAGAATTCCATTGTGAATGAATCAATGGTCCCCTTTCACTTCAGAATACTTTGCGAGTGAATTCAATGGAGTCACTGGCAATCAAGGTCAATACTATGAGAAGTATCATTAGAAATTCTTTCTCCAACTTTATCATTCTCCGTATACATGCTTGAAGTTGGAGATAATTGGTCGCTATGGTACAAGGAGCTTGTGAACACATATTTATCTGCATTAACAAAAAAGCAAACGAATAAATGCGTGAAAGGAAAATCATTCTTTTTAGTTGTGACTTCAAGTTACCATTCTCGCCTTGACGTCAATAAAAAATAAACATGATTTAGTGATTAGAGAGGAAAGGCGATGAAAGTCCATTATATGCATTTCACATCGAAAAGGTTCGATACGTTATCGTGGTAGCGTACCTACTCGAAAAAATAATCTCATCTGAAGAGTCTTGATTTCAAGGCAGACAATGTATCAGTTAATTTAACTTTCAAATTGTTTAGGATTCCTTTTCTTCCCGATTAGATAGAACATCAGACATAATGAATTTTCAATTGTTAAATTTTGTTTTGTCAACCTTTGGTAAGTAATGAGGGAGTGAAATGTGATGCTTTAAATGGTCCGCAGAGTAGATGTGGCTATCATCAATTACTAACTAACTCGTTCAGGTCTACAGCTTTCAGAGTCAGAATTAGGTTCAACAATTTTCAATATGTTAAACAGTTTGCGCGAAAACGCATACCATGTACATATGTTAAACTTAAAATGTACAGACTAAATGTGCAAGACATTTATGAACCACCAGCAACATCTAAAAACGTGCTAAATCACTGCGTGAAATAGGTTGGTAATATTTTGTAGATTTTGTGAACGCATTATTTTTTTCCTTTCAAGTTGAAAAATAAAACTTACTCTTTTCAATCTTTTAAGCTCTTAGAGAAATATATGGGCCTAGTATATTTGGAAAATAAAACAAGGTTTAATTATGTAGGATTATCTACTTTTTCTTTTTCCATTAGATACAATTTAATATGAGAGAATGCCCCTGAGGGAAAAAAACGTATTCCTAGGCTGTAAACTATTTTTGTTTGTAGCATTGCTATCAAGACCATGGAGGTACCTACATAGCAGAAAAAATTTTTACTGAACCATTATGTATTATGTAGGAATTGTTCCCATCATGGTAATTATGCGGGATACTCCCTCTCTTGAAAGTGCTATGTGACTGTCGATGACTCGTGCATTCATCACGGTGGGGGTAGCTGAGTTTGAGGAAGGGTATGAATAGATTGTCCCAATGAATGCCTACTGTCCACAAAAGTATTATGTGCACTCGAGCTTGAAGGGTATGAAACTTTAATTAGGTATATTAGATTTTTTCTCGTTTATCTCTACGTTAATTTTTGTATAATTAAAATTTTAATTTATAGTGTTGTATTTTTATTAAAATTTAAATGGAAAAGTGACGGTTTTTGTACGTGTTCAAGAATTACGCCGATTTAAACAATTTATTTCTTAAAAACCCGTCAATCGATTTAATCCAAATTATAGCAGTATGCCTAAAAGTATTTTATGTTTTCTATAAATTTCAGAAATTTATCTGTGCAAGAAATGATACTGTAATCCTTTTTATCACAAGCGTTTTTCTCGGGTCTGGGTGGTCAAATAAACGCTATCATAATTGCGTTGTAACTCTTAGATATCCAAAAGTTATTTACATTGTCGTTAAGAAAATTATTTGAACACATTTTTTATAATAATTTATGTTTGTACAGGTAGGAATGAGACGAGTAAGCGGGTATTTGCTGTGGCAACTTCGACGGCTTTCCAATCTACAGAAGCAAGCTAGTAGTCGTTGATGTTACGGTCTGTTATTGAAACGACTACTATTAATATTCTACTATTTCTTTATAGCTTCGTCCATCGTTGATTATTCGGCTTCCAAGGTAACAGAACTCATTTACCACTATAAGAAAGAAAAAAATTTACTGTAATCTTGAGAATGGCCTGAGAAGGCCGAAACCGGTAGATTTGTTTTAAATATATTTGTGGAAAAGAACTAAGTTTTTTTCTTTCTGATAATGAAAAATAACTTCCACAACCTCTCGCCATAAACTCGCCAACCATTTCTTTTATCATTTACCACTTCCAGTTTTTGTTTTCTTCTTGTTGAACTTCAGCTGATATGCGGCCATTGTCTTTTTCATGGTTACTAGAATCTTCTTATCACACTCCTTTCCTTATTCTTGCTTCTTCATAGCTGGATCCAGATTTTATCAAAGCCACTTGATTTTTGTATAAACTGGATAATCCTTTGATCATTGTAGAAAACTCTAATTTATAACAGAATTTCTAATATTGAATTCCACTCCACGTCGTCAAAAGCCTTTTCTAAATCCTCAAGCAATGAACGTCGGTTTCTTCTTCTCCTTTTTTTTCTCTATGAGCAGCCTAAGGGCCAATTTTACTTCTCTTGTACCCTTGCTTTTCCGAATTTGTCTTCAATCAGGAACTCCTCTACTTTTGGTTTTATCCTCCTGTAGATGATTCTTGCCAATACCTTTCATGCATGTTATATACCTTTTACCTTTTTTTTCTATTTTTTTCTCTCTACCTTTTGTATTTATCTTTTCTTGAATTTCATTATAATCTACTTATTTTCCTATGTACATGCTATTATATTTGAGTTATTCTTAAACACTAGCTTTACTGTCAGTAGGATTTCGCAGGTTTTTCACACCCCCCTTCTTGTGTGGGTGTTTTCCTGCAGTGGGTTTTTGCGTAAAGGATGTAAGCATAATAATCCTCACGTTTTTCCCACATTGTAAATTCTCTCACACACTATTAGATATGTAATATTGATATATTGTGTATGTATATTTCATTTGTGTTAATGTATCATTATTTAATTCCTATAAGTGTATTCTTGACTTATTTTTTTGTTTTTAACCTCAGATTGTTATTGTTTTAAGTATTGACCACTATATCTTTTATATATTTATTTTGACGAGGGGTTAGATGGCAGAAGGGACAGTTTTGTCTCAATCTCGCCCCAATAAAGACCTTTTATTATTATTATTATAGGGTTATGGTCCTAAAATTTTCACTGTTGTCCGCTCTTTTCTTTTTGGAGATAAGAATGATGATGTTCTTCCCGAAGCCCCTGGGTATCTCTCCTGTAGAGTTCATAACGAGATGGTTTATTGAAGATGGATTAATGTCTTCTCTTCTGCACTTTTAATTAGTTCTGCACAAATATCATCAATTTCAGAAGCCTTATTCATCCGCAAGTCCTTTACTGCTGAGTCAAATTCCGATCTTAAGACTAGGCTCCCATATCATCCTTTTCGACTTCACTGCCGAGATTGTTTCCATTGTATAGCTCTTCCTGATTTTCTTCCCATCTCATCACTTTGTCTTTATTTTTATTCAAAAGTGCTCCATTCTTGTCCCTTCTGGCATAGCATGTTGCGCTCCGTTCCTAGAAGCGATTCTTCACTATTCTATAGGCAGCTTCCGCCTTTCCAAGTGCAAGGTTGTTTTGTAAATCTTCGCATAAGTTCTTCATCCACATTTCCATAGCTTTCCCCACTTTGCGATTTATATCGTTCCTAAAATTTTTGTAGGAAAGTTTATTTCTTCAGTTTTCGCATTCTTGTAATTTATTCTCTCTACAATCAGG
The DNA here is from genome assembly GCA_933228895.1 of Platycnemis pennipes. NCBI lineage: Eukaryota > Metazoa > Arthropoda > Insecta > Odonata > Platycnemididae > Platycnemis > Platycnemis pennipes. The sequence continues at coordinate 78,947,112 of OW121847.1, read as the reverse complement.
TCTAACTGTAAGATTCCTTCCGTAATCCGTGTTTTCTTCTTGGCAACTTCTCTTCCTACAGGAACTTTTTTTGTGGCTTGTTTTACCAATGCTTTTACAATGTTTCCTCAGTCAGGTCTTTTCATATGTTGTCCCCCACTGTTTTTTAAAATGCCACCTGTTGTGTTTAGCATCCTCCAGTTTTTCTGCTCGTCATATGCTCTTCACTATTTTATTCATTTTGTTGAATTTTGGATGGAATTTCTTCATCACTAGATGATAGTCACAATCGATATCTTTTCTAGGGTAGCCTTCGCTACCCTAGAAACCCTACCCTTTCACCTGGTTCCTAAATGCTTAACTAAACTGCTGCTCTGCTTAACAAAAATTAATTTTATTTGATATCTTCTTATGTCTTCTGGCATTTGTGATATGTATCTTCTTTGGATGTGATTTTTAAACAATGTGTTGCCAACCACTAACTTGTGTAGTGTGCAGAATTCCAGTAGTCATTATCCTCTTTCATTTTGGTTACCCAATCCATATTTCCCAGTTATTCTTCCATCGCCGACGACCTCGTTACAATCTCCTAAAATAATTAGGTTTTCTTTTCCTCTTACCTGTTTTATTACTTCCGTGATATCTTCGTATACATCTTCCACCGTGATCTTCCACTTTTTCATCTTTATATTCCATCTTCGGCTTGTAAAACTGCACCACTACTGTATGTACAGGTTTGGTCTCGATCTTAGCCATCACTATTCTTTCGCTATATGCAGAAAGCTCTTCACACGCATTCCGGCGCTCTTTCTGAGCAGTATTCCTACTCCAGAATTAGGTACTATTAAAAGAGCCCGTGTGCATAGTGCTGTAGTTTTCAGTCCAAAAGTCTACTTCTTCAGGCCATTTCATTCCACTGATTCCTAGATCGTCAAGGTCCATTCTTCACATTTCCACCTTCAGGTTCTTCAGTCTTCCGCAGGTCAGAAGCGATCTCCCGTTTCATGTTGCTGCCCTAAAATTTTTATCACAGTTGTACTCAATTCGATTGGGTTACTATTTTACCACCGGAATATTTTACTCGAGAGGGTTCCATTACGTCTTAATAAAAAGAAAGGATTGGATTAGCTGCGACTCCTCGGGATAAAATATGGTAGTTTCCCTTTGCCTTCCACATCACATTACCACAGCCGTCAAAGTAAATGTTACGAGCCTGTAGTGAAATTAGTGTTGCTGTACCGACCACTGTGGTCTCCACGTTCACTCATATGAAGAAGAGCTGCTGACCTCTCCTCCGGGTGATGGGAAGCATAATTGTTGGCGGCCGTCCTCCGCGAAGTGACGGCATCTTCACAGATTGTGTATCATTTAAGGGCCTATCTTACCCAATGATAGACCAATACCCCCCCGAAACGCCGTAGCTTTTTTCCACGACTGCTTGTTTGACGAGTAAACTTGCTGATCTCGCAGCGAACCCCTATATCTAGAAATCATCCTCATCCCGATAGACGCATTCGGTGGCTTTCCGCTCAGCCGCTAGAATTTTAATAATATTTCTGTTTATTATTTGTCAATTGAATGTGTTGCTATGCATAATCAACCGTAGGATGTCATTTCAATCGGGCTTTACCCACAAGTATTTGATCGTTACCTTGATTGCTGTGATACAAGGAATATTTATCCTACAACTTATTTGAACCCGGTAAAGTAATTAACAATCCCACGAAACGTCTTGATGTCTAATCGCCTGTGCCATATTAGGTTATTGATAATGTTGTTATGCATTCGTGATTGGAGTATTTTATTTAGTATATTCGTCTATTTAAACTGAAGTGAACATCATTTTTTAAATCATTGTCGAATCCATGATACATAATTCATGATATTAACTTAAAGAAAATGATATATTTGATCTGATAATGAATACCCACTAAACAACAAACCTTCTGTCTTCGGTTTATATAAAAATATATGTATAATGGTTGGAATAAACAGCGAAAAGCTATCATTTATAGTAAATAATATTTCTTTATATCACATTATTAAGAAATTATGCAACAGAAAATGTGATGGGTATTGCATATTATGAGATAGTACAAAAAAAATATTTTTCGTGCAACCTTGAGACTGCACTAAATAAGCACTGAGCTTGGGTTAGATGATTCAAATGAGTCCATCTGGTCCAAGTTAAATAAACTAAACTTAGCATCAAAAAGCCGAGAATAACGTGCACTCCAATTTCCAGAAATATTCGAAGCTTCCGTTACCTCGAATATCTCTTCTTATTTCTAAATTTTCTCGCGTTGGATTAATTTTACAGACCATGGAAACGCTTCGTTTTGTAGATTTATTTAAATCTAATTATAAAATGTTCTGCTCTCATTTCTATCTTGTTCACTTTTCTAAATAACTCTTTATTAATTGAATGCAATTGAATGATGATTTGACTCAGAAACTTGTGCCACGACAGATGGGAGATGTCCGGAAACCTACCGTTCTGAGGCTGAAGGGTTGAAATACGCCTCTTGTCTATGGGTTGTGAGACGAGCCCCCCTTTTTCGATCAGGAATTGAGTTTCCTTCCTGAAAACTTGAGGCTGATGAATATCCCTCCCTTCTCCTTTCACCCGGCAGACTTCGCGGAACTTCAGGAGATGGTGTCGACGTTGGAGGAGAACGTCAACTACGCGGGCAGCCTGCTGATTCGGCAGCTCAAGAAGCGCGACACTCTGATTTCAAAGCGGGACCGACACTGCGACCTCATCACGGCCATCTTGCAGGCGGTTTCCGAAAAGAGGAGTGAGTACACTGACTTCCGCTTGCCCCTATTCTCCTCCCTCTCCCTCCTTCCTGTCCTCCCCTCCCCCCACCTCTGCATCCGCCGTGGGCGCCCCAACCTCCAGCAACGAGAAAGTTCGAGTGAAGGAAAGTGTAGTGTTTAATTTGAGTGCATGTTTGTCACCATTCATAAATTCAGCGTGAATCCCTGTGGCTTGTTAGTGATTCTTTTTCATATTCTGGCGTCAATTTTCTCTCATCCGTTTCATAATTATTTTCAAATATACATCTATTCACTGAGTTAATTATACCAACCGGCATTGACCTTCCACTAGTAAATATATACTTTGTAAAATTGTCATTCGTCGGTTGATACCAGACTCGAGGCGCGATCATACAAGTAAGTTTATTGTTTATCTAGCAGTTTCTTATTTGCTAGGGTAAAAGTAAACCGAGTGATAATTACTCTTAGGCGACTCTGTGAGCTGACATTATGGTCCTGTTAAGTAATGAGTGGAGAAGTAGGTCTTCCTAGCTTCTAGTTGATGGAAAATTATTTCTATGAATTATTAACATATCTTTTTTATTTTCAAAACGGCAACAAAAACGCATTTTAAAAGAAAGGGACTTTTGGCAGGGAATTCACTATTGCCATTATCTTATGGGAAGAGTGGAAATTTCGCTTACATTGCTTATCACTTTACCCTTATTTAAACAATTGATGCAACACGCAGGAATCCCCGTTTATTCAAAATTTTGCATTGGCAGACTCTCAGTCACATTATTTTATAGGCTACAATGGCAAGTCTTTCTTTAAGACTCCATTTCTATAATCATAAAACTTAGTGTTCAACCCGAAGGTTGGTCTTTGATAGACGAGGGTCGAGCTCACCCCGTACTGAGCCGTACATGGGCGTGTGGAATTCACACATTCAGGGTAGGGGTGGCAATTTATTTCCCTGTGCCACCTGCGATTTCTCACCAAGTTCTGACGCTCAGAAAATAGAATCGCGAGAATTTCAACATTCTTAATTAATTATTTCATCTAAACGGTCCTTACTTACTCTTGGTAGAATCGCGTTACGGATAACTGATAAAACGTTCCATTCATCTTCCCTCAGTTCTTTGGGCGAGTTCCGCATTGATTATACTTTTTACTTATCACAACTCGTGTCGATGGTTAATTTTTACTTTTTGAATTCCTTACGTTACAGTTTCAATAAATTCGTTCCAACTCACAAGAATGCCGTCTCATATGAATGCACGGTTGGAACCATTCTGGCATTGAGCATAAAATTTTGTTGCGTGATTAGCCTGCCAAAGATGAATCTAGTGTATCAATGTTTGCAATACAAATATTCTGACGTGACCTACGAGTAAATGTTTCGAAGTGGATGATTTTCAAGTCCATCAATATGATTGAAATCATGTTTTTTAAGTTTACTTCATTCAGTTCAATAAATTATAAGTTAGTCATTATTGATGAGAGACGCAATACTATGCTCGTGACAGAGAGTGGCGTCGTGCTGGACTGGGAAAATTTAATGGAGTCTGAATGGACTCGATTCAAAATCCGCTTAGCCAAACCTAGCCAACCCGCCCAAATCGCGAGAGCGATCGCTTTGGGTGCTCGCTCTAAGCGGCAAATTTCTCTCTCACCCGCAAATTCCTCCCACAAGCAGGTCGGATTTATCTCGGCTGCTGTGCACGCTCGATAGCCGATACCTCTCTCTCCTCGCCGTATTCGGTTCAAACGTTTGCCCACGCGATGTCGTCTGGGAAACGCATTGGCGTCGAATTAGAGTGCTGCAATCGGACGCCGGAACGCGAAGTTGGTGGAGGAGTGTACCACCAACGCCTCTACGGTCGCCGCACAGGTACTACTCCTCGCAGTACGTGCCACCTGAGATTCACTTAGAGGCTCACGACACGATTGGACTCTTAAGCGTCGCGTTAATTTTACCTTCGTTATCGATCGCATACAGTGTAAGGACTTACACAATTTACGACCCATCCTACTGACATAGAGTTAGTGGCATGCGTTTATTTTGTTTATTTCTACTTAGTAGCTTCATTGCACTGCGCAAGGGGTTTGGCATTTTTTAGGATGAAGATTCTGTCCCAAATCGAGAATATCAGACCACTTAATAGTGTTCCCATGACTCTAGCATCTGTATTACCTCTGGTATCTGTCCTTCCTCTTAAATTTTCTCGAGTATTCCTCGTGATCACTCCTTAAACGATACTTTTCTCCTCCTTCCTTTCCCAGCGACGGATTATGAACGAAATGATCTGCAAAATGATCCGATTCCGTCGCCGTGAGCAGGGGCGACCGTCGCGCCATCAAGGAAGCATGGATTGTACTATCAACTAAGACTATTTTTCCACATATGGGTATATAAAATAAATAAATGAGGCCAAGGTTGCTTTTGATTGAATTTTCTAGGCATAATTTTTTGATTACATCCCCGTAGTACTTGCGTGGAAAATTCAGATGTGGAAGCATAGGGTTTGGCAAAGTGAATGGGAAGTAAAAGTACCAGGCCCTTGATCTTTAGGCCGGTTTGAAGGAAAAACCGATTTTTGCTTTTAGTGCAGGGCTGCCCAGCGTGCATGCACCGCGCAGTGCACCCTTGCACGGTGTAAACAATGATAGTGTTTCGTGCGCGCGAGGGGAGGGCTCACTCTGTTTCTTTCTCCCTCTCGGTCATAAAAAATAAACAACCTATCGAATAAGAAACCTATATGTCTAGTCACCTGATAATTTATTAATCAACATTAAACAAAAACATTGAATGGCGACATTTGCAAACAAAACAAATTGTTTCATATACATCTAACTGTAAAAGCGGCAAAGAAACGGAGACATGAAATAATTAATTATTAGCTAGAATTAGATGCATTCTCACCTTGTATCCCGCGCGATAAATATCAGCAAGTCGTCTGCTACAATCGCAGCTTTTCAGGTGCCCACCTAAAGCTCTGTATTTAGAGCTAAATACAGAGCTTTATGCCCACCGCGATAGCAGCGCCTGCTCGCCAGAAAATATTTGGCGGCGGATTATGAACGAAATGATCTGCAAAATGATCCGATTCCGTCGCCTTGAGCATGGATGACCGTCGCGCCATCAAGGGAGCATGGATTGTACTACCAACTATGACTATTTTTCCACATATGAGTACAGCTGTGACTTCGAAATCTCGAATTAGACCTTACAGATTCGGGCCCCAGGTGACCCGAATAGAACCGAGCCGTGTATAACCGATGCACGGCGCAGTGCACCTGTGCGCGCAGTTTTGCACATTTGCATTTTCCGGCGTTTGGGCAGCCCTGTTATAGAGAATATCGCCATACGGAGGTCGTTTTAGTGTTCACTTGATTGATGCTCCGGATGCATACCAGTTTTACGTATGTGTACCCTTGTGTACGCCTAAGATGGTGTTGTAACAGATGACAATTTATCCTTTTCACATTGGTATCCAATCTCTGTTTTCTTCCATCATTAATTTCGTTAAAATACCTATTATCTTTCAGTGGAAAAAAGTATTATTGAGGAAGAATAAAATGAAATGCGGACAACTTATAGTACTCAGATTCTATTCAATATCTTGCTAACTCTGGCTAAGTTAGAACTTTCCTCGACCGTTGGAGGGGAGTTATTGGTAAGTTTTTCTGATGCTAGGGAACTCTATGTCCTTAAGAGGTCAACGGTTTTCCATGAGCGCGCTGCAATTAAGTAGACCAGTGCTGGAAACGTGAAATATTCAGACGAATTGAACAATTTCGGTGAATATCTAAAGAAACTCTTATTCGAGTAATTTCCTAAGGAGGGTATTTTGTATTCCGACAATAAGAAATATCCTCTGGAAATGAGAACGGCAATCATTTGGATTGCACACATCTCCCCCACAAATGTCCTTGCATTACTAAATGCAGTAGATCATAATCACGAATATTACACTGCTAAGAATATTTGAGTAAAAAATTTATTATGAGATAAATGCTTATTTCAAATTATTTAATGCCATTTTAACAGAAATTCATACGTTATTTACCGTGAAATTAATAACTTTTGTTTTCGACTTTTATATTCAAAATGGTGGCATGAATACTTTTGAAAGACAAACGGTGAGGAAAGTGGATACAAATAAAGATTTAAGATTTGTATGAGGAGAAGGGAGGAGAAAGTATGGTGAAAGAAACGATGGTAAACGAGGAGGTGCTGAGAGTTGTGCTGATGGAGAGAAAGTTTATTGAGGAAATTATGGACAGAGTGTTTGGAAAAAATGAGTATCAGGAGATGGTGGTGTTGTCAGGGATGTGATAGAGGGGAGAATGTTATTTTGGGTTATAACTAATAATAATTGTTCCTATTGGGATTAGTGAAGTGCGAATTTACCTAGGCTGTGAATAAAGTCAAATAATAGTCATTGGAACGCTGAGAGAAATCCATGAGGAATTGAGTAATCGAAATATTGATATAGCTAAACTTGAATGGAAGAAAATAAAAAGAGTAAATATGCGTAATGGTGCCGCCGTAAGTAGGCTGAAAACTACCATTCTCATACAAATGTTGCCCAAGTTGTAAACATTGTCTTTGCTTCACATAGGTGTTTTCTTCAAAGTGTTTACGTGGTAGTTAGATTCAGTAGAGACTGATATTACCAATATGGGGAAGGAGGATAATGATCACTGATCATTTATAATCTATCAACATCGAATTAACCCAAGTGTACCTCATCAGCCGGGTGCATTGGATCGATTCCCTGCAGGAATCACCTCAACCCAACACGACTCTATGACAAAGACCCAGAAGCATTAACCTTTGGATTCTCGTGTCATGAGACGAACGAAATCATCTCTTTAACAAGTCATTGCTCCCTGAAACGGTCGGTTCTTGAGGACGCGAGTCGTCCTCAGTGGGAGATCGAGACAAAGGATAAATGATGATTGGGCGGAGGTCACAAGCGACCTTTCGACGGTGCCATAGGAGTGAGAGCGGACGATGTGGGAAACGCAAGGTTGTCTTGATGGATGCCGGTGCGTTCCTGCGCTTGTCATGCGGAAGATTAAGGTGGGGGCGGGGAGGACGGAGATAGGAGTCCAAGAGAGGTAATCCTCCCTTCGTACAAGTTCCCGAATCTCTCCCCGCGTGGTTTATTTAACGCCCACGAGAAAATACTTCCCGCCCGACCTTCAAAGTAATCTCGTTCCCTCGCCGGGCCTTACCTCTCTTCCCCCCATCTCACCCCCACACTTCGCTCTCTGCTACAACTAGAGAGGACGAGATGACTCGTAGTCGGCACCTGGCGGTGACGGATTAAAGAGGGTTGGTTCCAACGCGGCTTTGTGCTGCAAAACATGTGCGACAGTATGTGATTCTGAAATTTCTTATTATAAAGTATTGCTCTCTCTCTCTGATTAGATACACATGTCTGCATAAGGTCAGAGAAAATAATCTGCGTAATAAGAAAAAGTAATTTTTAGAAAATAGGAACACGTTTATTTCTGCTTATTTTCCCTACCGAAGGCTCCTGAAGATAAGCCCGTCAATGTATCGCATTTGACCTGCAAAGGTTGAACATTTATGTTCGATGCTCAAAGACGTAATACTTTTATAATAATTTTGTTTTCTGAAAAATTTCCCACCGAGGTAGCCAGGTTTGGCTTCCCAAAAGTCGTGGGTTCGAATTCCGGTTCTGTCATGGATATCGCTTTTTCTATCAAGATTCGGTTGTGCCTAGGTTGGGTATACCCTAAGTTGTTAGAGCACTTGAAAACCAATTTCAGTTGATACTCATACATGTTTCATAAATGTATAGCAAAAATAACATATTTAACGCGTTGAATAAAATCTCTGGTTTCGTGCGCCTTACTTACCATCTCCCTCTTTTAACTCAAAGCTTAACTAGTTAGCTAGGTTAACCTTAAAGCGTAATTTTTAAAAATACGGACGCGGAAATTTATTCATACATTGGTATAAATAGCCGTAGCTCGTCTTTTCCAAAGGTAAACCATATGTAACGGAAAACATCAGATCTTTCATGTTAATGAACTCCTTAAGATGGCGTAATGGATGCTTTTTTATTGCAGCTACTACCTCCCAGACTATATTAAAATATTAACATAATATTAAAAGAAACATCTGACTTATTAATATTATCAACATTACTATGTTGATGCTAATAATTTAGTTCCATGTCACTCGTGAATGCGTACGTCTTCTGTCCCCATTAAGTAGTGCTATAATACCTCTTAGATGAATGTACGTAATTGATTTATGGTGATCTATCACCCCCTGACACACACCATCGCCCACACCATTGCCATGGTTGCTCCTCTTTCATACTTTGTCTCCCTTACACGAGATTTTTCTAGAGCAAATCGTACTCTAGTTACATGGTTTAGACTCGTTTGCTTGACATCGTGTATTTGACCCCTTATAATTTTCTAATGTCTAATTAGCCCGAACTGTTGATGAAGTTATTAAAATTTAAACTCCTGTAATGATTGGTCGCAACGGAAAGGCTGGAATTGAATTAGGGGAACTCTGGGATGAATTCATGTAATCAAACGTTTAGTTTTGACGAAATATCAAGAGTTGGAATATGCGTTTGCAATGTGCTCGGAATATGTTTGGTCTTAGACTATATAGTTGTCATCCCCGAGTTATAAACTTCTATTGCTTTGCTTTTAAGGTCAACGATATGCACCGGAGTACAAAGAGTTGCATTGTAGAAGAAATAATGGAGGTGCTAAGAATTTTTAGAACTGGAACGGAGACTGACTGAAGGTATAGAGATCGAAGGTACTGGATCAAATGAAGTGTACAAGGGTTGAGAAGCAATGCACAGTTAGGTGCTGTTTGGTGGGAGAGCTGATTGCTAGATCTCGGGGGAAATATCAAACAGCAATCTCTAGGAGACTCATAAAAAATAGATGCGGAGATGTTAATGGTAGAAGGGAGTTGCTGGGAGGTGAGGATGGGAGTAATGGAAATGGTGTAACGGAGTTCCGGTAAAGGAATAAGTATTCGCTGCTAGTTTTCAGGGGAAGACGAACGATATATTAAACATTAAGAGAGATGGGGCTCATGGATGGAGGCCCATACCCTCCCACCGTATCTCGGGGCCCTATCTATCCAGCTATGTAGTAGGTACATGCACGAGAAAAGCGCACGGATCCTATCAGTAAAGGAAGAGAATTAATAATTTTAAAATAAAAAAAATATATTTTCCACATAGCCATAGCGTTCAACTGTGTAAAACATGTCCACCATATTAATGAATATGCAATTATATTTTTAATGCAAGAGTTCAGTTCTATACGAGAGGTATTGGCTGTTGAAATGAATGAGAGGTAAAACATTTTCACCTAATCAATGAGTTAGACAACTTAATGTCCATGCTGACAACATTAAGATCGATATTGCTTGTTGAAAATCAGCAAAAGAGAAAGCAGCAATGGAAAATTCATCTGCTAATTTGAAAATTAATTTTGTTCCTCGAATGATAAAGGTTGCCATTTGCATATGGCTATAAACTTTTTCAAAGCTTTTCCGGTCAAGTTTTGGCTTGGAAATTTTTCCACCCAGGTCCATACTGCTCGGCTGGCAGTGTCAGTTACAAATGATGACTATTACTAACATAAGTATTTTGCTCAGAGAAAAAATCAATATTGAGTGAACTCTACCAATTAGCTATTTTATTTAGGCTTTCTCACGAATTACCGTCAATATCTGTAAATACTTGTGCCCTTGAAATACTACTAACAATAAAATACCATTTTGGGCTCATTTGTGGGTAATTCTGAATCATTTAACATAAATAGGAAGTACTTCATGCAGCATGATGAACTGAAATGATTTTTTGACATAAAGGATAATACAAATTATGATATCTGATTATCGAGATTCGGTTTGCCTATCTTCAAATTTGTTTTTGTGTACTAATGATTTATTTAGTTATACAGACATGTTCACAGTTTGTCGATTTTTCTTTCAAACTGTAGCTACACGTCTGCAAATGCCATGTTTACTTATAAAAGTTATAAAATATCGTGCAATTTGCCCATCGCTAGTTACTCGGCTTCCTGAACATCAATAATATTCCACTTCCTCAAGCTTTTGCTTTCCAAGTTAAACGTTGGTCTTGGTGTCTTCTCTCCTACCATTACCTCAGTTTTCTTATTATTGATTTACAGGTGATAACTGGCCATTACCCTTTAGATTCCTATTAGAGTTTCATTTAAATCTCTTTCTGACTCTGACATGACGATATGCCTTCGGAAAATCACAGTAGGTACTCTGATTTTTCCCGTGGGTATTTACTCTCAAAGACTTTTCTTTAACTCATTTGATAGTTTTTTTAAATGTTAAAGTACATTAAAACCTGACTGTTACAGTATTTTAAAAGTGGCTTGGTATTTAAATACAACAATTTTGAAGGGAAAAATTATTTGAAAAGTGTTGAAAAACTCTTTTATCGCCATTTGGTAGATAAGCTCCAAGTAAACGATAAGAGAACAAATGGTTGACCGCTGATATTTGATGATCCCAATTGTTAATGGCCCTTGTCTTCGATTGACCTTTTTAACCCAACCAAATATCTTGATAACATTTCGTAACATGTGAGCTTCGTAATCTGCTGGCGTCACATGCTTGATAAAATGATATTTAGCTTGAATAACAGGCAATAGGATGAGATTTACATATTCATGTCCGTCATTTTTTTTATCAACTCATAAGTTTTTTTTACTTATTTATCTAACGGATAGAATGGTGGCTTCTCCAAAGAATTTCTTATTTCTTTAACTTTGGTAAAATATTTGTGCTATATTGGTAAGTAGGTAATAATGGAGATGATGAAAAGTGTTTGACAAGGAACAAAAAATCACCAACATATACGCATCAATCCTTCAGAGCGGGAGTAACTAGCCTTTTTTTGCTTACATCCCCCTCGGAGGTACCTTGAAGGACATGGAATTCCATGAGAAATACACAATGGAAAATGCAGGCCGTGGCAGTCAGGTTTGGACCATGTAACTGTGGTCAAGTCAAAGCTGTTTGGGTCAGACTTGATAACTCTAAGGTCACAGGTTTAAATCCGCATTGGTCATAAATGTTGTGTCTGACTCTTTGTTAATCTAAAACAGGAGTACGATTGGTTAGGTAGTTTGATATAATCTAAGCAGTTTGAGCTCCTTAAAACCTAATAGGCGTCTTGTACAGCGGCAAGCATCGTGACATTTTATTTTGGCAGGAATTTATTTTTGTTTACATTTATATTCCGGTAATGGCAGACATTTTTCATTGGTATACCGGTCCCCACAGTCTCGACGAGTTCGGTACTCCGTCCGTGAGATGGGACGTTAAACTTCTTGTCATGTATTGTTGCAAGATCAGGCTAATGCCGACAACCGGTTTCTCTCCACCCTATTCTGAAAAATTCTTTCCTGTTTCCAAGTATCCTCGTATTCTAAATAGCAAAAATTATCTAAGCTGAAGATCCTAGTCGGGATTTCTTCCTTGTAGATCCGTTCTCTAGGACGACGGTTTCGCTGACGTTGCAGTCGGCGTCTTCAGGTCAGAAGTGTTCGATGTTTATTTTATGTCCGTCGTATATACCTCCCTGTTCAAACCCAGTGTATTCTTATTGCTCGATAGATTTTTCAGTCAAGTAGGGTGCGGTTTGACTGATTGGAGAAGTACTTTTCTCTATTACCCGTTTCCAAGTGCTGGAAAGCGTATAACTGTCCTCTCTGTTGAAATTCATTGGTTTTTTGAATTTCAATCGATTCTCGAAGGAGTCGCGGAAAATAGCGGTTTTCTCTCGCGACTATTTTCACCTTCTCGAAATTTATGTCGTGAGTTGGACCAGACCAGATAAGCTCAAAGATGGATTCTTCTTCGCTTTCTTGTGTTCCTGTAAGCGAGATTCTAACGCTCTGGATGTCTGCCCAATGTAGGATCTTCCACAGCTCCACTTCACTTCGTATCTCCGCTCTGCTTATCCGGTGGTATTCGGTCCTTTGCTTTACAGAGATGGCCTGCTGTCTTAGTGACACAGATGAACCTAGTCATTACATTATGTTTGGCGAGAGTTCTGGCTATCTTCTCGCCCGCCACGTTAAGGGATCATTGCGAAGGCGGTGGGTTTCTCTCTGTCTTCTGTTGGTCTGTTGACAGCCTTTCCGTTCTTCTTGGCGAGCGGTCATGCGGATCTTCTACCAATGGAAGCCGATGTCTTGTAATGTATTAAAAAGGTGTCACTTCTCGTTGTCCAAAGAGTCTCTGTCGGAGATTGAGAAAGCTCGGTGGAAGAGGATCCTGATAATGGATTTCTTCTGTTGGGGGTGGTGGTGTGAAGACGCATGCGGATACCGGTCGTTGTGTGTCTCCTTTCGGAAAGCTGCGTGGCCTAGTTTGCCGTCGTTCTTTCTTTCCACCAGCCCATCCAAGAAGGGTAGGCACTTGTTTTATTCTATCTCCATGGTGATGGATCCGTTTTGTTTTTTAAATGATCTAGGAACTTAGTTCCTTTCGTCCATGGGGCCAAATGATAAAATAGTCGTCCACGTATCTTAAACCGAGTTTCAGAGTCTTCTTTCATAAGCCTCTTCTTCAAACCTCTCCATATTTAGGTTCGTTATAACTGGAGACAAGGGGGAGCCCATGGCTGCACCTTAGACTTATTTGTAATATTTCGCGTTCCAAATAAAGTAGGAGTGGTCCAGGCAAAACTTGACCACTTGAAAACTTGACCACTTTTGAACACTAAGCAAACAAGACGCTGATGACGTCCGTGAGGAAGTTTGGACGCATTCCGATCAACGTAAAACCTCCGAAAATCAACCTCACCAAAGAAGAGAGGATAGCGATGAGAGACCTAAGAAAAAACGACAACATATCAATCCTTCCGGCAGATAAGTTTTATTTAAATAAGTTTTATTTAAATAAGTTTTATTTAAATAAGTTTTATTTAAATAAGTTTTATTTAAATAAGTTTTATTTAAATAAGTTTTATTTAAATAAGTTTTATTTAAATGCAAGACGCTTCTTACATGGATCCACCATCCAGATGTTCTCCATAACACGATACTTAATGAATATAGATTAAACACATAGTACAAAAAATGGATATCCTGACACTGTTAGTCTGTCGATTGATCTAAAAATGTCCTTTAAAATCATAATGCGCAGCCTTGAACAAGATTACAACAGAGGAAAGATGAAAATATCCTGCAAATTCCTTGATTGACCCGACGCGCGTTAACAAAAATGTTATTGATTGTAAGCAACTTCCTAACTTAAAACACTATTTCGAACGATGAATTCAAAGTTCGATGACTGTTTCAGGAGTCAGTACTGCAACACTCAGATCATGAATATCCCGGCTGCATTTCAGGCTGGCAATAAAAAATCTCATTCCTGACCCCCCGTTTGTTCCTGGTACACTTCGATGACATCGTCGTTTTCCATTTCGAGCTGCTTCGGTGTTTCATCGTCGTTTATACGCCGGCCATCAAACAAAAACCTTAGAGATGTAACAGGAACGCCCACGCGTTCACTGTGCGACTTTTTTAATTTCCCCATTTGCGTTGTCATCTTTACTCGAAAGTGAATTTCATTTGAATCATTTCCCGCCACTTTCAGCTTGATGTATTCAGACCCAGCGTCTCCTGGACCGGCGCGGCGTCAGGTTTCTGCTCCTGATTGTCAGACATTTTCACCATCTACCATAAAAAATTTATCCTCGTGAATTTCGGAGCTTCAACCCGTTTCACCACAAACGCGCCAGAAATCAACCAATGTTTCACATCCGGGGTTGGAAAACCAAAATGGCCGACTTATAAGGGCAACGCCTAAGTCGTGATATCGAAAGGGCTTGAACAGGGAGGTATATAAGACACAGAAAATAAGCATCGAACACTTCTGACCTGAAGACGCCGACTGCAATGCCGGCGAAACCGTTGCCCAAGAGATTGGATCTACGCGGAAGAAATCCCGTAAGAGTAGGATCTTTAAATTTGGCGCACCGCGGAAGCCCACATAAGAAATTACCTAAGCTGTTGGTCACCTACTCCGAATATCTACGACTAAACTATTAATACTCTTACCAAATACTATAGACACTCAAATTCGAATGGAGTCCAATGATTGGGAAAAATTAGTCGATTAAGCTCGAATAAAGATGCAAAAATAACTGCCGACCCACGCGAGACACTTTTCCGTTCGAATAAAACCTCTATGATATTCGGCCAGAGCAAAAATGTGACCCTAAATAGAGAGGAAAAAAGGTGAGAGTTTCTTGGGGAGCACGTAGCACAAGACACGGCTGCACGACACTAGGAACGGTCCGTGCTTTCAGAATTGAATCACGGGCGCTCGACAAACTCCGGGTGGCACATTTAAAACTTCGTCTCTTGATAGCCGACACCGGACACTCCCGAGAGCCAAGTGCAGGGTAATTTCATCGGCCGCGTGGCTTTTGACTCGTGTCCTTTCAACTTCCCCCTGCCCTCGAAGCTTCGCCGTGCCCTTAGGGACTCGGTCGGGAGCGGATGGAAGTGTGCCGAAGGGAAAGGCGGGGAGAGGTCGAAGAGGAGGTGAAGTGCGTTTGTTGGTGGCAGGAAGAATGATGGGAACAAAGGCGATGTGTGGGAAGTGCTGGCCTCTCGTGAGTGTGGGGGGAAGTGGGTCGGTCCGTGAAGACGACCCTGCTACATACACGCGTGTGGTGACATGGGTTTAAGGGAGTCCCGCCCTTTTCAACCTCTCCCCCTGTTCACCTCCCCCTTAGGAAAGGTAAAGAGGGCATCGCCACCTTCTTATTTTTTTTGCTACAGGGTGGTTTTCGTCCCCACTATTGAGGGCGTTAAAGAAAGAGCCGTGAGTGGTGATAAAATGGGCGTTTTCCTAAATAAGTGCGAGTGTCGGCTTGGCACAAATGAGCTCTCTGCGTCTCAAATTTGTAACGTTCCTTGGAAATTGGTGATAAAGCTTTAGCGTCATTATCGAATAAAAATAAGCCGTGCGACTTGTTTTCCTTGTAGTTCAACGGATGACAAACTGTATTACTTTTAACACGGTTTAACGTTTGAGACTTAACTTTGTGGAACCACGAGACTGGAAAAGAAACGTCGCCATATACATTCCACACGCACTTGATTGGCTTCGACCATGGTTTCGACAATTTAAATGTTATTATCAAGGCCATAATAACAAGTACTTGATAATGTCATTTAAATTGTGGAAACCATGGTCGAATCCAATAAAGTGTGTGTTTGTGTATGTACAAGCGTCGTTTCTTTTCCAATGCATTACCTTTAATGAAAGCCTTCGTTGAAGATACAAATAATTTGGCTGGTAGAATGAGATGTCAATGAGACTTTCTAAAACGTTCGACCGTCTATAGAAACATTTTCTCTTTAGGAACGCAATGTTATATCACGGAATGTGACATAAACGCATTTCATTCTTATAGGTTACAGCCACTACTTTTGTTCTTTTGCGGAATTTTTAGTTTACTGATAGGAACGTATATAGTGCTTTAGAAAACTTTACAAAATTTCGTCATAATTATTACTCTGAATTGTGATTTATTCTAGCTAATATTATGCATCACATCGAAGTGCTAAGATTAATTAGGATATTCTTGGATGACATACCTATTCGGAAAGTCAGTGTAAACAAAAATGTTCATAAGTAATTACATTTGATCAAAGGTGACGCCGAGTGTATTGAATTTTAAGTCCTCATTAATATACATTTACGTGTTGTATAGTCATTCTGGATATTTGGGAGCAGAGGCAATCTTGTGAGCTCTGAATCGTACGGAAATTGCACATTCAGGAAAAAAGGATGCCCTGTGCTTTGTCACGGTGATGCACCAACTAAACTTTGGTAATCGAATAATCGGCGTAATTGAATTTCACGTCAGGTGCTCACTTTGTTATTGAACAGGGAACGCAACGGTCTGGCGCCGAATAGCCTACTCGCTGGTGTGCCCTTCTACATTTGCGAGATCAAAATGAACAGTTGTATTTGGCGCTGCGTAATTCTGAATAGTTATCTCTCAAAAGCTCTGTTTTGTTGCTGTTGATAGCGATAAGAGTACAAATAACCCCCGAGGACGCTGAAGTTGTGTAGTCCCTGAAAATGAACCTTAATTATTCCAGCTGTAGTCGCTGAAAATGAACCTTAAGTATTCCAGCTGTGAACTGAAGCAATTAGTCTCTAATTGCAACACTGCACCGTTTCAAAATGATCATACGAAAGTATCAATACGTTTTTTAAATATTATAATTATTTATAAAAATTATAACATTTAATTATATTTGAATTGATCTCAATTATTTAAACCTTGTGGCAAGCCTTGGAATGACCATTAATTTCTTTCTCCAGTGTTCATCATGATTGTTCTATGTTTGGAAATTCAATTTATTAACTTTTAAATTTAATACTCGATGGCACATATTTTTATTGGTTTACAACAAAATTGTGATTTGAATTATGATATGTTGAAAATTGAAGTATTCATGATTGTTTATATTTTACTGCTAAGCTAAACGGACTGATTCAGTATAGATAGATTTTATAAGATCCATGACACGTAATTACCTGATTCATAATAAACAAACAAGATTCAAGTGTGATGTGGTGGAAACGTTCCATATTAAAGGAAAGATATTACAATTTTCCACAAGTAAAAAATTTTATTCCGACTAGTTTCGGTGTACTACACCATTGTCAAGTCCATTGTCAAGACTTGACAATGGTGTAGTACACCGAAACTAGTCGGAATAAAATTTTTTACTTGTGGAAAATCGCAATATCTTTCCTTTAACACCTGATTCATGAATAAATTTGAATAAATAAACAATCAACAAAAATGAGCTTATTCTCCGCCACTGAATCATAGGCAGAGAACATCGAACATGCGTGCCCTTATTGTTTCACCGTATGTATGCATCATTTGAAAAAAGTTCGTTTCAAGAAACCTTTTACGTAAACGATCGATAGTTCTGAAACATCGGCAGATCGTTTTGATACTATTTGTCGTCTTGCTCAGTAGAACCTGTCATTGAGGGTCGGCTCATTCCTCCCCGGAGGTGATACATCTCGCGATGGCCGCTGCCGCCCCTTAAACATTTGCGAACGGATAGGGGATGATGGGAAGATGGATAGCAGTAGGAGGAGTTGGATCATGCGTCGTGATTGGACGTTGATGGATGCGCGAATTAATGGAAGATGAAACAAGCCCATTTGGAAATCAGTTCCGCGAAGTCTTAAGAGGGGGATAATGTTCAAGACGCCAAGGGGTTGCGGCTACCCGAGAGAGTCAGTCAGGGTGGGAATGGATGACTGCTAGGAGGTGGCACGTTGATGCGGGAACCCTCCTGTGTTTACGAAGCCTTGCTCATCTGATATCAGATACGTGAGAAGATTCCAAAATCCAGCCAGTGATGAGTAATGAGTGCAATGAATCAATGTCTAAAGTAATTATGTACTCATTTGTAATACTTTTGGAGTCAATATAAAGTATAACAAAGAGGTGCCATCGTGTTGCGTTCCAAACATAGATTTTGATGAGGAAGCCCGTGTAAAATGAACTTCCTGAATAGGACTAGATTTTAATATTCCTGGAGATAATAGTTATTCTGATTTAAATTTTGTAGGTTTTGTGTATATTATTTAAGGTATCATTATCAAGTCTGTTGGCAGCTTATTTTGTAGGTGACTCGTCAATAGAATGCATGCATGCATTGTTTCCATGAATTGGAATTGCTTTAAAATGCATAAACACAAAGAAACTTCGAGGAAAGTATTTTTAAAAAGTGCCCAAAGAGTGATGGTTTTTGTGGAGATATTTTTTCAGGTTCTCCATTTAATCGCTTATACTGATCAATCGGAGTGCTTAAGAAAGCGACTCTCATCAAATACGTTGATGAATATTATCATATACTTCTTCCAAATGATCAAGTGTTGCTAAGAAGCTATAATTTTATTCAGCAATTAGATTTTTGTGCCCATTGAATGTGTTTTGGCTTAATAAAATTAGTTTTACTAGTTCAATTTTGGCGGTTTTAAATTCACATTGACAGTAATTAATTATTATTATCCCTATTAAGGTTAATGGTTTTTGTGCTGTGAAAATCTGGCATTTTAAAATGTACTCCTTGGGAACAAATGAGTTTTTTGCTTCGTACGCTTGTATTATCCATATATTAGTCACATTTTCGTAATATTAATGAGTTATACTAATAACGCTAATTATAATTGGTACCTATATAATACTTAAACATGTCCATAAGACCGGAAATAGCCATATTTTCTCAGGATTTTCTTTCTTATGATTCATGTCTCATCATCCCATCCACGATGGCTATTATTTCCATCCCTTTTTCCCTCTCACGTATTCTCCCATCTTTGATGACCTTCAAAATACCATTTCCCGGTAATACATGTTCTATGCCTCATCCTTATCGGCTTCCTTTCCACCCTGAACGCTACTCAAGAGAACTTTCGTCTTCCTTCTGCCCTATTTATCTGCTCCTTCCTTCCACACAGAAAAGGTCTCTATTCTTTTTTCTCTGTCTTTCATTGTAGTACACGTATAAGACTTTGGTTTCCGTACATCATCCATTTCCAAGGCAGGGTTCTGACCCGCGACCCGTGTTGCCAGTTTACCTCGTTACCGATCTGGCAATCGTTGGCCAATAAGGTATATGCTCCGAAGTTATTCACTGTAAAAGTATCGTATTTATCATTGTCACCGACCAGTGACGTATTTATGACCTCTGAGGACCCCGGCGGAATCTAAAATGAGACCCCCCCAATGTTATAGTCTTGCAACCTGGCAGCTTGGCATAGAATTTTCCTTGCTTATAAAGTCAATGCATGAGTGCAAATATCTATCACTATCAATACCCTGGTAGTAGGTGCCAGATTTTTAAAAATATTTACACTAAATTAAATAACTTCCTATATTTGCAGTAAAAACATGACCCCTCGCGACCCTCGCGAGGCCCCCGGCGGCCGCCGGGTACGCCATATAGTAAATACGGCCCTGTCACCGACTTAAGACTTGTCGATTTACCAATCCTCCCTCTTTTCTGCATTCTTTTTTGGTAAGAATCAAATCCCATTATTTATAGAAAGTATATTTTTCCTTGATCTTTCTCTCTTTTCTTCCCCAACTCCTTGCTTTCGAGGATGCTTGTCATGAAAAAAATGACTTTTTCTTACCGGTGAAAATAAGGAAGAAACTCGGCTAGTAAATTTCATGTTTCACATAATGTTTTACCATAGACTCGTACTGAAGAGAGCCGCACTGACGCGGGCAGATCACTTCTATAAGCAGTTTGGAGGCAAATGGGGCGTAATTCATAGCGATATGAAGTTCCAGTGGGCAATACTCATTCTCGAATCCTCCATCCCTCGCCCGATATCCTCCCGAGGACGATGGCAACACTTCACTCGGGAGCGTGCGGCCATCTCGGCCACTAGAGCGGAAAACATTGGCGAATATCGCGGACGAGATAGACGGAGAATCCTGCCATCCGGTTCTGCTGAGAGAGGAGAAGGGGTTGGGAGGACGAATGGAAGAGGTGGCATGGGGGATGTTATCGCTCGAAACGAGAGGAACCGAAACATGTGACGAGCGAAGATGTTGCTGGTTCGATAGGATTGCCCGGGTGACACTCCGGAACGGGGATGGATGACGTCGTACTTAGGGAGAGTTGCGAGGTATGTGGGAGGACAAGGGTATGTTTTGAGCCCGACTCTGGAGAGAGGGGGGGTGGGGGAAGGCGGGGAGGATGGGGTGGATGAGGGTGGAGAGAGTCATCGAGTGGGACGATCGCTGCGATCAGTTAAGGAGGCTGCGGCCGTCGAAGGGAGATTAATGGCGAAGGGGAAGGGTGGGCGGCGAGAGGGAATGAGGGGGAAAGGGGCGAGAAAGAAGAGAGAGCAACGCAAGAGGCTGAGTGCGACGAGATTACTGGGCTCCCTGGCGAAAATGCCGGATCAATAGACGACAATCTTTGCGTAAATCATTCATGCAATTTTTAAGCTTTGTTGCGGAAAAGATGAAATACAATTTTCCACATTAATTACACCTCCATCAATTTTAGTCTATCACAGAATTCGTCCTTATATTACGCAACACTAACTATGTAGAAGAGGAGTCGAACTAACAGTTTGAGTCTTTACCACCTTTAAACACCATATTTACTCCACCCATCTATCGTTCCCTGAGACGTTCTTACCCAAGCCTTATTTCTCACTTAATCTCAGTGGCGTAGACGTAGCTGTCGGTGGCCCTCTCCGATAAGATACTCCGACAATAGCACACTACTCCCATCAATCATCCATTCACGAAAAAAATCAGCATTTTCACTAATAATTATTTAAGAACTAATTTAAGAAGTTGGCCAATGAATCAGAGTTCCGGGTTCGAGTCCCAGTCATTGTGTGTGATTTTTTTATATCTGGAATTCTGCTATAGTGCATATCAGCTGGTAGCTCCGTTATGTTTTTTTGCGGCTAGTTTTCAGTCCTTGTGTGCCTTAATATTGGCCGGTGTCATCATAATCACGGATACGCATGTCTTTTAAGTGCAAGTGTGGAGAGATTGGCTCGTGGGGAAAAGAGAGGGTGGAGGGAGGCGGGAAACGGGGTGCGAAAGGAGGTCTTATTGTCGTCCGCCTTTGTAGTGGGAGGAGAGGGTTAGGAATAAAGGGGATTCAGAGGCAGGGGATTGGTTGGGGAGAGAGGGAATGGTGTTCATTTCCACCCGTTTTCACGGTCGCGTACAATCGCGGTGAGACACGGGGGACACAGCCAAGGGCGTGAATCAAACGAAGATTACAAAATTGCAAGCGCACATGATGCCGCACCAAGGATTTACCTATTGAATTGCCTTTGCCACTTCATATCTTCTCAATTTTTATAGATAGAACAACGTTATCTTCCATGCTATTTTGCTTTAGTCTTCTAAACATAAATATGACGATATTTTGCCAAAAAATGATCCGGGGTCTTTTTTTAAACAAATTTGTGGAGACTGAAAAAATCCACAAATCGACTAGGCGTACCGCTGCAATACATAGGGATTATTTAATTTTAATGCATTATTTTTAATAAAAAATAAGCCGTTTCAAATATATTTTAATTTTTAAACAAAATATTACACATTAAAAATATATAATGGTTTTTATAAACAATATTAATGCAATAATTCATTAACATAAGGCATAAGGGTCAGTGATTGTATTGTCGTTACCTACACAATATATAACTGTAGAAGTATTTTAAATCTTGAAACATCATAAAAAAGTTAAAAAAAATATTTAGTACAATTGATATAACCCGAAAAATTAATTCATCAACCCATTATAGGCCTTCATCGGATTCCAAATCATCGCTGTCCTAATCCGTTATTGGTTCCTCCATTATAAGCAAATATCGTGTTTCTTTCTAAAAATTCCTTCTTACATTTTTGAAATAAAACTTCCAGATATTAGGAGATCCGAAGTTAGGAGGAGCCTTTGGAAAAGATCCTCCATTTCAGCCAAAAGGGGAAAATTTTCTCGTATGGTGTGCTCGGTAACTTCTAATATCTTTATGCCGAGATTCCAAAGCTTCCTTCGACAACTGGAGAATGGGAAGCACTGCTGCATTTGCAATCGATGATCCATGAAATAGTACCTTGTGCACCGTGGGCGGCATGAAATACCACGGATACAATTTCACATGTAGGGAAGCGGTCTTTGAGCAATAATCGCTGAAAGTGCCATAATTTATTTTAAGCCCAGAAGATAGGGCTTTCAAAATTGTGACAAACCTTGCAATAAGTTCTTCGCTAATACCTAGTTTGGTAAAAAGAAAAAATATCCTCATGTAATCTACCACAAAAACTCTGAATGTGAATGCCAAATTTTGGAATTAATAAACAAAAAAAGACATATCTTAAGTTATTATTGGTTAACATACCGGTAATTTCTGATGTAAGATTGGGATTAGAAAAAAAATAACGGGCAGTGTTCCCATCATTAGTCGTCCCTTGACCAGGATTTGGAACGTCAATTAAAAGCCCCATTTTTGTTTTAAACGAATCTTGAATCTCCTCTTTCCTTCTTTCCAATTCGGTTTTGCTCCCATTGGTAACTTTGGTGTAAAAGAAGGTCACGAAATTATGGTATGAATATGTCTTAATGGGAAAAAATGGTACACTATTTGAATATGTGAGTATATGTAAGCAAATTTTCTACTTGCCCTCCATTTCTTTACGTTCAAATGATAAGAGACTCGGAGTAGGCATTAAAAAAACCTTTCACTTGAGCTCGTTCATTTCAGATATTTTAGCTCCACATAGCATTTCAAATTGCTTGTATTTTACAAAGCATTGCACACCTGTAACGAGTATGTAATGCGGGAATATATTAAACAATTAAATTTTTTGAATAACTTTGTTGATATGTGTAGTAAGCGCTTACCTTTCCATCTATCATTGCGAGAAACATATTATATCTCACGGTGATGTTTCCGATCTGTAAACTTTGTAGCCTCCCAGTCATTTCACTTATGTAGCTTTCTTCTTCTACCACTACTTCAGCAGTTTCTCGGATCCATTGAAGTCATATCGTCCGGTAAAATCTCGTAGACAATGGCCGCGGATTTGACCGGAAAGCTTGGACTTTTACGAAAAATATAAATAGTATAAACAAATTAAAAATTTATTTAGTTGGCTGGTTAAAGTTCGAAAACTTTTATTTCTTGTTCACCTACCTGTCACATCATCCAGTAGACGAAGTGGTACAAGAGATGTAGCGAATAAGCTTTCATCAGTGAAATTCGGGTCCTCCCATATTGTATTGCTCCCATACTGCTTGTATTGAGAGTATCCCGAACTGCCATCGAACCCCCATTTACATA
The DNA here is from genome assembly GCA_933228895.1 of Platycnemis pennipes. Classification (NCBI taxonomy): domain Eukaryota; kingdom Metazoa; phylum Arthropoda; class Insecta; order Odonata; family Platycnemididae; genus Platycnemis; species Platycnemis pennipes. The sequence goes on along the minus strand of OW121847.1, from coordinate 78,923,417 downwards.
TGAGGGAAAGGTTAAAGGTACCGTGAATACCTCTGAATCTTGACAAAGATGTTATAATGCGAGAGGCTGTGTGTTTCAGCAGTTCTTGAAGGCTCACTTCACTTTTTTTCCCCTGCTGATATGCCCTCTGAGTATGAAGCATTCTTCTGATATCTAACCCTTTCATAACTAGGGTAAAGCTTGTGTCCACATTTTTGTCAGTCTTGTGAAGTATTTTATATTGTAATTTTGTTAAATTGCAATCAACAATTAACGAAAGAGCTTCCTCTGGCGTCAACTCATTTTGAGGTGTAGACATTGACCTCAATTTTTTTTAACATTCGTTGTACTCGGGTGGGGGTTTTTGTAGTCATTTCAGTTATTATTTTCGCTGCCAATTCATTCCCTTCGAAGCGTAATGTCATGAATGTGGCCAGCGATAGATCTGCTGCTGACGCTTTCTCTCTTAAATCTGCCAATTTTCTTCTTTTAGTCTTTCACTAGACCTCTCAAAATATTTTTTCGGCCTTCCTTTGCCGCTTAACTCAGAAGAACCTGAAACTAGAATGTAATAGCAATACTAAATTTCCTTAGAGTAAAATATAGCCAATGGAAATATGTTAGCCAATGATTGGCACCAACCCGAGCTGGGATTTCCAAGAAGATATTTATAAATTTCCGCTGGGAACGGTTATCCTTCTCTAACCAACAACAACATTTTTGTCTAAACCTGCCGTTAGTCCTATTACATTCATCCCATTTTTTGAAGCATAAATTGAAAAAATTTGCGTTCTTGACATTCGTCAAAATTTCCTTAATTTTAATGTCTTTTCCTTGGTTAAACTTACTGTGCAAAGCTAATTTTCTTTTGGAATTCATCGAATTTCCACTTCCATTGAAAATCACATTATGCATTTCTTTTCGGGTCACTTTCGTGGGGTCCATTTTCTTCTAATCGGGAATGTCAATACTGTGAATCACCAAAGAAGCTGATCAAAATTAGAATAAAATTCCCTCCGTAATACACAAAATCACAGAGACATTTACCTAGGGAAACTTACCTTATTATCGATCCTTAGTATCCTCTAGTTCGTTGAAATTTCACTCTCTGGGGAAATTGAGCTTCAGTGAACTCTTGGTTTTCGCGTTCCGTGGTACAAGCACTGAGATCCTTTCTCACTCACGACGAAAATCTGACTAATTTGCTCAATAAAATCGTGAAAAATAGAATTTTTTCAACCAGTTGGAAACAAGAATTTGTAGAAAAACCCATGCGATCTACTTCGTTGAATTCTTCCGCACGTGTCCAAGAGAAGCGATCCGTAAAATTGCAAAAATCCCTTTTCAGGGACGAGACAATAAAGAAATAAGCGGCGTTTCCACAAACGAATACCAAAGCATCGAATGCCATCTTTACCAACACTCAGCCGTATATGGATTAAAGCTCTCAAACGCTAGATACAAATCAAAAGACTAAGGTAGGGTTATCGGGCACAAAGGGGATTACCGCTGTCGGCCGGGTAGTGACCGCGGCCACTGCTGTACCCTTTCCTTATTCGAAGGTATGAGCGGCTGATAGTCAAAAGGTTCAGGAACGTGTGAAAAGCAAAATACATGAGTGCATAACGGTAACAATTGGGTTTCCCAAAGATGAGAAAATATTCCCCTGCAGCCGCCCGCTTCATGAGACAAGCTTCCGACTTGCCGGCGCACGTGTTGAACCTTGTAAATGTTATCTTTCTAATTAAAATCGTAATGTGCTCTTTGAAAAAAAAGGAACAATAAGGCTTACATAGAGTGCATAATGTATACTGGTGTGTAAAACACGAGTGTTGTCTCATTTTTATTGAGTAATCCATCATCATCATCATCATTGGTCAACAATCCTAGGATTGGTTTGACGCAGCTTTCCACTCGTTTCTTCTATCGGCCAACCTTTTCATCGTGACGTAATTCTTCTCTTTTACATTCTTCACGACCTGTTCCATGTATCTCATACGAGGCCTGCCTTTTCCAATCTTCCCGTTCACGCTTCCCTCCACGATAGTCTTCATCAGGCCATCGTGTCTCAAGATATGACCGATTAAGTTTTCCCTTCTTCTTTTTAGAGTTGTCAGCAGACTTCTCTTTTCTCCTACTTTTCTTAGCACTTCCTCGTTACTTACTCGGTCGATCCATGTAATCTTCAGCATTCTTCTGTAACACCACATTTCAAATGCTTCTACCCTTTTCTTCTCCGCTGCTGTCATCGTCCATGATTCACTGCCGTAAAGAAAAATGCTCCAGATGTATGTTCTGATGAACTGTTTCCTTACTTCTATGCTTGTATTTCCTGCTGTAAGTAGATTCTTCTTCTGAAAGAATGCCCTCTTTGCCTGGGCTATTCTACTCACTATTTCTTTCTTGCTTCGTCCATCGTTGGTTACTCTGCTTCCCAGGTAACAGAACTCTTTCACCTCTTCCAGTTTCTGTTTTCCTAGTTTAACGTTGGTTTTCGCCTCTTCTCTTTTGCTGCACACCAATATCTTAGTCTTCTTCTCATTGATCTTCAGCTGATATCTGGCCATAGTCCTTTCCAGGGTCGTTAGCATCTTATTCAGCTCCTTCTCTGTCTCTGCTATGAGAGCTATGTCATCAGCGAATCGTAGCATACTGATTGTTTCTCCATGGATGTTAACTCCAGAACACTTCTCTTTAATTTAATTAATGGCTCTCTCGATGTAAACATTAAAAATTACGGGAGACAGTGCGCAGCCTTGTCTCACTCCTTTCCTTATTCTTGCCTCTTCACAGCTGGGTCCAGATTTAATCACAGCAACTTGGTTTTTGTACAGACTGTGTATAATTCTTCGGTCATTGTAGGACACTCCAATTCCCTTCAGAATTCCAAGCATTGAATCCCAATCCACGTTGTCAAAGGCCTTCTCTAAATCCACAAATGCAATGAAGGTCGGTTTGTTCTTCTCCATTCTCTTCTCTATGAGTAGCCTAAGGGCCAATATTGCTTCCCTTGTACCCTTACTTATCTGAATCCGAATTGATCTTCATCCAGGAACTCCTCTGCTTTTCGTTCTATTCTTCTGTAGATGATCCTGGTCAGTATCTTTGATGCATGTGTCGTCAGGCTTATAGTCCTAAAATTTTCGCATTTCTCCGCTCTCTTCTTCTTGGGAATAGGAATGATGATGTTTTTCTCGAAGTCCCTTGGAATTTCCCCTGTTGAATACATGTCGCAGATGGTTTTGTAGAGATGAATTATTGTCTTCTCTTCTGCATTTTTAATTAGTTCTGCAGGGACATCATCAATACCTGAGGCCTTATTCATCCGAAGATCCCTTACTGCAGCGTCGAATTCCGATCTTAATATTGATGCCCCCATATCATCTTTTTCCACTTCGCTTTCCTCTTCAATAGCTTTTGTGCTGGAATTTTTTCCATTGTATAGCTCTTCCAGATATTCTTTCCATCTCTTCACTTTGTCCTCGTTTTCAATCAATATTTCTCCATTCTTGTCCCTTATGGCATTGCATCTTGCGCTCCGTTCCTTGAAGTGGTTCCTCACTATCCTGTAGGCCGCTTCCACCTTTCCAAGTGCAAGGTTGCTTTGTACATCTTCGCAAAGATTTTTCAACCACAGCTCTCTAGCTTTCCTTGCTTTGCGACTTATTTCGTTCCTTATTCTTTTGTAGCAGAGCTGCCCTTCTTCAGTTTTCGCATTCTTGTACTTTCTTCTTTCTTCAATCAATTCTAAGACTTCCTGAAGCAAAGTAAATTTGTTAAATAATAATCGCGGATCAAATTAAAATAAATGTTTTGTTTTTCCATGGTTGTCATGGGGGAAATAGTTTGTTGATAACGAGGATTCGGGGCATAACGATATTGAACACGAAAGAGAATGGTTGTATCATTGATTTGAATAAAAACTTAATCCAACAATTTGGTAGCAGAGCGTGGTTATAAGATACACGAGTGAAATTTCCAGGAGGTCAAGAAAAGTGACAAGGGAAAATGTCAGACTTTGGAGTTTCAAGAATCGAGCCTCTAAAGCCGAGTTTACACGATGCATTTACCCGCGCAAGTACGTGGCTGGACAGATGCGTGAATAGATGTCTGGACAGATGCGCGTCCTCGCACTTGAGGAGCGTTTACACGATGCTTGTGTTCGCGCAATTGTTCGACCGATTCTATATTCATGGTTCGACCATTTTCTAGATACGCATTACGCGATTTCTTTTGTTTTACTTGCATCAAGCGCCACTTCTACGAAACAGACAACATCATGCCTGAACTTCAGTTATTGTTGTTGACTTTGTTGTTGACGACTACAAATTGCTCGCACACATTCACCAAAATAGAACAGGGGCTATTTTCTGTGCACGCATCCACGCATTTGCGCAATTTTGAGTGTTTACACAGTGCAATTTTGATGGTGAATGTGTTCACGCATCTACCCGCGCGTGTAAATGCATCGTGTAAACTCGGCTTAACAAACAAGAATTATGGACTTTGGAGCATGAGATTGGTTGCAGTTCTTAAGGCGAAAGGATTGTATCAAGATATCATTTTCGGTGATGAACCAGAGAAGAATGGTGCTGATGCAGCGGCTGTGGCGAAGTGGGAAGCCTGGTCAAAGAAGAACGACGAGGTCAACATGCTGATCATTATGACACTTTCGGCGGAGCAGGCGTTAGCATGTCAAGGTATTTCCAATGCAAAAGAGTTGTGGCTTTTGTTAAAGAAACGTCATGACGGTGTTGAGAAACATAGAAAGACTCAGTTAATGATTGAATTGGCTAAATTAGAAAAATTAGAGAAAGAAAGCATTGACGGTTATTTAACTAGAGCTCAAACATTAGAGACTCAACTTAAGGAAATGGGTAATAATATTGAAGATTATGAATTAATTATGTACGTAATCGAGGGTCTACCAAAGAGTTTCAGTGAAGTTGCAACAGCGATTTCTTCCAATCCAACGGTGGATTTCGAATTCATGAGAGGAGCACTTTTGCGATATGAGGAGAAAAACAAGAAATCAACCAATGAAGGAGAGGTCAAGGCTTTTAAGGCGAAGGTGCAGACTAAGAAAAAATGTTTCTGTTGTGGCAAAATTGGACATTTTGCTCGTGATTGCTGGCACAAGGACAAGGAGAATTCAATTGAGACTAAAAAAAATTCAAAGGATTTTTACAAGAATAAGAGCAAATTCAAGGGAATTTTCAAAGGAGGCAAGAATCAACATGCATTTGAAGTGAGGGAGCATCACAAGATAAATGCAGAAAATGGAGTCACTTGGATGCTTGATTCGGCGTGCACATCTCACATGACTCATCAAGAGGAGTTATTGATTAATAAGAGGAAAGACAATGTGGAGATCGTGACGGCTGAAGCAGGCAGAAAGATTCACGCTGAATTTCGAGGAGAAATTGAAGGAACCAGCTATCTTGACGATGGTGAGGTAGCATTAACTATAAAAGACGTACTTTATGTTCCAGATTTAAACAGCAACTTGATGTCAGTTCCAAGTCTGGTCAAGATGGGCAAGAAAATAGTTATTGATGAAGATGGATTTGGAATTTATGACAAGAAAACAGGAGAATTAGTTGCACAGGGGATCTTTGAAGCAGATGCTTTTATGTTTCGAATGAGCACGGACAGCGATGAACGAGAGCTGAAGAAAGAAGTTTGCTTTAGCACAAGCGAAATAAATAGTAATTTATGGCACCAGAGGCTTGGTCACATTAACAATAATTATCTTTCTAGATTGGCGAAAGAGAATCTTGTCAGAGGACTCGAAAATGTGTCGATCAAGGACGACAACTGCGAGGACTGCATTCAAGGGAAACTGACGAGAGCACCATTCAAAGAAGTCGAAATCGAAGGTGCACAGCAGATCTTGGAAAGACTGCACGCGGATTTGTGTGGTCCAATGCAACAAGAATCAATTGGGGGGAGTAGGTACATGCTGACTATTGTGGACGAGTACAGCAGAAGATATTTCGTCGATTTTTTGAAGAGTAAAAGTGAAACTGCCGATAAACTGATCGAGTTTATTGAGAGAAAAGAGAACGAGACAGGACAAAAGGTCAAGAATTTTCGCTCAGACAATGGTACGGAATTTACCAACGACACATTGCAAGAATATTTCAAGAAGAAAGGCATCAAGCACGAGAGAACGACGATCTATTCTCCACAGAGCAACGGAATTGCTGAGAGAGCCAATCGAACGTTGGTGGAAATGGCTCGAACGTTACTCATTGCAGCTGGATTAACACTGATGTTTTGGGCAGAAGCCGTGTGGACTGCGAGCTACTTGCATGATCTTTCACCTACGAAGAAGAGGGATCAAGTTCCACTTGAGATTTGGAAAAACAAGAAACCATCGGTCAGACATCTCAGAGTTTTTGGCTGCAAGGTCTTCTACAGAAATGAAGATGTTCAAAAAAAGAAGCTTGACGTGAGATCAAAGGAAGCTGTGTTCGTGGGATACTCGAAGAACAGGAGAGCCTACCGAGTATTTGACTTGAGTGACAGGAAGATTCACGAGAGTCGAGACGTAAAGTTCATTGAAGAAAAAATGGGTTTTCAGAAGAAGGAAGAAGACGTTGGTTATGACGAGACTAACTACGTTTTTATCCCAATTGAGAGGCAAGAGAATCGAGACGAACGACACGAGGAAGAAAACAATTCAGGAATTATCCATGACGTTGTTGAAGATTTTCAAGGACAATTCGACAGCGATGATGATTCATCTCATAAAAATCCGTTGGTAATTGTTCAAGCTGGAGAGAGAAGAAGAGGGAGAAAAAAAGGTGACACGAACGATGTCCTGAAACAGAGACACCAAGAAGAATTAAAAGGAATAGAAGATGAATTAAGACAACAAGGAGTAAGAAGGTCAACGAGAGAGAAGAAGGAGCCCGATTGCATTGCCAATATGGTGCAAGAAATCAATCCAAGGAACTACAAAGAAGCAATCGAGTCCAAGGACAAGATCAAATGGATTGAAGCAATGAACAAGGAATTGAAAAATATGAAAAATTATCAGACTTGGGAAATTGTTAACAAGCCAAAAGAGGTAAAATTAATTCAAAGCAAATGGGTTTTCAAGAAAAAGGGAACCAAAGATGCAGAAGTATACAAGGCAAGACTGGTAGCTGATGGTTCACGACAGCGAATGGGAGTGGATTACAAAAGCTCTTACAGTCCAGTGATGAAGCAAGAGTCATTGAAGACACTGTTGGCAATTGCAGCGAAGAAAAATTACAAAGTGGAGTTCATTGACGTCGAAGCAGCGTACTTGAACGCAGAATTGGACAGGCATGTGTACATGAATCCACCAAAAGGAGTAAACATTGAAGAAGAGAAGATATTTAGACTAAAGAAGAGTTTATATGGACTTCCAGAAGCAGGAAGATGTTGGTTTAAGAAATTATCTGGAATTTTGAAGGAATTGGGATTGAAACCATGTAAAGCAGATCCATGTGTATTTGTCGAAGAGTCAAAGAAGGGATTTTTGGCAATTGGATGCTACGTGGATGACTGTATAATTGTTGGTGACAGTCAAAAGAAGATTGATCAACTGGTGGAAAAACTGAAAAAGCAATTGAAGATTAAGGTGTCAAAGGAGGATGAAGTGAAGTTCCTAGGAATAAAAATCAAAGAAGAAAAAGAAGGATTTATCATGGAACAATCAAGCTACATCGAAGAAGTTATTGAGAGATTCGGAATGGAGAATTGCAATGGAGTGAAGACACCAGCAGCAAGTGGAGTCAAACTTGACGATTACGAAGATTCGGAGAAAGCAAACAAGGATTTGTACCAAGAAATACTTGGATGTATTGGATATTTGGTGAGAGGGACGAGGCCGGACTTGGCATACACCTACAGCAAACTATCGCAGTACTCAAAAGATCCAAGGATGATTCATTACGAGGCGTTGAAGAGAGTTTTGAGATATTTGAAGGGGACCAAAGGGTATCGTTTGAAGATTGGCAGAGAAGTTGGAAGACTGGAGATTAGTTCAGATGCCAGTTGGTGTACCACTTTGGATTCGAAATCATTTGGCGGATATTCAGTGAAGATTGGAGACGCATTGATCAGTTGGAGAAGCGGAAAGCAGAAGATGGTAGCTTTATCAACTATGGAATCGGAGTTGGTGGCATTATGTGATGGAGTTTGTGAGGGCATCTGGTTGACAGAGTTGTTAGAAGAGCTGGGACAATTTGAAGTTGTTGAACGACCAATAAAAGTTCGAACTGACAGTCAATCAGCATTGAATTGGAATAACAATGAGAAGATCAACAAAGAAAACAAGCACATCAGAAGAATGTATCATTTTGTCAAGGATGAAATCAAAAATGGTGAGGTGGTTCTTCATCACGTGGGTTCAGCAGACTTGGAAACTGATGTTTTGACCAAGGACGTCAGCGAAGCATTAATGAAGAAGCACATTCCAAACTTGAGTTTAATTATTTAAAATTTGTCACGCGAAAGGAGGAATTTGAAGCAAAGTAAATTTGTTAAATAATAATCGCGGATCAAATTAAAATAAATGTTTTGTTTTTCCATGGTTGTCATGGGGGAAATAGTTTGTTGATAACGAGGATTCGGGGCATAACGATATTGAACACGAAAGAGAATGGTTGTATCATTGATTTGAATAAAAACTTAATCCAACACTTCCTCCGTGATCCATGGCTTCTTCTTGGCAACTTTTCTTCTTCCAAGAACTTCTTTTGCGGCTTCCTGTAGTCCACATTTAATGTTTTCCCAACGCTCTTCTACTGATTTCTCATTCAGGTTCTCTCCTATGTTGTTTCCCACTGCTTTTTGAAATGCCAGCTGATGTTGAGCCTCCTTTAGTTTTTCTACTTGCCATATATTCTTCTTTGTTTTCTTCGATTTCTTGAATTTTAGATGGCATTTCATCATCACTAAATTATGGTCACTGTCGATGTCTGCCCCAGGGTAGCTTTTGCAGTCCTTCACTTGGTTGCTAAATCTCTGCTTCACTAAAATGTAGTCTATTTGGCATCTTCTTCTGTCTCCTGGCATTTTCCATGTGTATCTTCTGCGGTTGTGATTTTTAAACAATGTGTTGGCAACCACTAACTTATGTTGAGTGCAGAACTCCAGCAGCCTTTCTCCTCTTTCGTTTCGGTTTCCCAATCCGTATTTTCCAGTTATTCTTCCATCTTGACCTTCGCCGACGATAGCGTTCCAGTCCCCTAAAATAATTAGGTTTTCTTCTCCTCTTACCTGTTTTATAACTTCCGTGATATCTTCGTAGACGTCTTCCACTTCTTCATCTTCATAGTCAGTCGTAGGCATGTAAACCTGCACCACCACGGTATCTACAGGTTTGGTCTCGATCTTCACCATTATTATCCTTTCATTGTACTGCAGGAAGCTCTTCACACGCATTCCGGCGCTCTTTCTGAGCATGATCCCTACTCCAGCATTACCATTTAGTAATCCATAACTGTAACAAATTCTGAACGAATTTCATCATCTCAGCTCGGTTACGCGCGGTTGGACCTCTGTGTAGATATCTTGATCGGAGTGGTGGGGGGGGGGGGGGGAGGGGGGGGGGCAGATTGGGGCAGGATTTTTCTTCTGAACGTTTAAGTTGACACTTTTCTTTATAATTTACTATGAATATTTTTTCCGCTAAAGACCGCTAACATAAAGTTTTTTCTTGAAGGTTTTCGCAGCTTCTTTTATCTATAGCTGTGGCTGTTCCTTTCGGGAAATTCTGCCTGCGATTCATTTTCGACTCAACATTCTCTTGATGAGTCTCTTGATAACGCTCCCAGTAGGAGTGAAACGTTGAGTCGAAAATTAATCACAGGCAGTATTTTCCGAAAGAAACACATACAGCTATAGATAAAGTTTTTCCCTACTTTATGGTAAAAAAAATACGTGAAAAATAGCATATTTTAATTATTTAATACATTTTAAAAATATATAAACAAAATCTAAATTTTCACTATAGTTGATTTGCAACATACACATTATTATGTTGGTATGCTTAAAAATTACGTGTCTTACATGAAAACGGAACAGTAGCAAAATTCTTCTGTCAGTTTTCACAAACAAAATGGAAAGTAATTTTTGATTTTTTTATGAACTTTACAGAGGTCTGCTAGTCTAAGCAAAGCACTTAGAAATAAAATTCTTTCAGTATGTTGAACAATGATTATTGCATTTGCAGAAAATATCATCGATTTTTCCGAAATAAAAGGTGAAAAAAATCATTTTTGTGCAGGTATTTTCGTTTTCAGTCCACAGTGGGGCGTTTACTCGGAACCGAAATCGCAATTTTATACACGAAATCGTTAGATGGAAACGAAAAATGAATTTTAGTGAAAACATTAATCTTCTAACCATAACCATTCAAACATAAATAAAAAATTAAAATAAGCAAAAGGTGACGCGCACCGAAGAAGCTGCTTTGATACCATTGGCGTTATTTTCCTCCCGTCCGTGACTGCTTTTAGGGGAATGGAAGGGAGTGGAGGGGGGTTCTTGAAAGCTCTATTCGCAAAGATCCTGTCGCAACCGCTTATGTTGGCAGAGACAGCTGTGTGTCCCCCATTCCCCATTAGGCGAAGTAGCTTCGCGGGCTCGGTTGTGATTGGACAAAGTCGATGACGTAAGAGGTTGCACCACGCCCACTTTTCCGTAAGTGTTAAAAACATAAGTTTTTCGGCGCTTATAACTCAAGAAATAATTGACGGATCTAAAACGGGAAAATACGGGTCTTTGTATTTTACAAACTCTATCATATTCGGCAATAAAAAAATATAGTAAATGTCCCCAATTCTTACGTTTATGGATGGTGAATATGTCTTTGCAGACATCCACGGAAATTTTCGAAGTGCCCAATTTCCATAACTGGTAGCGCATGCTCGCTCCTTGGAGTGTCCTGTAAAAGATGAAATTTTCTCATTCAATAATTTGATTGCTTGCGGTCCATGTAAGAGAGATCGGTAACACGGCAGTCTGTCGCGGGATCGAATCTCACCTTGGCCATGGGTTTTGCTCTTCATTTAGAATTAGACTTAGGATTAAGTTAGTTAAGTGCGCTATATATATTTAGTAGATTGCTACAACTGCTATGGTCATGTATGTTGCCATAGCAGTTGTAGCAATCTACTAAATCAATCTACAAAATCTACTAAATACAAAATCTGCTAAAATTGTTAGCTAGATGATTTGGGACTCTTTTTCAGCTGCTGTTGACTATGGAAATAAGATGTGATGAGAGTAAGTAAAAGATTAGAGTAGTCTTCAGACAAATAAAAAAAAATGCTTCTATAAGTGATATCACATTTTACCCTAGTAATACGTAGACGTAGACGACCTTTTTACCAAACAAGGTAGCGCTCCGATTTTTAAATCCCCGCATCGATAACTTGTCTGCGGCCGTTAAAATTAGATGGTAAAGTCCTGCTGCTTTCAAAAGAGATAAAACTCGGTTTAAAGTAATCGCATTTTTGCCAAGAATCGATGCCAAGTCTGTTCTTCATTTGTGTTTTATTCGGATCTGCGTACTTGCGACATTCCGTAAGGATGTGCTTAATTGTCAACGAACAATTGCAGTCATCACAGTGAGGGGGTAGCCTGAGGATGGAGAAAAGATACGAGTGAGTCAGAGCAGTATGGTCCTCTCGAAGTCTCGTCATGACTGTTTCATCCCTTCTACAAGTCCGAGATGATGTTTTCCACACGGAGATTACTGTTTTAATACGTCGCAGCTTGTTCCCAGTCAGCGACTGCCACGAAACTTCCCACTGCTTACAAAGCCGTTTCTTTAAAAAGGCTCTAACATCCTCGTAAGGGACTTCATCAATGCTCGAGGCTTGGTTACAGCATTTTTTGCTGCTCTATCAAGAGCGTCGTTTCCAGCAATACCGACATGGCTGGGCATCCAGGTAAGATTTACCCTCACGCCAAGGTCATTCAGCAGGCATAGAGATACATGGATATCCATGATGAATCGATGATCTTTACTGTAGGAAGATACAGGTATTGCATTAAGTGCACTCATAGAGTCACTACAGATTGGGAACTTATTTATTCATGAGGAAGAGCAGTACTAACGTATAAAATGTCTGTGAGTATGCTAAGCTGAGTACTTTGTAATTAGATTGTTGAGAAACTCCGGTGACGGGAGAGTTGCACACAGGGTAAATTGGTGCAAATATAACGTGCTAGAGTGTTACAAGGCGAATATTTTTCAACTGTCACACAGAATCAGCAACCAGAGAGGGCAGAAGCAATAAAATACATGAACTATTAAACGGAAATACTCAAAAGTTTGTTCTTTCCACGTAGAATTCATGGCATAAACACAAATGAAACAATACTTGCTCAAAAGTCCATCTACTCTTACGGCTGTTTTTTTCTCTAGCCCTTTCTTTCTACTTAACCCAATTTGACTTGACTGGTTACCCATCAATCCTGCTGAGTGCCCTTATGGCATGGCGTCTCGCTCTATAGGTAACTTAGGCGTGGATGATCAACAAGAAGGTGAATTTCGCGGCTGATGATGGAAATCTCACGGTTTGAAGCTAATAGATTTATGGAAATCACGCTTTCAGGGTGGTAGAGGCAGTTCATTTTCACTTGTGCTTGCTGATTTCATGTCAATCGGAATATTACCTTTACTCGAAATATTACCTCCCTTTGACCTCATCCTGAGTGACTGCATAGCGTTCCAACTGCTGAGGCTGTATCGCAATGTGTAACTTAACTTTGTCTTAAGCCTGATCGTCATATGAAAACAACACCCATGTCCAAAACATGACTTAAACCCGAGCTGTGGGTTTACCGGCCGCCGCGTTAACGACCCAACTATCTCAAATGCCCATTCATTATTGATTGGTTTATTTAATATGACATATTAAGGACCAAATCAATCGTGCAGCCCAAAACATTAACAAGAATTCTAATTTTCATGTTTTACATCATTGGCAAATGAAAAGTTTATATCATTAGATACAATAAACCTATGGGGAAGGAAATGGTGAGGAGAGGATTTAAAATGCGGTAGACGCGTGGTAGAGCCACGTTTAAGCGCAGTGGGACAAGGGAGGTATCGTTGAAGGATGGAACGAGTGCGTGCGTATCACTTATTGAAGGTTAAAATTAATTAATCATTTTATTCCAAGGGAAACCAATAAAGCAGGAGAATGTCAATCGAAGGTGTTATCATTGAGTAGCATTTAGTACGTTTTTATAATACCTACTGGATTATCTCCTATTGTTACAACTCATCCAAATTACGTTCTTATCCTTCCAGGTGGAGGATTTTAATACTGAATTCCTTGTTGTGGGAGTCTTCTGTCTTATTTCTACCCGATGCTCACATCATTTCTACTCGATATATAATCAATGCACATATTAAATTAATCTAGCATTTTTTGTACTTTGATTTTCTTTTGCTGAAATTCCTACCCGTCTGACGATAAAGGTTGTATCTGTAGAGTGAAATATAGATATGTATAGAATGGTTTACAGAAACTTTTTTTTACTATCCATTTTCAAGTCATTTCTGAGTGCACAGCACAAAGGCGTATCCACTTTCAGTATTTCAAACGTTTCCCCTGAAATAACTTCCGGCATCAAAATGCGCATGAACAGTAATATCTATAACACATCAAATTGTATTTGTATATGTTTATTCTCTAATTGATGAGTATTTTTTTTAAAAAAACTTCAGGCCTGAATCCATTAATACTTCACGAAAATGTTGAAGAAAATTATCATTGTTGGCATCTGTATATTTTCAAAAGCAGAGAAAAAATGAGCAAATAGATCTATAGGCATTTATTTTTACGAGTTCATCTTATCTGAGTCTTTTGGTCACATCCCTTTTTTACTTGTTGATTTAGTAATTAAAAAGATCGGAAGTCACCACGGATGATACGCACTGTTGAGTCCACCAGTCATTTTTTAAATGATGATAAGTAGTTTTTTTATTAAAAAAAAGCAAAATTACTCAGTAATGTGTTATACGTCACCTAATTTACTTCACGGAGAAAAAACGTTACTTCTTTACAACAATCCAAAGTCTTTGTGCCTACATTTTCTGCATTCTGCAAATTAAAATTTGAAAGCAACTGAGGTATACTTAGCTATTAAAGGAATCAGCTAAATTTATTTCTCGATTCAACTCTGTAATGAAAATAGTCCCTCGGACTTCTATCAAAGGAAAATAGACCTACATACCTTACACTATTATTGGATGGAAAAATTCGATGGTATTTTGCAACTCAGGAGAAAAACGCTATGTATATGGCATTAGATACGGCGGTCTCCCAGAAAAATAATCGAAAAAAGGCCAAGAAATCTGGAGGAAGAATTTCTTTCATGTTACATTCTCAACGTATCTTTTTACCACTTCGTTTTCGTTTGTGAGCATACCTTTGCCTCTCTTTACAATACCTTGCGCCAATTAATGAATGGAATTGATTGGAAGTACTATTCGTCTGAGCGACGCAATTTTTTCCCAATTACTAACGTTAGGCGGACAGCAAAATGCATTTTCCAATCGAATCGGCACTTCCCAGAGGTCGGAAAGGGAAGCAGTATGCAGTGGAAATTAACGTTCCTGAAGTCCGATACCCGATAGCTCCGCTGGGCTTTCAAAATCATTCTTACTCGCCGAAATTTTCAATTAGGGTGAGGGAAAAAAATTTGAAGGCTCAATTTCCACTCCACTCAGTCACACAGAGAAGAGTGCTTAGTAATGTTCGAAAATGGAACTTTACGTCAGAGATATTGAGAAAAAAGTACGTGGGTAGAGGAAATATGAGCGCGATGCGAGATTCGGATAATTGAAAGGTGTCAGTGAGATGGAGGCGTAGGAAGAATTGAGAGAGGACGATGGGAGGCAGATCGAGGGTTTCTGGGTTCGTTAGATCGACGGAATTATCCAGGCGCCGGGTCCATCAGTATCGTAACCATATAAGTGAAGGGTTGATGGCGAGGATACAAGAATTTTGATGGAGTTGGAGAATTTTGGGAAATTCATCGACGTGAACTTTATAGGTCGCTGTGACTGGTAATATAGTATGTGTATTTTTTAGGCAGTGGATGTGATTGGCGAAGAGTTTGGCTGTAATTGTGTCAACTGCTGATGTCAAACCACGTAGTCGATCTCAAGTTTAACAGTAGAAGGATGACATCTATTAATCAATCATCTAGAATTGGGCAGAATCCATAAAATATTCAATAAACTGAAAAACATAAAATTGTCATGTAAGGCCTTCAAAATTTTGGATTGAGTTAATCGTGGCTTTCAGGAATATGCCTTAAAAAAAGAAAAATCACATGACCGAAATAATTCCCGACATATATGCTTGATTAGCATCCTCATGTTACCAGAGTGAAACATTCGTACGTTCCTATAAACAGACTCAAGAAACACTTACATTTTTCCCATTTGTATTTCTTGAAATTGTGTTAAATGTGTGCAGGAACTAAAATTCGTTCGCAATTATGCTTCGCCATTATGACTCTACAACTTAAAAATCTAAAAAATTAAAATTAGTACGATTTTGAACAAAAAACGTTCAACACAAATAAATTCATTAGAGCTTTGTGATAAAACATTAGGTGTGAAATAACAATGAGCCACGGCAACCAATTGATATTACCAATGGCATGAGATTTTCCATGATAATCTATCTGTAGTTTAGAAGAAACCAGTAAACCTATGCGAAACATTCGCACCTTCTTATCTTCTCTTCCTCCCAAAACGATGATTTAGTGTTTTGTTAGGTTGTTGGCATGAAATAATGATGTTAGTGTATATAGAGAATATCAAAGATAATTTATTAAAGTGAACGCATTTATAATGCACAATACCCTATTCTATAATACAATATCTTATTAGTTATTTATTGGTACGATTTAAACCAACATGCATGTCTCCTACCGACAGTGAACTATTCTTATTATTTAATTATTTGAAACGTCTCTATGGGGCATTCTTGTTTCGTTGAGCTAGGAAATTTTCCTTTACCGTATTATAAGCAAATAATGCGTTTAAGCGTACTCTTAATGAGCGAAGTCAGGAGTTGGTATAAACTCCTACCGAATTATGAAGTAGATGCCATTTTCGTGAAAATTTCAGGACACATCATTTTTTTGTCCTTATATCAATTGGCAATAAAATAATGAGGCCTTTCCTTCATATATTTGAAATAAAAAGACGTTGAAAAGCATATATTTTATACGAGGCTATACGGCAGAGCATGGCTCTTGCAGTAAAATTTGCAGATTAATAATGTAAAGACAAATGTCGTTTTGACGAAAAACTAATATAAGATGCTCGTTGTAAAGTTTATTCTTATGGACTGCCATGTTATTGAAGAAATTCTTATTTTTCTCTCCTGGAGTTGAAATAACATCAGTTATGTATATTCTCAACGGTCATGCAAACATTTATCCACAAAATGGTCATTTGGGAAATGCTTTCAGAGCTCACAATACCCCAGTGGCTAGCTATCTTTTAGTAAGTTAATAATCACAATCGAATGAATGCTAGCCAGCAGCTGTACCTATACACAGTTCTACATAAATGGTCTCCCGACCATCTGCTTTATGCTCGTATAACAATTGTACTCTAATAATTCAAACGCTGCCCTGAAGAGGCAAATGCTTGCAACAGGGAGACCATCTTAATCTTATCCAATACCTGTAATACTTTTAATCGCTATATTATTGTAATACATGTGTCGAATAAACACTTGAAATCGAAAAAAAATCGTAATCGTCAATGTTTTTCGAAAGCGTTACGCAGTGGACGGGAAATAGGAAATATGAATTAGGTGAATGCTAGGATAGGAATGTAGTTCGGGCTGTTGTTTCTGTATGAATGAGAACAATGACTAGGATGATTAAATAAAATGTACTTATCTTATGTAAATAAGAACATATAACTCTCTATTTGCAATAATGTTTTGTTCAATGTTGATGCTAGATGCACTAATGCACGGTATTCTACAATGTTTTGTATTAACCATTCGATTGCTGCATAGATAGAGTTCCACGTGCATATGTGCCCACAACATACACGATAAGGGCAATGTGGCTGTAACGCGCTTACAGCGCACTTACAACGCTATTTTTCGAACACAGAAACGGGGTTACAATATATCCACAACACACACACACACACACACACGATGATGGCAACGCAGTTATAACGCACTTACAACGCATTTGCAACGCGTTTACAACTGACTCTGTCCAAATTTTACAAGGTTACAACGCACTATTCGAGGTAACAGAAACACATTTCCAACGAGTTTACAACTCGGTATCGTGCGTGAAGAACAACGTACTTGAAACGCACTTCCTTCGTCAGAGAATTTTTAGATAAACGAAGATTAGAACTGCTCAAATTACGTGGGAAATATTTCGCTGAAAAGGAAACGAAGAGAATGAATGTAGTACCTACCACGACGGAATGATCCTGGATCCAGCTGGAATCTAGAGTGACTACATAGAACCCATGTGCCAATGATTTTGATATTGAGCCCCACCAAACGGGAGAACATGGCCGTGCTTTCACTCCGCACTCCGGCACATCTCTGCTGATTACCTCCCCTCTCCCATTGCGGTCAAGCTAAACATTTCAAGGGCATATCTCTCTCTCTGATCTCATGCCTCGGATTTGACCGAGATTCCCTTTGCCTTCTATATACGTGCAGCGTTCGGCCTGCAACAGTACCCTGTGGGAGTTGACCTTGAGATCGATTACTTAAAGTATTGTACGTTGATTCGATTTATTTCTTACAGGACACTGCACTGCACGAAAAGTGCACTGATTTTGTTGGTTCCTTTTGGTACTCGGAACATTAATACTCTACCTATTGAGGTCAGGTTATTATATTTGAACTTTTTTATTTGTAAGTTTGGGAGAAGTTCCTTCACAGAGAGTCTTATGGGACATTGTTACCCACAAATTTAACCATTTTCTATCCATTCACTATTCATTAAGTTGGAATTTAAAATTCTGCGCGAAAAAGCGAGACAGGAGTGTATCAGAATGACTACTGTACACTTGGAACCGGTTTTATAGCAACTGGTTTATTAACTAGTCATCCATCTGGTGTAGTTTGTGCAACATGAAGCTATGAGGACCATTAAAGTAACTAACGTCTATATAAATCCATTGTTAACACTAACCAGTCCGTATAATACTGGGCTTTAAAGTCTAACTTTTCCCCAAAAATAGATCGCTGAGTAAAATGAATTCAAATCAAAGTTACATTATTTAGCTTTTTGATGTAATAATTTCATTAAATATCAGTTTCCCCTTAAATTTATTATCAGTGGTTATTGTAATTATTTTAAAAGTATTGCACAGAAACTCGTTGGAATGGTATTTTAGAAAGCATCATGGAATTATTTTGAAACTTAAAGTGATTTCCTTTAAAGAAAATGCATGTAAAGAAAAGTACGTAAATAGCGCATTCACAACAAACTTATACTTTAAATTTCATAAAAATGATGCACCTTATACGAAAAAGCAAACCTTGTGTGAACCGCATTCACCGCAAGTGCTCATTCACGTTTACGTCAAAGATTAAAATGTTTATATGATTGAAAGTTTTTCAGGATAGAAAACGCGTATTTTTACTAAGATTATATTCTGTTGAAAATCAAATGAAATCGTTCTTACTAAAGGAAAATGACTTATTCGATGAATGTCTGCAATTTTTACATGGCAGCAATCACAAGAGAAAGCTACAAATTTTGTTATTGTCGTAATATTTTCTATTTGAGCTGTTTCCAAATAAGGTAGGGAATCGAAAGCCTACTTAGTCCACTACTATTAAAATTAAGAGAACACAACTAATTACGGGCACAAAGGATATGTAAGGATATTGAATAGGTGCTCTCATTATCAGCATCATGTATCAAGCCGATGGTGCCACACTAGTTGCTGAAAATGGGTACAATCTGTAAAGTATTGGATTCTTTCGAAATAAAAAAAATAAAACTCGAACTCAGAAATGAGAAATCTGAATGCATGACACTACCTACTTATCCATTTAGATGTTAAATTAAAGTAGAAAATACAACTATAGAATAAACGATGGAAATTAAATACCTTAGAGCAACAGTGACAACAATGGAATAACAGATGCGAAAAGAGAACGAATTTGTAGAACTAGTATGATATCCTGCTACTCAACATAAAGCATATAGAAATACAAATATTTATGACAGGACTCAAAAATGAGAAACCTCAAATCAGTAATTAAATCGATATCAACATATACAACATGGACAAAAAAGGGAGCTTCAGAGATGAAATACAAAACGTAGGCACCAGGAATGTAAGTGCTGCGGATGAACAAGGGTAAAAAATTAAGAGACGACAAGGAGATGAGGAACAATGTAAAAAGGGGTTGTAAAATTGAAGCTATCTGAGAGTTGGTAGCACCATGAAGAAGGAAATGTGATAGTTACAGTAGCAGAATGGATGGTGATAGAATAGTTAAGATATTCATGACACTAAATCTTGCAGGAAAAAAAGCGTAGGAGGGTGGAGTAAGAGGTGGAAAGAGAGAATTTAATTGGCAAACAACACACTCTGTTAGCCAAAAGAGAAGACAAAAGGGAAATAAGACGCTATTTAAGAATATTATTCATTTTTATTTACAGTGAATTGTTTGTGAGGTTGCTTGTCCACTCAACCCTTGCTATTGCCAGACAGTGGCATCTTGAGTTGGCTAAAATGCTAAATTTCAATTACATTTTTTTATGAAAAAGAACAATAATTTACTTCATTGTAAAAAAAAACTTGTCAAATAAAAGTAGAAACACCAATTTCAGTCAATAAAATCAATAAGAAAGTTCACCAGATTAAACAATTTCGGTGTTTAATTTTTGTAATTATAGATGAAGATTTATATTTTTTTATATGTATACGCTTAAAATTGAATAAAATAACTGAAGCTCTTTAGAGTGCATCTGTAACTCATGTAAAATTTTATCAAATTTAATGATACTGGCATAATTTAGTCATTGCATAAAATATATTTCATTTGAGTATTCTCATAAATATGCAAACATTTCTAAAAACATAGTTTGGAGAAGTGGGTACTTAATCCTTAGGAACTCAAGGTTTAATTATTGGAAGTTTAAGATAGTGTAAGGTATCATGTAAGGCCCAAATATTGCAGCCAGACAAAAAGTTGGGTATTAGACCTGAGAGGAATCATATTTAAAATGTTAGCATAATGTCCTGCTCTAATCACGTAATTGTGCTTCTCTCCGAACTTGAGTATCATTCTGCAATCTGATGCCTCGAATTTTTCCAAATACTTGACCTTTAGACCATGCAGGTTTGCAGGTTAGCTCTGATTGTGTGCATGAAGGCCATCTCCGGCCCAACTTCCATACAGCTTGCCACCGGTGCCTCATTGAGTTAAATCGCATACCAGCCATGTGGATTTACGACGGGGCTCCACCGTGCGCCTTGAATAGTCTATATATCCAAGCCCTAACCCGTAGGTCTGGCTGTTCACCTTCTCAGACCCCAGGAATACTTGCCTCGTCGAGAGACTGGAGGGACGTACCGGCTGTATCTTAGGGGACAGAATGGGAGTCGATCGTCTACGACGCCGGGACAGAGTCGTCTTTCGTGTCGGGGAATGTCAATTCCTAGGAGTGGGTCAGTACGGGTGGACTGATGGCGAGGGCTGCTTACTCCCAGGGCCTTGATGCCCATCTCTCTTCGCGGTCGGGGATGGCTCATTTGTGTTTTAGTCCATAAATACACATGTGAGGCCGATTCACTTCGCGAGGTTTGAGCAAAGTTTTGACTTTTATGCCGTCTCTCCAGAGCTCAGGGCAACAACTTTGTCGACGGAAGCAGGGGCGCCATCTTTTGAGGTCCTTGCTTCACAATCCAGGAGGCGGAGGATTCCTTCCTTGGGAAACCAGGCAGAAAATCTTTCTCTTTTCCAAAGAAATCCTGTCTGAAAGCTGTATCATTTTCACCTAAATATTTCAGCATCGTAGAAAGAGCAACTACATTCAACATTAAAAGAATTTGAGTGTTTAATCCCTTCAATTTTTTTTTCGTACATGGCCTCATTCATGAAAGTCAGTTGAGAAATCATATATCCAGGGCTTACTAAATCTCTGTAAACATAATTTAATAATAATAATAATAAAAGGTCTTTATTGGGGCGAGATTGAGACAAAACTGTCCCTTCTGCCATATAACCCCAAAGATTGTAACACGTGTGTTGCACCTTACAAAATCCTCCAGTCAAAACGTCATTGGTTTAAGGTGTTTAGGTTATTAAATAATTGAAATATGAATTATTGTAATTCAAGTATTCTGAGGGGTTAAAATTCACTTCAATTAAAAACTCATAGTGGCTATATTTTCTAGTTGTGGTACTCTTGTTGGATTTATTTTTATGTTACATTTCCTTTCATTCTTTCTTGTTATTCTAAAACGTACATTCCCTGTGCTTTTCCTAAAATCTCAGCCTCACTTTTGGAGAACTCTCCATGTGATTCTTCACTGCGGGATTTTTCAACGCCAGAATTACTTTTTGTAAACTATTTTGAACATTAGTTTATATTTATTCTTGATTATTTTCAAATTCAGGCAATATTTTTCACATCTGCTACTACTTATTTAATTCTCATGGAAAGGCCGGACTATCAACAAGAGTAAACCAACGTTTAAAAAACTCTACTCTCCTTTATCAAATTAACGTCGTGAAAACTTCACTTTAAATACATTCAGGCATTATATCGCACGTTTTTCCTGAAAGTTACTTTAGTATTGATATGATTGTTGGTTCATAGTTTATGGCTATATTTTTTTTGGTTATTCAATACGATCCTAATTTTGTTTTCGTCAGTTCTACGTGGGTATGTGTATTCAAATGGGTAACGAATCTGTGTAAAGAATTTAGAAAATATTTTGAAATATATTTATAGAATAAAACTGACGGAGACTGATACACTAGATATATTCTTGGCGATACGTTCATTGGTTTACATTTCGTAGAGTCAAAGGTGTTCTTAGAAAAGGATCTCATGAGGAGGCAACACAAAGCATTGGTCTGTGTAATAGGACCCAATTTATAACGCGAGAGCGAGCGTCGGAGAACAAAGTTCCACCTCTCTTCTTCGGAATAGGCAGGTGAGGAGCAGTCGCGAGTTCCCAAATACCGACCCTTAGGCACTTGGCAACCGTGCCGACGACGACCCCGTCTCTCGGATATGAGGAACGCGGGGGAGGGGAGGGGAGGGGACAAAACGGGGTCAGCGCAAGGGCGAGCGAAGGCTCCTCGCTTAGGGAAATGGTGTGGGGCCGAGTGCATTTGACAAAGGAAGAGAATGGCGGGTCAAGGGGATGAAGGTCAGGGGAGGAAAACGAGGTGGGGGGGAGGGGAGTAGAAGGACGATCTTGGTAGGATCGCGAAGGGCGACGGAAGGGATGTCAGCGCGGCGTTTCCCGCTGGGTCTTATAGAAGCAAGGATAGAGGTGAGAAAGAGTGTGGATGAAACTGAGGAGGAGGTTTGGTGGGAGAGGGGATCCAAAGTGCTCTCACGTCGGGAGGGTTGGTGGGTGGGTGGTTGTTTGGGTGGGGTTCAGGGGGTTAGGTGGTGCTGCCGGTTTGCGGCTGTGTGGTGGTCGCCTCGGTGACGCGGATTGGTGCGACGGGATATGAAGGGATGGGGCGAGGTCAGGGAGGAAGTGAGAGAGAAAATGTGGAGGCCAAGGGTATGAATTCCCTGAAGTGGGTGGAGAGTGGGGTCAGAGGAGATGAGCCGAGGAAGTGTACGCATTAGAGAGTCAGAGAAGAGGCGAGGAAGAGAGTGGCCTGTCCCTCAGGGGCGGTGTCAGGATCCTCCAGGTGCTGAGAAGCAGGCCGCTAACTTGACCGAATTTCCCCAGTAGAGAAGTTTGAGTTGCTATTATTAGGGAAGTAGACAAACAACAATTGTCCTTTGCGCAACCAAGTATGGGTTTGTGTTTGGAAAGTGAGTATTTTCAGAGAGCGGAGAATGTGTGGTAAGAATCCCGGAGCCGGGATTAGCCTGCTATAGTTAGACGAAAGGCGTCAAAGGATCCACCGCTTAACGTCCCATCCGACGGACGGAGTACTGAACTCGAACTGCTCTCCACATGGTACTCTAGTAGAGAACGGCATAACACTGAAAAATCGCTTTCACCCCCGGGATTCAAACTCTGGCCCTTGAGATCAAGGTTACCTTACCAACCCGATACCCTTTTTCTTCCGTCATGAATTAAAAGACCTTATGCATGAATTCTTCATTCTCGTCGGGTACTTTAGCCTGCGTCCATTGTTAGGAAGACAACAGTGTCGCCAGCTGCCCTGCTAGCGTCCTTAGGTCAAGGATTGTAGAGCAAAGTTACCTCTGGAATCGTTATAATGACCAGGTGGTGGGATGTTGTATAGCGTTCCTTCCTCTGTGGACCCCAGAAGGTCAGACGGGGAAACTGTCATCATCCTAGCAACGGACACAGACAAAAATACCCCGAAAATCTTAGCAACGCTGCGTTAACCTGTAAATGAATCTTACTTGTGATGAAATGATCTTTGAAGACATTGTTTCCACCGGTATTCCCCTTTGACAGTACCCTTCTGATCAGAGGTGACCTTGAAGTAACGCCACACTAATTAGGGACCGCTGTACTAGTGAAAAATCAGTCGTTGCCGGGATTCAAACCCAGTCCCTCGAGATGAGAGGGTAGAACTTACTCTTACCATCACACCAACTGAATACCCACGCACGTTGAGATAGGATAGGATGATGAATCCAGAGGGGTTCGCCGCCGAGAAATATTTATCAGCCAGTAGAGAAGAGTTGACTGGTGATAAGCAAAGCGAAGCAAGAAGAAAATATTCAATAGAATAGCCCTGGCAAAGAGGGCATTCTACCAGAAGTACATTATACATACAGCTAGTAATACAAGCTTGGAAATAAGGGAACAATTCTTTAGATTATACATATGGGGAACGCCTCTTAATGGCAATGAGGCATGGGCAATAACGGTAAAAGTTGTATCAAGGCTGGAAGCATCCGAAATATGGCGCCACAGAAGAATGATAAAGATAAAATGGATCAACCGAATGACTAACGAAGAAGTCCTTAGAAGGGCATGAGAAAATTGTGGTGCAAACTTTTCAAAGAGGAAGGAATAACTTAATCGGCCATATTTTGAGATACGTTGGCCAGCTAAACAGAACCTTTGAGGGAAAAGTGAACGGGAAGAATGGAAAAGGAAGGCCATGGATGAGATGCATAGAGGAAGTCGTTAAGGATGTGGAAGGGAAGAATTATGCAATTATGAAGAGGTTATCTGATAGCAGAATATAGTGGAGAGCTGCGTCAAACTAATTTTAGTATTGTTGACCTATGCTGATGGTTATGATCAGAGAAATTGTGCTTTTTCTCTTGGGTGAACTAGGCTTGTATTCATCGCAAACAATGGAGTAAGTACCCATGCCCACTTTATCGCTTGTGGTTTGTTTCACGCATGATAATTTCCCCAGTAATATAACATCCTCACCCGCGCTGGATGAGAGCACCCTATTTTTTGTGGCGTTCATTGCATTATCAAATGCATATATTTTCACCATTGAGTATGAGAGTGACTGACGTTTAAATTTCGAGAAGGATATGAACTTTATGCGTCACCATAAAAGTCCAGGTTTTAAAAATTATGTGAGACACTAAGGGTTAGTGTTTCCAGAGATTTTCTAACGAAGCACGCATGGATCAGCTTAAATTATATGTATGCACAAGCAGATTTCCCATAGCATTCACAGTGATACAATTCCCTTTCGCGTAAAGTAATGCTGGTCCCTATGCTTGATTCAAACTTCAGTAAACTAATCAATGCCACCCCAATACGAGTATTTTAAATACAAACGTGTTTAAAACGTTATTGTATGCAGTGTCTACTTACTCCCCCCGCCACACACCCAAGGTGGCTCGAAGGGTTGTAACATAGCAATTGAGCCGCCGAGATGAACACTGCAAGGTGTAATAATGGAATTAAACAAGCGTTGGTAATTAAGGAACAATAGGAAGGAGCGTGAATCGGGAGTTGTGTGTTAGACGCGGTGGCGTGGAGACGCAGAAGAGACGCGTGCGTAAGAAAGGGATAATTTGTGAGCTAGTTGTGAGCTGTGTGGGTGAATAAGTATTCGTGAGGGAAGAGGGATTATTGGTGTTGTTGTGTTGTGTCTGATTTGATTTTAGAAGAGCTCGAAAGAAAAGAAAGTGTAAAAGTGTATGGCCTGTCAAGTGCGAGCCTGAAGAGAAGTGTATTTTGTTTGTGTTTGATTAATTTTAAGTTCATTTCGTGAGGGAAAATTTATTGTCCGTGCGTGTTTTATGTAATAGCTGTGTGAAATATAATACATAAAGGGAGATATTACAGGGTATTACATTGATGTAGATGTACTGAGGTTCACTAAATTCTACAGTCCTATACACACGTCACGTCAATCTGTCTCTAGATACTTTTATTAAGGGTCGAACACATTTTGAAGTAAGGCTGCTGAAAATTAGGTGAATAAGTGTATTAAAATACAATGGAATGGAGTTATTATTCAGTTCATTTAGATTAATTTTTCTACCTATATGCATATACACTAGAATAAACTACTTTAGCATCATATGCCATTTTTTTTAGATATAAATTCAAAAATTGATCAATATTTTAAGTTATTCCTCTCTTTTTTTCTTTAAATTACGTTCTTTAAACCGGAAAATTTCGTGAAAGCTGCCTTAGGCAAGGCAAAAGGTCATAAACGAGTGGGAGAACCAATTGAGCCCACAGCAGCGTAGGCAGGAGAGGAACAAAAATAAGGCTAAAAATTTGACTGATGGGGCTCGGACCGCAAGGTTGATAAGGGGAAAGGTCGTATGGCCGCTTAGTTCAGGAAAATGGAAGGAGGAAAGAACGCGGTAAAGGTTAGACAAATTCAGCAGGATGGAGAGGTGGAGGATCCTAGATGGGAGAGTGGTTCGCAAGGGTGGGACGGACGGGAGAGGAAAAAAATGGAAATCACTGTCCGCGGAGTGGTCTCGAAGTCGATGGTCGAAGGCCGGCATGGAAGTTTGACCACCACATGTGGGGGAGGTGGAGGCATGCATGATTAAAGACTTGGGAGCAGAGGTAGGGGCTTGGAGTTTCACGCTCCAGGGGTTAGAACAAGGAAGGAGACGAATTTTCGGAGCGTGGGAATACCCTGGTGGTGGGAGGGGATGGAAGAGGACAAGTGATGGGTGGGCGGTGTAATGGTGGTCAGGGAGAGAGAGAGAAAGAGACAAAGGACTGCCGATATTCGGGACTCCCGACGCTTGGACTCACCGCCATCGTGCAAACAGAGGTGGAGGTTGGCGGAGGATTGATACCTAGCTATTCAATCTTCGAGGGAAGCTGGGAAATCTCCCATGAGGTGCTTTGAAGTGCAAAAAGAATAGCCATAGACGACGGAAAAAGAAAAAAAAACAGATAGATTCAGGCTAGCCACGGTTGTAGATCTGTAACGTACCCGCTGGACATTTTGAAGGTCACAGGTTCAAATCCCGCCGCAGGTGTTCATATTAATCTTGGGATTATGCTAAGGATTTACCCTTTTGCTGCAACAAG
The DNA here is from genome assembly GCA_933228895.1 of Platycnemis pennipes. Classification (NCBI taxonomy): domain Eukaryota; kingdom Metazoa; phylum Arthropoda; class Insecta; order Odonata; family Platycnemididae; genus Platycnemis; species Platycnemis pennipes. The sequence continues at coordinate 78,896,749 of OW121847.1, read as the reverse complement.
CGGGGATATGCCAAAGCTTTTCTTTTGCAAAATCAAAATCTTTTGCCTTGAACACGGTATGCAGGGAAATATCTACGTTTTCAGAATACCTCCTTTAAGTCGTAAAAGCTGCTATCGGCTAGGGTTTTGAATCGTAGAGGACTACGTCCATTCATTTTGAATCGTCCTCGTGCTCACTCTTGTCGGTGGATGCTAATTGGCCAAATAACGGAACCAAAGAGAAATATACTGTCGCAGTAAATGGATTAAGTTAGGTAAGACTGCGATAGTTGGAACACCATAAACCATACTACTACTTTACTTGAATTCAAATTACTTCAGTCGTAACGATGAGTTATCATGACATGAATGCGAGTTCCCCTCCGTTTTTCATCTCCATGAGATTCAGGAAGGATCTCGTTGATGAGGTTGATGGAATACTGGCTTCCAATCTAGAGGGCCTGAGTTCAAATCCTGGTGGTTGCCGAGATTTTTCTTCGCTTCACTGTTCCCGCCCTGAGTGCTAAGAGTACTTAACCCCATCTGTCGGGTGGGACGCTGAACCATGGACATCTTGTCTTACGTTATGAGAAGGCTGATTCCAACGTGTTTCCCCTCACTCCTCTTCTTTTTTGGAAAAATATCTTTTCCGTACATAATTTACCTACCCGACGTCACACCATTTCCAAATTCCGCAAGTACTGCGAATCGGCTGCCTCACCCTTATAACTACTACACACGTTTGAACACATTTTGGCTTCTCCTCCTTAGTGTGGTCGTGCTTGGTTGCGTGTTTCGGAAGATTGGGACCCCTTACTTTCCCCTTAAAATAATATCCTCCAGCACCGTTTTTTCCAACCCTTTTCCTTTAACTCCAAACTTCCATTTAACTTTGAACTTAGTATTTTATTAGGTTTACCATTATTACCGTTACATACTGCCCACTTCTCTTTCATACAATTTTCAAGTTAAAATCAGTGCTGTAGTTGGGCCGGTACGGCGTACCCCCTAAAATCCAAACTCGTTATAAGCGTACCGGTTTAACTACCTTTTTAAATCTAGAAACTAGGAGTCCATCTGGAACCTCCTTAAGTGATTTTTGGTGAGTACCGCCTAAATTTTTTTCCCAACTACAGCACTGGTTAAAATTTAACATTGCTACACCTCATTCTACCATTTTTTCCCTTATTCCCGTAGGTATATATGTATGCAGGAGACCTGTATTGAGCTGATATCTTGACAATGTCACTTACTGTCAAAACTTGATTTCTCTAAATAAAATCTGGGTGAAAGTTTTACCGAACTATTCATTCCATTGCAATAAACAATAGAATATCCAGTGACCTCCTTAGATATCCTAAGATTGGGTACCGTGATGGAGTGCACTTCAACGTATCCCATGAAAACTCGGCACTCTGAATCTGTTCCCGGTTTCATCCTAAATGTAAAACCTGAATATTATGGATCAGAGTCTGTCATAACCTACTTTCCCGTCAAAGTTTACGCGACATTGACAATAAAAATAACTCAAATATACGAATTCGCCATGAGATGCTTCGTAAACGAACGTTTACGAAGCATCTCATGGCCTGGAAATTTTATATTTCATTCAGCTAAAGGGTAATAAAACGTAGATGTGAAGTTTATAATTCAAGAGATCACGTGTGAGGTTATTAGTTGCCATGAAACTTAATTCACTCTGAAAATTACTGTAATTGAGAAGCGGGATGGTAACGAAGAGCAAAAGAAACTTATAAATAAAAAATAGGCACCAGGAGTGTAGCAAATAGATTCTTTATGTATTGGAGTAACAGTTAAATATATTCATATCTCAGAATATATTCTCATCGATTTCATTTGAACGGGATATCAGTTGCTTGCCCAACGGTCACATTAGTAATGAGTTACGAATGTTCAAACGGCTAAGGCTGAATCTAAATATCTAATTAAAGTTCTATAGCCTAAGACAATCACTACATTCCTACCAGACGCGGGATGCAAACCTGTGTCGCATGGGTTTATGGGCGGGCACACTACCGACCTAGATACCTCGGCCACCAATTAATCTCACGAAGCGAGGAAAAAATCTTTGATAATTACCTAACTGCGAGGACACTACGTATTACTAAATACTTTCCGAAGGATGAAAACGGCTGGGAGGTATTGACGGGAAAGATTTAAAATGAATGAAATTAGAGCCGCCGGAAAAGGAAATTCTATGTCTGAAGAGGAATTCCGGCTTACAATTTCCGTCTTTGCGGGGGGAGAAAAAGAGGAATATTAAAGGTGACTGACTGATTTGGCTGTCATTTTTGGAGAATGGTGAAAGCAATGGGAATCAGTTTGAAGTGAGGATACTCGAGGGAGCCCTGAAAACAGGTGAATATGGAGATTAACCAGACTAAAATGGATGGAGTAGGCATTGCGAGGGCTTAGAAATAAAGAAATAAAAAAGCGAATGTTTTACGATGGAGTTGAACGACCGAGAGAAGGAAAAGCAATCTGCTAAGGAGGAAATCGATTTCCTATACTCATATGGTGCAATATTATGTTTAAATCCGCCAATTCGCCAGAAAATTTTAATGGTAACGACAAATATTTGGCGAAGGAGGAACAATTGGTGCTTACATAGTAATCACCATATATTCTGGTTAAACGGTGGTGATTGCAACAATTTACATTGAAAGGTGGCTGTTTCTGATGACAAATGGTTAATTAGCAGTTTTAACTTCTCTTAACGTAGGCACATCGACTAGTTGTATACGATCGCTCATGTCTAGTCATACAGTGCAAAATGTGCTTTTTATCCGAAATGTACTATAAAAGTTCCAGTATTAATGCCTGAAAATGTTGATATTACACACTATGTATGCTTTAAACCATTGAAAACAAATTAACATGGATAAATTGAATAATAATTTAATAGTTATGACCATAATTTTTAATTGCAGTGATGGAAGATAATAAGTGTCCAACTAAGTACCTTTAATTACTCTATGCATCTACGTAGTAACAATTAAATTAAACATTTTGCTATGTGGGTGAAGTTTTTGACATATTATTGTTTTATGTATATAATTGTGGAGGTGAAAATGCTAAATATATTTCCAGAATAATTAATCATATCACAAAACAAGAGAAAATAATTACTATTTTGATGATTATCCGGAAAAAATCTTATCTTTAGATGGTGGTATGGAGATATTTAATTATATCGTCCTCTGACTATTTACATTGTTCATAGACATACTATATACCTTGTGTCGTACCCTGGATGGCTCTTATAAACAGATGCGTTTTTCTTTGCTATTTGGAAAGTAGATATTTATTGTACTCCTCTGCATAGAAGGCATTAGTAAACATCTTTTAAAATAAAATATCGGAGGCTGAGAAGAAACTTTGAGACGGGTACTTCAAAAAAGGAATTGTGAATAAAAAGGAAAATGATGAATGAGACGGTGATTAAATGAATGAGAGCGTGGAATGAACAAGGAAATTATATGAAGAGAAGGGGAGGACGGGAAGGAAGGCCGGGAGGTGGGTGAGATATTGCGAGAAATGTGATGAGAGAAGAAAGTTAAACTGAGAGAGGCCCTCGCAGAGCAAGAAGTGTGGAGAGACACGGAAAGCCCCGTCATTGGGATGTGTTTTATATTTCATGCAAACATGAAAATTCCTGTAGGCTGGAATGGACGCAGTCGTAAGACGAATTATTTTTTTCTCATTCGCCTTCGAAAAAAGGGATCTCTATGGCAGGGGTTCTTAGAATTCTCCAATACGCGAGCCATCAAAACTAAAAGAAAAAATCTCTACGACTATATCCACATCTACGCAATACCTTGCGAGCCACCGTGACCGTGAGGGTGTGTGGCAGGGGGTGAAAATCATCAAAAATGCACATGAGCATGCATTTACATTTAATTGATAATATTTTGATCAAAAGAAAAAATTGAAAGTATTTCAATAATGGTGCCATAGATATTTAAATTTTTTATTTTTTATAAAATTTGATTGCATTTTATAATAAGAAAAATTTCATTAAACGGTAATTTTTATACCACTGATTTTTTTAAGAACCATAGTACGCGTACGATCAATAGACACACCTGTACTAAAGCGTAATCGTATTATGTTCTAAGAACGTGAAATAAAAATAAAAGTGTAGATACGTTTTCCATCCCCCCGGTTCGTCAATTTTAATTAATAATTTATGTGTCGTGAAGCAGTATTTTTGAAAGAAAACTATGAAAAACATTCACGTACATTAGGAATTTTAGCATGCCTTAAAATTTCAGAGTATGACCCAAATTTTCAATTGCTCGAAAAATTTTAGCGCCCATATAATTTAGATTGTAAACAGGTACATAAACTTTCTCTTCCAGCTTGGAAGTAAGGATGTGAATATTTTGAGCGAACCACTGGAGCATGTTCCCCAATGCTAGAGAGGTACAGACAAATAAAAGATTCAGAAAATACAGGAGATAAAGCATATGCAATCTAATGTTGATAAAGGATAATGAATGAATCAAATGGATAGACTGAGTAAGTGAAGACGTTGTTCTGAAAATGAGAGGATGGAAAAGAAGTCTGATGAAAATTCAGAAATGAAAACAAAATCATTTAATACATCTGTGTCATCTTGATCAAAAGATCAAAATGATACACTCTTGTTAGTCTCATGCAACCAGTCATAGAGGAAAATAAAAACGAGAAGAACGTAAAAGAAAGTATCGTATGGGATATTGGAGCGTTCATTGAAATGAATTCATACAGGGTGTCCACTGACCGGGAAAACCTGGAAAATCGGGAATTATTCGTGAATTTTCAGTGCAGGGAATTGTTCGTGGATTATTCGTGATTTTCTGGTCTTAGTCGGGAATTTTAAAAATTCTTCATTGAAGACAAAATATTCTTATTTTATGAACAGGATAAATAACGATGACTTTAAGATATGGTTTTGCCGTTGGTATGAATGAATAAATAAACGACGGAAAAGTAGTTAGGCTCAATGTATCGTCAGCGCTGTGTGGATTGGAGACGTTCAACTGTTCGACTGTCGAACGGATGCCTTCAGCGTCACGTCAAGTGCCCTTTGTTCTCATTCATTGCACATCGGACTAAGCCCATGATACGCAAACAAATGCCTAACGTGTAGTGATGGCCGGATCGGATCCGTCGGATCCACGGATCTTTCATTATACTCGGTTCCGGATTCGGATCCAAAGACACGGTATACAATCGGATCCGGATCGTAGATTTTAAATTTTCGCGGCTTAGCGATCAAAGTGCCCCGTGAATGGAATGTAGGTGCGGTAGATATCGACAAGAAGAGGATGTGTAACTATGGTCACGTAATTAGATGAAAATGTTCCCGTGCAACTAGAAGCAAAATAAAGAAAAATGACTTTTTTCCCTATTACCCCGGGATCGCGAGAAAAAAAATACGTAGGATGTCACGCGGGTAGCCTACATTCGCCGGAATCAGGCGGACAACGAGAGCTACTGTACTGTGCGAAGTTCGATCCGTATCGCAGTTTAATTTTTTTTCAGTCATTGCATCGAAAATGTTGTTATCTTCAATTTCTAACCAGTACATCTGAATACTCACTTTATAATACTTTTTTTGTTTAAATTAGATTTAAAAATGTACCATTAATAAATTAAGGATGGTCGGGTTGAATCCACGGGTCTTTCATTTCATTCGCTACTGAAATCATATCCGAAGACAGTAAACATTCAGATCCGGATCGGAGATTTTAAAATTTCTCGGCTAAGTGATCGATGCGTCCCCCGAATGGAATGTACGTACATACGTATGGTAGATACTGACAAGGAGAGGATGTGTAACTTAGTCATGAAATGAGAAGATTTTTTCCGTGCTACAAAAACAAAATAAAAAATATTCGTCGTGACTTTTTTTTCTCCATAGGCCCGGGTGCGCGAGAAAAAAAATAAAGCCGAATGTCACGCGGGTCGCCTACATTCGCCAGATTCCCGTGAACCTATGATAGCGTAGTTGGTAAAAATGAGGACTAGTGTACTGCAGGTCGCGAGTTCGATCCTTAACACTGCCTAGGAATACAGGCTATGCTGTATTCCTAGGGTAATGCTAGTAGGCAGTTAAAAAAAGTAGATTATCAGAAATTTCATGTGAATTTATAATTAAAAAAATAATTAAATTTGGCATTAGTGAAAGGATTGGAAAACATTTTTATTACAGAATTAAATCGTGCAATCATTATGTTAACTTTACAATGTATTTTTGAGTGACGCATTTGTAAATGTAGGTAGTTTAAACGGTAGAAGTACAAAAAAGTCAGTATCCACACAAAAAGGTTGGAAATGAAGGATGATAAACTTTTTGATTCAATGGCTGAAAGAAAAATTTTAAACAGCGATAAGAATCGAACTTCATTACCTGCAGTCCACTACCCCACTCTGCTATTGTCGGCTTACCTGATTTAGGAGAATACATTCTCCCCACATGTCATTCTACTTTTTTCTTGCAAACCCAGGCCAATGGAGAGAAAATCCGAGACTTTTTTAAAATTTTGTTTATAGTAGCATGAAGAATGGCTAATTTCATTTCAAGATCAGAGTTACACAACCTCTTCTTAGGAGTAGAAAATTCTCAAATTTCATTTCAAAGGTTATTGTTAATAAGACATTGCAAAATTACTAGTTTAGCAGTTTGAAATATTCTATAATAATTTTTTCGTCTTAAAAATGGAATCCCCGGATATTCCATAAGTGGGATCTCTTGGCTGCATTAAAATTTTTTTTTGTTTCTAAAAAAGAATTTGTAAGCGTTCAAGGATTTGATTAATAATTGGTAAATAATTCCTTTATTAATGAAAATGAACGTATAATGTTTCTTTTAACTGCACATTTGATGTGATCGGATACTTTACTCTAAGTACAATGTAGTTGGCTTTCTGGTAGGCTTTGCAATATAATTTTTACAAAATTCTCTATAATTTTTTGAGAAATCTAATTGCTGATGTTTGTTAGATATATTCAGGATGCGCTTACTTGAATTAGGATTTTTATTACATTTTTTTTGTTAGAAAAAGATGGTGTAGGATACTAAAGATTGTTATGATTTCACTTTTTTCTATATAATCTACCCGTACAAAAATGTTACATTCTGATTCTGAGTGAACAGAAAATTGAGGCTTTGAGACTTAAAATAGAAAAGCATGGAAAAAAATATTAACTTAGAAAATCATCATTCCAAGAACAGTGGTTGAATGCTGAAGACTTTAGCCAGTGGGTGCTTTAAGTTCCTCTTGTAGAAGAATTTGTAATTTCTCATTGAAATGCTAATTTAGAAAGAGGGTGTTCAATCAAAAAGTAGTTTATCTTTCCCAACCAACAAAGAGAGTCTCTTACTACCAATAAAGCTACATCTTTAATTACTTTAATTTATCAATTATTTCTTATTTAATTACTTTCTCTATATTATGCTATGGGTTGAACTACAAATAATCCATATTCTACATAGAACTTGAAAAACGTCACTTTTGACTCGTACAAGAACCACGATATATTAGCCTGGAAATTTTTATAAATTTAGCCTTGAAAACCTTGAATTATGCTTGAATTTTATATTTTGACTTTAGTGGACACCCTGTCATAAAGCTACATTCATTTGTAAAGGAGAAGTAGCATAATTGAGGACTAAAATAAAAACTACTCCCTTTGTACATAAAAATGAATAGAAGTGTATTATTTTGAAGTGGTTGGCTGATAGAAAAATCAATTAGTATATACTCTAACGTTATGATTCTCGAATAATGATAATGAGTTTAGGACAGTTGCCCACTTTTCCTGTTTTATTTTGCATTCTCGTATGTTTAGGCTCGACAAAAGTTGTATTGGAATTTCGTCATACCTGTCCATTCTATCATGAATCATCTTTATATTGTGTTCAATCTTCATTACTGAGAACCTTGGTGGTAGCATCCGGAAAGGTTTCATTGTACTGCTTCCTCAGGAATAATTAATTCTCCACCTAAACAATTTTGGAGATTTTTGAAGCAACATTTAGTTGACAAGTATTGGGCTATTAATTCTGTTGAAACAGTAAATTTCATACTCCGCTTCTTCCAATAAAGCTTGTTTGCTAATCAATTGCCCCATACAAGGTCTATAACAGATATTTTTATCATTATCCTGGCTAACAATGTGGATGGAGTCCATTTTCTACTTACATCTATTGTAATGTCGTTACTAAAATGTTTCTTTTTATTTGGCTCTCTTAGTTTAGTCGTATCGTTTCTGTATCTTAATAGCTCTTTGTGTCTACCAAACCGACTTCAGTAAGTATTTGACTACTAAATAATTACCATGGGCAATATTACTTAGTTGTTCGGTGATTCAATCAATTCGACTAGTTAGGTTATCACCTACTATTTCCTTTTTTTCTATTTATATGTAATTTCTACCGTTTCAATCTCTCTATTAACTACTTTTCACTATCAAGGATCCCCTGATAAGTATAGAGCTCTCTGCTAGCAGTATATCATCTCGGTAAGCCTTATACAAGCCTTGTATAAGACCACGCTCGTTTGAACCTCAAGCTATTAACCATTTAAGCCCATCTTATCCAGCCATAAATAAGTTTCCTGGCTGTAGTGGCTTAGGAATTTACTGTAGGCCATTCCCCACCCAAAGTTTAACAATACGGTTCAAGGTTACGCTTCCTTTCACTCCTTTTCTACACTACCTTTCACTTGCACAAATTAACTCTGCCTCTACATTATTATTTCATTCATTTCTCATAACGTTCACCAACTGCTCACTATCTACAAATCCTAAACCTTTCCTAACTTTTCCTTTCTCAAATATTAATATTCCTCTATATCACATGTAGTCTAGCATGTTACTAGTACTAGTTCAAATATAGGCATACAAGAGCTATATGATTAAATAAATAGATAAAATTTTACATTTCATTAAAATCGATTCAGATTCAAGTAAACTATAAAATGTAGATTTTAACTGACTAATTTTCATGTTAAATGTAATAATTTTGAGAAATAAAAGTGGAAAAGGGAGATGTGAAAAAAATCGTCGTCCCTCACTTTGTGGTGTATTTAATTCTAATATGTTTTCTTTTATATGATGGGAATTGAGATCGAATATCAACTTCATGTTTGCAATCAACTTCAACTCAGTAAATTTTGGGGTAACTGCACACAATCTTATGCTATTAAAAGTTGCCATATGTGAATATTATTATCGGTAAGCTGATTTCCAGACCTCTTTTTTAAAATAAAGATGGTTTTTTCCGGAGTTTAGGTCCTCGAGAAAATGAAAAATTTTAACTATGGCCGACGTTTCGGAAAATATATTTTTTCCTTCTTCAGGGCATTAATTCATTTCAGGTGAATTTGTTGGAGGAAGCGTTAGCCAAATAGTTAAAATTTTTGATTTTCTCAAGGACCTAAACTCTTGAAAAACCATCTATACAATATAATTACTGCGAAAGAATGAAATAGAAGAAGTTAAAAGTCAATCTACGTATGCCGAAGAAAGAGTTGCGTTTTATTAAATGTCAGAAAAACAGGTCCTAAAAATCACTTTAAGCTAAAATTTCCTAAATCAAACAAATTTTTTAGCTTTTCCCACAGTTGCGATAAACAGAAATGCCTCTGAAAGTAACAATTCTGCTAAAGAGTTTATCATAATATAAAGAATACCGGTATCAGTCTTACAGCTTAGAATGTGCACAGAGAGTTCATGGTAAATTTAAAAATTGCTATGGTTATTTTTTTATTGTTTTAATCGTAACAATCATATTTGCAGTGTTGATTCGTTCCCACGAACTTTGAAACAAGCGCGTTACTTATGTAGAAAAATTAGCCCAAGATAATTGTTGAGTCCTTGTCCACGCCCCCCGTCGGTTCCAGGGGCGAGTGGCGCGGCTCTTCTGGTTTTCCCCCGATTTGGGTGTCTCGGCAGTTCGGCCGGTCCCCTTCTCCCGCGGTCACCAACCGTAGGGATTCGCACATACCCCTTGGTGTGGGAATCCCTTGGCGGTACCGCTATTCGAGGGTTCAGTAACCCTTTCCCATCCGGGCCCTCTGCCTTCGGCGTGGGTCTCGCTTGGGTTTTTTCTTTAGTGTTCGTCAAACTCCGGAAGCGTGTGGACGCGGACATGTGTCGCGCGCTTCGCCAGCAATCAAGCGGGAAATAAACGGAGTTGTTCGAAGGTGCCCTCGCCTTTTTTATTCATCATAACCTGGGGCACACGGCCCCGCTCGCACATTTTTGGTCCTTCGGGCCGGATCACACCAGTGATCGGCAAATCATATCGAAATCTGCGCACACGAAGCGCAAGATTATTCCAGCGCGAGGCATTTTCGGGCGAGCACTCACATCGAGATCTGTGAAGCAGCGGACCATCAGCAGTCTTCAGCAAGCAGCATCTCCTGGAAGGAATCATCCAACCAGCTAAGGGCACATCGACGCACCAGCGGCATCGGCGCACCAGCAGCCAACAGCACGACGCGTTCATCACAGCTTAAGGTAGGCAGTGAGTGCAATTCACCTCCACATAACTCCTTTTACCCATTGCAAATCATCCTACCCTTAAGGCACGTATCTCGTAATTATGGCAGAGAAAACTAAAGAATTGATTGCCAAACGCGGTCAAATCAAGGCCAGGGTCACGCGATTCAAGAATTTCGTGGAAAACGTCAAGGTTCCCGATGGAATACCACAATTGCGTCTCCGCCTGGAGAAGTTTAAGTATTGCTGGCAGGCATTCGAAGATATTCAATCCGAGATTGAATTATTGGGCGTGGAAGGCGACGAAGAACGCGATGAATTTGAGGACGCGTACTTCGATATCGTTGCTAGGGCCGACGGAATAATTCAATCACTCCAGCCTACGGCCGGTGTATCACAGGAAAATGGCCATGATGTTGCTCCCGTGAAGCTCCCAGTCATTAATTTACCTATTTTTCACGGGGCCTATGATGAATGGGTAACCTTTTATGACACATTTAAGAGCCTCATTCATGATAACATGTCTTTATCAGGAATTCAGAAATTCCATTACTTAAGATCAACGCTGCGGGGAGAAGCGTTGCAAGTCATAGCCTCTCTTGCCACTTCAGAGCAAAATTACGCTATCGCATGGGAACTGCTAATACAGCGCTTCGAGAACAAACGTTTCATAATCAGTATGCACATCAAAGCCATGTTTGAATACAAGCAGTCGGAAAGGGAGTCGTCCTCAGGAATCAGACACCTCGTGGACCACTTCAATAAGCATTTGCGGGCGCTCCAAGCCATGGGGCAGCCTACTGGCTCCTGGGACGCGCTTCTCGTCCATCTTATCACAAGTAAGATTGACCTGAGGCTTCACAAGGAGTGGGAGGCGTCGTTACCGCGGGAAGAGCTGCCAAGTGCTGAAGGACTTCTCAACTTCCTTCAGCAAAGGTCGCAAGTGATGGAGACGGTAGACGCTCATCGCTCCATTCGTACCGCTACCGCATCCAACGATCAAGGGAAAAGACCACCCATAAAAGGCAGCAGGCCTTTAATGGGAAATGCAACTGTCACATTAAAATGCAAACTTTGCAGTGGGCATCACCAACTTTATAATTGCAGCATTTTTTTGAAAAAATCTATTCCCGAGAGAATTAACGATGTAAAAAATCTTGGATTATGTCTCAACTGCCTCAGGGCAGGCCATTTAAAGGATCACTGCATCTCAGGAAAATGTAAACTTTGCGGTGAAGGGCACAACAGCTTGCTTCACCTCACAAGTCGCGCCCCAGCGGCAATTCATCTTCAAGGCAATTTAGCAGAAAATTCAGCCTCACTCATTCCGATGCATATACAGTCCACTACAGCACGTCCCTCTTGCCAGAGGGAGGAATCAAGTACAGTTCTTCTGTCTACTGCAGTCATCTGGGTGCATGATTCGCGAGGTTCCCCTCATCTCTGTCGAGCGTTGCTAGATTCAGGCTCTCAAGCCAACTTCATCACCGAAAGAATGGCTCAGCTTCTAAGGCTCAAGAGGAAACCAGGCGCAACAGGCATCGCTGGCATTGGAGGATCGGCCACTAGAAGTACTCAGATGGTGCAAACCACATTTAGGTCGAGAACAACAGCATACAGGTCTCACATAAATTGCTTGGTACTGTCAAGTATCACTTCCGAAATACCGGCGACTCCCGTTGACATATCAAATTGGAGTCCGCCATCTAATCTCCAACTTGCTGACCCTGGATTTAATATGCCGCAAGTCGTTGACCTCCTCATAGGAGCAGAGTTATTCTTTGAATTGTTGTGCATTGGACAATTCAGGCCATCACCAACGCTACCAATATTGCAAAAGACCACATTAGGGTGGATATTTTCTGGAAGGGTCAAAACTAACACGAATTCAGGGTCGGCGCTCTGTCATCTCAGCACAGGAAAAACACTTGAGGAGTTGGTCCAAGGGTTTTGGAAGTTAGAAGAATGCAAGCCATCATCGAAATTCTCAGCTGAAGAATTGAGGTGTGAAGAGCACTTCAATGAAAACACCACAAGAGGGGCCGACGGGCGCTTCACCGTTCGACTACCGATCAAGGGAAACGTCTCTCATCTTGGCGAGTCTAAGCAAATTGCGACTCGCCGACTAATCACAACTGAAAGGAGGCTACGCAGAGATGAAAATATGAGGTTAGCATACACCTCGTTTATGAAGGAATACCAAGAATTGGGGCACATGGAACGGGTCACCGAAGAAGATCGACTCAGTGTTGGAGCGTATTACATTCCCCATCATTCTGTCACAAAGGAAACCAGCTCCACAACAAAATTGAGAGTCGTCTTTGACGCATTATGCAAGAGCTCAACAGGGGTAGCATTGAATGACTTATTAATGGTTGGGCCCACTATTCAAGATGATCTCCTAAGTATCATCATCAGATTTAGAATGCACCACTACGCGATGATGGCTGACATCGAGAAAATGTATCGCCAAATCAAGGTCCATCCATCAGACGCCAACCTACAAAAAATATTTGATCCAATTGGCCTCATTAAACCGGTCATTTTCAAGGCAAAACACTTCCTTCAGCACCTTTGGGAACTTCGAGTGGAGTGGGATGAGTCTCTTCCGATGGAACTTCAATCAAAATGGTTAGATGTTCGCGAATCATTCGTATACTTTCGCGACCTTCAGATTCCACAGGGCGTTATTCCGCCAAATAACAATATATGTGAGATTCATGGGTTTTGTGATTCGTCAGAATCCGGCTACGGAGCATGCGTTTACGTCAGGTCTGTCAACTCAGATGGGAAATACATGATGAGACTTCTATGCTCCAAATCACGAGTGGCGCCATTGAAGAAAACGACTCTTCCCAGATTAGAGCTATGTGGCGCAGTGCTGCTGGCCAATCTCATTCGCAAGGTCATATCATCACTTTCATATTCAGGAAGAGTTACTCTGTGGACAGACTCCACCGTGGTTCTTGCGTGGCTAAAGTCACCATCATCTAATTGGAAGACGTTTGTCGCCAATAGAGTGGCCGAGATTCAGGAGCTGACGAGTGACTACAAATGGAGACATATCAGCGGTAAAGAAAATCCCGCTGATCAGATTTCAAGAGGGCTTTCGCTGCAACAATTATTGAATGCCTTGTCATGGTGGCAAGGTCCATTATGGCTGAGTGGTAGTGAAGAAGAATGGCCATCAGAATCATTCACTGAGATGCTAGAGCCCCCAGAAAAACGAACCATCGCCATCGCAATGATCACTATGGAGGCAAATCATTTACTCCAACGATATTCATCGTTCTCTAAACTACAAAGAGTAACGGATTATTGTCTGCGATTCATTCACAATGCAGCAAAACAGAAGATGGAGAGGATGGGATGGGAAAACTTCGTGGGTGCCAACCGGGAATTGAAGGAACTGAATAAACTCTTCGCATCCCAGGCGCATAGAGAAAAGCTGCATCATTATCTATCAGCCGATGGAATCAATTGGCATTTCATCCCGCCTCGCTCGCCTCATTTCGGTGGACTTTGGGAAGCAGCTGTTCGCTCACTGAAATATCATTTAAAAGGAATTGCTGGGAACGCATCTTTAACATATGAAGAAACATACACGTATCTAACCATGATCGAGGCGTGCCTTAATTCCCGACCTATAACCCCAATGTCATCAGATCCTAATGACCTTAATTCCCTAACTCCCGGCCATTTCCTAATTGGTGATGCACTTACTGCCATCCCTGAACCAAGTCTGAATGAGATTCCCATGACTCGTCTATCCAGATGGCAGCACGTGACCAGAATGCAACAGCATTTTTGGTCCCGTTGGCACAAGGAGTACCTGTCCAGCCTCCAGGTGAGGCCCAAGTGGACCAGAGGGGCACCCAGCATGCAGCAAGGCGACCTGGTCCTTATCAAAGAGGACAATCTACCCCCTCAGAGGTGGAGCCTCGGTCGTATTGTGGATCTCCACCCAGGCCAAGATGGAGTTGCAAGAGTGGCCACAGTCAAAACGACTGCCGGGCTAATTCGGCGGGCGGCCAACAAGCTCTGCCCGCTACCTAAGGAAGTCAATTAAACTCAAAAATTAATCTCATCATTGAAAAATGCCATTCGCATTGTTTTGTTTGCAATCCGAAACGAAATTATTTGATCATTATTGTTCTTAATTTTTCTTACGATCAGTTGTCAGTGTGAAGAGTGCATCTTTGTGTAAGTGAATCATTGTGTGAATTCAGGAGCATTTCATCAAGTGTCGTTTTGTTTAAAATCTCTAGTGATTTTTTGTTTCTCATTTTTTGATGTTATTGTGGAATATTATTACGTGTAATTGAAAGTGAGTCATCACTTGGACATAACAGACATTTTCTCATAGAATTTATAGCAATGTTTGGTATTCGTATCTCTCCTGAGAGTTTCTTGTATTCCATGTATTCATTTGTTTTGTGCTTTTCCACACGCTCCATTGAAAACCACGGCTTTTCAAGGCGGGCGGAATGTTGAGTCCTTGTCCACGCCCCCCGTCGGTTCCAGGGGCGAGTGGCGCGGCTCTTCTGGTTTTCCCCCGATTTGGGTGTCTCGGCAGTTCGGCCGGTCCCCTTCTCCCGCGGTCACCAACCGTAGGGATTCGCACATACCCCTTGGTGTGGGAATCCCTTGGCGGTACCGCTATTCGAGGGTTCAGTAACCCTTTCCCATCCGGGCCCTCTGCCTTCGGCGTGGGTCTCGCTTGGGTTTTTTCTTTAGTGTTCGTCAAACTCCGGAAGCGTGTGGACGCGGACATGTGTCGCGCGCTTCGCCAGCAATCAAGCGGGAAATAAACGGAGTTGTTCGAAGGTGCCCTCGCCTTTTTTATTCATCATAACCTGGGGCACACGGCCCCGCTCGCACAATAATACTTAGGAAATTAATATCTATCAGGAAAACCCTCAGCTACAACATTTTCCGTTAGGTTATCTGGACTAAGAATGTAGGTGGAAAGAAAAATACCGTCTTGTGACGTTTTTGCAATGCAATACTGTAGATTTTGAAGAAGCTATTGCGTACATGGGATTTGGGATAGAGACGTTTAAAATGCTGACATCCCATTCTGAGTGCCATCACTCAAATCCCAGCACTAGTATATAGGTATTTTGCAGTAGATTCCCAGAGTTGTGGAATATCTTAATCCTGATTCTTCGTTTACTCTTGGTCAAAATAAAGACAGTAGGGTATATGCGATGATTTGGAAAATATCTGAAACAAATTATGCTTGATAGGATATTTGAGACCGGCTTTAATATATCTGGTTAAATAATTTCAAGTTTGAAAAATATTTTGATATGCTCATCTGCTGTTAATGTTTATGCGAAATATTAGAGGGTGAGTGGTGTATTTTTCAAATAAAAGTGTCTTAGGCCGATGCATAAACTTAAAGTATCTGCCTATCTTCGGGTATAGATTACAAGCTTAAGATATGTCCTGATCCTTAACTTTATTGTTGGAAGTTTCCAAATGCGAATCCTATTACTGCGAAATAATAAAATAGAAGAAGTTAAAAGTTACTCTGCCTACGCTAAAAAAACAAAGTTCAAAGTTTTCACTTAATTTGGTTGACTTAACCTCAACCTCAGTTCTAGAAAAATAACATAAAACCGCAATAGGAACTGTTGAATTTGTTGTTGAGACCATAGTAGTGGAAGGAATAGAAACTACGCTGAATCCACTGTCATATCCGATTCTGTAAGCCTAGAACTAGGCGCGCATGAGACCTTTTCGTTTGTCACTACACCAGAAGTGAAATTATTTCACGCCGAATCACGAGTAACAAGAGACGTCACCTCCCAGCGTTCAAGCGTATGCGGAACGAAACGGCGGCGGCGGCTCGGGTCTCGCCAGAGGGGTTCCTTGGGAGGCGAAGAGAGAGAGAGAGAGAGTTAGGGAGGCACCCGCTCTTGGGACAGCCTTGTTTACTCCCCACCACATCAGAAGTTGGCGTGGGCGAGGAGGGCGGATTGAGTGGAGGTGGAGGAATTGGGGATATCGCGCGAGCAAGGGAGTTATCGAAGGGAGCAAGGGGGGGCGGAGTGGGAGATGGCACGGGTCAATCGAACTGGCCATTCCCGATCGACGGCGTGGACTGAAGCCGGACGCCGTCGAACCGACGCCGACCACTTCGGACAGTTTGCGAAGTCGGAGGGAACGAGAAACAGCTGCAGGAAAATTTACCGCCGGTGAAAGTGCGCGAGAGTTTCGTGAGAGATGGTCAGAGTGGCGTATAACCGCGGGTGCGAAATGGAGAAAAGGTGTTCCACGCCACGCAGGACTCGGGACGCACCGAAAGGAGAAGACAGAGGAGAGGAGGAGGTTTTTTTCCTCAAAGTGGGAGAATAAGGAGGAGGAGAAAGGTTCGGAGAACGAGGGAGAAGGGGTAGTATTTGAGAAGAGTGGTCGGGCGGTATGGAGGGTAGGTAGGGAGTGTGCTTCGGGTGCGGGGGTGTGATGGTTTCGATCGCCGGAGGGTCGGGGCGGGAAGGGGACGGGTCACAATCAATACCGCGGGCCCAGGGCGCATGCCCCGGCCGGAGGGGGACAAGGGCCCCACAGCGCTGTGAAGGAAGGGAGTGGAGCCGGGATGAAGGGAGGCGTGGGGGGCAAAAGCTCGCGGGGAAGGTTTTGTTGTGGGATGGACGGGTGGGAAACAAAAATAGATGGCCCCTCACAGCGACGGCGACTATAAGACTTGGAAATCGGGAGACTTTTTTCACCCCCCTCTCTCTCTTTCTTTCTGAGGCGGCGATTATTAAACGGTACTTGGGAGGGTTTGGGATTGTCTTGAGGAGGAGCGTGGGAGTGGCGGGGAGGTGAGGGAGGGGAGAGGGTTATTGAAGTGAGTGGGATGGGGATATCTGCATGGCTCGACTGCTACTGTTCTTTTATTTTTCCTTATCTCGTCCTCCAGCGAGCGTTCGTAAGGAGTTGGCGAATCTGCGGAAAGTTGGTGTAGACTCCGTAGGATTTCCTTGAAGGGGAAAAAGTTGGGAGCCTCCGCCTTGAAAAAATGTCCAACCGCATGTTTGAGTCTGTTATTCGTATACATTCCGGTGCTGTTTTGAAGCTATCCAATATGATATAGATACAATTACTTGTATAGGTACTTAAGCATACCAATGTGTATATTGTGATTAAATAATATATAGCAATGTAAAATTATTTCTCAGCTCACACATTCGTTATTTTTATTTAAAATGTGTCAACTAATTACTGAGAGAGGGTTGCATTCACGCGACGCGATATTGGTAGTAGCTACACCATTAAATTCTGCAGGGCAAAAATATTTAAGTTTTGACTAGAACAAGCCCAGTGATATGAAATAGTAAGTTCAGGTTAACAAATATAATCAAGAAGACTCATTTATATTTTATTCTTCTAAGAATCAAGTACTATCTATTTTCAAATTAGAAGAAATGGTACTATGGAAAGTTTGTGAAGCAAAACCCAGCTCTAAAGACAGCAATACTTTAGCGCATTGCAGCTACTCTTTTGAAATTATTTGAGTTTTATAATTTTAAAACTGACATTTTTGAAAGATCATTGGTGCAAAAACTATAGTTGTCCAAATTAGGTATAGGTCTGGACAATGAATTAAACCAGAAAGTAAAGCAAGCTTTCCTCCCAGCAAAATTTTCCTTGAGCACAAAATGGATTTCTCCGGGTAGAATCTCGTTGGCTGCCATCAAAGGAGACATTTTGAATTCCAAACCCTGCTTTGGCCACTATTATTCTTTCCTCTTTCTCTTTCCTCCTCTTATTTCTCTCTCTCTCCCTAGTTTCCCTTTCTCTAACGGCTCGCTTACTCCATTCTCTAACTTTACCGTAGAGGAGTGAGCGAAGGCGACCGTTCAGCCATTCATAAAACGCTCTCCTCTCTTGAGCAAGTGTACTTTGTTCTTTGGTTACATTATTTCAGCGGTGAATGAAAAAGTCTCTCCAGCGGTACCTGAAGCTGTTTGAACAACATATTAAAATCCACTTGTGTGAAAGAATGCTTTTTTCTATCACTCATCAAAACAAACTCTCTAGTTTCAGGTTTAAGGGTTACATTTTGGCATTAGTAGTTACAGATTTTCATTTATGTACATGTCCTTATAAAATTTTGCAGTTTGTGCTCTTGATACGGAGTTGTTTTGAATTTAATAAATCTCTGAAACTCATTCCGCACCGTAGTCGCTATATATTACCAAGGAAAGTGGTTAAGTGCATCAAAATGCAGCCAGTCACATTCAATCTCGTGCAGTTGACTCCATTCCGTGCATCTTGACTGCCTCATAACAATTTAGGCGAGGAATAGTTCATGTGTTTCTCATTTCATGCATTCTAAAAACTTTAAATGCCAGTTGCACTTAGAGTCTTCTGAAACTGGTGATATAATTACATAAATAGCTCAGCCGCATATGTGTAGATCAATGAGTTTGCAAGTAGCCATTTGAATTTATATTTATAATTTTCAAACTACGTATTACATCGCACAAGGGTAACTACGAAACTATTTGAAAGGTGGTTTCATTGTTCTTAAAGTTTCCACTATGTTAACATTAACTTTTCTCGTATTAAGCTTGAAGGCTAACTTTCCCAAAAACACATTTGCTATACCCATGAAAGTCCATGACCAACCTGGGGGTTTGGAAATAGCTAGAGAGAGAGAGAGATTATCTGTGTGGAGGGTTGGTAAGGGAAAATAAAAGGGTGCCCAGGGAGAGGGGGAACGTGAATGTTCCTGAGAATCCCAGCAGGAAGAGGAAAATGGCGTAGTGAAGCAATTCGCCGGCGAACGATTGTAGCAGTTAGGGAGAGCAACGACCCTGAGGGAAGCATGGCCGTCGAGAAATTACAACCGATTGGAAGTGAAGGAAGGGTGTTAGGCGTGGGAATGGGGAGGAGGAGATGTGGAGGAGGAGGTTAGGGTTTCGATGTGGAGTGTGGTCTTATGGTCGCAGCGGGTCCATTGCACCCGTTCGTGAAGGTAGTCCCCAAAAGAGAGATTATGGAGAGACTCGTCAAAGTTGGTGCCATTGTTGTCGCATTAGTTGACGGAATGTATATATGTGTATACGAACGTGTACGTGCTTACGTCTCCTGTGAAGGCTTAATGCAGACGAGTGAATATACGAAAAGAATAGCCAATTCGAGAGAGAGAGGGAAACGTATAGCCTAGTCCAGAGTGGCAGTGGAAATTTTTGGCTCCAGAAGCCTGCGAAATGGCGGGAAGCAATCATATAACAATGGCCTTTCAAGAGAGAACAATGGTGGTTATCCATTCAATTCCTGTATGTTATACTCACAGCACCTGTTCTCTCTCTATAGGGCTGTTGATTTGGGTTTCCTTTTGAGGCTGTTACGTCCTCCATATCATTTAACTGTGTTATATTTGGAATTTAACCTTAATGCTATATCGAAGCACTGATTGGAATACATAAAGAGTAAAAAAACTACTCAGTTTCAATCTGTGATTCATTTTGAACATTTATCCAACAAACTGAGTTTTTAGTTAATATAATGTTTGCTATTTGCGCGTATTCATCACGATTTCTGTCAAGAACGTAGAACTGAACGACTGAGGCAAACATGTGCATCATGAATATTTTGCTCTTTACGAGTAATATGCTTCTGTAAGGTGGTTACTAATAAATTTACCACGGAAAATCATACCGAAGAGTATTAGCGACATTTTGTTTACTTTTCGTACCGTGTACCACATAAACTTAATGCGGCCATTACCTACCAGGGAAACTTATTCAGGTTTTCATTATATTATTTAATTGTAATATTAATAATAGACAAACAGTAGAAAATTGTCAGTATGACTTGGTAGAATTCATTGCGAGAGAGGTGTGTCCATACTATTTATCGATTACAAATTGTTGATTTCATTTTTTTATATTTCAACTTCTTCTGTTGCTTCAATCAAGTAATGGTTATTTTTACGTGAAATCCAGAATTCATCATCTGGTAAGTTAAAAATATATTTTATATAGAATATCTCATCAGAAAAGATAATCTCCGAGATGGAGTCTTATGGATAATGCCTTAATTTTATCCAGTTTCCACCAATTAAATATTCCTGCTATTTCTCTAAAAGATTAATGACTACGCTCTGTCCCCTCGGGTCCCGATGCGGTAGAATGTGACGTTCCCTGCGGATCAAGAGAATACAAAATATTCGCCTGAATAATGAACGAAGCCTCGTTCAAACATTTTTCGAAGGGAATCTCGAAGCCCGCCGGCATGAGCGAAACGAACGGAGAGTAAAACATAAAGGAAGGAGTTCGGGATGAAATCCTGGAGGGAGGGAGGAAGTGATGGAGAACACTTCAAGTTAACTTGGGGAATGTGAGAGCCTTTTTTTAGTTTAAATAACCTAATGCTGATTCTCTGTTTCCGTTCACACAGGGGCGTGATAAGTAAACATATCTGCTATAGTTATACTCTTCTTGTTGAGGAAGGTGTCTGTGACCACCGAAATATTCAACTATACGTGTGAGTGTTCTTTTTCTGTGTCTCTATGTTTTATTTTCACACCTGTGATATTGTTTAAATATATATATATATATATATATATATAAATAATGAAGTTAAACTCTGTATCTTATGAATAATATACACTAAGAACCTAAAACTATGCAACGCACAAATCGAAAGTGTTGAATGGACGATACAGTTTTCATTTAATGCCAGTGTACGCTGTGTTGGAGGAGGAGGGTTGTTATCTTTAGCCTCATCCAACTCATTTAATTTTCTTGTCACTGTGACGCAACCGAGCATTGCATTTATGATACGAGGAGTTGCCTAAGTTAAAGGAATTCAGTGTTACTTATAATTAGCGGGTATTCAAAATAATACCTGACCAATTTTAAGGAAACTGTAAATACTTATTGGTTACTTGGCTAGGAATTCGATGGAGCCTTCATTTATTCCCTAATCAAAATAGCTTTTCAGTCATTCTTCGGCAATTGATTTATGGCTATTATAAGTTTTGAATGACCTTGGCTAAGGTGGATAGTTATTCACTGTTTAGCTCGTGGCGCGTTCTAGTGACTAAATGACTCATCTCAAAGAGTTTAGTTTCTCAGTTTCACCATATTATGGCCTTAAATTTAATACTAGCACTACTTAGACACTAGAGAATGCGATAGACAAGGCCCTGTAGGTAATGTACTTTAATTACGGTGATAACCTGAATAATGTGAGGCAGAACACTCGGTTTCAGTGACAGAAATATAACATTAATTCCTGGATTATGAATTAATAGTAAACCAGGTATATATTTGATAAATAAAAGTTTCCCTCCTTACAAGCATAAGTGAGGAAGCGATGAAGAAATTTCAAAAGAACATTGGGGAAATTTGAACACTTTGTTGATGTTGCTTTTAGTGCATCAAAATTAGAGTGAGAATATAGTGAAGGTTGTCTTAGTTGAGGCATTTGATTCTGGTATCAATTGATCAGTGATCAGCATGAGTATTGGATCGTTTTATTACCTTTTCAATCAATATAGACATTTTTTATGTCGTAAAGGGATTTTAAGGGTACAAATGAAAATAATAGGCGAATTACATTATTGGTATTTGGGAAGTGATAGGGAAAAGGCGTGTTAGTCTTTTCCCATTTGGGATATTGAAGTTTTTATTCAATTAAAAGTAAATAATTACGCAGTCAACATATTATCTCCAAATGGGATATTATTAGGTTTCACATTACGACCAGAATAGAATTTGAACGAGATTTATAGTAGAATGATATGATGCCACAACTGTTTTCGCTTAGTTATTACAAAAACCTGAATTGAAGCTAATGCCAAAGCTGATGTTGCTACCGTTCCCCTATTCTTATTAAGTAACTCCCTCACCAGAAGCACCGCTACAACTACCGATAGGATCATTGTATATTCCGGTTGCATTTCAGTAAGTATAAAATTTTATGAAGTGACTATCCTACAAAAAACACCTTTCCCATTGCATCAAGTAACTTAAAAATAATTGCACATTACTATTTAGCTTAATTGACTGACATAACTGCATTACTTTAGAATTCCTTATCTTATTGTCGCGTATGCTAAGTTTATGGATGGTAATGATTCGACCCATGCATAAACTACTGGAGGTGGTTTTCAAACCACGCTGTGGATACAAATGAATGAGTCCCCTATTATGATTACCAACGATGCTGTTGATCTTGTGGCTCACTATGACTTCTTGTCCGGGCCTTGGGGGCTGCAATTAAGGGCTCGTAGGCCCACCGTAATGGGACCGGGTCGGATGCATTATCCGTACCTACCCCTCGCGAGGGCCACAAAATCATTTCCCCCTCGACCATGAGAGGTGGGGGGGAGGAGTTCTTCCACCCTGCGCACTCGTACTATGACGGGGAGCCCTTTTTAACTTCCACCTACTTAGTGGGGAGAAGAAGTGGAGCGGGAGGAATAAAAAGAGAGTCCTCTCTCCTTTGCGATCGAGCCCTACTATCGTCGGGTAGCCAAGGGAGGGGAAGAAGAGCGTGGAGTTTTTGGGCGAGGGGAGACGAGGTGGAAAGGACGATGGACAAGGGCTGGAGGGGGAGAGTGTCGAGGGAGAGAGGATCGAAGAGCGTAGCTCTGGCGGAGAGGGTTGCGGGGCGGCGGGAAGGGGGGGGGGGGTTGCGTTGTGCCAAGGAGGGGAGAAGGACGAAGGGCCCCGGGGAGGGTGGCGAAGGAGCGGGGGATTTGGGGGGACGGGTGAGGGTAGGTTGGTTGGAAGGGCGCAACGGTAGGACGAAGTACGGGGGTGGAGGGAGAGGGCGGGGTTGATACCTGCCTCTCGTCATCCCCTCTATCGAAATCGGGGAAAACAGTGCGAACGCAGATAGCGGCGCGAGTGCCCGGAAACATGGGGGAGGCTCCAACGGCACCCGAAACCTCCTCCGACCTCCCCGTCCGAAAATCCTGAATACGCGACCTAGCTGCACGGGGTTCAATTGCGTCCCCGCAGCTACGCGTGAAGTACGCGTGGCTCTAAATCACGCACGCCCATTCACCTCACCCCCCATCGTCGCGCTTGAACACGCGCGCGTGGTCATCACCGTGCGTGCGTGCCTCGACGTAATTCCCCTCCCCCTCAACCCCATGAGTGCCCGAGAGAAGGGCGAGTAGCCTCCGACCGAGTTTTGGTTCAGTGCCCCCCCGGGGAAGTGGTGGTGTCGGGAAAGGTGGTATCAGGTGTGGCCGAGGATGGAACCAGAGGTGGATGCCGTTCAGCTGCGGATTCCAGAGGACCCCGCGGCTCCCGGGAATCATTTTGGCAGGGGCGTGCGGGTGCTTTGATGGGAGCGGGACGATTCTCAGCCCTCGGGACAGCCGCGCGAGACCTCCTCGGCTTCGCACTCGTCGGCCGCTTATGATCGCCGGATGGGAGAGCCAGCGGGGCGCCTGCCTGGTACGCATCTCACCTTCTTCTTTTTTTACTCTCCCTCACTTCCCCTCTCCCGCCTCCCTTCCCCTCCCCGCCCCGCGCGGATCACGTGCTCTCACTGCTGTGTCGGATCCGACGTCGTCAGTGCCCTTCCCTAATCCACCACCGCAATCTCCTGCTCCCCTCGTTCGTCTTTTGTCGTTGCCCTCTCTTTCCTACCCTTTTTCTTGGCCTGTTTAATCTCTCTTGTGGATGGCTTTGAAGAGGTCTGACGGCAGAAGCCGCGACACGTTCTCCACTTCTCTTTGTTCCCTTTACTACATCGTGTATGCTTCATGTTCATAGCTCCGCGCTAGTTTTTGCTATCGTAATGAGGGAGCCTGTAGAGGGGGGCATCCTGTAGCTGTCCTGTATCTGGATCTGTGATTTTGACCCGTCGAGTGTTACTAGATAGAACGTTATTTTCCGTGATTTGACTGACTTAAACCTATTTAAGTCAACATCATTAGGTCCTGAACAATTACCCTTTCTCCCTTTTATAAATCCAATGTTTTCAAAAAAATAAAAGAGCTGCTTTACACTCTCAGAATAATTATCAAAACTGATAAAATGTATATATGAACTTTAAGTTGTTGTCAGGCATTTGAATGATTCGTCGACATTTTTTCTAATTCATACCAGACTTCTTAAGAGGAATTTCTTGGTAGTTTCCCCTCCATGTGGCTGATGTATATTTTTTCTAGATATAGGTATGGTTTTTATTTCATGCAAAACACTTCGGGTGATTTTAAAGCTCTAAAAAGTACACTGAAAACGTTATAGTGCTACAATTGCTAGTAGCATAGTACTAGTAGTATATTACTAATAATGCTATTGAATGACAATATCGTGGATGAGAAATAAGTATATCCCTGAGTAACTTCATAATCATCAGTTAGCAATCTTCTGATTGGTTTGACATAGCTCTCCACTCCATTCTAAAATCAGCTGATCTCTTCATAATTACGTATTTCTTCTCTTTCACATCCGTAAAAGGCCTCGCATGGGATAACAAGTGAATTAGGATGAGTAAAAGTAATCGGTAAATAAATGTAGGGTAAATAAATTACTCGAAAACTTTACACCCTCTTACTCGTAGCAAAAGTAAACTTAAACTTATTAAATATTGCCAAGTAAAAATTATTGTGGCCTATGAAGGGCAGTTAGGAGTAACACACAACTTTGGTATCAAAACAAATAATTCAGTCTTTTTTCTGCTCCCTCACTGATTCCATAAACTCCTGAGTGGCTATTGTGGGATAGCGTTAAAAATAAATTTCCCCCTTCCTTAAAGAAAACCATTATTTATACTTAAACAAAAACAAGGTTATAAACTTGCTGCGAAAAAGGACGAGCTATTTTTTCCGGCGGCTGATCAAAAGCCATGTGATCGTCCATGGAACAGAGGGGAGAGCGGGGTTAAAGCCTCAATACTACTCCGAGAAAATCCCTTTCTGCGGATCAGCGGTGTCGCGGAGGACAGACGAGCAGCACCTTCTCAGCGCTTTTCAAGGTCGCCCATGCTTTGAAGGGACACAGTGAGTGAAGTCAAGGCGTGGGATCCTCTTCACCCTCCCACGTTGCATAACAATGAGATTACGTAAAACTGTCAACGAATTAGAAGGCTCGGCAGCTCCAACGGGCGGAAGAGGTAGGAAGTTTGGCTTTTGAAGGGAATAGCATATGTTCGTGAGCCGTGATATTGGTTGCACGTTTATCTTTTCCAACGACGTGATACTTTACGGGACATTCACGGAAATCAAACATCCCTGGAGAGCTCAAGGGCTTATCTGGCATATGTTTGTTGTTTGAGGTGACGTTATTCACGGAGGATTAAAGTCGTTAATTAATGCGAGTAAGTTTCTCGAGGTCAAAAGAATAACACGGGAGAGTGGGGAAGAAAAGAGCTACAGAGTTCTGTGAGCTAACAAAAAATGGCATAGAATTGTTTGCAATATGGGTTACCGGAAGACCAGAAAAGTATTTCATTTCGTTTTGGTCTTCAAGTCTCATATTTTCCTCTCTCCTGTGATCCTAGAGGAGGGTTCCAACGTCGAAGTAGTTAATTAAAGGAGAGATAAGAAGCTCTGAGGAATCCCTCTTCACGAGGGTTTTTTTCTTTCTGACAGGGAAGTTTAAATATTCAGGCAGGATTTGATAGTTTGATAGTTTTTATATACATGTTAACTTCGGGTGTATTCATATGAAAATTGATAAAAAGATTATAAAAGAAATGAGGCATTCCTCAGCAGTTGTTGTTTAACTGCTTCACAAGGTAAAAATACATTTTTGCATATTTCTACGCCTTATTTTATTCTTATATGTACGAATTTCTGACGCACAAATATCTGAGAGAATTAAGGAAGCGGGGGATGCGAGGGGTTCTTTACCATATTGACGAAGAGTTGATCCGATTAAATCGTTCTCTACATTCAGGTGCGCGTTCTGCAGGAGTCAACAGCTTAAGGAATAGGATAGAGAAAGGAGGGACCTTCTTTCCTCGAAGATTGTGTATTGTACATCCATCCTTCTCATTGTTTCATTGACCAACTTCCAGCATGAGCAAATTTCGGTCATGAATGTAACGAAATGGGAATTTCCTCGTATAAAAGTGCTCATCTCTTGATTAATCTTCCTCAAAAAACAGCGAAGCTGTCAGAACTTGAAGAAGACTACCCACTCTCTGCAGTTTGTCACACGCCCACGAGCACCCAAGATCCCGACCTTTTGATGACCTCCCTACCCCGATGCTAAAAAGGTTTTTCTTATATGCGGACTGTGACACAAATGGGATAATTACTGGAGGAGGCGTATAGGATGGGGTGATTGCTAGCGAGGCGGAGGGGGGGAACTCGAAGGCCGAAAGTTTCGGAGGTCATGTCGTGGCCCATCGACGTTAGTGCAGCGTGGGCGGGCAATTTGTATTCTTGTTTACGGCCTAGGGTGGCACAGAGACATTTTCCCTTTCACCTCCTCCCCACTCCCGCGATAGTTCCGCACTTTCCCTCAGCGTTTCCTCCCCCTCCTCGAGAAAGAAAAGGGGGCGTACGGCTGCAGCCCCACGTGCGCGCCACCTCGCGGATTTCACCCGCAACACACACACGCGCGCACGGAACACGCCCACCCTCCCTTCTCACCCTCCCCCCCTTCTCACCCTCTCTCCCCTTCTCACCCTCCCCCCCCCCGTCGACAAACAACGGTTCATCCCCACTCCTCGAACCACCTTTCCCTCCCTCCCGCAACCCTTTCCTGCGTACCCCCGACGGCAGGGGATCACGGGAACGAGAGTTGCTGCATCCTCTTCCGAAACGTGTCTTCATTTCCTCCTACTCTGTCCTTCTACTCTTCTCTCCTTCATTTCATGTATTCGTTCGTCACCTTTATCCTTCCTCTTAGGTCCACAATCCTTCCTTTCCTGTCCAGTCTTGCCTTTTTTCTGTCGTTACTCTCTCTCTCTTTAGTAGAATACGTCGAACTCGGCCTTCCGCTTTCGACTCCCGGACTTCCTTCAGCACCTCGCAAACTCGACCTTCGTGCTCGGACGAATAGTCGTCACTCGGGGATCGTTCTGCCCTGGTCGTTCTCGACTATCTTCCTTGCTCCATTTGGGTGTCGTAGACTACGATTTGCGAGACATCGCACGCTCCATACCGCGGCTGCAGTCGTTCTGGAGGCGTGAAAAAAAGTCCGACTCAACCGTCCTCTCGTCGATCGATCGAATTTCTCTCTCTCCCGTTCTCGCATAGTCCCACCGAGCGGATATCTTCATGCGGCAAAAGTACGTGTCCAGTGCAAAGTGCGGGTCGTCCTCGACATGATATTGGCGCCTGGAGGCCCCGAGTCGACCTCCGCACGAATGCCCGACGTGCGGAGTGCGTGAGTGACCTGGTTCTTCACCTGGTGAAACAGTGTGATTGAGAGGACCGTGCGACATTCTTTCTCTAGCCTGGCGATTGGAAATCGGCGAACCTGAATCGGGTGATTTTGAGAGAAATGCAAGTTGTGTTTTGTCCAGTGTTGTCAGCGAGCACCTTTGCCGACGATGGTGGATCCCTTTTCCTGGTGAAAGGGATCGCGTGCCATGATCCGATACCACAAGTACGTTGCCGTTGTTCCAGGAATGAAGCCGTAGAGGTGGAGGCACGGGAGCTAGGAGAGTTGCCCTTGATGTGACGTTTCGTGGAAAGGATCAAGGAGACGAACACGACTCGCGTATTAATCCGAGTGCGGTGCGCGTCGTGCCCGGCTGCTTCCCGTTCGGAACCACAGTGCGGCGCTCAGAAGACGGTCGACAGAGGACTCCCTATTCTGTTCTTTCCCCCCTTCCGCATCGCCCCCATTCCACCCTCCTCCCTTCTCTCAACTCCCGCGCCTGGCCTTCCCCCACTCCACGTCACGAGAGACCTCTCCCACCCACGCACCCCGAGTCCGCGCACACGAGTACCTACCCTCCTCCTCCTCCCCCCACCCTTTCCGCTCTTGCATGCTCGACAACACCCCTCTTCCATTCCCATTCTCCCCTCCTCCACAACGCCTCCCCGCCCCCTTCCCTCCTCTCCCCCTCCTTCCGAGCGAAAGAGCCGGGAGACGTAGGTGTAGGCCAGTCGTGGAAGCGCGGGAACTGCGGAAGGTCGCAGGCGAGGAGTCGCATGCGAGTCGGTTCGTGATATAGAGAGATAAATTACGGAGTGGCGTCGAAGTGGTCCTCGCTTCGAGTGTGAACGGAGTTTTCCTCCGCGTGGGACGACCTTCTCGTTCACCTTCGCGGGTCGAGAGAGGAGTCCAGCCGGTGAGAGAGTCCTCGAACTTGGTCCGTCTCGAGTCGCAGCGGAGTCACTGTGGGGGCTATCGTCGTCGACCCCCGTTCGATTCGACGGCTAGATCCGTGTCTACAGCCGACGGCACTGGTTGAGGCGGCGATGTTGGATTTGTCCCCGGTGCCTGCGCGTCTGCGGTGAGGATTGGGGTACACGGCGGTGGTATGGTGTCCGCGTCAGGCGTCGCCGGGCGCCGGTGTTCGTGACGCCGCGAGGCCGCCGTCCTCCTCGACACCTGACGGCCGCCCGCCCAACCCCCGCAAGCGAGACGGATGAGCGGCCTCCTCAACTCCCTGAAGAGCCTCACCGCGGGCGCCAAGCAGGGTGAGCACACGCGGGAGGCACTTGGTCGGATTCCCATACTCCCCCGACCCGTAGACTGAGTTGTTTTTGACGGGGAAAAATGTTGGGAGGAGGATTTTAGCGACCCAATCTATTGGGTGTGTTTCCCGGTCTCCCGCATCGTTATAGAAGCATATTGTCTCTTCCCCGTGACCTGCTTTTTTTGCCTCAAAATTTTGTTTCAACCGCAGCCTAGGCTATCTGACTGTTCAACTCATTATTGAGAAAATAATCGTTGGAAAAATATTGGAACACGTATAAATCTAACGTGTTTTGAAACGAGGCGATGATGTTAGTAGAGTTTTAAACTCTACTCGTTTAATCACATATATTTTTCCTAATCATGGACTCCACACCTTTTCAGGAAAAACTTCAACCATTTTTAGTATTTCGTAGCA
Source organism: Platycnemis pennipes (assembly GCA_933228895.1). Lineage (NCBI taxonomy): Eukaryota > Metazoa > Arthropoda > Insecta > Odonata > Platycnemididae > Platycnemis > Platycnemis pennipes. The sequence goes on along the minus strand of OW121847.1, from coordinate 78,867,247 downwards.
AGCATGATATTGAAAAATTGCGCAAACTCGTAGTTACTTATATTTCAGGAAACCAATGTGCTAGTAAGCGATCTGATTAGATATTCTGAAGTGAAAGCATTTTTTTAGTATTAAAAGATTTTTTTTCGCATCACGAAAGTTCTAGAACATCGTATACCTTTCGTATCCTGTATAAGGACAATAACTTGGGATATTAATGAACAGCAGAAGGGAATGATAATGAACCTGTAGTAATGCGTATGTTAAAGCATGGTTAAAGCAGGCATGTTAGCATAATAGTACTGAGAAACACCTAAAATTTCATACCATGGTCACAAACAAACCTCTCTGAAAACATCCCTTAAAAAAGAAATTTCCGACCGTTTGTTTTATTGTGTTTTTCGTCCTTATTTACTTATACTCGTATCGTTATATTGAGTTTCCAGAATCAAATCTAAAATTAATGCCATAGTTTCATGGTGGTAACGAAGCAGAGTATTCTTTATGTTACTGAATCTAAATTCAACTGACCTGATTGTGAGTAAGACAATGTTTACAATTTGGAACGACATTCTTCAAGCAATCGACGATTAAAGAGGCATGTTTGACTTTTAGTTTGTCTTTTTTCCAAATATCTACTGACTATCTAGCGGATATCAACTGATTCTTCAGAAATACCTACTTCTGTATTGGCGTCAACTTACTATTTACTCACGCAAACCTTTTTATGCTTTTGTTTTAATGCATGACTGTTGACCAAGGTATAACTCCGCACGGTTTTGCAGTTAACCAATAAGGTATACTTAAATATAGCTCCGGAGGTTTCAAGGGGAAATATTAGGAAGCTAAATGTTTTGAATGCCTAAAGCTTTTATCTTCTACTTTTAAAAACCTTCAAGGAACGTCCTGACCTTTTTCTTTGTCTATCTCGTCTTTTTTCTGTGAAGATCACTTCTAAGTTTCCTTAAAAAATGTTGAAAATATTAAGACGTAGCAATCTTTTTAGGTTGAGTACAGTGCTTAACATTTTGGGCATAAAAACTCACAGTAACTCTTCCGTTGCTGTATAATGAAGCCTCCTATCTGTGAGCTGTCCTGGAGAACGGCTTTTTCGCTGGACGTGATGAGAGCACACTAAAGCAAATAGGAGTGATTTTATCATAATTTGCTCTGCAATATTTTGTTGAGGATGAGTGTGCTATTTTTTTCCACGACACTTATTATGCCATACTTTCACTACCTGTCGTCCGACAAAATGCCATCAATTTCATGGTGGAAAAATTACGAAGAATATGTTAAAATAGTAACCATAACGTGAAATCATACGAGGTTTCCGTATTATTATGAACACGATGCAGCAGAATTCTTTTCAAGTATTGAGTTTAAAGGGATGATTTATGCACAGGTTAGCCGATAGAAGAATGGAGTGTAGAGCTGCTTCAGTGGCATGTTAGAATTTGTCATTTGTGATGACGCAGTTCTGTTGAAGATCGCTGAAGTAAATAACATTTTATTTGGTTCTCCTGTTAAGTAAGGCTTTTTTTGGCTGATGTGCGTAAATACGAATACTACATCTGACCCACTAGTTGAGAAGAGTCTGACTGTGGTGGCGGTGTCTTTGGGGTCGCATCCGATGGCGATCCTGACTAATACTACTGTATCAGATTTGCCGGCTTAAGATTCCACTCCCGGTCGAGTGATGGTAAATTGGCGAAGTTTGACCCGCGTGCGATGTAATTACCCGGAGCGGCGCGTATGCTCAATCTACAGGGATCGATGCGCGTGTGACAATTCGGGAATCGAACCAGCGATCTCTCGGACGCGCGAGACATTCAATTAGCTCTTTCAATTCGATGCGGTCCGCTTCAAAACGATCGATCCCTGGAAATCAATCCCGTTTGCTCCACATCCTGTTCAAAACTGGACTCGAAAGCGTATTTCCGCTGAAGCGTATGGATTCCGTCGAGTGGCCTTGAGGATATGAATGCGCTACCGTGGGGGAAGTACGATTTTCCATCAATTAATGCAGTGTACGAATATGAGATCAAGCACAACTCGCGAGAGGAGTATCAAGCACACTCGCTTTTTGTTAGAAATGGGTATATATTTACTCGAACACATGTGTCCAAATTTTAGCAGTAAATTGGAGCCATAATCGCTGTCAGCCAAACTAAGCCACTTCGTAAACACTGCCCTTATATCACCATCATGTGTGCAATGTCTAAATACGGGTCGTGGGATGAATTGTTTTTGTAAGTGCAATTTGAAATGTGGCATGGATTCTGTTACGAAGGTATGGAACTATTCCAAAGGTAAAATCCCTATGCAGTAAATTTAATTGAATTATTTAGATTGTGTTTTACATTGTCTGCGTGTTAGGCAGTTTTCGGTGTTGGGCATATAAGTTCACATGTAACGTCAGTAGATTAGTAAATAAATACCAATATTCTTCACCTCCAAGTGTCTTCGGTGTTATGGTTGTTTCATTCCACTTTCTGTGGAACACTTTTTATTCGTAGTTCTCCAAATCACCATCAAATTGAAGATCCTCTTGACATACAAAGAATTGTATGTGTCGAGAGACTAATCGATCAAAAAGACACATACCCGGGTTGTTTCTTTGGAAGCCGTTGGTGTCCCTACTTTTTACCGCTATCCCTACCCTCATTCCAGCGAAACCTTTAAATAATTAAAGTTCACTTTTCGGTTCTTGGCTTTAGTGGTATCAATTATTAATTCCTCTCCCATTGGGGTTAAAAGTTCAAGCTCGGTCTATCCCCTTGAACGGCAAAAGAAAATCTTTAGAACGAATTTTGTTGCATACAACATTTTCGTTCCACAATAAACATTTTTGTTCGAGAAAGCTAAGCTAGCTTTTATTACGATAAATGGCTTTGCGACAGAAATTGAAAGCCATGAATGGAAAATATTTTTTTTATTTGACGCAATGACCTTGCGTTGAAGAGTTTCAGTTAGTGCTATTCAGTTACCAGTGCCAGGCCACTAATTATGCATTAAATGGAAGTGGGTTTTGTTTGAGGAATACATTCTTAGGCCGTTATTAGTTTACTCTTTGGTGACGTAATATTGCAGCCGGCTCATAATGATATAGCGTTACCCAGGTCGTAAAATCGTCTTTAAAGCTACTTGGCTGCAAAACTTACATGTACTCCACTGAATACTTACTTAAACCTTTTTTAATTTAGAGTGTCAGAGACACTAGTATGCCTGAAATAATACTCAATATTGGTATTAACGTCATATTTGTATTAAACTCATTAGTAAACTCTTAATTATATCTGACAATGTTGCGCTGAAATTGATCACCCTATCCTCGATGTCTTATCACGACTCGAATATTAAGAAATGATTGTAGGTATAATGTTTTATCGGTGACCATGAAAAATAATCAATTGCTGACAGATGGTGGTATTTCTTCAAGTTCTATAATATACTATATATAGTTATATAATATACTATATAAAATACTATAATTGGTTATTTATTACCTATCTTTCAGATAGGTAATAAATAACCAATAAATACCATTTCTTACCTCACTCTGATTACTGCTGAGCGCAAGAGGCATACCTATATCTCGCCAAAGAAACGGGTTACCACTTATTGTGGTTGGAATTTAATGTCTTCATTTTACTACTTGAGTGTGCTATTCTGCTGAATTATTGTGCTAAATAAGGACGCAAACTCATAAGCGAAAGCCAAATAAAGTAAGGGAATAATTTCATCAAATAATTGACTGAATCCTGAAAAACATTTCATTGGGATGTGGTGCTACAGTGCCTACTGCGGTATGAAAATGTTCACCATTAGTTTAATCAGGATTTTCGATAATTTTGCAAATGTTACACTGGTGTAACGAGTCTTATCGCCAAAATTAACGACTATTAAAGTTTTTTTTTAATCGCATCTCTTTGAAATTAACGTCTTTACTCATAATTACACCCGCATCGAAGGTCTGAAGCGGTATCATTAAATAACCACGCCTCGCACCCAACTCCACTGAATTCCGCGTTCCGCGTAATACTCAACTGTAATTGGTCACCTCTGCGCAAACGTAACGGATATCAACGACACACAGCTATTCCCGGAGTTAACGTCCTCCTCTTTCCATTCATAAATAAAAAACAAAACCTGACGTCGTGGATTCAACGAAACTGGGAAAAAATTGACTGAGGAAAGATTAGTGATGGTCGGGGAAATACTCTCTCTGGAGAATTTATTTCGGCTCGCAATACGCTTGCGGTGCATTTGTATGAGAGAGAGAGAGGGGGGGGGGGTTGTGATGACTCGGACTTCAATGAGGGCTCTCACGCATCAACTCTAAACGGATCGACTAGGTAATGTGTTATGGTCCGGTACGGGGCCCTCAAAATCCAATTGTTGAAGGAAACACAACATGCGGGTCACCTTTCAGTCGACCTAAAGTGGTCACCCCGGGTTAAGGTTGATGACTCCTGAAGATTTAATGAGATTCCAATTAATGTTGAGAATAACTGAATTTTAAGGTACTTGAATGAATGTAAGAGAAATTTTACTTAGATGTATATATTTACGATAATATAAGGGTATTTTGGGAAAATTCAAGCGTAATTTAATTTAAAGGATGATCAATACTATCATCCGAAAATTCGTTTTCTTTATTAATGAGCACCATTAATAATCAGTTGGATCACAATAGATATATATATATCTGCCTTTAGGTATAATTTTGATTACGGTTTGAAAAATTTTATTCAACAGGATCATATAAACAAGATGGGTCATCACTTGAATGTTGAGAGCATCGTTCAAAACCCCCAGAAGTATTGTCCTTACTTTGTTAAAGGCAACTCCTTCACAGGTTAATGGTCTAAATCACGACCCGCAATAGGTTGATTTTATTTCTGTGTGAAAGCTGGCAAAAAACACCGGGAGGTCGGATATTTTGAAAAATCCTTAATTTAGGGAGAGTTGGCGACCCCATTTCGAATAATACGCTCGTTTGATCCCCATCACGACGTGCGTCGTCATTCGACCGCCCGGGGCCTTTCATTTATTCGCCCGAGGGGTCCTCGGGGCCTCTTGCCAGCCCTCCGAATCCGATCCGCCCAGTCCCCCGGTACATCGACCCCTCCTCCGACTCTCTCCGTTCGCAACCTCGTTTCTCCATGTCCCCGCATGTCGTCCGTAATCATCAACCCGTTCTCCTCATTAGCGCAAACCGGACTCGATTCTGCTGATTGAGGCGCTTGTAGGTATTTGAACCACAGGGAGTCAGCCTAAGACGGCAGGGAATAACGATGAGGGTGGAGACTTTGATACCACTTGATAGTGTAAAGATAGATATTTTATTGTTCAGCACGAGTGGTCAAATGTATAACTTACCTTGGACATTTAGTTTTATCAGTTAGTACGCGTGTGGAAGATGACATTTTTTCATTCATCCACTTTATCATGTTTAGATCCTCATAAATGAAAGTTCAAAATTTGCTGTTCCACAATAAATGTTTAACAAATTACGACCATGGTTTCGTTATTCTCACGTTCACCGTTGGGATTATGGTCGTAGTGTATTAAAAATTCATTGTAGGATTATAATATTAACCTTTCATTCATGATGGATACTAGCAAGTTCCATAAAGTGACGCCAAAAACAATGGGCCTAAGACTCCTCGTGAGTTAAAAAGCACTGCCATTAACTTAAAGATTAGTTTCAATTGTTTCTGATACTTGAAGGTGGAGGTCCTCCGATAATTAGTTCTCTAGAACTCCTGCAATTTCAATAAGCGTCTATTTCTCAGTCAAATTTCTCTTTTAAAATTAAACCTGGAGTGGCTATAGACGCGATTCAGGTGTCGAGACTCATAATATTTGACGAAAGCTTTATCCAGCGAGAAAACTCTTCTATTTCAAAATCTTCATTTTTATAATGTTTATGGCTGGTTCTGTTTGCCTCGATGTTTGGTTAGCACAAAACCGACGGAAATTGTACAGTACTTGATTACTTGGCTGTAATCGGTAGCCAACCATTCAGCTATCGCGCATTCACCACCCGTCCAAGATATGGAAAAATAAAGAGATAATACATTGGAATGAAGTCGGGCTTATTACGTCATCTATTACAAGCAAGAGCATTAAATAGGTCCCGTAATTAGTTCCCTGTTTCTTCTCTCAGTGCTCTGGGACATACCATGCTATAGTTAGTTGATTTTATATGATCCTTTGGCTTAAGTCTATTTTAAAATGTGTGGGCTTTCAAAACCTTGACAGCAAAAATATATTTTCTTTCAAGTTCTGATCCAAAGCATTGAGTAAAACAAATTGAAATCTGCGGGAGACAGTACAGTCTGGCTAGCGATATATCTACCTTCTCTTGAAATCTTCTACTTTTACGAGCTACTTCCGTAGACCTACAGAGCTATTCCAGGGAAAACTATGATGTAAAAGTTAATACTATGCGATCACTACCACAGCGTCACAAACTAATTGAATCTGATTTAAGAATACTTGCACTTGTTTCTCAAATTATCGGCAATTTTTTCTCGGCGCATTTAGAAATAATTCTCTCCTTAATATTCGTATGTACCCTTAAAAAATTTCGGACAGGCCGAATACATTTTTCTTTCACATATATGCTTGATTCACCTTGATTCAATTCCACCCCTGTCCCAACCGCAGCTTTAGTCGTCACTTTTCTTTATTTGGGTGAGACGAACTTCAGATGGCGGAGGCTGTCTTCTCGAATCCCCATGAAGTTTTGTCCGGAAGTATTCAGAGTGGCATACCGGAGTCGAACACGTTTTATTTTGGCGCGTATCACGACGGAAAAATCCAGAGGGAAGTCCTCGAGACTGCAACTTGAAGACGAGAATCCTCCCATTCATGTCCCCGAATCCCGTCCGCCGTATTTGATACCTATACGTTCACCCCGGCGATAAGTGGTGCTGTCTCGTTCTCGGCACAATAGGGATGTGATAAAGCAATTAGATATAAGACGCTAAATACCAATATTAGGATACATAGCCTCTAATTTTTTGCATAAATTTATTTTTATATCCGAACTGTGTGCAAAAATCCTTTGGTGTCTTATGCTGGTCTTTAATTTGTTTCACAGTGTTTCACTCAAGTTTAAACTTTTCCGATTATCTTCGATCATGAAATTTATTTTAAATCCGTTTATATTTCACCTTAGCCAGAGAAAAATGGTCAAAAATGTCACATGGTTAGTAATGCTGATGGAAGCGAATAAATTTATTTCTTCCCTATGAATTGAACGGATAATCTATGTATCGATATCCCTGAGCTGTGTTGTCGCGGTAGATTTGATTGAATGTTAATGGGAATGCCGATTGTTTGGATTGTGTAATAGCTTCCTCATTCCTGGTTTGCATAGCGTAATATACTCACTGATATTAGAATTCGTAATTGCTCAGGTTTTCGAGGTATGCCGATCAACTGCATTTTCCAGAACTTAACTGAAAAGGCTTGAATGGAAAGAAAACAAATTATAGTGCGATCATTATACTTTAAGAAAAAAGCAAACATTTTAAAGTTGACTGATGTTACAAGAAGGTAATTTTCTAAATGTTTACCCTTTTGAAAATGTTAATCACAATCATACTACACAAATAAAATAACTTAGATACACATTCCCTTCAGGTGATGCCTGCTTGTTATGTTAGATCGGGGTTCCCATAGATGATATGCATTTCAAGTTTAAGCCTTAATTTTTACGCATAAATTTTAAGCGTGAATCAAATATTGAAATAACTGAATTATTGTTTAATTTATTGGAAAATCAAGATGATTGGGTGTTAGGTAAAAGGTGAAAAATTCCTGGAGGTAACTGTTTACTTCACAATCGAGGATGTGCATCTGGGAAAACATTTGGTTTCTGGTACGGTAATTTGTTGAGATACCCACATTATCCTTCACCTCAACCAACTGTTACGCTGTACCACCGATAAATTACTGGTGATTCATGCTATTTGTTGGCGGTAAGACGAGTAAATGTATTCTCATTCCCAATAATAAGATTTTCTCCCTGACTCGAGACAGAAGGAAACTTCCAAGTTTGCTCATTCCTGCGTGCGAAATTCCATTATCTCCTTGCCCCATTGTCTTGCACCCGAATTCTGAGCCAGTGCCGTTGTGCTCAAGAGGTAATGTAGTGGGATACGTCAGTCGTAAATATTCCTCCGTTCAAACTTAGGGGATTGTTTTCCTGCCCTCCACACATACCTAAACTCCTCGGTGATACTTCAACATATGGAAGTCAAAATTGCCTGCCCAAAGTATCCTTTCCATAATTCTTCGTCAAACCCGTATAGAAATGAATATGTCTTTCTTTCCGAGGGATTTAGCTGAATAATTTTAGTTTACATACAACTTAATATTCCCAATTAAATAGTAAATGGGAATTTAGTGAAGTGAAAAAATGGTTGATTGATAAGTGTACTATAGTTTTAATGCATGTAATTGTTAAACTTTCATTTTTTTAATTTTACAAACTATCAATTCCTACTCTTCAGTAGTTGGGAACTTCAGTTCTTCGGGTGTCGTGAAAATTTTCCGTAGATACACAAAATTACGCATTCATCCAATCAGCCATTTACCTTAAAATTATATTGCATATCCCACGCACTCACTTGATTATCGGAAATCAGGCAATCGGCGTGATTATCTGAATGTATGGACATTTTAATCAAGAATATTTCCACGTGAGTGACGGTAGAGGATCCATGAGGATAAAAGCTCCGGCGTAGAGTTTCATCCCTCATTACATATAATCCTCAGTATGTTTTTTCTTTTCTTTGCTCACATACTTCCTTTCATTCCCTCGAAAGGACTTCAGCAGATCATTATCCGTTTACACCCTCACCTCTCCAAGTTCCCTACAAATGAATGGAAATTGATACGGATTTCGTCCAGATCGAATTCCTCCTCTCTATCACCCATTTGATCATCCGCAGACACAATTATTATCGGTCTCATCTCAGCCTTCGCACTCCTCAATGGCTGCCTTTCTTTCACCTCGAGGCAGTCTTTTTTCATTCCGCGCCCCCATATATCTGTCAAGTCTGCCTCTTTCTGGCTGAAAATTTCACCGCCCTGTCTTCGTATCGCTCCTCTTTCCCGTCACGTATTTTATTGTTAAAGGATGGCGCGACAACCGAGTGGGGTGACGGCGGCGTCGCGGAGGCAGGGTTAGTGGAAGCTTTGAGAGCAATGCAGGGAAAGGAAAGGGGTCTCAGACGTGAATCATGGGAGAGAGAGGAGAAGGTCGTTGTCCTATAAAATTTGAAACCTTTGAGGTTTAATGCAGACGCAACCGCCTCTCTTCCGATGTATTCCGTCACATGATCGATCAACTGCCATCATTGACTCTACCGCCGTGCTCCCATTTGAATAGATAGCCACTCTCGCATATAGTAAGTCTGTTGAATTATATCGTATACATTGGTGTACATGCGGCAGTCATCATTGTGTGTTTCATTCAGTCTTGTCATATGATGGTTTGTCACTAGAGTCTTCACTGGCTTGCAGTTTGAACGCTTGTTTCAAAATCGAAATCTGACATTAAATTTTAAATGTTTGCTAGCACATCATGGTTCAATGGTAATATTGACTCAATATTTATTAGATAATCGTGGAATAGGACTTTATTGGTTTAATCCTTTAATTTGTATTTACACTCTAGGCTCCATATTTGTTGTGATCGCGAATTTATCTGAAATCCCGATCTCAGTAAAGACAATTACTCCTCGCAAAAAGTCAAAGCTAATATAATCAAATTATGAGAATGAAATTCCATTTAATTGATCGTGCCACTTCATTGCATTAGTTTAATATTAATAATTTGAAATTAGACGAGTCAATAATTGTTTTCGTTAAAAATAACAATTTTGTCCCAATAGAAGCAGGTAACATCTTAAATATTCTGTGTATGTAATGTGTGATGAGAAAAATTAATACTCTAATGAAAACATTTGGTAGGAAATGAATCATCGTGAATGGAAGAAAATGGCTTGGTCTGCGTTGCTAGGCGATACATTAGAAAAATTCAAAATTATTCTCCCGCTACTGATGCAAAGCATGAAATGAAGGAAGTTAAATGGATACCAAGATCTGACGGTCTCAAACCAGAAAGGGGTTCATTAAAGCAATGCAGCTGCTATGCTCTAGAGTAGATATAGCTGCATTGGGGAAAGCAGTAGCGTGCAGGCATTCTTGTTCAGTGAGTGTGTGTTCGTGTGCAACTCCATGCATCAAAGAAACCGCCGTTGGAAGAGGGGACCAAAGGGAAATGGACGGTCTCAGAACCAGGAGCTGGGTGCAGATGCTGAGGATTTAAAGGGTCGATGTAATGAGGGAGCCGTCGAGGATAGAAGGCTAGGAAAGGGTCACGTGGATCGCAGTGCGGAAACAAAAGAATCTGATCGATTGCGTTCATCTTAAAACGTAGTCGAGTGATTTTATAAAGTAATAAAATATGCCAGATTTCGTCAGCATGAAAAGGAGACACATGTAAAGTTTGTTGTTTTGGATTATTGTTTTGGGAGTTAATATGTACTGCTTTATTTTCTTGTTATGTCAAACAAGTTATTTTCCCTTTAGATGATTGTTGAAATGTTTGTTGGCCTTGTTGGTCGAGATGCTGCTGACGGGAAGAGGGGGATTGGATAATAAAGGAGAGAGAACAGAAGAATTAAGGTTGATCTTCGGTCAGCTTTGTTTATTTGTTCCCATGAATTTCAGATGCTACTAAAGGTGGTCCTCCCTTGCGTATAGAACTCAAGCAATAAAAGTGGTATGCCCGAAAGAATAGTAATTAAGGCGAAAGAGATTCAGCATTGGAAGGGGAGGAATGGTAGATCGAAATCAACCATTGTTCTAAACGAGACTAATGAACGAACGGAAAAGTCGGTCACGATATGCACGGCCATTGGACTTGGGAACACAAGAGTCTGTCGTTTTACATCCCTCCTGGCGTACTGACGGTGATAATATTCCAAAGATTACCGCTGGCAATCGAAGTAGTCATCAATTTGGATTAGGGATAATTTTCCGCGTCGATAATTCTTTCATAGAGGATAGTTTCTACAGCATTTCTGCTGGAACATACAGGTCCAAAGAGTCGACTCGAGCATTTTGTATTTCTTGAATAGAACGTAATAAGTAGGTAAGGGCTTGATTGGTCAATTTGAGGAATGGTCTTTTACTGTTGTTCAGTACAGACAATTTTGTTGGTGACCTCCGAAAGTTGTCTTAGGTCTAACCTCCCACGATTCGATTACTGTTGCTTCGGATGGAATGATAACAAAGTGATAAATTTTGCATGGCAACATCTAAGGACCTTGTCCAGCCCTGATAAGGGAATCAATTGCTTCTTGTCTACATTTCATGCGTAAAATGGCTGAGAAAATCATTCCGTGATGATGGTATATTTCAAATTTGTAATTCAAATGAGACGGCTTAAAAGAACGCTCGAAAACCTGACTACATCTCGTCGTCGAAGATATACTGGGAGCTTAGGCGTTGATTGCAAAAATAATTGGTGTTTATCATTAAAGTCATTTGTTTCCATAAACCAATTGCCGTGGAGAATGGGTTGGTGTGGTAGCTATAATACTGGCCTCCCATCATCATGGTCCGAGTTCGAATCTCGGCTATTTTTCTTTGGTATATTGGTCCCTGCTGTCGTGTGGAGATTATTTATTTCAGTACTCCTCCCGTCGGATGGGATATTAAAATATGGACCCCTTGGCACCTTCTGTTAATAGTGCTGGTGTCAACGCCAGATTTCGCTCCACCATTCTTTCGTTTCCATCTGCACCTTAAGTTTTCCTATCTGTAATGGCGCTTATGATCTTATTTATCTGTCGTCTTCCCTGACAGAACCAATTATCGCGGAGGCCCTTTGAACCAACATCCACATCTGAAAGTGTGAAAGTCTAAATAGAAGGTCCCCAAAATGCAAATCTTCAACGGCTATTAAATATGTATGTAAGGTTTGGTTTTAACCTAAAAAAATTATCATATTTCTCCGTATTTTGCCAACATTACATGACTGTATGTCAAAACCAGTAGAAAATAATTGCTTGGATCGTTTTTGCATGCTCATTATAAGAATAAACAACCTGGGTATACGATGCAATTTTATCCTGTCAGAGAAAAATAATATAACTTAACGACCGGAATAGCTCCCAATTATTTGATCACTCCTCAAAATAGAAGTGCCACATGCCAAATATTTTTGTTGTTGTTGAGCAAAGGCTATGGAATAGTATTCCAGATGACATAAAAGATTCCTCCTCATTTTGTATAAAAAAAAGATTTTTCGTCAACTTAATGCCTTGGAAAGGATATAATATGATATAATTGCACCATGAATTTGCAAAATTGGTTTGTTTTCTCATATAAAAATGCATCCGCTTTTGCAAACTACTCTATTACGCAATAATTGAGCTTGCAAATTACTATATTTTGTTTATGTTACTAGCGGACGATGATGTCCAAGAGCAATAAACATTTATTCTTCTACTTCTTCTTAAAGTAAACTAACCAATCTAACCCAATGTTTCAGATGTTCGACGTCTCTCGTTCAATGTCCTTAATTCAGTCGATAATTTTTCCGCAGACGCGAACTCCTTTTGCGGACATCGTCCGCATTTCAACTCTCGGCTCAGCCAGCCAGGAAGGCCTAATTGAGGGCAAATTCATGCATATTCGCAGCTGCGTTTTAGTCCTGCTGCAGCACGCCCTCTAGCACGGTATTCGCGCTCTCTCTTCCGTCGACCAAATCTCGGAGTGATTTTTTTTCTTCAATCCTCTCTCCCTCCCTCGTAACCTCTTACTGGCGAATGTCGCGCACGAACTCTCTCTAAATTACCTTCGTTATTTCCATATCACTCTTTGATATGACGATTAATAGGGTCCAAATTTTTTTATCACCGTGAGTCACAGTCATGTCCCCGAATTTCGAATCTGACGAATAAATCTCGTTGCGGTCGATAAGGGCGATGAAAAATCATTTAATGATTTTTTAAATCATGCATAATGCTTCCACTAAAAGCCTTTTTGAAAAATACTCGTACTAAATGCCGCGTGTAGACAAATCACCTCAAACTTAAGTTAACGTAATCGATTGATTAATATAAATTTCATGAAAATTTTGTGGTGTGCATATGGTCCCTTTATTGCTATTATACCTTGAAATACAGCTGTTCCTTCCATATTATAGTATAATGTGACAGTTCAGAGCATTTAAATGCCTTTTTTGTGACAGCGCATGAACCGTATTGCTTTTCACTATGCGCTAGCTTTACCTTCACGAAATTTCTATCCTATCTTTAATGTTCCCATCTCAAACCTTCCAAATTTATGACTCTCTAAATACTTTTCCCCCTTTGGTGAATGAATTTTGTTTGTGAATATTAGAAAGAAAAAAATTTTGTTGATGTTTGCATTTATACTCAGGCATTTCATTTATTCATAATTGCTACTACCACAGTGGATGTTCTCGAAAGGGAATTGAATGTTCCAACTATTTTTTTGCATCACAACGCTTCATAGGAAGGCTTAATTTCATTTCATCCAAATAGGTGCTTTGTGTACCTAGATGTATTTGTATGAAATGATAATAATGATAATTTGAAATGATTCAGGAGAAAATTTGTGTAAGTTTTAAAAATCCTTTTTGCTGGAAGACGAAACAGCTTCACACTTATTATTAACACGACTAATAAAAAATAGCGATAGTCCTAATCTGTCTCTTTCTCATGATCGCATTATCTAACATCAAAAACCAGTTTTTTTATTAATAAGGGTCGTTTACTGCGGGGAAGTTTACTGTCCCATACGGTTAAATATATGTTTGATGCATCTAAAATGGATAAATATGTCCATTTGGGATGAATATTCATCATCTCCCTTGATTGAATTAAGATACTTGTCCACGTCCTTAAATTTCGAACCTAATGCATATCTGAAACGGCAGCTCGATGCTCGAGGGACCAAAGGGACCTCAAGTTACAATTACGTTAGCCGCGAGTCGAAAGATGAAAAGGAACGCGGATTTCAAAGAGATACGAGGAGGCTCACGGATCGTGCTATGGATGGAGAGGGAGAGATAAAGGACGTTTCCATACTTTGTGTAAAAATCAATTCGAAGAGAAAATGGAACTCCAATTTAAAAATACCTGTATATATCATCCCTTCTGATGGAATATTGTCCCTGATTTGTCGAGTTTTCCTTCCCTTTTATTCCGATCCACTTCAATTCTCTTCTTGCCCTTCCCTCCGTCGCAATCCACGCCCTCTCAAGTCCAACAAAGACGTGCGGCATGTGTCTTAAGAAGACGCTTTCTTGTGCCCACCTTCACCATAGCTTAAAATGCTCTAGGAACCCTCAAGTTTTGTTGCGCTTGCACAGCTTTGAGCGCTAAACAAGCATTGACACTTTATCTCGCTCTTCCCGTCCTACGCACGCTCTTCCACGAAGGAAGCATCCAACTTTTCAGTTTACCGTGCACCCATAACACTCGAGTGCATCACCTGTTTTGTATAACGGTATAACGGGGTCGATGATGAGAACGCAAGCGGCTATAACCGAACGGTTATACCCGCGCTCAAATAAATAGAATTATAATGCATTTGGTTAGTGTTTGCGTGGATCAGAAATGTTTAAAAATGTATTTTAGAAAGCGCATCCTAACGAAATTATGTTTTTCTACATTCCTGATTTATTTTGAGCCGCACGTTCACTCGACTGAATGTTTTCATTTACTTTATTTGTCCATTGAATAATCTAGGTATTTTCCAACTGCGTTTTCCACGTCTTTCTGGTTTAGTTATCACGAATCGCTCTTCTTATTTAACAGAGATTGTAATCCATATTTAAATCACTTCTTCTCACAATGATGCCACAGCACAAGCACAGTTCGAAGAATGTTAGGAAAAATTCATACAAGTATTTCATTTGTCGAACTCAACAGGATATATCCATTTTGAATGAATTCACATTTTCACGGAAATATTTAAAATGCGTTTCGAATAAAGGTTCCTGTTATTTGTTTGCTTGTGCACTTGATATTTCTAGTTTGAATATTTTAAAATTCATTTTTATGTGTATTGCATATGGTTTCAATGCAGTTTGAAATGTGGACAGTTTGGTTAGCTATGAACTTATTTGTCTCGATATAACTTTAAAATGCTGAGACCTTATTTCCTGGGATAATGAATTTAAAGGGAGTGTTAGTACGTAACCACCTCCCAATCTAGAGGAGTTCTTCCTGGGGAATGAGGGTTAAGTAAACCCCGTTTCTGCGTGAAGAAAACAGCATGACGGGGGGTGGGGGGGGCGGGGGGGCAATCGTGGCCTGTTTTGGTCCGAAAAGGACGCAAGAAACCAGAGATACTCCAGAAGTAAAATATACGCCTGAATAATCGAAGCAGGAAGCCTTATCTTTTAGCATCGCGTAGAATATTTGGGACAGATGGCTAGTGCGATAATTTATAGCGCTTTTATCACTGCCAGACATGGCCATAAAATGAGCTATCATGTTAAGTAATCTGGTTGTTATTTGCGTGACAGATTTGTCTTTTTTTATTGTGGTCTCTAATATATGATGATGAGAGGAGTTATTTTCTCTCAACCTTTTTACCGATTAATTTCTCATCAACCAGTCCTCTCCACTAAGTTATCGTGCCGTAAATGTTTTTTCCTCTTGACTTCGCTGAAACATTTAGATATTTAATTTAGGCACTATCGGTATTTGCGCTGAAAATCTCTCCACAGACTAGAGACAAAATGAATTACACGAAAGTGATTTGTTTTCTATGATTTTGCAATCGTGCTTATCTTCTCGTAGTTTCTACATTATTTAATTATGTATAGTTCATTTCTGAAAGTCTCAAAGTAAATTTAGTTAGTGTGTTGGCATATAAGCTGCTTAGCATATTTTTAGCTGCTATACCGAGAGCGTGGGTTTGAGTCTCAGAATTAACAGAAAATTATGCGTCAAATTCAGTACATGTTTGGGTGTTGAAAATATGCAAAATAATGCGCAAAAATATAATATAAAAAAGTTATGATATGAATCTCTTGATGGTAAAAGTAAAAGTGTAAACATTTTTTCATGAGCTATCTTTTGAAGTCCTCGGGAACAAATTTTATCCGAGCTAATTGAAATGCATCAGTTATATATGCAAACGCCTAAGGTATTTATTTATTTATGCACATATTTCACAAATATAAAAGATCATTAAACCTTTTTTCTATCAAGGCTAAGTGAAAACTATTACATCTCCCCTACTCTTGAAAAATAAATATCAAGTGGAATTCTTTTGATGCATGCGGATGGATTATTCGTATTTTCATTTCAAGGTACAAATTTCTCTCAATATAATTGTCTTTTTGTAAAGAAACGACATTACTTCTCAATAATATCCGTAATTGTTTAATTTTGAATGACTATGGAGCGGCTTTGTTCGTGTTCATTTTTTAATCTGCTTGAAGGACTTTCGGAGGGTACCTATGTTAAGATCGAAATTATTTTGTCCTGAAACATCGTTCTATTTGAGCTACTTCCCCTCAACACGGTAACGTTAAGTAAGCTCACGTCACCTACGCCAATTGCGGAGATGTCCCGTTTTTTGAGAACTCTTTTTAGTGTCTGTAACTGTCTGTAAGTACGTAACGGTAAAAGAAAGGGAAGAGTGTTGGACCAAATTTTACGCTGCACTATCGACAAGGAGGGTGAGGGTCTACCCTTCCAATTACGCTGAAAAGAAAGATTATAAAACTTCAACCTTTGCACAAATATTAAATGTCGATTAACTTCAATAATTCACTTAATAGCTTTGAAAAATATATGAGGGATTAATAAAGCACTCGTGTTTAATTATTCACAAAAAAGATACGGTTCATCGAAATTGCTTCGTAATTTAGGTAGCAGAATCCTTAGAGAATGTTACGGAGCGTTATTGGCAGTGAATTGGGAGTGGGAAAATTAGTGTTACGTAATGCACTCATATAGATGGTTCCTTGTTGCTATTATAACTTGAGAAGAAAGATTTACTTTTTCATTTACAATGCTGTAACACTTTATCTTTGATATTTCCGTTTCTTGCTTGCTTCGTAATTTATACATCATCTAAAGATAACACATTTTTCGTATTTTTTACCATGAATTCTTGTAATGAACAGTCAAGAGTGGTTTGATCCTGCGTAATTGCAGCTCTTTCCCCTCCTTTCTTACTTTTTAAGGGCGTTGATTTGAGTAACTCGGCAGCTGAAATTATAGGTCTTGAGGATTTTTTTAGCACTACTCAGCGGAGAGGAGTTTTTACTTATTCCATTCATTGAAGGACAAGAGGACGAAGCTGAAAGACGACTAGTTGGATGGAATAAGCAATTCAGCACCTCATATATTATGTTATTCAGTGAAATCATGAGGGCTTATTCATTTGAAATTTCTTAATAATACCATTATCTGCGATCCGGGGCCAAGGAGGAAGACTATATAAGATAAAAAGAGATGTTGTGATCGAGTTTGCTTTAAAACTCATTACACTCTCTTAGACCTGTTTAAGTTTGAGTACTAGATCTGGAAATTTATTCACGATGATGTTTTGAATCTAATTTGACCGGAAGATGCTGATTTTAACAAATTCATAGTCCTGGAAAATGAAAATAATTGTGTAAATTGTCGTTTATCACTTCAACAAACATCTCAAATATTAATTACCTAAAATTTGAATCCAGTTCAACTTTTAAAATTAAAAATTAATATAGTTTGGAAGAATAAAACCAATCATTACCTTGAACCAAGAGAAAAATATTAAAACTGATCAATAAAAAATGAAATTTTTTAAAACGCATTTTTCGATTTCAAACTATAATAAATTATATTTGTGTTGAAACCATTTTAAGGTAGTCCATGCTTTTTAATGAATATTGAGCAATTACCGCACAAACTGCATTGAAAAATTACATATTTACTCCATTATCTGTTTAGCATCCACTCGGAATAGGCAATTTTTATTTTAATGATGACGGTTACAATCTAGTTTAGGCAAAATTGAATAAATTAAATATCAGATAATATTAAAAAAAGGCATGGTTTATGTCGAAGTGGCATTAGGCGGCGTTTGAATAGGCATGATCTCTATTAGTTCAACCAGATAAATGAATAATTACAAGTTCCTCTGGCCTTACTGCGTGGCTGATCCATTGGGAAATGAAAAAAGGAAGATCCATTCATAGCTCTTCTTTGGTTACAACTAAATTAATAGTACGCATATGGCGATTATTGAAGATAGATTTTGAAAATGAGGGATCAAAACTCTGGCTTCTGGAACTAATAACAAGTGAATCGGCTGAAATTCACTCGATGCTGTGCAGTGATGCTGGCTATATTTCGTCACGGTGTGTAAGTTCTAAATGGATGCCTGAATGTTTTTCTCCCGGGCTGTCTTTTCAATGCGTGCATTTTTAGAGTGAATGGTTCCATTCGAGAGATATTTTTGGCAAAAAACGTACAAGGCCCGCTCCTGTTTTTTTCGTATTACACCCTCCCTTTTATCAATTTTTTCCTCGCCATTCAGTCAATATCTCCCTCCCCGTTTTTCCTGCTTCCACTTCCCCTTTATTCCTCTCTGCTCTTTTTCTTCCTACCCCTTCCACTGTTGGATCCCCGACATTTTTTTCTTTAACTTTTCACTCACTCTCCTCACTTTCCCATTCCACCGCCCTCATTAAGTATCTTTTTTTCTCCCTCTTGAACTTTCTTCACCCGTCTACCCCAGCCAGAGCAGTCTCCGTTTCGTTCTCAACGTATTCACTTGTTATTTTAATTATTTTCGAGAGCTTTCGGCGAGCAGACCGATTATTTTAAGTCATTTTGGAAGACGGCACGCCTAAGTCATCTCCATTCCTTCTTTTTTGCTCACTCTGTTGATAATTAAATGAGGAATGACAGAGTAGTTTCAGGCACAGACTCGGGAGCATTATGCGATGCAAGTTTCACGTCTTCACGCTATAATAGTTGGCAACAACCGCGTAAGTGGCACTTTCTGCAGTACTGATGTTATTTTTCGAGTGCGTGGGAGTGTTTTCTGAACTCCTGAGTCACGATTTGAATGATATTTTTTTTCTAAGTTTCAGGTCGAAACAAGAGTGATAATTGAGAAGCCAAATGTGGAATGGAGATGCTAATCACTTCTTTAAGAACTCGCCCGGAGTTGTAGACTAAGGAAATGTTTGAACCTTCCTTGTGAAAAAGCTTTTTTGATAACAGGAGTTTGTGTAAAAAGTATTTTGTGATTGATACATAATTTCATAAATATAAACATTCCAAAATATTAACTATAATGGCATACCAGCTGTAATATATGAACGTTCATTTATAAATTGTTCAAATCTGTCACTCACGAAACATCAAAGATAGACGATAACTGCTACCTATGCTTTGCGGTGTGACACTTGTGCGATGCCAAGACATTTTAATAATTTTTTGTTTCATGGTTTGCGTATAAGAAAAACTTTAAGCTATATGATGAAAAGATATATTAACAGTTATAAATAATATGCGTGCCTTCCTTTGCCATTCTTACCGTCCACTTGTCCCTCGAGGTTTGTCTTCATCAGGCCATCATGTCTCATGATGTGGCCAATTAAGTTGTTCACGTGAATCGTACGAGGACGAATACCTCTATTCAGCGTGCAACAAATATTTTAACGCTCGCGAAAATGACTGAGATCACTTATTTTCCTTTTTTCCTCTTAATGGTGGTGGTTTGATGGTTTTTGGCTGGCTGAAGGCTATATACTGTCGTGGTTACAGAGAGCAAAGGATGTAAAATTTCTATTGGCATCAGTCATGCCTTAAAAAAATATGTTTTTGAAATTGTACACGCTCATTTGCATTACCGAATCAGTCCATGAATAGCGAATAATTACAGCAGGCAGAAATAAAAGCATATTCTTGGAAAAAGTTTTTTTTTCGTGATCTATTGTAGCCAATTTTGGGTTTTTGAATTTTTGATCGGAAAAACACCATGTCAACATATCAAATCTGGGCATTTTCAGGCATGGTTATTTGTCTATGAATAAGAGAAACATGAATAGTCAAAATATCGAGGCGAAATAAAATTCCGGTCACCTTGAGATTAGCAACTTTTTCATCAATAATGGAGTGATAACCACCTTCTCGTGACAGTACTATATTTAATTTCTGGAATTGATTGCTTGCTCGTAATACAAATTAGTGAAATTAGTAGTACAAATTAGGACTATTGAATGCTACAGCAATGTAACTAGTATTGTATCGTCAAGATGAATTGAATTCAAAATAATCCATGCCAGAGGCGGGATTTGAACCCGACACCTATTTCATTTTTAATCGTCATAGAACTAGCTGTAATAACAGGCCTGTGTTACACTTCATGCATACTTCATTCAACATTTTTTTCTAAACATATCATATGATTATCATTAAGGAAGCAAGCACTTAAAATGATGAAAGCATGTTGATGGAGAGATGTAAACCTTGAAACCTCCACCGTTCTTGGGAAGCACAAAAAGTGTGCGCGTCGATAAGGGATGGATACCGAATGTATTATTCGAACACATATCTGGCAGGAGACAGTACAAAATCGATTCGGGTATTCTCGGATGCCCCTGTATCCAAGGTCGGTGTCCAGAACGAGGTCTTCGGAGCACTCGAGGACCAAGCGGGAGCCGTGACCTTGATATGACAATGAGTAAGCCGAGAGTCTCCCCCCCCCCCCCCCCCCCATCTCCATTCCTTTCCCACTTCTCTCGAGCTGCAAGGAATATCTCTCGCCTAAAGTCCTCCTTCTCTTACGTCCTGGTGTACTCTCCTGTTCAATACGAGTGCTGTCATTATTTAACTTGCTCCCCACGGCTTTCCCGCAGTCCCTACCGCTCCCACTGCCGTGCTGTTGGCATCAACCCACCCACATCCCCTTCTCCTCGACTGGACCCCACCCGCAAATAGGATTGCAAAACTCTTGAATAGTTGATCCCGGGAGTTGTCTATTCCTCAAGGGAAGACTCCCGGGAGATCTAACCTTTGAACGAAATCCGTTTCTCCTCTAGTTGGAATTCATGGACGATAGTTTCTCCAGCATTCCAGTGTGCTTCTTCAGTTCCGAAGGACATCAGACCTGAAGAAGTTCGGTACGATCCTCTCACCATTAGTTGAGTCAACCCACTCTAATATGCCTAATAAAGGATTTGGGATTTTAAAATCATATCTTTTAGTCCAAAGTTTTTCGGACCTGAATAATCCCGCTGGAGTGCTGGCGAAACCGTCTGCAAGGTACAGTACCCAACGCGAGAGGAAACCCGAAAAGTCCCCAATTGAATAACTCCGCGGAGCCTGAAAAGTCAGTGATGTAGAAATCGGTCACTAAAAATCAAGGTCTACGTAGAGATATAAAAATAAAATAAATCGCATTTCGTCGATTTAATAGGCATATGTGGATGGACAGGTTCATGTTGAGAGGATCGTTCAGACCACCCCTGTGAAGAACTTTGAAATTAGTTCATTGTAGAATAGAGCCGTGAGCAGCAGTCAGATCAATAACCCAAATGTTGCGTGTTTGAATTCTAACCAGGGAATGGATATTGTTTGTACCCTAGGATAAAGATCTTAGATTAGATGTTGCGATATCACCTTAGCCGTTTGAGTGCCTAAAAACCAAAGGCTTCTGCTGAATGTCGTGCTATCGTATCAAAAACCAACCCCTTGGCTTTTTATTGATCCGATGTGCATTCCGTTGGATGACCTTGTTGTTCGGCGAAAAAGGGAGAGCAGCGCCCGAATCCGAGAGAAGGAGGATTTTTTTAAGTTATTGTCCGATTCCAAAAGAGACTCCCTGAGAAATCGGGAAAGTTGGCAACCCTACCCATGTATCCTCGTATCCCCCCTGCCCCTCTCGCCTCCTCCAAAATCTCGACGGTCATTTCTCATTCGTTCCCGCTGGCGAGCGTGCTTACTACGCTTTGCGATTTTAAACGCTCGCTCGACTTTTCTCGAGTCCGCATCAGCTTTGAGAGCATTGGAGACTTCGACCGGTAATGGCGAGGGGAGAGACTTGGTCGTTTTCAGCGCTCAGCTCGCGAATAAGAGGAGTGAGGGGGTTTTCCTCGTTCTGTCCTTGATGGCGATGCCGGCCTCTTTTCACTTTCACTGTTCTCCTTTCCGTTAAGTAAAAGGAAATTTCCTTAGCGATGAGGGACGGGGGGAGAACTGTGAAGAGGAAACCGTTTGTTGTGACAGTGCGAGCGATTTTTCCGCAAGGTCGCTTTTTATTGAAAATACTCAATGATGATGATTTATATCTTTGTCAGCATTTTTAGATTTTCAGACAGTTCTCAGGTGCTATTTCGCAGCCAGTTAGATGTCTTCAAACCCTTTCTGAATTTTCTCATCTTGTCGCTCAAAAATAAATTAAAATTTTTAGCATTCCATATTATTTTCAATATTCACCTCAACCGATTTTACCTCTTCAGTTATCAAGAGTAGAAGAATGTATTGTGTGGAATTTCTTTTGGAGTTATATCGACATTCAATGACGTTACCTGTCCACTACTGCAATTTTTCTCATCTTTAGCCCGACTTCATGCCATTTCAAATTGTTAAACAATTATTAGTAAGAAAAAACACCTGACATTTGGCTCTCTAGGCGACAACGCGATCAAACTGACTACAGTGGTCACCGTTCTACAATAAAACAATCAAAATTGCGTTTTCTTTCTCTTTTCTTATGCAGATATGGTGGTAAATCATATCTGTAACATATCTACACTAGGGTTTTTTCGTCAAAAACGATTTGACTCAACGCTCTACGTTTATTACATGCAAATAGTCTTGTAGCTCAGATAAATGCCCTAAACGGCTATCCATTCAACTCTTCTGCCATTTATTAACTGCAGTAACATCGTATAGACTAGTTACCATGTTAATCCTCGATCAATTACTGCGCGTGTTTGGATTGTGAGGGGTTTGGGTCGGGAATGGAATTGTAGTGAAAGTACGCGCTCTTTTGTAATTTGAATTGCTAAACAAACGTCTCCGTACAGAATTAGACGCCACAGCGTCGAAAATTGAGTGGCAATAGGACTTTCTCTTCTCTCTTTCTTAACCCTCTGTCAATATCTCTCATTTCGTCTCTCTTTCTTCGCCTCCCTGCACCCATTTCTTTTCTACTATCTAGAGGTGACTTTTGCTGTGGAATAGTGATAAAATTTGTTAATTGTCAAACAGAGAATGAAAGTAGAGGCTATGCTTGGTTTAATGTTAAAAAAATACACGCAAGTGAATGGGGGTAAAAGAGGTAAGAGTGAATGGCGATAAAAATGCCAACCTAATAGCTATAAAACGAGAAATTATACCGCAGCAATCCACATTTGTTGCCTAATAATATAATAGCCTTTCATCTCGACAGGCGTATGTAATATCCACTGGTCATATTACACATAATGACTGTAATCGAATAATATTTATGATACATTCAAGGAAATAAACTATTTATTCATTGAGATACATGGAGAAGAGAGAGCTTCCTCTTTAAGGTTTAATA